>JAMXBD010000038.1:667227-1334454 GCA_024138025.1 Combretum micranthum | reverse complement strand
CAATAATGAGCCGAAGCTTAGTACACAGTAACACAATAACACACGGAGTGATACACGAGCTTATCTAAATGTAATACATCAACCATTAAGTTATTATCTTTTCTTTATAGTAAACAAATCAACATTTGAATACTCAGACTTCGAAACAATCCGAGAAACAATTTTTCATCCCTGGCCCACCACTATAGCAATAGGGGGGTGCGCCCATAGCCTCTGCAGACGACTACTCCAAGGCAGGATTCTAGTGGTCCTGAGTATATTAGCATGATATAAGGACAAGAGGTCATGAGTTCGAATTTTTGTATATTTATTAAAATTTCGTTAAATTAAAAATTGACCACTCAATGGACATCAATAAAAAAGTCTCAACCTATGAGCGAGGAGGAGTGTAAGTTTAGACTTTTATATTACATGGCTATGTTACTAACCTTAACAGAATTAAAACTTGTATAAGACAATATCCTTCATGTTTTAAAGATAATGTTAGGATTCATATTCAAGTCCATTTTTATATGTTCAAGACTAGGCTTTTATGGATGCATGGATTTGTTAGATATGTGTCATGTAAAATGCAATGCATATCACATGCTTCATTTGCAAGGAATGAGTGTAATCACACTTGAAATGACTCGGCAAGATAATAAGAAACCAGATAAGAGTAGAAAGACACGATCTAGATAAATAAAATATACATTGGTGTTTTAGGTGGCGGAATAATTAGAGTGGCAAACTTTATCACCGAAATGTTTTTAGTGGAAAGTCCAAGATAGTGTCTACAAAAAAAAGAATATGATGCTTTATAAAAACTTTAAATATATATATATATATATACATACATACAGACAGACAGACAATAATTGTTATCATATTTGTTGACGATCGTAGAATAAGATCATTGAAGCATGTTGGTCTCTCTAAGAGGCTTACAAAGAGTCAAAGGAAGCCCTTGAATTCTTAAGGTAATTAGATTAATCATGAGTTTATTAAGTAAAGTAAGAAAGCTTCTACGGTCCTAACGGAACCGTTCTATTAATCATATCTAATCATTAAAATAAATATAAATATTAACTATTTTAGTAGTTCGATCACGGTTGGGTATGGTGTAAGTAGTTGGATAGTCGACGAGACTAGTTCCGTCAAAATTAATAACGAGACCATAGAATTTTTTCATAAAGTAAATACTAAAAAGAATAATTTTGATAAATCATCATATGTTGAATTAATAAATATGAAATTTTCTAATTCAGTCCAAATTAAATCTAATGCTCATATTCTATCATTTGTTAACATAATTAACCTTTACTAGTGTAGCGTCGGTAAAACACACACAAATATCATATACGTGTATAACAAGAAAAGTTACCTCTTAGGTATAGATGCCGTTATTGCTAAACAACATCGAGAAAATTAGCTATTACTTATCTCTACTAGTGGCCATTCAGCATTTTCCATTCTAATGAGTCATAACTAAGTAATTCTACTCCTAATGCATTGTTAATCCTACGTTTCACCCGATATCCATGTTTTAGGAATTTATATATATCGATAAATTTGATATCTTCTTAGCATTTACAAGCTATTGAAGAAAAAGTTGGTGTATAACTTAAGGAAATCCTTAATTACAAAATATGCAACTCCTTGAAATTGGGATTTTTTTTTTTTTTTTTGGGTGGCCAGAGGAAGGGTTTGACTTAGTTCATTTGCTTATTGGTTAAGAAAATGTTTGTGTGTCATTTTCCATCAAAATAATCCATAATGAAGTAAACTAAGTGGAATCTCCACAAAGTGATAAGACAAGATCAGCAATCACATTGCTTTTCATTTCACTACGTTTTTGCTAGACAAATATATTAATTACCGTACGTTATTGCTCCACAATGTAATAAGACAAAGTAGTTGGGGATTTGCCTTTGTTGTTTGCTTGTGTATTGATGTTCCATCTGTAAGAAAGAAGAAGACAGCAATGGACCTTGAACTAAGGTGGGGCGCTACTTAACAATAGTTTACCACATGCACATCCTTATCATGTTTTTTCCTTTTTATTATATACTCTTTTAAATGAAACGGTAATTAATATATTTGATAATCGCGTATGTAAGATAAGTGCTGGTATTCATTACCCAAAAGAAATATTTTTGCTTACTTTTTAAAGATGAGTGCTAGTGTGAAGCACTACATAGAGAATTTTTTGTATATAACTCATTATATATTGAATCAACACAAGTTAATCATACATACATAATTTATCCATACTTTGACCATATATTAGGTCTATATAAGAGGAGTCTACACTCTTCTTCTTTTTTTCTTCCCTTGTTTTTTTCCCCCCTGCCCCTTCTGCTACCACAAGACAATATATACCCATTTCTTGGGAATGCCGCAGTAACATAGGATGTTGTACTAAACTGCTCATTGGGGTTGAATTTCTCTTTCAAATATTAGGACATGGTTTGGAATTTCATATCATAGATAATAGATCACTTAACAATTAAAGGCAAAGAGAAAAATATACATAATTTATGTTGAAGACCTCAATAGAACAGTAGTAAAGAGATACGAGCAACATGATTGAATCATTCAAAATAATGTAACAACATTACTATAATATAATAGTAGAGCACATTCCTCAAACGAGACTCAAGGTTTTTCTTGCTGTAACCTTACATTTGGTCGAATAGAATGAAATTAGACTAGAGAGGAATAGATATTTCTTTATTATATGATTAGGTGTATTTTTATAAAAAAAAATGCTTTTCTTTGAAGAATATTCCTTTAGTAAAAGAAAGGATTAGAGACTCCTTAACAGCCCGTTCAAGTGATATTAAGGGTGTGCATGGTATGGTTCCATGCGGTTTGCACCTCGAACTGAATCATACTATATTTTATGGTTCTTTTTTTTTTTTTTTTTTTAAATTTGAACCTAACCATAGAGTTTGATTTGTAATTTTTTTGAACAAAAAAAAGGTTCGGTATGGTTCGGTTTGGGGTTCGAACCATTTTTATTCATAAAATAAAAAATATATTTTATCATAAAACTTAAATTACATATTTCTTAGCATTAATGTAAATATAAATAACAATATTTAAAATTAATAATTTACCAAATAAACATGTAAAACGTGTAGAAAGGAAGGGATTTCATTCATTATAAAATTATAATCCTAACTAGTCTCATTTTTTTTAATTATTTTGAACTATAATAGTATACTAGACTTTATCCCAATATAAGACACAGAATTTAATTATTTATATGCTTCTAACTAGCATATTATCAATTATATAAATCAATAAGTAACTAAATAATAGAATTAGTAAGACAAAAGGAAAAAAATTTCATAAGTTAGAATACTATATGCTAAAATCTAAAATTTATCTTATTTGTAGATAACATAATAATTAAAACATAATATGACAAATCTAAGTTTGTTCTCATGAATGATACATGTTTAAGTCACAAATCTTAAAAACAATTAAGAGTAAAAATAATATATTTAATTTTAAAAAATATATATATGTAAAACGGTTCGGTTCGATTCGAACCATACGTTTGGTTCTGGATCCCAAACATAACCGTGAACCGTTTGCTCTTTAGTGAACCAAACCACGAATCGAATCATTTCAAAAAAGAATCGACATTTCAATTCGGTTCGGTCCGATGCGATTTACAATTCGGTCGGTTTTTTTTGCACCATCCTACTTGATATGAGTAACTATTCATTCCCTCATTGTTCAATATAAAGCTACTATTACAGTATTTACTTGAGGAGAATGACATTTCATTATGAATTGCTATTAAGTAAAATAATGAATAGCAATTCAGTCCTCACCCTCATGAATTATCATTCAATTTTTTATTTTTCAACTTTGTTATAAATACTCTTGAAAATATCACCTATACAACATCTACTTTTTGTAATAAATATAGAGGACATTATAGATATTTTACCTTTTACTTCAATAATTACTTCTTTTACTTTTTATACCAAATAAACATAGTAATACCCATTACAACTCTATTATTTGCAAACAAAATGAGGGAATAGTCACTTTGTAGTAATAAAGGTTGAATATTAGTTCCATTTCAATAAACCAATGCAACATAATACAATACTAAATACACATAATTGTATATGTGATTTCATTTAGAAAAGAGATTTAAGGAAGGTGAGGAACAGTCCTTGGCACAAAACTTTGCAGGCTTCTAAGATATATCTATATAGGTTAAGGGGGACAATAACAAACCAAACTACACACTAAAAGAGAGGAATATTTAGGCCTAATTGTAAGATTTTACAACAAGACTTCATGTACTGTGATACCCCATATGTGTAAAGTCTGACATGGATTGTGGAAAAATATTTAGTATTGATTTATAAAGTCAAGATAGTGGATGTCACATCAACACTATTTAGAAAACTCTTGAGCTGAGTGGTTGAAACGGCCAAATACCAACCTATTGGCTTGTTTATTAACTATTTTAGTGACTTAGGCAACAAGATTTGAGTCCTGATATTTGCATAACTAGGTATTTTCTTACTACTAAACCAATTAACTCTAAAAGTAATTTTGATGAGAACAAAATTATGCAATCAATATGCTAAACACACCATATTTGATTGAAATAAATAAATCATATTTAATTGATTAAAAGAAGACAAAGCAAACAAGAAAAATAAGGATCTTTTCAAGCAAGCTAACAAGCATCATTTCAATGAAGCAAACCATGCATGTGTTTTTGAGGAAGTTGTATAGGTCATATACCATTGAGCCGGTACAAAATTGATCGCTAAGATAGTACAAGATGAACAAAGAACATATTCAACCATGGCCTTGTCCATGAGCATGATCAATGAACCGATGTGTCAAAACTAGCCGTTACGCATTTAATGTTTACCAATGTCAGACATTTCCTCCTACGATTGTTTGACTTTTTGAAGACCTATAAATACACAATTTTTGGCGAATTAAAGGAAGTTTTTGGGAGCCTTTATTTGAAAACAATCAAGCTTATTGATCCTCTTTATTGCTCTTGCATTCTAGCTCATTATTTTGCAAAAATCTATTAAGAGAAAAATCAAATTAGTGCTCTTGTATTTATACTTGCCATTTGTAAAAGAGCATTATAACAGTGAAGACATTGTAATCTTGAGTGTCATAACTTTTGTGTAGCTCCTAGTGAGCATTTGAGTTTATGACTAATAAAAGTGTATGAAGTCATTGGTTAGAGGTATTATGATTGTGGAGACTAAAGGGCAAACCAACCTCTATATTTTATCTGAGCTTAATTCTTCATTCACTATCTCTTTTATGTTTTTAGTATATTAGTACTACTATTGTTATTGTTATTAATGCTTAATTTGATCATTTGAATTAAAAGTTCATTAATCTGTTAAACTAGTTGACATGCTCAATTTACCCATTCTGTTGAGTATATTCTTGTTCACTTTCATTTGGTATCATAGTTAAGTCTCTAATTTCCTTATGCTTAACCACATTTTAGAGTAAAGATCATTCATTTAATGCATTAAGATTTCTACAAGGACAAGCTATCAATGAGCCACCGCTTCTAAATAGGGGAAACTACCCTTATTGGAAGTTTATAATGAAACTCTTCCTAAAAGCACAAAATAGGCTAATATGAAATGTTATAAAAGATGGTTCTTTTAGAATTGAAGGAAAAGAAGAAAGAGACTTTAGTGAAAAAGCTTGGAAAAGATTAGATTTGAATAAAATAGCTATAAACATATGGCATTGTAGTTTAAATGAAAGTGAAATTAATAGAATTTGCACATGTAAAACTGCTAAAGACATCTGAGATGAATTAGAGAAAACCTATGAAGGAACATCAAGAGTTAGAGATACTAAAATAAGTCTTTTGTGTGGAAAATTTGAAAATTTCAAAATACAACCTAATGAAACCATAAATGAAATGCATGATAGATTTATCAACATCATAAATCCTTTGAGTGTGCATGGAAAAAATTTTACTAATGTGGAAATCAACTCTAAACTTCTTAGGTCCTTACCGAAGGATCGGGAGGCCAAGAGAACCATCATTGAAGAAGCATGAGATCTAAGTGTAATAAGTAAAGAAGAACTTCTTGGAGCTCTCAAAACACAAGAGTTGATCAAGAGGCAAGAAGAGAAATTAAGCAAAAAAGCCATTACATTAAAAGCCATAAGGCATGACTCTAGTGATGAAGACGATGAGGAACTTGCTTTGATGGCTAAAAAGTTCAAAAGGTTCATAAAATTCAACAACAAGATAAAGAGGAAGGACGATGATAGTAGCTCCTTAAGATACAAAAAATAAAAGATGTATGTGATAACTTGCTTCAAATGTCACAAGTTGAGATACATCCAACAATATTATCCCATGCTCAAGAAAGCTTCTAGAGGATCCAAAAAGGAGGCTCTCATTACCTCTTGGAGCGATAATGATTCAAGTGACTCAGATGACAATGTATACTTCATGGCATTAGATGATGAGATAGGTTCTTTATCCTCTCCTTCTTATGAATAAATTGCAACTATATATAATGATCTATGCAAAGAAGTGATGAAATTGCAAAAGAAAAATAAAATTTTCATGGAAATGATGTCAAATGTAGGAAAAGAGCTAGATGCATTTAAAAAGGAATACATCAAATTAAAGGATGAAAATGAAAACTTGAGCGAAGACAAAGGGTATTTGAAACTTGAAAATGGTAACCTAAATAAAGAAAATGAAAAACTAAAACTTGAAGTTGACTTGTTAGAAATAGAAAATAAGACCTTAAAAGGCGATGGTCATGCTAATGATTGTACTAATGTTTGCATAAAAGAGCTAGAGTAACTTAGAAATGAAATTGCATGCTAAAAGCTAGCTTAGATCATTCAAAAGCAACCATAACCAAGTTAATCAAAGAAAAAAAGAACTTGAACACACTTCTTGGAAGTCAAAAGTGTGATTCAAACAAGTATGGAATTGGTTATGATAGAGACAATAGTTGCAAGCCTTATAAAACTCAGTATGTGAGAGCACTTATGGAACTTGTAACTATTGTGGCAAAGATAACCATATTGCACATAATTGGTGCAATAAGGAAATCCATGCATTTAAATCATTAATGCAAGTTAGCTTGCATTCCTAAGAGAGTAATTCTTGTTGCTCCCATCTAAAAAGGACCAAAAATCAAGTCGATACTAAAGAAATAATCATCTGTTTTGTAGGAATCTTTAAGGAAAAAAAATAATGGTACTTAGTGGTTGCTCAAGGCACACGACCAGAGATGCATTTAAGTTTACATCATTAATCTTGAAGGATTAAGGGAGTGTCACCTTCGGAGACAATCACAAATCAACCATACTTAGTGAAGGTAACCATAATCCCTCGGGTTTTTGCCAAAGCATGGGTTAAAATTTTTTAAATAATTAAAATCTTTAATGCTTCGATTAACTAAAAAATGGTTTAGAAATACTACAAGAACAAGCAAGAATCTAATTAATAATTTAAAGTTTGCTTCTGTAAGCTTTGAAATCTAAATCTCGTTTTTAATTTTTGCGTCTTGAAATAATAAATATTTTGGTTGTATATAAATTAATGTTATTAGATATCATAATCTGTTTGTTTTATATACAATAAAGGTTTTGATTTTCAATTCTTATAATTAAATCTTTTCCAAAAGTACAAAAATTATTTTGCAAGCCATTCACTATAAGTCTTAAAGCATGGCATGTTGTCCTTTCTCTTAATAAAGTTTCTTTCATTAAATACTGAAATGATAATTCTCGGTTACACCATACTTATTTTCTTTAACGTAATGGAAAAGTAATAAGAGATTTGGAAGTTTACATCAACTAAATATCATTGTTCTTAGAAAACGAGCACCACACTTTTGAAATCTACTTTTCCAATATAATCTCTGTTACACACCTAAAATCATTTCTTCAAACCTTCACTTTCCTAACCTAAAAAACTCCATAAAAGTGTTCACAAGCTTTACAACTAGTGTTTTGGAAAGAAGAACGTGAAGTAATCTAAAAAAGCACGATATGTATCTTCATTTGCTCTATTTTCAAAGGTTTTAGAAAGTTTCTTTAGCAAATACACCAGTACATTTGCACATTTCACCGTTCACGTGTGAAACGATGTTTTTGACAAATGTTATATGTTGAAAAGATAAAAAAAAAAAAAAGAATCTTGTTTGCTAAGAAATGATAAAAATGATTAAAATATTGCTTTGTGAGTTTGCTTAGGCTTAGAATGTAAAACGTCTTTTAAAAGCTTGTGAATAAAAATAACATAGTTTATATGAACAAAATATGACAGAAAATGAAATATAATAGAGTGAACCTCCCTTAAATGCTCGTATGTTGGATCTAGAGGTAGGAATAAGAAGATAAGTCTTGTGTTAAGTTGTTGAGTTATATAGGTTGATGTGTTGAGTGTTTTGATGCTACGGTCTGTTCTAGAAGAGTTTGTGATGAAATGGAGTAATTTAGAGGTTGTTTTGTATCTTGTTAGTGATTGAGACCTAGTTTTTCCTTCTAAGTGGATCAATGGTAGGCTTTACTTAAGTGCCGATGGGTAAATTTTGAGATACAATATTTGCTGCGACCTAAAGTTGAGCCTTCGACTTACCCAATGACGGACATTAAGGGTTGTCGTGGCCAAAATAAATAGAGTGTTTAGAGAACAAATTCTATCGTGGCCCAAAGTCGAGCCTCGATGTAGGCTGCAACGAAAGCCGTGAGCCTTTTTAGCACCACGGGACCCTTAACTTGCTAAGGCACGATTTAGTTTTCTGATCGCGATGTACACCGCAACCCTTCCTGAGAGGCCTGTAACTCTACTTAAGTAGTAAACATTGAAGAAGAATATAAGTTAAGAAGTTAATAATGAGAGTTTCAGACACATAAGCTCTTATAAGAGTTCTTTCTCTGTTATACATATAGTAATGTATGCTTGTTGCTATATAGGAGCCTTCAATCAAGACATAGAGTTTCCAATAGACTACTACGATCTTGAAGCAGGATGACTTAAATTTTATCATGATGTTGTGCTTGTAATATAGTTAAACCTGTCTCTGTGTAAACATAAATGCTTACGTATAGGGATGGGAATAATGTGTGCTACATGATACTTGGATGTGTAACGAGCTTTAATATCATAAGTAATAATAAACTTCATGTTGTTAATGTGTAATGAATATTGATGATTCTTTGAACATTGTATGATCGCCAATAGCTCAATCTAGGTCTTATCCAATTTTTAATCTAAAATAGATATGCATTGCATGATAGCATGCTGCATTAGCATGGTACCCACGTCACGTATCAATATTCTAATTTTATGGTAATGCCTTATCATGTTAGCAAATCTAGGTAGGGTTATCATAGGATTATCAGCTTTACGGGAACTAAGCAGGCACCAAAGAACATCACTTTAAGTTGCAGTTAACTATTAGGGTGTTAATACTTAAGGAGTTTATGAGGTTCTAAGGTAAAGTTGAGACTATGTTGAATATGTATATAAGTATATATGTATGTATACTAAGTAAATTGGAAAACTTCTCCTTCATCGGTTCTCAGTCTCTCCTGAGCATTGACTACTTGAGTTGGTCCTTCAACTCCCTAGAGAGGGCGTAAATCTCTATTGATTTAGATTTTGGTCATCCAAACTGTACATTCATATGGTTGAGTGTGGCATTGCATATAGTTGAAACTAAAACTTTTCTGGTATTAGTTTGTTTTATGGTTTGATCTTGTTATCTCACTGAGCTGTGGTGGGCTCACACTCATACAGACTTTATATGCTTATAGAGATCTCTAAAGTTGATCCATACATGAGGTAAAGGGATGTAGTAAACTTTAAGGGAAAAACCCAAGCTTGAGTGAGAGTTAAAGATAATATCTTTTGTATAAGGCTTATGTGTATAAGTTCTCTTGAAAGTTGTAAGGTCATGTCTAGGAGCTTAACCTAAGTTGTATGTAAAGGACTTGTTTTATGAAACTTATATGTACGAAAAATTCCTTATCTTGACAACTTTACAATCCCATTTTAATTGTCTACACCATAGAGTATCCTACTAGTTTGATGCCCACAAAATTTTCTTGAAAGGCCCTAGTTGGCTCATTTAAATGTGGTGATTTCTGATTTGTTGCAAAAATGGGCGTCAATACTACTAGGGTGCCCTGTGGGAGTATGATAGTATTATTCTAGTAATAAAGATTTAATTATTAAGAATGTGTTATCAATTGATAATTTAAAGTATAATTTACTTAGTGTTAGCCAATTATGCAATAATGGCTTCAAGGTAACATTCTCTTGCCAATAAATGCCTTATTGAAAGAGCTGGCAATAATCAAGCTTATTTTAAAGGGTATAGACAAAGAAATATTTATAAAATCAATTTATATGATTTCAAAATTTTAAATGGAACATGTCTATACTCTCAAAATGACAGTAGTTGGTTATGACATAGAAAATTAGGGCATGCTAGAATGGATGTGATTTCATGACTTGTTAAAAAGGACCTTATAAAAGGCTTACCAAAAGTAAATTTTCAAAAAGACAAGATTAGTCAAGCATACTAACAAGGAAACCAAACTTAGACTTCCTTTAAGTTTAAGGATGTCATTTTCACTTCAATATCATTAGATCTATTGCATATGGACTTATTTGGATCTGCCCAAATTTTAAGCTTGGGTGGCAAAAAATACACTTTAGTTATTGTTGATGACTTTACGAGATACACATAGACCTTCTTCCTTGCATCTAAAGATGAATTAAATAATATCTTTTTTAGATATTGTAAGAAAATCCAAAATAAAAAAAGGTATTAACATTGTAACTACCCGAAGTGATCATAGGGGAGAATTTGAAAATTATGAAGAAATTGAATACGCTTCTTCAGCATCTAGGACACCACAACAAAATAGAGTAGTGGAAAGGAAAAATAGAACTTTAGTTGAAATGGCAAGGATAATGTTGTGTGAAAATAACCTACCTAGATATTTTTTGGCCGAAGCCGTTAATATCGCATGCTACATGTCTAACAGAGTGTTCATGAGACCTATACTTAATAAAATCCTCTATGAGCTTTAGAAAGGTAAAAGACTTAACATCTCATACTTTCATCCACTTGACACGTAATTAGGGATGCAACGGGGTTGGGTATCGAGCAGGTTATATGAACCCAAACCTGAACCTGCTACTCTATAGAATATACCAAACCTAACCCTATAACCCTGTAGGGTTTTCCTTGTATATCTATACCTGCCCTATAGGGTTTACTCTAAAACCCGCCACCAGCTCAGTTACTTGCTTAACTATCAATCCGATTACCCATCCGATCACCCACCCAATTATCAACCCAAACATGCCTCACTTATTGTTTTTTTTTCCCAATAAATTTAGCAGACTTAAGCCAATAAAATAATATTCTAATAATATAGCAATTCACCTTCTCTTTGTCAAACTGCTTTTAAATTTAGCTTGTTACTATGTTTACATTTAATTAATATATTAACATTATAATTTTTTTTACTGGGATTAACGGGTCGGATAATATGGGTCGAGTATCCGTCGATATTTAGTAGTATCCAAACTCAACCCTAATATCATACAGGGTTGTTTACCTATGTCTAAACCCGACCTTAACCCTATAGGGTTTTTATCGGGTTGGACGGGTAGAAAACCCATTAATGGCCGACCCAGTTGCATCCTTACACTTCATGCTATATCTTGAATAATAGAAAAGATCAATTAGCTAAATTTTATGCAAAAAGTGATGAAGGTGTTTTACTTGGTTATTCCCTTACCAATAAAGCTTATAGAGTTTTTAATAAAAAAACTTTGGTTATAAAAGAATCAATTCATGTTGTGTTTGATGATGCCTTATCTCATGTTTGTTCAAATGATGATACGAATGGTGCGTATGCTAATTTAGATAAATTTTCTTCTGAAAACAATGTGTTAGTTTATTTGAAATGATGATTTTGATGATAACAAAA
The DNA here is from genome assembly GCA_024138025.1 of Combretum micranthum. NCBI lineage: Eukaryota > Viridiplantae > Streptophyta > Magnoliopsida > Myrtales > Combretaceae > Combretum > Combretum micranthum. The sequence continues at coordinate 1,322,457 of JAMXBD010000038.1, read as the reverse complement.
AGGAGTAAATAATTACTAACATATTCATTAAGTGTGCAAGGATTTAATATAATCAAAGTGGTTTACAATAACTTAAGAGAATGATTTCAAAAGAGACTCCATGCAAAGATTACTTTAGAAAGTGTTTGGAGAAGATTTCAAGAACAAATGAGCTGTCAGAAGGTTAATCAGAAGGTTCTCCACTGGCTTTTTAAACTATCAGAAGGTTCATCAGAAGGTACATCAGAAGGTGAACTGCAACAAAAAAAAATGACGAGTTTCAGCTCCAGATTTGAATTCTCTTTTTAGATTTAATATGTTGAAGACCCAGCTCCAAAGATTGAGTATATTTGGGTAATATACTCAATGTGTTCTACAAAGTTGGTTCAATATCCATGGGGATTCGAATTTCGTCGGATTAAAGTTCATTTTTTTGAGAAAATTATGTTTTGACAGCAAGAAAAAGAACGTGACTTACAATGATGCATCTTCAACAGATTAGTCAAATTTTAGTTGGAAATATGGAAAACATGATCCAAATATGCAAGGAACTTGTCTGATGATTATTTATCCATATAAGGAAGTCGAAATTTATGGAAAATACGATATTTTTGTTGCATGAACAGTACCAGACGAAGGAACAAGTCAACAACGATGATTTCAAATTCGAATTTCAAGTTCAAGATAATTATACAAGTTGTTGGAGATTTAAACTTATCCATTGGAGCAAGAATTTCGAGATTACAACAACAAGATCTCAAGTTATTCAAAATTTGCAGATTTTGAAGAAAGAGAAAAGCTAATATTACGCACAAAATAAGGAGCAAAGTTTATCCAATTGATTTCCTAGCCGTTGGAAGATACAAGGATAAGTATACTCATCCAATACAGAAAAGAAGGAAGCACAATCACATGAAAAAGAGGAGAAAACAAAGAGCCACGAATTTCTTTGAATTTGAGCAAATTTACTGTCATATTCTATTGTTACTATTCCTTGAGCGAATACATTTGAGGAAACATAATTCTTTATTCCTCTGATTTGTTGTTACACATTTAATGTGAGTTGAGAGTTACAAGTAGGCTTAGTTGATTGGTTGTTTGTGAGAATCAAGCTAAGTGAATTGTAGCCAAAAGTTTGGCAAATACTTCTTGTAACTTTATTGATTTGATTGAATAGTAGAACACAACCGGTGAGGAATACCGAGACCCCGGCTTGGAGCTGGAAGAGAGGATTGACGCTCGAGGCGAAACCTCTATATATCGCTTTGCACTCTCTACTCCTTATCTCTCTTTAATTTCGTGATTTATTATTGATGTTTTATATGTGTGATATATGCTCAGAAGGTTAATCAGAGAGTAAATCATTCATATTTTTCTTACTCAGAGAGTTAAGCAGAAGGTTTCTAAGTGTGAAAGTCTTGATTCACTTTTGATCCGAATTTTTGCTTAAAGCTTTTATTTGTTAAGATTATTATCTTAAGAAAGTTTTAAAGCCATTTTAGTTGAATAACCAAGTGGTATGAAATTTATTCAAAATTTTGAAAAGTAAATTTTATAACCAATTCACCCCCCCTCTTGGTTATCTTTTCGGGACCAACACAATGATCATATTAAAGAAATGGAAATAAGAGATGAATGTAAAAAGGATGATTTGAATGAATCAATTAGCTATGACCTTCCCAAGGAATGAGAATATGCTAAATCACACCTTAAGGATCTAATAATGGATGATCCATCAAATAGGGTACAAACAAGATCATCCCTAAGAAATATGACCAATTTAGTTTTCTTATCCCAAACCAAACCTAAAAATGTAGATGAAGATTTGAAAGATTAATTTTGGATACAAAAAATGCAAGAAGAATTAAATCAATTTAATAGAAATGAAGTTTGGGACTTAGTACTTAGACCTAGTAATTTTCTTATCCCAAACCGAACCTAAAAATGTAGATGAAGGTTTGAAAGATGAATTTTAGATACAAGCAATGCAAGAAGAATTAAATCAATTTAATAGAAATGAAGTTTGGGACTTAGTACTTAAACCTAGTAATAGACTAGTAATTGGAATCAAATGGGTTTATAGAAATAAACTTGATAAAACCGGAATAGTAACTAGGAACAAAGCTCAGTTAATAGCTAAAGTTTATATTTAAGAAGAAGGCATAGATTTTGATGAGACTTTTGTCTCGGTTGATAGACTAGAAGCCATTAAGATACTTTTAGCATTTGCCGCTTTTAGAGATTTTACACTTTTTTCAAATGGATGTCGAAAGTGCCATCTTAAATGGCTTCATCAAAGAAGAAGTTTATGGAGAGAAACTACCAAGTTTTGAAGATATTGAATTCCCTGATCATGTCTATAAACTAAATAAAGCTCTTTGCAGACTCGAGCAAGCTCCTAAAGCTTGGTATGAAAGTCTTCATAGCTTCTTAATAAATAAAGGTTTTTCTAGAGGAAAAATTAATATAATGTTGTTTATTAAGAATCACAAGTCAAACACATTGATTGTATAAATCTATGTGGATGACATTGTGTTTGGAGCTACTAGCATGACTCTTTTGAATGAATTTGTTAAGTCTATGAAGAATAGGTTTAAAATGAGTATGGTGTGGGAACTCAATTACTTCTTTGGTCTCCAAGTGAAGCAAACAAAAAATGGCACATTCATCAATCAATATAATTATACCATAAAACTCTTAAAAAGATTTGAAATGGATAATTGAAAAACTTGGTCTACACTTATAAGCACAAGTGTGAAACTTAATAAAGATTAAGATAGCAAAAACGTATATGAAAAACTATATGGAGGCATGACAGATAGCTTGTTGTATCTAATCACTTCTAGACCCAATATCATGTTCTCGACATGCTTATGTGAATGATTTCAATCATGTCTAAAGGAATCTCACTTAAGTGCAGTAAAACGCATATTCAAGTATCTTGAGTGCACTATTGAAATTGGCTTGTGGTATAGAGGACCATTCTTTGAAACAAGTAGTTTAAGAAGTTATAGAAATAGTATTCAAGAATGGAAAATCATAACATCATAACTTAATTTAAAATATTAGGAGTCTTACATAACAAAATGGGGCATACCACCATCAATATATGCACTTAAACTCTATAGCTTAATTTCCACAATAAATTACAAAGGAATTTTCCTTGGAAGTCTAAGTCTACCTCTAGGCCATGACTTCTATCGAAAGCTCTTGGATGTCAAAAGTCTGTACTGATGAACCTCGAGGCTTCAACCACAAAAAGGGGAACTACAAAAGATATATAAGGGGGTTGTAAGCTTACTTGCTTAGAGAGAAGTATTCCCATAACAATGTACTCGTACAACAAAGTACAAACAAGTTAATTATACAAGCATATATAATGCAATAAATACGTAGGCAAACAATACACATGATTAACTAGAAATCATATGTTGAATGGATTTACGCCCTGCATTCGAGGTTAGGTGTTCTGGGCCCCTATGACTAAAGATCGCAAATAATAAATTTTTCTAGTTCTTTCAAGCTACTACTTGCCTTTAAAATGTAGTTCCTACGAGCTTCTACGAGCCAAAATATGAATATAGATTTTCAGGCTCTTGCATACCTCGCCACTATGCTCTTGTCCTACCAAAGATGTAGTAATGAATGTAATATGACTCACTTTGTGATGTACATATATTCATTTAATTAGATTCTTTAAGCATGACATTAAATATCTTAGAGGCAACCATATATAATTTGCAGACACTCCAATATAGTACTAAAACAATAACTCGACCATTAACAATTCAAACCTTGATATACTTAGTATAATTCCAACCAATATTATAAGGCACATGTACTTCCAATTTTATCTTTTCCTATTATGCTGCCACTATAATACAAGCAAAAGCATAAGGATGTACTTAAGGAAACAAACTCACTTAGCTATAATGCAGGAAATCAACTAGTCGTAATAATCCTTGGGATAGGGAACTTCTCCTTTCTTGTAACCTAAACAAAAGAAATATCTTAAATGAGTATTTCATAGAAGTTCTACTTAATATTGCTAATTCTACCTTAGAATTTTTGTCAGAATTCGGATTATGCGAAATTCTAGCTTAAAACAACCATAACTTGCTCATTTTAATTCAGAATTTTACATGTTAGATGTCATTTTATACTTACTCAAAAAGATCTATATATTTTTAAGGTCATTTTTAACATTTAAAGCCATTTGGATTCTAAAATAGGTCAGTACATAATAAACACGAAAATTCTAGCCCTTAAATTGAAATTTTTCTAAGCTTTACATCACCCAAAAATTCTATAGCAAGCACATAGATATTTATATAGCAAGCACATAATAAAACTCTTCCAAATTCTCTCCACAAAATCCTCTCTATAGAATTCCTCTTCAACAATTTCTTCCTAACTCTCTTTTCTCTCCATCAAACTATATTCCACATATCACTACAAGTCCATCTTTTCTTCTTCAACCAACAATATCCTTTAGATAAAGAAACTCCTACAACTATCTTCATATCATGTAACTTAATATGACCATGGTGTATCTTAAACCTATAGTTTTATGGAAGCAACACTATGTTTATATTTTGTTCTTATTCATGTTTATGCACAAAAATTTCTTTATATTGTTATGTTAATGTTATTATTGCTCTAATCTAACTCTCTCTCTCTCTCTATATATATATACATATATATTATGTATATGTATATCTATATTTCTTAGAGTTTAAATGCTCACTAACCTAACATCTTATTAATGCTCTTATTATTGCTCTCATTATTATGCTTTTTCTTTTCTTTCTTTTCTTTTCCTTTTGGAACTAGTCTATTCTTAGTTCTGGGAAGCCTTGATGAAGCTAAGGCTCCCAATACTTGTTATTATGCTTATTTGCTTCTTATATCTCTTTCTATCTTATTATGTGTTATTCTTATCTTTCTCATGACTATATAATCACAATCATGCATGAACATGTTATTATTATCTTAATAAAAATGAAAAGGGTTCTTTCTTTAATAAAGAAAATAAGATTAAACCTTTTCTAAAATAAATTTGTCACTTAGTAAAGATTTTTCCATCAAAAGATTTAAATATTGTTTTTAATAAATTCTTTTCAAAAACTTAGACTAGCCCATCATGAATTTTTAAAGTATTAATAATAAGAATTTCTTCAAAGATTTAACCAAGTAGATAAACGCTCTCTTTTCAAAATAGTATCATGAAATTTATTAAAATCTTACTATTGATAATGCTTTATTATGCAAAAATTTCTTAAAAACTTATTTATAAGATTTTTACCAACTTCATAATAAAAGCTAATAACTGAAAAAGTTTTCAAAATCAAGGTAGAAATCCACTAGTTTATACACCAACATAGAGAAATAAAATTTGCTAACAACCTAAGAAAGTAAGTTTTTAAAATAATAAACCTATTTGCTAAGAAGTAGGTAAATATAAATATGAAGAGAAAATATACATGTAACACAACTCAAAAACATAGATACCACCAACAACTTAAATTTTTTTTTTTGAAAACTTCATTTTTCAATCAATATAAATAAAATTGGTAGATATCCTAAAAAGACTAAATTTTTGAAAATTAATTTATCTTTTGAAAAGTTAGAAATGAAATTATAATAAGAAAGCATTCACTTATGATAACTCGAGAATTTTTAAGCTTTCTTTCCAATAACTTAAAGAGGACTTTTAAAATATCAATGTTTCCAACTCTTACGACAAGTTGTTTCATGAAAAATCATTATTGAGACAACACTACTAAAATCATTCATACAATATAAGTCTATATATATATATATTCAAAGGATTTTCCAACCATATAAATATCTGTAGACATCCCATTTTTACCCATTTAAGGCTTCAATTTATAGTAAAGATTAAAATTATATTAAGCCCACAAATTACAGGAAAAGAAAGAAAACAAAAAAAAAAAGAAAAAAGAAATCATTACAAATGTATAAAAAAAGAAAAAAATTAAAAATATTTTTAGGCTTCATATAATATTAATTTTAATTATAAATTTATTTTTAACCCAATTAAATACCCTATGTAAATGTGCTTATTTAATTGGGCCTATTTTGGAAACCTTAAATACAATTTTTATGCAAACTAGGATAAGGCACAAGCCAATAGCCTATATGTATAAGTCATTGATATTGATAAGAGAGACGTGAGTTCGATTCTGCGTAAAGGCAAATTGCCCTTTTTCTCTTTTTTTTTTCACACGCTCTCATTGGCCAAATGATGTAAGCGCATATGTTAGTGGTCGGATGAGGTAAACACATATATCAGCAAGCCAGTATGTGAGCAGTAGATAAGCAAGTAAGTGAGCCTATTGAACCTATAAATTCCTGATACAGACATAAAAAAAAAAAAAAAAAAAAAAACTAAGTAAGTAGGTGAGCCTATTGAACCTATAAATTCCTGATACGGACATAAAAAAAAAAAAAGAGAAGAAAAAGACTTAGCAAGTAAGTGAGCCTATTGAGCCTATAAATACCTGACACAGACGTAAGAAAAAAACAAGAAGAAAAAGACAAAAAAAACGTAGGCAGAAAAATTCCATACAAATCACAATAGGAATCTACTCCTAGAGTTCAAATCAAGTGTTTAAACATTTTGGTTATAAAGCATTTTTTTTTTTTTTGAAAATCCTCTCTTGCAAGTGTTCTTAGAAGATTTGAAGGATAGGGGAAGATTTCTGACAATAAGAGCTTCTCCCAGCACCACGTTCCAGGTAAATTCTTTCTTTCTTTTATTATTATATGGATTAATTAATAATGAATAGAATATATATACACATTTATAAATCATTAGAAAATAATAAAAATGCAAGCACATGACCTTCATGTTTCAATTCTCTCAGTGAGAACAAATGTTTTGGATTCACCTGGTCAACTTTCCCAAGTCTCGCGAATTGCAATCATGCTGGGAAATGTATTTAAATATCGATGTCCATTAATTATATGCGTTAGAAAAACATATTTTATGTACATAAAATTAAAATGATAGCTCACAGAATCTCATTTTAGAAAAAAAAAAATATTCATTTTTTTAGACTCTAAAAATTTAATAAACTTATATTGGAAAGAGTTCAAAAATTAAAATAAACCAACACATTAAAGTTTTTATGAAAAGAACTATGTGTTGTCTGATCCCAATTAGCAGGTACGTAGGTACCTTCGGGGCGACATAAAAAATAAAAAATAAACCTTTTTTGCTTTATTTCTATTTTGAATTAATTCATTATTCATATTGTAAGCTTTGATAATAAATTGTAAATATCAATATTATTTGTACTTATTTGTATATATTAATGTAAATAATGATTTTGTATTCCTTAAAATTGCAATAATAACTTGTAGATATTACAGTTTTAAATTTTTTTTTTTTTTTACATTAGTAAATTTTCGAGCATTAAAAGGATAAACTTTAAATTTTAAATTTCAAGTGGTAACCATATGGTTTTAATAAGTTAGCTTCCGAATCCAAAATTTCTAGTTTATAAAGTTTGATTTGTAAATCAAATTTTTCGCAGACTAGTAACTAAGTTAGGATAACAAACTCTTTAATTTTAACTTATAAATTTTTCTCGATTCTAATCGGGTGGCAACTCCAAATTGTTTTCAAAAATTAAATTTCTTTTAATTCTTAGTCGGGGGTTCGTATTAAATGGGTTTGAGCTTAATACGAATCGGATTAAAAGAAATGACAGTAGAAATAAAAAATTTAGGCTCAACATCTTAGCAACTCCACTAGGGACGCTTATTTTTAAGAGGGCTAGCCACTTGTGATTCTTAAATTTAAAGTTTATTTCTTTTATACTCGTTCTTGTATATTATTTGTATAATTATTAATATTTAAATAGTTGTACTAGTCTTTTTCTTTAAGTTATGCAGATAAAAAAGAAAATTTTGTAAATGGCCCTAACTGGGGCAAATGTTATCTTTAAGGGGGAATTTATGAAAAATGTGTGCTAAATATGGTCAGAACTAGGCCGTCTTAAGATCATAGGTAGGGAGGTCACCAGTAAGATCCAGGGGCTGTAGCTTCTCCATCCTCTGGTTCATAAAATGAACTCCCGTTCTAGTTTAGTATTGATCTGCAATCCATGTAAACCCCTAAAATTTTGGAATCAGTTTAGCATAAAACCCTAACCGGAAGTCAAACAAAACCTTAAAGGTCAACAAAACCCTAGTTTACCGTATTAATCTAAATCCGGCATTGTCGTTTCTTTGGCCCGGAAAAACAAAGTTGGGATAATTAGCTCAAATAGTCCGTAATAACCATAGTTTTATAAAAGTTTCAATTTCGCAAAATTCGGGTGTCCTTCGAACCCGATCGGACACAGTTCTCGAAAAAGTGTCCGGAAGCCAGCCCGGAATAGTAAAAATATTCCGAATATACCGTTAGACTCGTAAAAATGTAAGTTTTCCAAAAATATCAATTTCATAATTTTTCGGTAAGTAAAAATAACAGATAGAGCTATTATACGTGTATTTTCTTACTACCGGTACTTTAATTGTCTTATCTACTTTACACTACACTATTCATTACTATTCTACACTATTCTTTCATCTCTACTTTTTCTTACACCTACTCTTACACTCTACATAACCTATAATCTTAACTTTTTATTTCCTCCATAACTTTATATCACATCTATCTTACAAATTACATCTTTTATTTTCCAAAAAATCAAAAAATTAATTCACTCCCTCTCTCCTCTCTACATGGCCGGCACTCTCTCTCTCTCTAATGCCCTCAATTTGTTTTAATTTACATTTATTTTAATCACACAAAAATCACTCCCCATTTTCCTATAAATACCCCCCTCCTCTTTCACTTCTTTCACACATTCACTACTCACAAATTCATACCAAAACTCTCTCAAATTTTCCTCTCAAAGCTCTCTCAAATTTCTATCTCAAAACTCTCTCAAAATAATTCCACAACAACTTCCACCAACAACAAAAACCCATAACCACATAACCATATCAAAGTCTTCTTTAGGTAACTCATTTGTGATTCTTTCTTCTTCTTCATGTCATGTAACTTTACATGACCATAGTGTGAGTTTCCAAAATACTACAAGTTGTGGAAACTACATTATGTTCATGTATTGTTCTTGTTCATGCCAATCCAATTATGTTTATATTGATTTATTATTGTACATATTCTTTAGAGCATATAAGCTCATAATCTTGCAATTTATTTACCTTTCATGCAATTTATTTACTTCAATGCAATTTATTTATTTCAAGTTGTTTATAAGACTAGTCTCTAGTCTTAGACTTGTCCTAATCAAGTCAAAACAAGTTTTCTTCTTTCATTTTATTTCATTATGGGACTAGTTCATTTCTTAGTCCCGGGAGCCTTGAAAAAGCTAAGACTCCAATACTTGATTTTATTATATATGCTTTATGTTACTTTGTTTATTATTATTCTCATGATCATGTTCATTTAGATTGTTGTCCATAAAAAGCTTCATTTTCTAAAGATAACTAAATAGAAAAGGCTTTTGTCACTTAGAAATAAGTTTATGTAAAATATAAAATCAACACAAAATAAACTCATTTCTTTTCATATTACTAAAAAGAACTCACTATAACTTTATAAACCACTTTTACTCTGAAAAGATACTAAAATCTTTTTCCACCTTGTTTTCAAAAAGAAATATTTTTGTTAAATAGTTCTTTTCATAAGAAAAAAATAAAATGAATGACTAAGGAAATTTTTAAGTAAGACCCTTGCAAAATAATAGCAAAGAAAATTTATGGTTTGAAAATAATAAATTAATTATCTTTTCAAGTTACAAGAAGAAGTTAATAAGATTATAGAAATTAGTTTTTCTACAAAAAGGTCCTTCATTGTTCCATATTGTTTTTATAAAGAAACAAGTTTTCATGCATGAGTTAATTATTTTGAAATATGAGACATGAGAGAAAGGATGAGAAATATCAAGTTAGAATTTTTGCAAAACAAGTAAGCAAAAGAATTTATACAAGAAAAATGAAGAATAGAATATTTCCTAAAATATAGTATTAATATAACTTAGAAAGGAAGAAAATTATTTTCAAAGTCACTTAGAAAAAAAATAAAAAAAATCAACCTAAAACATTTTTTGAAAACAAAATAAACAAGGTATTCATTTCAAGGAAATTCACAAAAACAATTTCCGAAAAGCTTCAAACCGACGTTGTTTTACTTAAGAAAAATAATTTGGACAACAAGACACTTGAGCATACTTAAATATGAGTTATATAGTTACAAAAAGAGAGTTTTTCAACTATATAGATAACTAAGTATTTATCAAACAAATTTTGATTTCTTGAACCAAAATTGTTTTTACTTGAAAATCCGTGGTGAATTTTGTCACCAGTTTTTCGGAGCCTATGTGGCTTTGTTTGTGGGAAATAATTTTAGAAATGGGTAGATCTTTTCGAGTAGATAGAAATCGGTATATTATATGCGCGATTCCGAGTTAAAATGACCAAGTTATGGCCGTTTTAAGTTGGAACATTCTTCCATACGAACTTTGACGTTCTTTGACATTGTTTGTCAAAAATTCAAGAAAATCTTCAAGAAAACTCATTATGGGTATTTCCCTTGGTTAGGTGATCCGAGGCAGGATTTCTTCACCCCGAGGACTATTACGGTTTAGTGGATTGTGTGAACGACTCATCCGCTTAGAGGAATAGACATCAATGGCATCGTGAGTTACTCCCCGTCATTTTTTCATACTCTTGATTGTGCTTGTAAAATTAGTTGCACTAGAATCTAAGAAAAATCAAAAGGAAGTGTATGACAATATGTTGAAAGAACACTAAGTATATCGAAATTTGAGTTGGTTGTAATAAAGTTGTATGCGATTTAGTATCTTGAAGTGTTTGAAATTGATTGATCACCTAAAAGAAGTTAAATGTAACTACTAGACTTCAATTAAAGAAATTAGTCATGCACTTCATATGTTGAGTCGCATTGCATTCACTACTATACAATTGGTGGGACAAGCGTATAATAGTGGTGGTAGACAGAACCGGTATATCATGTGAGTGGTATAGGAGCCGGTAATAAACTACAAGTTTGATGGCTAGTAGGAGCCGGTAATAAACTACAAGTTTTTGATGGCATATAGGTGCCGGTAAGACCTATAAAAGTGTTTTAAAAGTTGTGGCTGTAATTGGCCTGAATCCCCAACCCCGAATGAAGGGCGTAAATTCATTCAAAATATGATTCCCGGAAAGTCATATGTCTTGTATGCTCACGTGATTGTTTCATTTCATATGATTGAATAATAAACTTGATTGTTAAATTTCATCGAGTATGAATTCTGGGGTTTACTCACTAAGCCTATTAGCTTATACCCCGATAGCTACCTTTTGCAGTTTCCATACTTATGGCTAAGGCCACGTGGACCATGTGGGCAGGTAACCCCTTTTTAAATATTAGAATTCTGGATAAAGTACATCATAGTATTAGCATGCAAATTTTATATAATAGCTCAGTAATTTAGGGAGTTATTCCTAAGTATGCATAGTTTTGCTATGAACAAATATTCATTGTGAATCCTCTTTTCTTAATATGTTTTTATATCCCCTTAAACTTCATTATTCCATATATGGTCCTCTAAAATTGTGAAAGTAAGCCTTACACTTAATATAAAAGCTTTTGGAAATGACTAAGATTGTCATACTTAAGCTTTAATATTGAGTGTGGCGGACTGTCACGTTTAGGGTACCCGTTGGGGCGTGACAATTTAAGTTGGTATCAGAGCATGGTTTAAGAACCTAGGAATCATAATTATAGAAACGGACTTAAGAAGAATTGACTTAGAAAGAGGCAAGAAAGACTTAGATGAAATAGAATGGGTAGAATAAGTCTTCTAATATCTTCTTTTACGTAGATCACCATAGATGAGGCCCGTCTTCAAGCCAAGAATTTCCGGAAAGGACCCTTCGAAACCCCAGAAGACTATCGACTGAGACTTAGGGTCCTATGTGAGGAATTTGCCCTAGCAGGACAACCTAAGACTGTTCGAGAAATGTTCCAGATATGGAAGAGAGGAATGGTACAAACAGAATGGAGAGAAGTGGTACAGACCATTCACAACTGTCCCATAGGAAAGAAGCTAACCGAGTTGGAGATGATTTACGCCGTAGAACGTATTGCGGCCATTGCTGAAGATAGACCTATGTTAAAGGAAGCCACATTCGTTCTTAGGAAAGATGGAGGACGAACTTCTCCAGATTTCCAAACCTGGAGGAAAATCGGACCTATGTTCGTTTACGCCCACGACAACTTGATCGATCACCTTGAATGGATGAAGGCGGATATCAACGACATCTTCCATTGGCATGGAGTGTACCAGGAGGTGCTACGACCACCAACCCAAGTACCCACGGAGCCGCCTACCTTTATGGGTATCCAACTGAGAAGAAACGAGCCCCTACGTCTGCGGGATGACGGATCAATAATAAGGGAAGAGCCTATGGAAGAAGATGAAGAGAGTGAAGATTCGGAGGAAGAACCGGAGGAAGAGGATGAAGCAGGACCAGAAGAAGGAAATCAGACCACTGTTGCGGAAGAAGAACCCCGTAACAGTACTGAAGAAAGGATTATCCGCTACTTAATGGGACGACAGACTCCGGGAAGGCAAGAAACGAGTTCGGCCATGAATACAGACAATGCTCCACCCAACGAAAACAATAGCATGGAAACGGATGAAACCGTTATTTGGAGAACCATTCATGACATAGCACCAGAGGAGACTGGAGATGAGCCAACTAACGGACGCGAAAGATCCAGAGAAGCAGCCCGGAAGAGGAAGAGATATCTCAGCCAATTCATAAGGGACTGGAACCCAGGATCGTCCAGCAACAACCCGGGAGATGCTCCCGAAGAATGAAAAAGGAAGGAGAGGAAAAACGGAGCATATCCCCAAAAGTCCAGTTTAGATTTTGAGCATAGACTAGATTCACGATCATAGTCTATCTTTTAATTTCTCAGAACAATGCTTGTTATTTCCTATGTAATTTTCTTTTGAGATTTGCCTTATTTCCAATTTCACGTATGAACTCTATTTCTGTGATGATGCTTTAAGTTTGATTTCAGAAATTGCTTTGATTTAAATTTTCTTAGCTTTATGCATATTTAAATTTTCGTTATATTTCCCCAAATTCCGGCAAAAATTTAATTAAGTTATCAAAACTTCACAAACCTGACCTAGAAACAGCCGAAATAGGAGTAAACGAAGAAGGAACCTCCGCACCTCGAATAGGACTTACACGCCAACCCTCACCACCGCAACAAGCTTCAACAGAGGCATCTGTGCATGGGAACATGCATAGCCAAAGTACACCCCTACCCCCATCTCCACAAAAGCATGTTGCCTAAACTCCATCAAAAGTAATCGCTTCTTTGAAGGAGCTTATGACAAGCCGGAGGAGGCAGAAGACTGGTTATCTCAAATAGAGATGTCTTTTGATGCATATGAAGTTCCACCCCATCTACAAATCAAGTATGGAACATTCCTGCTTCGTCTAAACGCTAGGATATGGTGGGAGTCAAGGAAAAGAGATCTGATGACTCCAATCACTCGGGAAATGTTAAGACATAAGTTTTTGGAGAATTATTTCCCAGGAAGTTTACGAGTAAGATATAGTGCGGACTTCTTGCAAAATTACTCAAAAAGGAAGAACAATCGAACAATACGAAACTGAATTCAGTAGATTGTTGCAATATGCACCGAACTCCTATAAGTACAGTGAAGAATTGAGAAGACAAGTCTTTATAGAGGATTGGATAAAGATCTAAGAATGAAGATTGAAAGAATCAGATATAGGAAATTTTCGAGAATTAGTGGAAAGAGCTCGGATCATAGAAGGAGCAAGGAAAAGGAGAGAAAGAATAGAAGAGGAAGAAGACCCAATCATCAAAAGGGAGTTTTGCATAGAACCCCGTCTCATGCCCCTACCAAAGAAAATCAAAGAGCGACAATAGAAAGATCATACCAAGAGGTATTAAGTGTTGGAAGTACAATGGAGCACATTACCTGAAGAAGTACCCTCAAGTTAGTTGGGAAGTATTTCTTTTATAGAAATACAAAACCATAAGATGTCAAAATGCCCAAAAGGGAGGGATAGATGCTTGCTATATTGCCATCAGAAAGGACATTTTGCCAACAACTGTTCACAAGGAGGGAATATTCTGGCAAGATCACCAGAGGAAGTTGTTCCTATAAGAATGGAGAAAGGAAATAAAAGTGGAAGTAAAAGGCAGGCCTGGACCTACCGCTTCAGGAATTCAAGTATACAACTTGGAGGGATAATGACTAAGTAAAGAAGTAAAATAAAGGAAACGAAAAGCTTGACTGCCTTGGAATACCTTATAGGCTATAACAGCGATACAGGAACCAGTCCATCCGCAACCTTCCTTTATTAATGATGTTTCTTATTTCAAGTAACAAAGATGTGTAAAGTATTCCTTATGTGGATAAAAGGAGTGATAATCCCCTAATGAGTATATAAGAGGTTTAGTGAATCAAAATGTTTTATCCTCTTGAAGTTCAAAGTATTACATTCCTTCTATATATATGACAAACAATCAACCTAGTTTAAGATAATTGGTCGAACTTCCAACATGGACATAAGGACATAAGGTCACCTACGACTCTAAGAAATAATAGAATTAAGTAATCTTTCGGATAAGATGAATATCTCTCGAATAAGACCCCAATAAGAAGAAACAAGGAGCTTACGAAACAAGAAGGAAATAGTGACAAAGGATTTGCTAAGGGAAGAATAGACACATTCTTTCAAGATAATAAAGGAAATTAAAAAGCTAAAGAGTGAAGAGAAATTGACCCTAGGAGACATCCATGAAATCAGTAAGAAGTCTTGAAAAGAGTTCCAGATGCAGGTTTCACTCAAAGAAACATAGAAAATAGACTTATACGGAAGGAGGAGAAACAACAAATGAGAAAAATCAAGGCCTTACGAAGAGAAGGATGCCATTACAAAATATACCCACCCAGCTTGTAATAGAAAAAGACCCTAAGCCAACGTATTAGTTTTCGGAAAGGAACAAGGCAAAGACCTTTTTAAGGAGCAAACGCGTTTCTCTCAAGATTAAGATCACGATATCACCAACAAAGGATCAAATCAAGAAGGTATGACCCTCAAATTCCTTATAACTCACAAGTTTTAGTAATGCTTTCTGGATAGTGATATGGCCTGAAGAAGGAAAGAAGTAATCTAAGAACGTAATCTTAGGTATAAGAAATTAATAAAAGGGAGTTGAAAAGCCAAACTTTGGAGATCACAACAAGGTTTAAAAGAGGAACCACGTCGGTAGAATGATAAGATCGACCATGTAGAAATAACAAAAGAGCATAGATAAGAAGATACGAAGAATAAAAAAGGAATAAAGAAAGACAAAGGTATTAAAAGGAGCTAAAGGATGAATTAGCATAACCTAAGGACAAAGGAGTTAGTAAGAAGGAATCATGAGTATGGTTCATAAAATCGGACCAACAATAAACCAAAAGCTCAGGAGACAGTAGAAGAAAAGAAATATGGATAAGAAAATAAAGATATCAAAGGATAAAAAGGTTTATGAAATTCGATAAAAGCAGAATTAACCTTCTCAAGATTTTGGATTTCTTACAAGCAATAGCAAGAAAGCAAGGATGCTTATGGTATAAATGGAGTGACTAGCAAAGATAATTCTTTTCATAATCAGTTAATATACTGCGCTCTAAAGGGAAGAGAGACGAAAGCAAAAGAGATCAGTCAGAGATATGACCAACCTAGACGCAGGATAGAAGAGGAATCAATAAAGAATTTTGACCCCTGATGCTACAAACAACCAAGGAAAAATCATTCAAATACCTTGGAGGAACAAACATGAATATCACATGGGGTGATAAAGGCACAAGATAGGAAATGATCATAAGACGAAAAGGAAGACAATGATCAGAGATGTGCAACAATTCCCCCTTTAATAAATGGTTAAGGAATCAAGTCATAAGGATAAAAGTTAATGTTTTAAAGGAGAATTTTCCTTATGAAGATATGCCCAATACCGAAATATATCCACAAGAATTCAGAGGATGAAAATGAAGAAACCAATTAAGGGAATTTTTGAAGAAGGACGCGTAATCCAAGTGACCAAGTTTTAACCACAAATAGGAAATTCCAAGTTTTGAGGACAAAACTTTCTTTAAGGGGGGTAGGTTGTAAACCCCTAAAATTTTGGAATCAGTTTAGCATAAAACCCTAACCGGAAGTCAAACAAAACCTTAAAGGTCAACAAAACCCTAGTTTACCGTATTAATCTAAATCCGGCATTGTCGTTTTCTTTGGCCCGGAAAAACGAAGTTGGGATAATTAGCTCAAATAGTCCGTAATAACCATAGGTTTTATAAAAGTTTCAATTTCGCAAAATTCGGGTGTCCTTCGAACCCGATCGGACACAGTTCTCGAAAAACGTGTCCGGAAGCCCGGAATAGTAAAAATATTCCGAATATACCGTTAGACTCGTAAAAATGTAAGTTTTCCAAAAATATCAATTTCATAATTTTTCGGTAAGTAAAAATAACAGATAGAGCTATTATACGTGTATTTTCTTACTACCGGTACTTTAATTGTCTTATCTACTTTACACTACACTATTCATTACTATTCTACACTATTCTTTCATCTCTACTTTTTCTTACACCTACTCTTACACTCTACATAACCTATAATCTTAACTTTTTACCTTTCCCATAACTTTATATCATATCTATCTTACAAATTACATCTTTTATTTTCCAAAAAATCAAAAAATTAATTCACTCCCTCTCTCCTCTCTACATGGCCGGCACTCTCTCTCTCTCTAATGCCCTCAATTTGTTTTAATTTACATTTATTTTAATCACACAAAAATCACTCCCCATTTTCCTATAAATACCCCCCTCCTCTTTCACTTCTTTCACACATTCACTACTCACAAATTCATACCAAAACTCTCTCAAATTTTCCTCTCAAAGCTCTCTCAAATTTCTATCTCAAAACTCTCTCAAAATAATTCCACAACAACTTCCACCAACAACAAAAACCCATAACCACATAACCATATCAAAGTCTTCTTTAGGTAACTCATTTGTGATTCTTTTTCTTCTTCATGTCATGTAACTTTACATGACCATAGTGTGAGTTTCCAAAATACTACAAGTTGTGGAAACTACATTATGTTCATGTATTGTTCTTGTTCATGCCAATCCAATTATGTTTATATTGATTTATTATTGTACATATTCTTTAGAGCATATAAGCTCATAATCTTGCAATTTATTTACCTTTCATGCAATTTATTTACTTCAATGCAATTTATTTATTTCAAGTTGTTTATAAGACTAGTCTCTAGTCTTAGACTTGTCCTAATCAAGTCAAAACAAGTTTTCTTCTTTCATTTTATTTCATTATGGGACTAGTTCATTTCTTAGTCCCGGGAGCCTTGAAAAAGCTAAGACTCCAATACTTGACTTTATTATTTATGCTTTATGTTACTTTGTTTATTATTATTCTCATGATCATGTTCATTTAGATTGTTGTCCAAAAGCTTCATTTTCTAAAGATAACTAAATAGAAGAAGGCTTTTGTCACTTAGAAATAAGTTTATGTAAAATATAAAATCAACACAAAATAAACTCATTTCTTTTCATATTACTAAAAAGAACTCACTATAACTTTATAAACCACTTTTACTCTGAAAAGATACTAAAATCTTTATTCCACCTTGTTTTTCAAAAAGAAAATATTTTTGTTAAAATAGTTCTTTTCATAAGAAAGAAAATAAAATGAATGACTAAGGAAATTTTTAAGTAAAGACCCTTGCAAAATAATAGGCAAAGAAAATTTATGGTTTGAAAATAATAAAGTTATTTCTTTTCAAGTTACAAGAAGAAGTTAATAAGATTATAGAAATTAGTTTTTCTACAAAAAGGTCCTTCATTGTTCCATATTGTTTTTATAAAGAAACCAAGTTTTCATGCATGAGTAATTATTTTTGAAAAATATGAGACATGAGAGAAAGGATGAGAAATATCAAGTTAGAATTTTTGCAAAACAAGTAAGCAAAAGAATTTATACAAGAAAAATGAAGAATAGAATATTTCCTAAAATATAGTATTAATATAACTTAGAAAGGAAGAAAATTATTTTCAAAAGTCACTTAGAAAAAAAAAATAAATAAAATCAACCTAAAACATTTTTTGAAAACAAAATAAACAAGGTATTCATTTCAAGGAAATTCACAAAAACAATTTCCGAAAAGCTTCAAACCGACGTTGTTTTACTTAAGAAAAATAATTTGGACAACAAGACACTTGAGCATGCTTAAATATGAGTTATATAGTTACAAAAAGAGAGTTTTTCAACTATATAGATAACTAAGTATTTATCAAACAAATTTTGATTTCTTGAACCAAAATTGTTTTTACTTGAAAATCCGTGGTGAATTTTGTCACCAGTTTTTCGGAGCCTATGTGGCTTTGTTTGTGGGAAATAATTTTAGAAATGGGTAGATCTTTTCGAGTAGATAGAAATCGGTATATTATATGCGTGATTCCGAGTTAAAATGACCAAGTTATGGCCGTTTTAAGTTGGAACATTCTTCCATACGAACTTTGACGTTCTTTGACATTGTTTGTCAAAAATTCAAGAAAATCTTCAAGAAAAACTCATTATGGGTATTTCCCTTGGTTAGGTGATCCCGAGGCAGGATTTCTTCACCCCGAGGACTATTACGGTTTAGTGGATTGTGTGAACGACTCATCCGCTTAGAGGAATAGACATCAATGGCATCGTGAGTTACTCCCCGTCATTTTTTCATACTCTTGATTGTGCTTGTAAAATTAGTTGCACTAGAATCTAAGAAAAATCAAAAGGAAGTGTATGACAATATGTTGAAAGAACACTAAGTATATCGAAATTTGAGTTGGTTGTAATAAAGTTGTATGCGATTTAGTATCTTGAAGTGTTTGAAATTGATTGATCACCTAAAAGAAGTTAAATGTAACTACTAGACTTCAATTAAAGAAATTAGTCATGCACTTCATATGTTGAGTCGCATTGCATTCACTACTATACAATTGGTGGGACAAGCGTATAATAGTGGTGGTAGACAGAACCGGTATATCATGTGAGTGGCTAGTAGGAGCCGGTAATAAACTACAAGTTTGATGGCTAGTAGGAGCCGGTAATAAACTACAAGTTTTTGATGGCATATAGGTGCCGGTAAGACCTATAAAAGTGTTTTAAAAGTTGTGGCTGTAATTGGCCTGAATCCCCAACCCCGAATGAAGGGCGTAAATTCATTCAACATATGATTCCCGGAAAGTCATATGTCTTGTATGCTCACGTGATTGTTTCATTTCATATGATTGAATAATAAACTTGATTGTTAAATTTCATCGAGTATGAATTCTGGGGTTTACTCACTAAGCCTATTAGCTTATACCCCGATAGCTACCTTTTGCAGTTTCCATACTTATGGCTAAGGCCACGTGGACCATGTGGGCAGGTAACCCCTTTTTAAATATTAGAATTCTGGATAAAGTACATCATAGTATTAGCATGCAAATATTTATATAATAGCTCAGTAATTTAGGGAGTTATTCCTAAGTATGCATAGTTTTGCTATGAACAAATATTCATTGTGAATCCTCTTTTCTTAATATGTTTTTATATCCCCTTAAACTTCATTATTCCATATATGGTCCTCTAAAATTGTGAAAGTAAGCCTTACACTTAATATAAAAGCTTTTGGAAATGACTAAGGTTGTCATACTTAAGCTTTAATATTGAGTGTGGCGGACTGTCACGTTTAGGGTACCCGTTGGGGCGTGACAATCCACTAGACTAAGAAACCTTTAGAACCCACCCAATTGTATTCATAAACACGGGTTGGAGATTAAATAATAATCTGGCGTACCTTAAAAACTTAATGTTTCAAATTCTTTTAAAATCCTCCTCTTGAATATTATTTATCTCATTTTTTTTAAACAAGGTTGTAACTGAAATAAAAATATTAGAATTGCCCATGATTAATAGTCATCAACCCCTAAGTTTGCATTCGTGTGAATTGCATGTGTAATATGTAATGTGAATAATTTATTGTATTTTGTAAATAATAGCTTGTTGGTATTATTATAGTCATTTGTATATGGTTCAAAATAAAATAAAAAAATAAAAAAATGCTTGTAAATTGTCTTGAGAAAAAAAAAGATAAAAAGATTTTTTTTACTCATGTAAAATAATGTACATCATGATATAAAAAATATGTATATAATATAATTATCAAAATTTCTTTCCATTTTTTATATATAAAGAAATTCTCAAAACAAAAGAAAAAATTGCAAATACTCATTAGATTATATAGATCATAATAAAGTAGATGCAAAACTTGTGTATAAAAGTTGTTAAAAAATGTACAATAGATTTGTAAATATCCGTAGATTATACATAATTCGATCATTCATTAGATTATTTTCTCTTCTAGATAGTTATAGGTCCTTTTCAATTATAATATCTTTGTCATAGGTGTTTGACTCCTTTAAGCTCAAGTCTATCATTCTGTAAATATCAGTCTCCATTTATTAATTTTTGTTACAATTATTTAAAAAAATAAAAAAGGGAAAAATTGATAATTTATAAAATAGGTCTTGGTTTAAAATTTTCAAAAAAAATAAAAATAAAAACATCTTTGTGAATAAATTCCCACTTTAAGTTATAAGATGTGGTTCATCCACCTCTCTTTGCAAGTACTCGTTATCATATTGCTAACATGCGTGAATGATCCAGGGTCCGAAATAGCTCCAAAGTAGCAAAAGGTCAACTGAAGCCTAATAATCACTCAATCTAAGTCTAAAATGGCTAGTAGTGGTAACGACAACAACACCAACAATGAAGCCACCTATTCTGAGCAAAGGATCAATGCCTTAGAACAAACAGTACTGAAAATGTATGAGCAGATCCAACTTCTTACTTCTGGCATCAATCTCTTATGGACTGTCTAAACTCCTCAAGAAAGGCATTTAAAAAGTCAAAAGGGAAAAGAACATGATGGGCAGCCATCTAGATTTGAAGAAACCAATTCTGGATCCAACACTCATTCTGATATTGGTCTTATCTCGGGAGACCTTAAGAAAGAACTTGAAGAAAAGTAGGAAGAGATAGAAAGAAAGTTGCTTCATCAAATCAATAACAAATTCAATGCTCTGGAAGGTGACAGGGAGTTTGAACAGATAGGCATTACTAATTTACCCACCATTGACGCAGGGTCCTACCCTGAAAAGTTCAAGACCCCAAATTTTGCAAAATATAATGGGACTGGCTGCCCTAAACTTTACATCAGGCTATATGTTCGAAAGATGGCAAGATATGTCCAAAATGAGCAGTTGATGATTCAAACATTTCAAGATAGCTTGATTGGTCCAGCCCTAACATGGTATGCTCAGTTGGATCTCATTGAGATCGACGCATGGGGTAAACTAGCTAGGGCATTTTACAATCAATATAAGTTGCAACACCCAAGTTTCTCCTTCTATGTAGGACTTAAGTAACCTTTGTAAACGAAATGGTGAGTCCTTCAAGGAGTTTGCCTAATGGTGGAGAGCCCTAGCTACAATGGTAGCTTCACCTATCCCAGAGAAAGACTTGGCCTTCACCTTCATCAACACTTTAGAAGAACCTTTCTTCTCCCATCTTATAGGGCACACATTAGCCAATTTCTTTGAGATAGTAGTGGCAGGTTGCAAAATTGAGAGTGCAATTAATTCAGGAAAGCTCATAGCCTATGATAAGAAGTCCATAGAACACATCAAAGGAAAAGAAACCTTAGTCAATATGGTGAACCTAGAAAGTTACATCATGCCTACTCCACCAATTATCTTCAAAGGCCCAACAACCCATTAGCAACCAGTTCAGAATGTTTGTCCTTCAAAGAGATAATTCAGTCATGTTCCTATCCCTTAGTCTTAAGCTTTTCAACAATTGAAAGAAGCCAATATTTTAGCCTATGAAGCTCCTAAACTAGGCTATAGACCATGGAATGTTGATCTAAATTCTCAATGTAATTATCACATGGGTCAAAAAGGCCATTCCACAGACAATTGTTGGAGGTTGAAGAATAAAATACAAGACTTAATTGACATTGGAATGATCCAGTTTGAAGCATCGACTAAGGATGGCAATTCTCCCTGATAGTGAAGTTAGATGAAGCAATGCAAAAGAGGAAATGTCCTTTTGAAATTATTTCATGTTTAAAGTGTTTTTAATGTCAAGACATTTTATGGAATGAAATTTGGATAATTTAAGGACATGTGACCTATAATGGTATCATAAATTATTTTGTTTTGCTAAAAAAGGTTAGCGCAAATGGGGCATGATTGAAAGTATTTCAAAGATTCTACGCGCGTTAAAATGACACTAGGCATTCATTCTAACATCCCAAACACACTTATCATCTGCTAAACCCTTTGAGCCATATAAGAAAGTGTTTCTTAAAATTAAAACCTTTCCAGAACCACCCCATAATGGGGCAATTTTAGAGGTTAGGGCCATTGATTAGGAGAAAAGGATAAATTGATATGTACTTGCCTAATTGCATAAATTCAAAAGTAATTAATTTCATTGATAGTTCCTTTGAAATGAAGAAAAATCTATATACTTTGAAGTATAAATCATCCAATGAAGGAGAATGGAAAAATAATCATACCTTAAAAAAAAAAAAAGAAGAAGAGGAGAAGAAAAAAAAAGGAAGCAAAAAAAAAAGAAGAAGGAAAAAAGTAGTCGTCATTTAAGGCTATTAAGCCCAAACACAATAGAACATCCTCAAAAGTTGAAAAACTTTTTAAATACATCTCAAAGCCCACTACATTCTTAGATTGCAGATCCACTACAATACCTTTTTAAAGGTTTTTCAGATCATGGTAATTGATTTATCCTAAAAAAAATTATTTTTGATACTGGGGCAAGTTCATTTTTGGTTTTGCTTAAGGGTTATTGACTTGTAAACCCGTGATGAATTGAGAATGTTTTTCAAAAAGACCAAAAGCCTACGTTACAGTCCAAAAAGACATAGTGGATTAACAAAAATGTATTATTCACAAGATGGACCATAATTTTTGAAACTTAAGTAAAAAGTGAAGACAAGCCAATGGAGAATGTAATGAAGTCCTCTTTCACTAGATAATTTATTATGAGATATCTATTCCATGAAAGGAAGGTCTTAGAATCTTGGAGTCTTGGAATTTGTATGAATCATGAAGGCTATCTTTTGGAGCAAAGAAGTTTTTACCTATCCAAAACCTCTAAGTATTTTTAGTAAGCGCACGAGGAGTTGATTGGTGTAAATGAAGTCTAAGGACTTAGAGCAAGTTAAAAAAAATGATCATGGGACAAAACAAAAAAAGAGAGGCCCACTACTTTTGCAAATTTTGGATCCCGTAGGATTTCCACTAGTTACCATTTTTCTAAAAAAAAAGGGGTAAAGTCTTAGTTGAAATTAATCTTAAAAAAAAAAAAAAGAGTTTTTTAAAGTCTTCTGCTCAGATTTTTCATAGATGAATTTTTTGTTTTATTTTTAGAAGAGAAAAGAGAATTTCAATACTTAGGAACTTTAGTCATCCTCACTTCAATTCAACTTCAGGAACTTTAGCTATCTTATGAATTCTTTAGGAACGTTAACATTCCCGTAAAGATTTCAAGAGCTTAAGTTACCTTATAGGACTCTCATGAACTTTAGCTATCTTATGAATTCTTTAGGAACCTTAGCATTCTCATAAAGATTTCAAGAGCTTAAGTTATCTTATAAAACTCTCAGGAACTCTAGCTATCTTATGAAAACTTTAGGACCGTCTTTTGTACCATAAAGTTTTCAGGAGTTGTAGTTATCTTATGAAACCCTTAGTAACTTTAGTTATCTTATGGAGATTGTTAGGATCTTTAGGAGCTTTATTTGTCCTTAAAGAATTTCAAGAACCACTATATTTCTTTTTTTGGGAACTTTGGTCATCCTCTAAGTGTAAGAGTTTCAGCTATCCCATAAAAGTTAGGAGCTTCATTTTGAAAATTTCAAGAATTATAGTATTCTTATAACTTTTTCCATCCTAAGTTAAAAGCTAAAGTTATCATTTGAGAATCTTAGGAACTCCGGTGTTCCTATCTTTACAAAATCTTAGGAGTTCCTATACTACATCTAAGCCAAATACTAGCTCAAGGGGCACATTTGAGACAAAACATAGGCTAGCTTAAAGAATGCCTCTCCAGATGAAATCATAGGCCAACTCAAGGAGTGCCTACCCAAACTAATTACCAGCTCAACATGCCCACATCGATGCCAAATGCCAGCTCATGGAGCAATCGTCCCATGTCATTGAGAAAACATGATCAAAAGACTTTCATCATCTGGTCATAATATCCAGTGGATCAAATGCAAGAGCCTATTATCCGCCTTCAGTTTTCCTTGAGCTTTCAAAAGCCAAAAATGGGGTCTCTTTTTTTATCTCTATGATGAAGTTTTATCAAACATCACTGCAAAGAGGGGCAGCTGTAGACACCCCATTTTTGCCCATTTAAGACTTCAACTTATAGTAAAAATTGATATTATATTAAGCCCACAAATTACAAAAAAAAAAAAGAAAGAAAAAAAAAGGAAAAAAAATTCATCACAAATGTGTAAAAAAAGAAAAAAAATAATAAATTTAAAAAAATATTTTTGGGCTTGATATAATACTAATTTTAATTAGAGATTTATTTTGGACCCAATTAAATACCCCATATAAATGGGCTTATTTAATTGTGCCTATTTTGGAAACCTTAAATACAATTTTTATGCAAACTAGAATAAGGCACAGACCAACAACATGTATAGATAAGTCATTAACATGCGTAAGGAAGACCTGGGTTCGATTCTGTGTGGAGGCAAATTGCCTTTTTTCTCCGTTTTTTTTTTCCATATGCTCTCATTGACCAAATGATGTAAGCGCATATGTCAGTAGCCGGATGAGGTAAGCATATGTGTCAGTCAACTGTCAAATGAGGTAAGTGCATATGTCAGCAAGTGGGTAGGTGAGCGGTAGATAAGGAAGTAGGTGAGCCTATTGAACCTATAAATATCTAACACAGACATAAGAAAAAAATAATAAAAGAAAAAAAAAAACAGGCAGAAAAATTCCATACAAATCACAATAGGAATCTACTCCTAAAGTTCAAATCAAGTGTTTAAACATTTTGGTTTTGAAGCTTTTTTTTTTTTTTTTTTTTTTTGAAAATCCACTCTTGCAAGTGTTCTTAGAAGATTTGAAGGATAGGGGAAGATTTCTGACAATAAGAGCTTTTCCCAGCACCACGTTCCAGGTAAATTCTTTCTTTCTTTTATTATTATATGGATTAATTAATAATGAATAGAATATATATACACATTTATAAATCATTAGAAAATAATAAAAATGCAAGCACTTGACCTTCATGTTTCAATTCTCTCAGTGAGAACAAATGTTTTGGATTCATCTGGTCAAATTTCCCAAGTCCTGTGAATCGCAATCATGCTGGGAAATGTATTTAAATATTGATGTCCATTAATTATATGCGTATATTATTGTAAATATGAGGGTATGTTTATAAATGTTATGATGATTTCAATATCACTTAGAAAAACATATTTTATGTACATACAATTAAAATGATAGCTCACAGAATCTCATTTTAGAAAAAAAAAATTCATTTTTTTAGTATCTAAAAATTTAATAAACTTATATTGGAAAGAGTTCACAAATTAAAATAAACAAACACATTAATGTTTTTATGAAAAGAACTACGTATTGTCTAATCCCGATTAGCAGGTACGTAGGCACCTTCGAGGCGACTTAAAAAATAAACCTTTTTTGGTTTATTTCTATTTTGAATTAATTCATTATTCATATTGTAAGCTTTGATAATAAATTGTAAATTTCAATATTATTTGTACTTATTTGTATATATTAATGTAAATAATGATTTTGTATTCCTTACAATTGCAATAATAACTTGTAGATATTACAGTTTTTAAATATTTTTTTGCATTAGTAAATTTTCGAGCATTAAAAGGATAAACTTTAAATTTTAAATTTCAAGTGGTAACCATATGGTTTTTAATAGGTTAGCTCCCGAATCGAAAATTTCTAGTTTATAAAATTTGATTTGTAAATCAAATTTTTTGCATACTAGTAGCTAAGTTAGGATTAACTAACTCATTAATTCTAACTTATAAATTTTTCTCGATTCTAATCCGGTGGCGACTCTAAATTGTTTTCAAAAATTAAATTTCTTTTAATTCTTAGTCAGCGGTTCGTATTAAATGGGTTTTTGTTTAATATGAATTGGATTAAAAGAAATGAAACAAAAAATGAAAAATCCAGGCTCGACAATATCTATATGTTTAATACAAATCAGATTACCTTACAGCAATGTGAGAAAGCTCCATCAGTAGATACTTTAACATGTACTATAATGATTGCAAATCATTCAGCATATGCATTAATAGACACTGGTGCAACACATGCATGTTTGGTTAAAAAGTTTGTGAATTAGTGTGGCTTGAAATTTGAAGTGTTGACTGATAGAGTAATGAGTATTAATACTGTTTTGGGTGTAAAGTTTAGACAACCTTGTATTTATAGGGAAGTTAATGTAAGAATTGCTAATAGTGATATGCTGATTGATATGATGGTTTTGCCTATGGTTGATTTTGATGTGGTTTTGGGTATGAATTGGTTAAATAAGTATAAAGTAATTATAGATTGTAATAAGGCGGAAATGAGCTTTGATCTAGAGAGTAGGAAAGTTACTCATGTCTTGGAGAGGAAAAGACCTAAAAGTATGTATACAATGGAGTTGTGGGAGAAGACTTCAAAAACAATTGTAAATGGTGAAGAGCTTGATGTTGGTATAGTACCCATGGCGAGAGACTTTATAGATGTTTTCCCTGAAGAATTACCTAGGTTACCACCAGATAGAGAGATTGAATTTGGTATTGAAGTGATTTCAGGAACCACTCCTATTTCAAAGGCTCCTTATAGAATGGCTCATGCGGAATTGAAGGAATCGAAAGTTTAGTTGGAAGAATTGCAAAAGATTTGTTTTATACAACCTAGTATTTCCCCATGGGGTGCTTCTATTCTCTTTGTGAAAAAGAAGGATGGAAGTCTACGAATGTGTATCAATTACAGGGAGATAAATCAAGTCACAATTAAGAACAAGTATCCTTTGCCCTGTATTGATGACTTGGTTGATCAATTGAAAGGACCGAATGCCTTTTCAAAGATTGATTTGAGGTCAGGTTATCATCAGCTTCGAATTAAAGAGGAGGATGTACCAAAAAGGGCTTTTCGCACTTGATATGGACATTTTGAATTCTTAGTTATGCCGTTCGATTTAACGAATGCCCTTGCCGCATTTATGGACCTTATGAATAAGGTATTCAAGGATAATTTGGATTGGTTTGTGATTGTATTTATAGATGATATTCTAATGTATTCAAGAAGTGAAGAAGAACATGAAAAGCATTTAAGTTTAGTTCTTCAAAGATTGAAAGAAAGGAAGTTATATGCCAAGTTCAACAAATGTGAGTTTTGGTTGAAAGAAGCTGCATTCTTAGGGCATATTATTACAAAGGATGGGATATCTGTTGACCCTAAAAACATTAAAGCAGTATTGGAATGGTCAATACCCACCAATGTTACTGAAGTGAGAAGTTTCTTGGGTTTAGCAGGTTATTATCGAAGATTTGTTCAAGGATTCTTGAAAATTTCAACCCCATTGACAAGACTATCTCGGAAGCATATGAGATTTATGTGAGATAATCAATGCGAGAGAAGCTTTCAAGAATTGAAGAAAAGGTTAATATGTGCACCTATCTTAGCCTTACCTGTTAGTGGGAAGGAATTCACAGTCTATAGTGATGCTTCAATATAAGGTCTTGGATGTGTTTTGATGCAAGACAACCGAGTGATCGCATATGCGTCTAGATAATTGTAACCGCATGAAAAGAATTATCCTATGCATGATTTAGAGCTTGCAGCAGTATTTTAGTTTTGAAATTGTGGAGACATTATTTGTTTGCGGAGAAGCGTAAAATATTCATGGATCACAAAAGTCTGAAGTATATTTTTACTCAGAAAGAATTGAATATGCGCCAAAGAAGATGGCTTGAGTTAATCAAGGATTATGATGTAGAGATTCTGTATCACCCGGGAAAAGCCAATATTGTAGCCGATGCTTTGAGTAGGAAGAAACAAATGAGTATGGCAACCATGATTACAAGTAAAAAAGAAATATAAGAAGAACTGCACAGATTTTATATCGAAGTAACCTTAGACAAAGTGGAAGTGATGATTGCAAATTTGACACTTCGACCAACTTTTATGGATTTAATCAAACAAAGACAACAAGAAGATCTAGAAAGTGTAAAGATAAAAAGTGCAATACGAGAAGGAAGAAGAAAAGAGTTGAGACTTGATGAAGACAGTGTTATCTGATTTGGAAACAAAATATTTATATTAGAGACAGGAGAATTGAGAAGAGAGATCTTGAAGGAAGCTCATGCAATGGTATATTCAATATATCCAAGGAGTACGAAGATGTATAAGGATTTGAAGAAGTATTATTGGTGGAACAACATGAAGAAAGACGTTGCGGAGTATGTATCCAAGTGTGTGACATGCCAGCAAGTATAGATTGAACATAAAAAACCTGGCAATGAGTTGCATCTATTATTAATTCCGGAATGGAAGTGGAATGATATAACAATGGATTTTGTGAGTGCATTCCCTAAGACTACGGCCAAGAATGAATTTATATGGGTTACTGTGGATAGATTGACTAAATCATCACATTTTATACCATTAAGAGTCGGGTGTTCATTGGAGAAAATGGCATGGATTTATATCCGAGAAATAGTAAGACTTCATGGCATACCATTATCAATTACATCAGACAGGGATACTCGCTTTGTGAGTCGCTTTTGGAAGAATTTACATGAAGCACTTGGTACGAAACTTCAGTTTAGTACGACTTTCCATCCCCAAACTGACGGGTAGTCCGAGTATGCTCAGAGCCTGTGCCTTGGATTTCGAAAGAAATTGGGATGATTATTTGCGTCTAATCGAATTTGCTTACAATAATAGTTATCAATCGGCAATACAAATGGCTTTGTATGAGGCATTATATGGAAGAAAATGTCAATCTCCTCTCCACTGGGATGAAGTAGGTGAGAAAGCTCTAATTGGTCCAGAATTGATTCAATAGGCAATAGACAAGATTCAACTTATTAAACAGAGATTAAAAGTCGCATAAGACCGATACAAAAGTTATGCCGATGAAAGAAGAAGACTACTGGAATTTGAAGTCAAAGATCATGTTTTCTTAGAGTCTCTCTAACCAAAGGGATAATTAGACTTGGTGTTAGAGGAAAATTGACCCGAGATATATAGGTCCTTTTGAAATCTTGGAAAGAATTGGACCTTTGGCATACCGGTTAGCATTGCCACCTAATTTATCGATGTACACAATGTGTTCCATGTTTTGCAATTAAGGAAGTGTATATTGGACCCAGATATTGTTATTGATACAAATCAACAAGAAATTCAACCTAATTTAACCACAAAAGAAAAGCCTGTTAAGATTTTGGAAAGAATGGATAAAATCTTAAGAAACAAGATAATTCCTATGGAGAAAGTTCAATGGAGTAACCAATCCAAGTGTGAAGTGATTTGGGAAGTCAAAAATATCATGAGACAGAAACATCCTGAGCTATTTGAACAATGATTGAGGTAAGTTTCGGGGACGAAACTTCTTGAAGGAGGGAAGAGTGAAATGGCCAAAGTTTAAATTCATACTCAATGCATGTTAAATTTGATTGTTATATGTGTGTATGTATTAGTATGAATTGTGGTGTTTGAAATAATTGTATGTGTTATGAAGTAATAACTAGATAATAATCTATGGTAAATATATTTAGGTTGATAGTTTACTCATATTAGAAATTATTATGTTAATGCTAATTGTTATTGTAGTGAATAATATATGATGAATTAAGCTTGTTTTAAACCAAAACTTAAGTCCATAAATCTAGCAGATTTTTGGCTTCATTATACTCAAATTAAGCCCAAAATCAAACCTAATTAAAGCCCAAAGCCCCTTAGAAAATCTGCCTCAAAAGTCAATGATTTTGGACAAATATCAAGCCTTATTTCTTATACTTTGGACATCCAAAACAGAACCAAGAGAAGAAAATTCGTAACTCTAGAAAGGCAACATTTTCTAACTTCTAAACCAAGTATTCTTGCACCCAACACACCAAGAATCCATCCCCAACCATTATATATACATTAAGGTAAGTTTATATGATGTTTAAGGTGTTTTATTTCTCTTATAATCCATGAATTTTCTGTTAAATATGATGCATATTGGATATATGTGTGTGTGTGTGTATGTGTGTGTGCGTGTGTGTATGTGTGTGTGTATATTGTTATATTGTGAAGTTGAGATAGCTTAAGACTTGTTTATGGAAGTGCAATGATGGTGTTGAGTGTAGTGTGATGAGAAGTTAGTATTGTTGAGTTGTATTGTAGAGTGAATTCATGTTGAAGTAGTGAATGTAAAGAGAATGAAATCATAGTGTTAAGTGTGTTTTAATGGTTGAGGAGGAATATTGTGTTTTAATGATATTATAGAGGAGTTTGTGTATGTTTGATGATATATGGTTCTTATACCATATATTAGGAAGGTTATATTATGGTTTGAAAGGAGTTGGATGACTTAAATGTAAGAAAATTTTGTGTTTGAAAAATAAAGGAATTCTGTGACCTAAATTGCAGTGTACGCCGCCGGCTTTAAAATTTTAGCTACTGATCATTCGAAAGGTAGCCTGAACGCTGTTGGCTTAGACTTATGCACCACCGGCGTTGAGATTTATACAGTCGATGTAAGGATCCAAAATTTTGTACATAATGGATTTTTTTAACGATGGCTTCAATGCCGCCAGCGTATAATCCCTACAACGTCGGCGTTGGGTCTTACACTACCAGTATATAATGCCAGTATAGGCCTTGCAAATTTCAATTTTTCTAACTTTTTCCAAAATCTTCCAATACATGATATATGACTTTTTGATTTAAGGATTTGCCTTATATGATGTTATATGATATATATATATATATATATATATCATGTGATGACTTTGGGTTGATTTTAAATGAGATTCGATAACTTTCTAAGTTTTAAACTAGTGAGTATAAGTTTGGATTATGATAGTTATGTTAATATAGTTTGATTTGTGTGGAACAGAGATAGATACTTAGGTGGAGAATTCTTTTGATTCTCAATCCGATCTAGGTACACAATAATTTGATTGATTATTACTTAGGATAGGCATATTTAAGTTTGACCTTAATTTAAAGACTAATGAAAAGTTTATTGAAATGATTTGTGGTAGAGTTGTGTCTAGTCCGGGGAATGGCAACCTTGTCATTATGCAATGGCATGGTAGTTTAGGCACTTAGTCCAAATCTTTGTCATGATGTAATGACTCAAATCCATGATGCAATGGTGGTTTATCTTAATGGCTAAGTGGATAGCTAATGGGGTTAACTGTATTAGTATATTCTCTACTTAGGCTCGGGAGGAAATAATATGTTTCAGTTCACGAGTATAGGACCGTTGAACTAATTGATGTTATAGACCAGGATAAGTGGAGTGTATAAAGGAGGGTGAACCATAGATGAAGCTATTAATAATCTTTATCGGCTAGATATAGGAGATATAGGTATCCGGTCTATCTATATCAACCCCCTGAGTAGCTGCTGTTACTCAGGATCTCCAAAATTCCCCAACTTGAATCGAAATTTGAATACTCCAGTGTTTTCTTTTACTCACTTAACTAAAGATAATAAAGTTATTGTGAATTGTTGCATTGCAATTAGTTAAGTGTGCTTGGCATACATATTTGTTTGCACTATTGTGTACTAGGCCTTTGGCTCATGCTGCTACCTTGCATGTGATTATGAGGATGAGATCTATGACAATATGGGTTATGGGACTAACTGAGAGATATCTATGGATGATTAGGAGTATGTGATCTAGTAGTAATTGTTTAGGACTTTTGATATATTTTTGTGAAATGTCTAGGCTTATTTGTTAAGCCTTGAAATGTAATTTTGATTTAAGTTGTTTATGTAATGTAGCTTGCATGTGGGTAAGCTTTATATGTTGGTGTAATCCTTAGGAGATCCTCAAGTAATGTATATGATGCATGTTTTGTATATATATGTAACGCTCTACTACTTATGTAGTGGTAGTAATTCTTAATTCAAATCATGTGAATGTTATATCCGTTTTAAGCAAGCAATCATTACAAACACTTTTTTTTAGACGACATTACGTATAATACTTGGGTATTTCCTAATACTTGAGTATTATGCGTGGTCGGGGGATTTGGTATGCTTAATCTATGGGTTAAGTGGGCAGAGTCCTTACAATTTATGATTCATTCATTATAGAAACATCATCATGTCATTTGAATTTAAAAAAAAAAAGACTCATTTTTTAAGCGAGCATACATTTGAAATAACATATTCTCCATATTATTCATGGTTTAACTTAATACATTAATCTAAGCCAATTCCAGGTTAAACCTATATTATCTTAATTTTAATGAAGTTTATAAAACTTAATCAATCTAATTCATTTTAACTCATTCAAGTCTATTTAGTTAAGTTGAACTTAGGTTTAATAGCTAAGTTCATTTTTTACCTAACTACATATACTTAACTAGTAAACATAAGTTTTCAACTTGATTTAGATGTTTTGTAGCTTGAAATAATTATAATTTAGACCTTGATACTTTTATAATCTCCAAAAACTTAAAGCATGAAAGTTATAGAGCTCTTTTTAAGCTTTCTATAGCATCTTTAATCATCTCAATCTAAGTTCGGATGAAGAAGTTATGATCAAAATACAAAATAGTATCGCAACTAGAGAGAAGCACGGCAAATACATTAGCCCGTGTTCTAACCATGCTGTTCTAGAAAACATATCCTTTTTTAAGTTTTTGAGGTCATAGAGAAGCATAGGTAGATAGGGTAAGCCATATTTTAGCCATGTTTCTCCTTTGATGAGTTAAAATCTATGTTTTTAAGAAGCACTAAGGAGCACTGTCATGGCCCAAAGGATACCCTAAACATGATATTCGATCACACTCAATATAAAGACTAAAGTATGACGACCTTAATCATCCCAAAAATCTCGATATCGGGTGTAAGACGTACTTTCATGATCGTAGTGGACCAAACTTTGGATCAAGCTATTTAAGCAGTTATACATCATAACAATGAAGAGAGTAAATCATAACAATAAAACTAAGGTTCTTAAAAGATATACAAGGAATCTTACAAACTTCAACGGGTATTCCCCTATAAAACAACTAATTCTATCAAAGTCCATTTTCATATTTGAATTTCTACTTGGAAATCTATTTCTACTTCTAAATTTTGAATTCTAACTAAAAGCTCTTGGCTCCAAAAGGTATTACCTGAGAGAAGTATCCCGAGGACTCCAACCAAAGATATGAGTACTGCAAGAGATATCTAAGAGAGTATAAGCTATGCGCTTAGTAAGAATTATTTCCACAATTAAACACCCAACAACAATTAATCAAATAAGTTTATTTAAACAACCATATGAAATGTACAAGCATGTGAGAAAACAATACATATGATTTTCGGGAATCATATGTTTAAATGGATTTACCTTTTCATTCGAGGTTAGGTGTTCCAGATCAAATAGACCGATTTTTATAAATATAACTTCTTTATAATATTGTTCGAGCCACTACCCAGCTATAAAGCATATTTTTATACGGGTGTTTTATTCGCTGTAATTTAATCCGGATGATCTCTCATCGTTTTATAGATCTTACGGGCTCTATGAATCTCCTTACTATGCTTTTGTCCCACCAAGGGTATAGTAATAAATGAAATGAACTCACCTAATGATATGCATGCATCAATTTAATTAAATACTCATGGCATGATTAAATATTTTTCAGGTGATCATAGAATTTCAGACAATCATTCTCAGATTAGATCAAATATTCATTATGAAAAATTCCCGTCTCGATATACTTAAACATAATTTCAATCAAGTATGTAAAGCACATGCATATTTCCATTTTATCTTTTCCTAGTTCTAATGCCACTAATTTTACAAGCAAAATCATAAGTGCAAAAATGTAAGAAATAAACTCACTCGACCATTTGTGCGAAAACTTCTAGTCAAATTAATCCTTCGGATATGAAAACTCGGTCTCTACGTCACCTATATAAGAGAAATACCCAAAATGAGTATTTCTTGGAAGTTCTACTTAAACTTGGTAATTCTATTTTACTAAATTCATCAAAAATCATATAGAGAAATTCCAACTTAAAATGGTCATAATTTACTCATTTTAACTCGAAATTTCGCATATAATATACCATTTTCTATCTAATCGAAAAGATCCATCTATTTATAAGGTTAGTTTTGTCATTAAAAGTCTTTTGGGTCATGAAAAAGGTCGGTATAGGATTGCAATGAAAATCCTATCCCTTGAAATACCATTTTCCAAACTTTCCTTTATCCAAAAATCCTTTAGCAAAATATAGATATTTATATGTTTGAAAAAAAAATTCTTTGAATATATATATATAGGCTCATATTGTATGCAAAATTTAATGGTGTTCTCTTAACGATTATTTTCCCATAAAACAATTTATCTTATGGTATGGAAAACTTGAATCTTAACATTTTTTTTTTCTAAATGTTATGGAAAGACTTTATAATTTCTTAGGTTATTATAATTGAGTATAATCTTATTTTTTTTTCCAATTTATTTTCTAAAATAAATTAATTTTTCTTAACTTTGATCTCCTACAAATTTTACTTTTAGTGATAAAAATGAAGTTTGCAAAATCTTTTTTAAGTTGTTGATAATCTATAATAATTTGAGTTGTATATATTTTTCTTTTGAAAAAAAGGTTTTCATATAAAAGTCTTTTTCTTCTTATGTTTTTATTTCCTAACTTCTTTAAAAATAAATTTTATTTCTAAAGCTTGGTCTTCTAAGTCTTTTACCAATTTTACTTCGAAGAAAATCATGTTTCAATATTTTCTTAAGTTGTTGATAATATCTATCGTTTTTTTGAAACTTATCATGTTATATTCTTTTTATTTCTTTGAAAATGGTTTATCATTTAGAAGCTTGGCAATCTTTATTTTTCTAAGTGGGTTTATAAATTAGTGAGTTGATTTTATCTTAACTTTGAAAACTAGCCCAGTTCTTGGTTTTTATTATGGAGTTGATAAAAATCCTACAAGTAGCTTTTTAAGAAAAATTTGCTTATCAAAGAATTATTAACTCTAAGTTTTATTAAGCTTTATGTTACTTATCATGAAAAGAGAGTGTTGATTTTCTTACTCAATTTCTTTGGAAAATCATCCTTGTCGACCTCTAAGAAAATTCATGGTGAGTTTGAAAAGGAGTTGTAAAAATCATTTTTATATGTTTTGATGATAAAAACTTTATTTAGTAACAAAGTTACAAGATAAAAGAGTTTGGTTCCATTTTTCTTTGTTAAAGAAAATTTTCTTTTAATTTTTGTTGAGACTATATCATTATGATTATGCATGTACATGAGTATTGAGTATGAAAAAAGATGAAAATATAGGAAAGATATAAGAAGCAAAATAATAAGATCAAATATTGGGAACCTTAGGCTTATCAAGGTATCCCGGTCAAGTATTGGGAGCCTTAGCTTCATCAAGGCAACTCGGGACTAAGAATAGACTAGTCCCAAAAAGAAAAAGAAAAAGAAAGAAAAGAAAAAACAATAATAATAATAAGCTTGTTAGAGAATTAATGAGCATTTAGGTTCTAAGAAATATATAAATATACATATAGATATTAATGGATATACAAAGTTAAGTTAGGAGTATAATAATAATAACAACATTATACTATCATAATAATAACAAAATAATAAAATAAAAATTCTTAGCATGTGCAAGAACAAATCATAATCATGTTATTGCTTCCATAACTCACATGAGCTCTTAGGAAACAACACCATGGTCATACTAAGTTATATGTCATGAGAAAATAAATGGTAGAAAGTTTACCTAAGAGTGTGTATATGTGGTAGGAAGAAGGTGATGAATGTAGGATTATGTGATTAGTGATATGTGGTAATTGGTTTATGAGTAGGAAAGGATTTTAGGAGAAATTTGGTTAAAGAGAGTTTTAGTAGAGAGGAATTGTGTTGAAAGGATTTGTGGAGAAATTTTGAGAGATTATTGTTATGTGAAATGAAAGTATGAAAAAAGTGGAGGGAAATGGGGTATCTATAGTTGAAGATTGAGGGAAATTAGATGTAATAAAATAAATTAAAAGAGAAAAATAATTAGAGATGAGAGAGGGGGATTGGCACTGGTTCTAGAGGGAATGAGGGAGAGAAAATAATTTATTTTGTATTTTGTAAAGACAAAAAGTAAGAAAATAAGTGTATAGGTAGTAAGATAAAGTAGAGACAGATGAATAGTAAGATAGGATAATGAATAGTAAACAAGACTAATAATTTACTGATAGTAAAGAAAATATGCGTATAAATGCGATATCTGTAATTTTTAGTTACCGAAAAATTACGAAACTGATATTTTTGGATTTCTTATATTATTATGAATCTAACGGTATCATCGGAATATTTTTACTGTCCAGTGTATCAGGGCACGATTTTCGAAAACTGATCTCGTTCGAATCCGAAATACACTGAAAATTGGCGAATATTATATTTTTAAACTTTTCTATATTATTACGGACTATTATAAACCATTATCTCTATTCCGTTGTCTAGAGTTTTAGAGCACGGTATTGTTAGATCTAGATTCTAGGGTTTTGATATAGATTTTGTTAACCTTAGGGTTTCTGATTGACTGCCGGTCCTAGGGTTTGAGCTTAAACTCGGTATAAAAATATAGGGGTTTACAAGCATGACTCAATAGGGCATCCCGTGTTCATCTGTTGCTCTCTGCTTTGTTGTTTCCTTCGAAACTTAACCTATTTCTCTACTTGTTTTACTTCATTTTTCAACATCTAACATGCTATATTCATTGTACAAACTTAGAACTGTGATTTACAATATTTATATACAAGTTTTTACTTCATAAAACATCAAAATCTAGTTCTAACATGCATGGTCTAACTTAAGGCTTGGCCTATAAGTTTGCATCTTTCAAGTTTGCTAGTTTTAACTTAAATTCTACATATAACTAGTATCATCCATCATATACATGCAATAACAATAATCAAAGTAAAGAAAACAATAAAACTTATCTTTTTATGCAACTCAACGCCTGATCTCCCCTCCTACTACTATTTTTAAGTTATTGAAGCTACTTCATGCTTAATCTCCTACTCTAATCTTGTTTTTCATCTTTTGTTTCTCATTTAATCCTCTTGAAATTTAGATTTGAATTGATTTTGAAGAAAAAGAAGGAAGAAGAAAAAGGAGAGAAAAGGGAAACGAATAAAAAAGAATAGGAAGGAAAAAAGAAGAAAGAAGAAAAGAGAGGCAGGAAAAGGAAAAAAAAGGAAAAAGAAAGGTTAAATGATAATCTTAAAGATATTTTAAGATGAGGGTATTAAGTTTAGAACTTTCAGATCAATATCTTTAATTCTGAAAGTATTCAAAAGATAATTTCAAGATCTATATATGTGGAAATTAAGAACTTGACATATTAACTTGATTTAGGAATTTAATTTAGATCAAATTGATATTTAATTTGAGCTTAGCTTAAGAATTGATATTTTTAGATAAACAGGTGATTCCAAAATTAATGGGGGTTTAAGGATATGATATTTTAAGCTAAAGTTTAGGGAATTAAAAATCTACTAAACATTTAAATAACATGTTTAGGGTTTAGGGATTTAAAATCTTAAATTTCAACTTAATCTATTACTAATTAATTATGTCAACTTGTCTAATTATATCATATGTTTGCTTGATTTGTTTAATCTATCTAAACTCAATTTCTAACTTAAATAGAGGTTTGGGATATTTTACTGCTCTAACTAGTTTAATAATTAGATAAGAAAAACAAAAGCTTGCATATAATAGGATGGTAAAGCATTCAAAACTAATTATTGAATTAACACCACCATGCTAAACATGCTAAGTAATTTGCTTTTCCACCTATATAACTTCTTTAACATTATATAATTATGAACTAACTGTTTGTTCACCTCACATAATCGAATTAGGAGGGAATAAAATTCCAATTCAAAGGGAATGTAATAAAGTTGTAATGGCTATTACAATATTCACTTAGTATAAAAGTAAAACAGGTAATTATTGGAGTAAAATATAAAATATCTATAATGACCCTTGTATTTATTATAAAGAGAGAATAATTTTATACGTGATATTTTCAAAACAGTGATATTTATGAAAAAGTTAAAAAATAAACCATTGTATAGCAATGCATGAGGATGTGAACATGAATTATTATTCATCATTTTACGTAATAGCAATTCATTATGAATTGTCATTCCCCTCAAGTGAACACCATAATAGCAGCTTTACGACAAACGATGAGATAATGAATAGCTATTCATGTCAAGTGAACAAGTTGCAAAAGTCTTTAGTTCCTAGGGATAAATCTTAACCTAAAGGAAACCTCAAATATTTGCTAAATCAATTCTTTTCCTTTATATTTAAATAAATCACAATTTCATATATAACTAATGGAGACACATTGTTTGGAAAAAAATATTGGTAGACTTTTTAGTATTCATTGATAAACATAACCATGATGAGAAAGTTTGAAGCACTTTATATATGACTTGTGCAAATTCTAGCAAAGCCTCAATCAGTAAGATGACACCATTTGCAAAAAGCAAATGAGAGAAAGACATTGACATTACTCTAAAGTGGAAAGGCTTCAATGTTTTAGATTCAACTTTTGATTAAATGACTTGACTATGAAACTCCATGCAAATAATAATCAAATAAGGCGAAAACGGGTCCCCTTGTCAAAACCCTCCAGATAGCTTAAATGGTTGAAGAACATAACCATTGAACAACTTCAATAGACGTAGAAGAAATTGAAAAATTTAAATTATGCATGCTCCAATAGACAAAGTCGCATTCTAAGAAATCAAAAGCTCTATTCTAATCTACTTGGTGGCCATCCAACCAAGATATCTCAATTTTTTATGAAAACTATAGTGTGGTGTATTTCTCTCGTGAAAATGATATGATCAAATGATTTTCTCCCTAGTATAAAGCTTAGGCACAAATAAGATCACTGAGATATTTTCATAAAGAAGAAACTAAGATCTTCAAAACAATTATGTAGACTACATTACATAAACTAATTGGCCTAACTTGATTGATCTTATTTGCCCCTATTCTTATTGAGATAATAGCAAGAAGCATCTCATTAAGCTCAGTATAGACCTCAGAAATGAAGAAAATGTGAGAAACAAGATCAATTAATAAGTTTCCCATCTCTACCAAAAATTTTAAAGAAAAAAGAGGGCATGAAGTCCATCATTCCTAGAGCCTTCCAAAAGCCAATAGATTTTGAGGCTTGGAAAATAGCTTGATGATTTTTCATTTAGCCAAAAAGAAGCAAAAGCATCATCTAATAAGCCCCCATGGAGTTCCAAAGGATTATATTAGTAATAAGTAATTTTTTTTATGAAGTACAAATGTCCATAAAGTAAAATCTTACATGATCCCTTTCAAATCATGAATCCAATTTCCTACCGTATCCTACAATGAAAATATTTTATTTTTTCGCTCATTGAGCTAAAAGCAAGCCATGGTAATAATTAGTTTTGTGTTCTCCTTTTGTATTCCATTTAACTCAAGCTTTTGCTTTCCTATATAGCTCTTCCTTATGTAATATTAAGTTCATCTTATTACTAAGATCATTTTCTTTAATAGTAAGTTATGGGGAAGGCTTTTGTAATAGAGCCAATTCAATATCATGTAAGGTTATTAGCACTTGATCTTTTTAAGCATGTATATTTCCAACAAAGTTTTTATTCCATGATTTACCTTCGGATTTAAAATTTCACCTGACCAATAGAAAAGAGACATTTAAAGAATTCCATACATGTTGAACCAAACTGTGAAAAGGAGGGTAAGTAAGCAGCATAGGTTGAAATTTGAAAACTTATTTAGACTTATATTAGGAGCAACACTAGAAGCTTGTATTGAACGTGGACTGTGGGCAAAAAGCCATT
Organism: Combretum micranthum; assembly: GCA_024138025.1. NCBI lineage: Eukaryota > Viridiplantae > Streptophyta > Magnoliopsida > Myrtales > Combretaceae > Combretum > Combretum micranthum. The sequence goes on along the minus strand of JAMXBD010000038.1, from coordinate 1,282,088 downwards.
TATCTAAATGTTTAATCGTAGTCTCAAGATATAAAGTACACCAAACATAGTTAACCCATGCTTTGTTGATAAGCAATTATACAAGAGAAGGGAATAATCTTCTATAAGATCATGTGAATCTTGGATCAATAAAGCCTAAGTCTTTGATGCCACAAGATAGCATACAATTACAATATTTTAACATTTTTGTGTTATCATATTAAAAGCTTCCTCTTTTGTCTTTTGGATGGATGATTTCATTAAAGCCTCCCCATTATCCGCCATAATCCCTATAGTTTGACTATATGTTTGCAAAATTTCCCATAAAAAAATTGTTCAAAGGAAATTATAAATCCTTGAATTTTTGCTAAGTTTATGCTTAAATCTTAGAATTAGAAGTTAACCGGAAACCCTAAAAGTCAACAAAAGACTACAACAAACCCTAGTGTTTAGATCCGGCAATCCCACGTTCTTAAACCCTAAATAACGGAATTGAAATAATTGTGGATAATAGTTCACAATAATATAGAGAAGCCTAAAAATATCAGATTCGCTACTTTTTAGTGTCTTTCGGATCCGAACGGGATCAGTTTTCAGAAAGCGTGTCTCGAGACTCAGAATAATAAAAATATTCTGATGACACTATTAGATTCGTAATAATACAAGGATTTCAAAAATATCAGTTTTATAATTTTTCGATATCTAAAAATAACATATATCACATTTATACGTGTATTATTTTTACTACTAATATATTATTAGTCTTATTTACTATTCATTATTCTACTCTACTATTCATTACTATTAATCTATCTCTACTTTTTCTTACTACCTATACACTTATTTCTTACTTTTTTTCTTTTCCAATACAACTTCACATCTACCATATTTCACATCTTAATTACTTTTCATTACAAAAATACAGATTTAATTAATTTTCCTTCCCCATTCCTCTATGGTTGGGGCCCCTCTCTCCTTTCTATCTATTTATTTTTCTTTTTCAATTTATTTTATTACATCTAATTTCCCTCCACAAAATTTTATAAATACCCCATCCCCTCCATTTCTTTCACATACTTATTTTATATACCAAAACTCTCTCAAAATAACGTCACACAATCCTCTCTACAAAATTTCTCTCTACCATTTTCCATCTTCTTCTAACCACTAGGTAAATATCTTATACCTTTCTCCATGTTCATGTAACTTATTATGAGCTTAGTATATGTTTTCTAAAAACCCATAAGAGATTAAGAAAGCAATAATAGGTTCACACTTTGTTCTTGTTCATACATCCATTCTTATGTTTTTTTATTATTAATAAATTGTTTATTATGTTCATGTAACTTAGAGTAAATATAATGTGTGTTTTCTAAAGACCCATAGAGATTAAGAAAGCAATATTATGTTCATGTTCATACATTATGTTTTTATTATATTGCTTTTGCTATTACGCTCATATTATTATTATGCTCTTATTATTGCTATTATTATGCTTTTTTTCTTTCTTTTTTTCTTTTTTTGGGACTAGACTATTCTTAATCTCAGGTTGCCTTATTGAAGCTAAGACTCCCAATACTTGACCTTATTATTCTTCTATTTCTCATTGCTACATATTTATAAACATGCATGAATATGTTGACATTGTCTCAACAAAATAAAAATGAGTTTTCTTAAATAAAGAAAAATAAGAACCCTCTTTAAAGATAAATTTTTGTCACTTAGAAAATTATTTTCCCATAAAAGCTTAAGGTTTTATCTTAACAAATCTTTTCCAAAATTTAGATAAGTTCATCACAAGTTTTTAGTAATAATAGTACATGGGATTTCATCAAAGAATACATAAAGTAGATGTCGAGCCTAGATTTTTTATTTCCTGGTTTAATTTCTTCTAGTCAGATTCATATCAAACCCTATCAAACATTTAGAGTCCCCACCTGATCAAAATTGAGAAAACTTTTTAAGTTAAGATCAATGGGTTGGTTTATCCTTACTTAGCCACTAGTCTGTGAAAAAAATGATTTTGAAACCAACTTTGTTAAACCAAAGATTTTTGGATTCGGGGGGCTACCATATTAAAACCATATGGTTGCCACTTAAAAATTCATAAATTAAAATTTTATCCTTTTAATGCTAAAAAAAATACTAATGTACAAATTGTGATATTTACAATTTATCATTGAAGTTTACAAATCTAAACAATATTTATAATAAATAATAAATCAATTCGGTATTCACAAAAAAAAAGCTTTTTTTCATTTTATATCGCCTCGGAGATACCTACGTACCGACTAATCAGGACCAGATGACACATAGTTCTTTTTTTATTTATAAAAAAAATTTAGTTTGTTGATTAATTTTAGTAATTTGAAATATTATCACTTTAAGTTTATTAATTTTTAGCAATTTTCAAAATGGGATTTTATTTAATAGTGAATCCTAGATTTATCAATTTAGGTTTTAACAATTTTATGAAAATGAAAATTTCTATGTGACAAAATAAATTTGAGCAAGAAACTATTCAATTCACATGTTAGTGCAAGTCAAATTACAATAAAAATAACCAAAATTTAGTATGTTGATCTAGGCAAATCAAATTTCACACCCCATTGAACTATCAATTTACGTTATTATGATCATACAAATGATGAAACATTCATAAGATTAAGATTTTCAAGAACCATGGTCATCATATGACATATTTCAAATAATTACAAATTTTAGTTGAGTTAAGAATATCATACATTACATATCATGGTCTCAATCAAACATGCTATCAATATAACATATTCATTATCAATAGAAGATATCATGGTAGAATATATATATATATATATATATATGGCACAAGGAATTTTTGGTAATAATGCATGAAACAAACCCACTGATTTTAGCCTAGAAACAATCATTCTTAAAGATTTAAGACAAACTATAAAACAGATTAATTAATTATCCATGCTTTAAGTTTTTCAAAACAACTAATCACAAAGCATATAATATCATTTACAGATTCTATTATTATAATATTATTATTCTTTATAGTTTATTATTATTGCTATTATAATATTGTTATAACTTATTATTATTGTTATTATGATTATTATTATTACAATATTATGGAAAAAGAATAAAAGCACAAAACAGGTAAGCAACTCACCTGATGACCTACGCGCAAATAGGGGAAATGGCGACGACAGTGGATAGTCCAATCGGGTTGAACTTTGGGGCAATGTCGAAGCGAAGTTTGGGTAGCCGTTGATGGGGGGCCGCATTGCGAGGCGTTTTTCGGTCTGGAGAAGAACCGTTGCATCTTCCATTAGGCTTAAATGGCAGCATGCTTGACCAAAAACCAAGTACCTCCATTGCCCTTCCTTGACACATTTCTTACATAACCACCCTACCCTAACATTTTTCTTCAAGTCAGACATCGAGAAGCACTCAAAACTCGGATCCCAACTCGGTAGCAACTCAGGTGATGAGGACAGCAACTTGACTCGCTCCTTCGATGGTGGTTGGGATGACGAGTTATCGGATGAGACAGAGCCTAAGGAATCATCGCTGCTCAACTACTAAAACTTTCTCACTAGCTTCCTCATTGATCTTTTCTAGCTCATCTTGGATCTCTTGAAGCTTCTTGATAGAGAGAGCTGCGTCTGTTCACGGATGCATGCGGATCAAGATGCAGATAAGTGTCAGATTTGGGTCTGGTCTTTGGGTTAGATGGGATTCAACTGGGCAGAGACGAAGCTGGCGACCAGCAAAACCTGAAGGAGGCTGTTTCGATAGTGGCTTGGACCAGAAACTTCGTCCCACAATTTCGAAATTTGTTTTTTCACACCCTGGCTTTCTGAGATCTCTTTGATTTCAAGTTTTTTTCTTATTCTCTCTGTGTTCCTCCTATTCTTGTTTTTCTTCTTCTTAGTGTTTTTGTTACGTGTCAAGTATTTATAGATGCGGAAACCGCTTACCTATCATTCGCTAATAGTAGAGCTTACCTCATTTAGCCAATAGGAACATATGAAAAAATATTTTAAAAAGAGGTAATTTGCCTCATCGCAAAATCAAACCCAAGTCTCCCTTATATATACTTATGACTTATCCATACAAGTTGTTAACTTGTGCCTTGTTTTACTTTACATAAAAATTGTATTTAAGGTTTTCAAAATGAGCATAATTAAATAAGCCCATTTACATAGAGTATTTAATTAGATCCAAAATGAATTTATAATTAAAATTAGTATCATATCAAGCCTAAAAATATTTTAAAAATTTATTATTATTATTTTTATATTCGTAATGATTTCTTTTTTTTAATCTTTTTTTTTTAATTTGCGAGCTTAAAATAATATTATTTCTTACTATAAATTGAATTCTTAAATGGACAAAAATGGAGTGTTTATAGTAGATTTATCATACACACTCTTTTTAAACAAACAAAAATAAGAAGGTGTTTTTAAAACTCAATATTTCTTATTCCTTAGTTAACCAAGGTTTCTTAAACTTATTTATAATTTCTCACCAACATTTTAAAATACTAAGGTCCAGATAAGTTTTATAAAATCATCAAAAATTAATCTTTTAGAAATAAATCTTACTTAGGAAATAAAATTAGTAAATAACTTAGAAGATCATTATTATTTATTTAAAGTGGAACTAACTTTAAGAAAAATTGAGAACACATAAACATGATTACTTTAAGAAATTTTAGTTACTACCAAGAAATATTTCGAAAAAAACTACGTTTTTTAATCATTAGAAATAAAGTTATGGGAATATTAAAAAGACTAAAATTAATTTTAGAAAATTAAATTATTATCAAAGGCTAAAAAATGAAATTAAAAGAAAGAAACACTCATTTATAATAATTCAAGAAATTTTTCCACAAAATCTAAGTAATTTTTCAAGTCTGTACTTTTTCCAAATTTTAAGACGCATTGTTTTACTAAAATCATTGTTGAGACAACCTCACTAAATTCATGCATATAATATGAGTATATATATATGTTCAAAGAGTTTTTCAACTGTATAATTATCTATAGTTTGGTATAAGAATTTTTAGATGAAGAAAAGTCTGAAAACTTGTGTTTTGAAAGCCGAGATTTTCGTGGTGAATCTGTACCTCGCTTTTTCGGGACCCAAACAACTCTTTATGACAAAAATAATCTTAGAAAATGATAGATCTTTTTGAGCAGATAGAAAATGGTATATAATATGTGAAATTCCAAGTTATAGTCATTTTAAGTTGAAATTTCCACCAATACAAATTTTACTGCAACTAGAAGATAGAATTAAGATTTTTTATTAGAAATTTCATGAAATACTCATTTTGGATATTTCCTTTGTTTAGGAAATAAGGAAGATAATGTTTACTACCCCAAAGACTATTTTGATTAAGGAAGTATCGTCAATCCATAGTCAAGTGAGTCTACTTCCCTTGTTTTTCATACTTATGATTGTGCTTGTAAAGTAGTAGCACTAGACATAGGAAAAAGATAAAATGGAAAGTGCATGTGAGTTATAATGTTGGTGAAAGAAGCTTAAGCATATCAAGCCTTAAATTGCCTATAATGAATTGTTTGTTCTATTGACATGTTGAAGTTTCTGAAATTGGTTGAACACTTGTAAGAAATTGATTATAAATGGCTAGACTCTGAATAAAATTCAATGTATGCACTTCACGAGTTGAGTCTCATTGCACTCGCTATTATACAATTGGTGAGACAAGTGCATGATAGTGGTAATTGAAATAACCGATATAATCTGTATAAAGCGAGTAGGAGCCGGTAAGAACTAGACAAATTGATTGCGAGTAGGAGCTGGTAAGATCTACATGTTTTTGGTGGCGAATAGTAGCCAGTAAGAATTATGAAAATTATTGTTAAAAATTATTGGTTGTAATTGGCCAAGATACCTAACCCCGAGTGAAGGGCATAAATTCATTTAATATACAGTTCTCGAAAAATCATATGCCTTATATGCTCACGTGGTTGTTGCATATCATTTGCTTGTATAATAAACTTGGTTGATATCTTTGTTTCGAGTATGTTAATCGGGAATACTCTCACTGAGCTTGTAAAGCTTATACCCCTATAGATTTTTGTATACGCAGGACTATTTGTTCCTTTATCGAAGGTCTTCGCATATCTGAATAAGTCTTTTTTTTTTTTTTTTGGAACTTTTGGGGGAAATCTACTCGAAGATTAGAATAGAGTTCCTTTAAAATCTTTGGTAAAAGTATTTAAGTTATCTTGTAAAGACTTAATAATTTTTGTATGATCCTTGGAGATTAGTAGGGGAATGCCCCTAAGACTTGTGTAATGGAATATTAATTGTTATTTATGGCTTAACTTTATTTCTAGATTCTTGTATGTTCATTATTACTTGCTTAAACCATAATTCCCAATGGTGTCTCCTATTACCGTGTTATACGCCTTACATATTGATATTTTCGAGTGACTAAGGTAGTCATTTTTAAGTCTTAATATTGTATATAGCGGACTACCACGTTTAGGTATACTTCAGGGCGTGACAGAAATTTTATTAGCATACAAAAAAGTAATATACCAAGGATGATCATTTAGACTAACGTGAACATAGACATGAAAATCATCAATCACCGATAAAGAACTTCTTAGATATGCCAAAATGGTTATCCTTGGCTTATCTAGAAGAAAGTCTATTAAAAAAGAATAGTGGTTAAAATAAGAGAAAAAAAGTAAAGGATATGATATTCTCTTTCATGGGAACTACCCCAAAGGTCAACTTTGATTGTTATCTTTTGAGTGGAAGGACAATAAGACTGAGAATGGAGGTAATCCCTATAATAAGGAACACTTATTACAGACCTAACAATGGCAGAGAACCTTAACTCCAAAAAGAACCTAAGACTAGGCCATAGTAGAACACATCACAATGCCCTCAACACTCTCGAACATGATTGCCTTAATCTCATAAGTATAGATATCGAATGAGGAATAGACTAAATAATATCCGATGCTAGCTTAGGAAATGAACACAATCACACTTAGAGCACAATTTAATCCCTACTTTATTTGGGCTGAGTGCCACAAGATCTCCTAGGAGGTGACAAAGAGTTCACTTCAGTTTCATGATGATGAACCTTGACTACATGGATACCCTATCCTCAGACTCTAGACTAATCCCTTTCAAATTCTTGGCATGGAATGTTAAAGACATATCATTAGGAAACTATAAATAAGCTATTTTCAAATTGTTATAAGATTTAGTTGTCAATATGCTAATTTAGTTATTGCAATTTATATACAATCAATGTAATTTATTAGATAGTCATGTAAATTAATGTAATTTATTAGATAGTTAAACCTAAATTAAAGAAGCCGACAACCTAATTAAAGGGATTGATAGATCTCCTTTTTTGTATATTCTTTTTTTAGGTAGGATTTCTATTGTATATATATAGAAAAATGTTTCTCTAATAGACACAATTTCAATTGCTCAAAATCCTCTATATTTGACATGGTATCGAGCCCTTGCTCTCTACATAGTCCTAGTTTAATTTTTTTTTTCCAGTTTGTTGTTCCTATTTCCTAGTTCTCTAGTAGCCTCATGTCCAAGGAGTCTTTCTTGATTCATCTTAATGGCAAAAACTACTCAGCTTGGGCATTTCAATTCAACATATATGTCAAAGGAAGAGATTTATGGGGTTATATTGATGGCGGCAAACCCGCTCCTGAGCAAGGTACGGATGAATATGCCAAGTGGGAGGTCAATGATGCACAAATCATGACATGGATTTTGGGATCTATAGAACCTAACATTGTTTTAAATCTCCGACAAGACTGCAACTAAGATGTGGAATTACCTAAAGAAAATCTACAGCTAGCAAAATGTGGTCGTAGATTCTAGCTTGAACATGAATTATCCATGATTCATCAAGATAATCTCTCTATTTCTAATTTTTATTCTAGCTTTATGAACCTTTGGGCTGAATATATTGATATAATCTATGCTACCTTACCTCCTGAAGGTTTTGATGCAGTCCAATCTGCTCATGAAATTGCAAAGAGGGATCAATTTCTCATGAAATTAAGATATGAATTTAAGGGTACCAGGTCCAGTCTTATAAACGAGATCCTGTTCCCTCCCTTGATACATGCTTTAATGATCTACTATGAGAGAAACAATGAATTCTCACTCAAGTAACCTTGGAACAACGAAGATCCAAATAAGTTCCAATAGCTATGCAGCACAAGAAAAGCTAAGAGGTAAGGACACGAAGGTTGTTCAATGTTTTTGTTACAAGGATTTGGTCATTATGCCTGAAATTGTTCAAAAAAATTTTGCAACTATTGCAAAAAAGATGGCCATATTATCAAGGAATGCCCAATCCAACCTCCCATGAGATATGAAAGAGCATTTATTGCCTCAATTGGCTTTTCTTGCACTGGTGGTTCAATGGATCATTAACACAAAATGCTTCTACTCCTGCTCAAACTCTAACGCCTAAGATGGTTCAACAAATGATTCCCTCTGCCTTCTCTACTTTAGGACTCTTAGGTAAACCTTCATCTACTTCATCCACTTGGTTTTGTGATTCTGAGGCATCCAATCATATGACATATAATGATCAAATCCTAACCAATTTAAAGAAATATTCTGGAAACCTTGAGATTCATACTGCTGATGGCAATTTACTACCCATTACAGCCATTGGTGATATTTCTCCTTCTTTAACTGATGTTTTTATTTCTCCAAGCCTTACCACTAACTTTATTTCAGTTGCCAATTGATTGACAATAATTGTATAGTATAATTTTGTAAATCTGGTTGTGTTATGCAAAATCAACAGTCTGGGAAGATGATTGCAAAGGGGCGCAGAGTAGGATGTGTTGTTCCTCTCCAATTTCCTTTGTCATCATGTTTTTCGTTTCCTTTTGTCACTTTTAATCTCATCAATGTTGATTATTGAGCATGGCACAAACGTCTTGGACATCCAAACTCTAATGTACTCCATACATTGCTAAATTTTGGTTTACTTGGGAATAAAAGCATGCTTGTATTATCAATGTTCAATTTGATTGTGATTCTTGTAAACTTGGTAAGACTAAAATTTTGTCATTTCCTACTCACATACCTAATCCTGTCCAACCTTTCGAAATGATACATAGTGATTTATGGGTATGACACCAATTATATCTCATGCTAATTACAAGTACTTTGTCGCTTTTATTGATGACTATAGTCATTTCACTTGGATTTGTTTCTTGCATTCTAAAGATAAAGTACTTTTGGCATTTAAATTTTTTCATGCCTATGTCCAAACCTAATTTTCTGCCAAAATTAAAACTTTATGTTATGACAATTGGGGTGAATATATGTCCCATTTGCTTCAAGATTTTATACAGGCTAATGGAATAATCTCTCAAAGGTCATGTCTTAAAACCCCACAACAAAATGGAATAGTCAAAAGAAAAACGGGTCACCTTCTTAATGTCGTTCATACCCTTTTATTAGAATCCTCAGTGCTTGCTCAGTTTTAGTGTGAGGCTGTCTCTACTGCTGTCTATCTTATCAACAGGTTACCTTCTCCTTCATTGAATAATGTCTCTCTTTTCCATTGGTTATTTGGTCATTCCCTAATTACTCTAATCTTTATACCTTTGGTTGTGTATGTTATGTCCATCCTCCTGGCCGAGAGCACACAAAACTCACAACCTAATCAGTTAAATGTGCTTTTCTAGGATATTCTGTGCATCACAAAGGGTTTCATTGTTATGATCCTAATTGACACCGTGTTCACATTTCTAGAAATGTAATTTTTTTTAAATCAATATTTCTTTTCCAATCATTGGGACACTTTCTCTCCTTCATTTTCTATGCTGCCTATATCTACTAATTCTACTGTAGATCAAAACACTTCTTTTGCAGCCCCTCAAGTCCTTTCTTTGCTGCTGGACCACTCGCACCAACTGAATATGTCATTCGCAGACATAGTACTCGAGTTAGTAAACTACCGGATAGGTATGACTTTCTAAATCCTGTATCTTTGGCAGTCACTTTTTCTTTTATACCTATTCTCACATCTTAAAGGCAAGCAATGAAGCATGAATGTTGGCGTAAAGCTATTGAAACAGAACTTCTCGCTCTTGAAGAAGCCAAACCTGAAATGTTGCATTACAACCTCTATCTATCAAACCACTTGGCAGCAAATTTGTGGTTTCTATTAAACTTCATTCTGATGGATCTATAGATCTTTATAAGGCTCGGTTAGTAGTTCTTCGGAATAAGAAAGAGTATGGTCTAGACTACGAAGAGGCCTTTGCACCAGTAGTTAAATGACCATAATGTAGACCATCCTAGCACTTGCAACATCTCAATCATGGCATTTACTTCAAATGGATGTTAAGAATGAGTTTCTACATGGTGATCTCAAGGAAGAAGTCTACATAAAACTTCTATCTAGTATGCCTACTTCCTCTCCAAACGATGTTTGCAAACTAAAATGCTCCATATATGGCTTGAAGCAGACACCGTGTGTATGGTTTGAAAAGTTTGAATCCACTCTTCTTGGTTTTTCCTTTACTCAAAGCCAATATGACTCTTCTATGTTTCTCCAACAGACATCCAAAGGCATAATTGTTCTTCTTGTGTATATGGATGATATTGTCATCACTGGTTTTGATTTAGAGGCCATCTCTAAGCTTAAAAAAATGTTGTACTTCACTTTCCACATGAAAGACCTTAGCCAGCTTACCTACTTCTTGGGTTTAGACCTTCATCATCGTCCTCAAGGTATTTTCTTCAATCAACACAAATATATTCAAGATCTAGTTCAGTTGACAGGAGTTACAGGCGGTGCTTCTATTGACACTCCAATGGAAGTTAACGTAAAATATCGACGTGATAAAGGGGAGCTCCTTAAAGATCTTACTTTATATTATAAGCTAGTTGGTAGTCTTATTTATTTAACCATTACTCGACCAGACATTTCTCATGATGTTCACACCACTAGTAAGTTCACACAGTCTCCTCAACATCTTCACCTATCTATCGTCCAGTGCATCATCCGGTATCTCTTTGGCACGCCTAATCATGGCCTATTTTTTTCCTATTGGTTCTTTGCCCAATTGCAAGCCTATAGTGATGCAAACTAGGCTAGTTACCCAGACATGAGGAAGTCCACTTTTTGTTAGTGTATGTTTCTTAGTGATGCTCTTATCTCTTGGAATTGCAAGTAATAAGACTATCTATCCAAGTCATCTACTGAGGTGGGATATAGTGCCATGTCTGTTGCTTGTTCTGAGATCATGTGGTTATGTGGTCTTCTTACTTAACTGGGTTTTCCACAACTTCAACCAACTCCAGTGCATGTTGACAACACTAGTGCTATTTAAATTACTGCCAATCCTATCTACCATGAGTGTACCAAGCATATAGAGGTTGACTGTCATTCCATGCAAGAGGCCTATGATCATCAAGTTATTGCTTTGTTTCATGTTTGTATCAATTTACAACTTGCTGATATCTTCTCCAATCCTTGGCAAATTGATGTTTATAAACTTACTGGCATCAATTCAAGGGGGGATATCATAAGATTTAGTTGTCAATTTGCCAATTTAGTTAATGTAATTTATATACAATTAATGTAATTTATTAGATAGTAATGTAAATTAGTGTAATTTATTAGATAGTCAAACCTAAATTAAAGAAGCTGACAATCTAATTAAAGGATTGATAGATCTCCTCTTTTTTATATTCCTTTTTTAGATAGAATTTCTACTGTATACATAGAGAAAAATGTTTCTCTAATAGACATGATTTCAATTGCTCAAAATCGTCTGTATTTGACACAAATTTCCTCATTCTTATAGAGATGAGGCTAGCTAAAGATAAAGCAAAGGACCTAAAGAATGCTCTCACCTTTGAGAACATGCTTCGCAATGAAGCTCAAGGTTTTAATGGTGAAATTCTTATCTTGTAAAGTCTAAGTAAAGTCTAGGTGGAAGAGATCCCAACAATCTCACAAGGAATCCACATGCAGATTGAGGTATCTTTTTCTTCTCGCTTGGCTTTTATCTTTTATCTATGTTCATCCTAAGTTTAAGGGTAGGAGAATTTTGTAGGAAGAGCTAATTTATATGTGTCTTAAAATGAAATCTTGTTAGTTGGTGAAAAAGTAAAGGAGTGGAGGGTGTCATGATCTTTATCAGACCCATGTGTTCCTTTACCAAGACCACGTAAATGAATGTGAAATGAGGGTTTTAGGTTTTTCCAAACTAAAGTACACCTGGAACAACAAAAGTAAACACCTCAATGACTCTATCCAATCTAACTTGGATAGGCCTTAAGCTAATTAGGCTTGGAGAGAGCTTTTCCCTTAGAAAAAAAAATCTACCACCTATCTAACCTATAATTCAATCATTATCTTCCCTTTCTTAACACTTAGTCAATTTTTACAACCAAACCTACTAAAAATGGGCCTTTTCAGGTTCTAACCCTCTCTTCAATACCTTTATCAAGAGCCACTAGAGACACTTAGACTTCTCCTTTCCCAAAGACCTTAAGCCTTCAACAAAGCCTTTAAAAAGTGGAATAGGAAAGTTGTTGGGATTATCCATAAGGGAAAAAAAAGATGTTCTTAAAAGATTATATTGGAACAAGTTAAAAGGAGCATTCTCAATAGGTCGACTCAAGGACTTATAGACAAAGAAAGGCACCTTTAGCCGAATTGGAGTACATCAGATTGAGCATGGAGATCTAGGCTACGAAAGCTAGGTTGAAGTGGATTATCAATGGTAAGTGTAACATAAAGTTCTTTCATGCATCTACCATTGAAAAAAGATTGAAAACTAGAATCTTGGGCCTTTTTTACAATTGTGGAAGCTGGATACTTTCCTGACACAACCTACAAGACATAATCTAAGGCTCCTTCATGAATCTCTGTGAGTCCATCAAAATTTTCAATATCTAAATAACTTCACTTATGAAAATAGTAACATGTGTTCTTAGAAGAACAAAAAAGGGACATGGAAAATCCTTTTACTTGTGAGGAGATTGAATAAGCTTTCTAAGCATTTAGAAACCTGAAATCCCCATGAGTCAATAATTTCCATAGTAACTTCTATAAAAGCTGCTGGGATATGGTAGGAAGAATAATGGATTATTAAAGCTAAGCAAATTTTTGAAGAGGAAATAAATACTTGAGGAAATTAAAAGAATCTTGACTGCTCCCATACCTAAAGCAATGGGAGAAAATAGAATTATAAACTTCAAGTCGACCTGTTTTTGCACAACCACATACAAAGTAATCACCAAACTAATGACGAATAGACCTTAGACCCCACCTCATCAACCTCATAAGGTTGGAATAAGTTAGATTTATCCCTAGCTAACTATCTTTAGACAGCTACATTACTCTTTAGGAAGTAGTGCATGCAATGAAAAAGAAGGCTAGGAGAAAGTATGAATACTCCTAAAACTAAAACTTGAAAAGACTTACGATCGAATTGAGTGAGACTTCATCAAATGCACACTTATAATCCTAAGTTTCACATACAAATGGATTAACTTCATTGATAGCTACCTCACCATGGTCGATCATGACTTCGTTTTAAATAGATCAATGTTAAAAACCATTTTAACTAATTGAAGCCTCAAACAAGGGGACCCTATTTCCCTCTTACCTATTTATGCTTTACATGTAAACGTTAACCCGAGCAATCGATGTGTGTTGCTTAATTGGACACTGAAAGCCCATCAAGCCAAAAAGCATAAGATTTAAAGTAGAATACCTATTGTTTGCAAATGAAAAAATTATCATGGGAGAAGTTACAACATATAATGGAAAGACCATGAAATAGGTCATGGATACTTCTTGTAACATGTCCATACAAAAAGTGAATGGGATCAAGTCTGACATTCTCTTCTCCAATAATATTGATGAGACTAGACATGGGTATAGTTTGATTCTGAATAGGGAATTGGATCGAAATCGCCAACAACAGACACTGAAAGCGCATCAAGCCAAAAAGCACAGGAATTAAGGTAAAATACCTATTGTTTGAAAATGACATAATTATCATGGGAGAAGTTACAACATATAACGCAACAATCATGAAAGAGGTTTTAGATATTTTTTGTAACTTGTCCAAACAAAAAGTGAATGGGATTAAGTCCAACATTCTCTTCTCTAATAATATTGATGGGACTAGACATAGGCATAGTTCGATACTAAATCGGAAATTGGATCCATACTGCCACCGATGATTCCAGAATTGACTAAAGAACCGTTGGTTCTTTGATTCCTAGGTGGTTCTTCGATCTAGAATCGGTGGAATCGGCAATTCCAACTAGTTCCATTAAAAAAATTAGAGAAAAAATTTTAAAAAAATCATATTAAATATATAATTATTAATGTTTAAATTATTTCATATAAATAGTAAAATTTATTATCAATTCATAATATTTAAGGTATTATTATCAATAACACAAATAAATATAACTCAAAATCATATATAATTAGTTTATATAAACTTCTCCTAAAAGCAAACTTCATTTCCTTAATAATATAATATTATTTTTTATATTGTAATTTTTTTTTACCATCTAGAGTATTTTGCAATCTCATATTATTAACTATAATTGATTTTGAATATATTTATATATAAATAAATGCGCATTCTAAATAATTTTTTAAAATTTTTTATTAAATATTTTAACACTTTTAGATCTAATAATTATTTTATTAAAAACTAAAATTTATTTTTTATTTTTACTTTAAAAAAAAGGCAATTCCGCATTTCTAAAACCAAAACCAAGAACCACCGGTTTTATAGTATCGGACCATAACCATGTAAGATAGTTCCAATTTTGTTTTCTCAATTTTAATAATTGGAACCGCGGGCTCTAGTTTTAGTTTAATTAGGTTTTAGAATCATGCTTATGTCCAAATGGGCTAATGAAGAGTGAAATTTGTGACATGCTACAAGTAAATTTCACCAAGAATGTGGTAAAACACTTAGGCATCTCAATCATAAAGACAGACAATCTAAAGCGTCATGATTTTTCCTTCATCTATGAAAAGGTTACTAAAACGCTCTTGCTGGAAAGCTCACTTATTATGCATGTAAGAATGGAGAATTGTAGTAAACTCTGTAGCTAATGGACTAATTAATTATTACTCATAAATGCTGCCTTTACCCACACCAAAATAAAAAAACAATCACAAGCCAATTAGAAATAATCAATAGGGACTTCATATGGAGAGATCCTAAGAGGATAAGAGAAAGATGCAGTGGATAACCTGGGAAACCATTAAGAAGATAAGTAACAATAGTGGGCTAGAGATCAAAGATGTTTTGGACAAAAATAAGGCTAATGCGCTTAAGTTTACATGGAAATTAAAGATTGGAAAAGTCCTCTAGAATGAGATAGGAACATTTGTTTCTGAGAAGAAGCATGTAAGAAAGGGGAATTTTAACAACTCTGTAGCTAATGGAGTACTAAATTATCACTCCCAAATGCTACCTTTTCCCCAATAATAATAATAATAATAATAAAAACAACAACCATAAGCTAATTAGAAATAATTAATAGGGACTTCATTTGGGGATCCTAAGAGGATAAGAGAGAGATGCAGTGAACAACCTAAGAAACCATCAAGAAGAAAAGTAACAACAATGGGCTAGAGATCAAAGATATTTTGGATAAAAATAAGGCTAAAGTGATTAAGTTACATGGGAATTAAAGACTCGAAAAGTCCTCTAGATGGAAATCATGTAGAGAAGATATAGGCATGAAATGACCAATTTGTCCGGAGAAATGGAACAAAATTATTTAAACCCATCTCAAGGAAAAACGATTGGCCAACAGACAAACTAAGAGTCAAATTGGAGAGTAGTAGGAACATCTGCTTCTGAGAAGACAAATGGAAAGCCAATGGTAGCCTAAAAACACTTCTCTATGATGAATGATCTACTCTCAGAAAGAGCAAAAACAATCACTCTCCACCAAGCTTGGAAAGGCCTTATGGATTGGAACGAAGAGATCAGAGAGTGTCCCATCGACTGGAAAGTAACAGAGCTTCTAGGGAAAGTTTGATTAGATGAAAACTGTAGCCATTGCAGAATCTTTACCTGGGTACATTCCACCAACCAAAACCGTCCCTCATAGTGATATATAACTTCATACGAAGGGAAAAAAATAATCCCATGCGAGATTAAGGTTACCCTGGAAATGGATCTGGAAATTCCCAACTTATTCTAGATTAAAGCCTATGTCTGGAGCACAATGCATAGTGGCCAACTGGTCAGCTCTAATCTGGCCAAGAGAGGAATATTTGCAAAAATCTAGTACCCCATCTGTAAGAATGAAGAAGAAATATTAAACCACCTCTTTCAGCACTATACCATTACAAAACAGTGGTGGAAGAAGTGTAACAACTCCTCCCCCTTTAACCAATCCTTCTGTCTGTAGCTACACGAATGGATTAGAGCTAATTTACTCCTCAACAAAAACGATAATATTCAAATCATACTCCTCAGTACAGCCAAATTTATCATACTTTCCAAAATTCATAACAAAAAGAAAAATCATAGGTTACGATCATTACTAATTTAGATAAAGTGCTTACTAATAACCAAATCTCATCAATTTCCGAGTGTTTCTTTCAAAAAATCCGCAATTAAAAAAATATAAAAAATTATAAATATAAGTAATTTGCCAATAAAAAAAAAAAGAGCAAAAACCACAAACAGATTTTATTGTTTTTATTGACATTGTCGTTGTAATTTTGTCGCAATCAGTGAAAATATGTCGCCTACCCAATAAAATAGTGAGGAAAGGGGGAGCAAATTGTATGAGTAGGACGTTTGTCTTAATCTTATAAAGAAGGGGCAAGAGCCGGGAACATGTTAGATCATCCCTATACCATTTCATGAGGATACCTTGTTGAAGAAGACAAAAAAAGGCAAACGACCGTGTTATTAATATATATGTATATACATATAATTGTCGCTTTCCTATGAACTTCAAGACATATTTTAAGAGATAACTTCTATCTTATTGAGGGCGACCCACAGATCTTATCCATGGTAATAGTGTATGATCGTTCATATAATGATCCTTGACCTTTTTATTACAAATTACAACCTTTACAAAATTATAAATATCATAACTTTTTTAAATTAAATAATATTTCATATAAAAATATAGAAAGATTGCTAATGATTAATAAAACCAGTATTTTAAATTAAATTACAGTAATTATACAATGTTTAAAACTATTTATGAACATAAATCTCTCAGATAAGGTTAATTGTTAGTCAAATCAAATCCAAATTCATGGTGCAGATTCTACCTTGTTTATATTATTCTAAGGGCTGCAGCGTGAGCTTTTGTAAATTAAAAAAATCATTGATGTAATTTATGCGGGAATTCAAAATGTCACAAGGTTCGCTCTTGATCGCAACGTCAAAGTAACAACGAGTACGATAAGATCCAAGATATAGACACAATTAGATATATAATAAATATAAGATAAACAGAGCAAGTTGTAAGTATATATTTCGCAAGTCAATTTAGATGATGATTTTTTTGTTTATCCACCGATATATGAAGAAAACTTATTAATTAAAAAAAATGAATCAAATGAAGAAAGGCATGATTAAGGCACGGGTGAAGATTTAGAAAAAAGCAAAAGAAAGGCACGAGCAGTTAGGAAAGGAGATAGAAGGAGAAAATCTAGGAAGACAGGAGAAAACAAAAATGAAAAATGTAGAAGGCAAATAGAAAACAAGACAATCAGATACGGAAAAGGTGGAAGAAAAAAATCACGGGAGGAGGGAGGGTCATTGTGTCAGCACTGTAGTACAGGACACTGTAGCAGCTTTTTAGGACTTATTGTAGTACTTTTTTACTATAATAGTAGGGTACTGTTTTACTATAGCAGTAGGTCACTGTAGCACCTTTACTATTTAATTTTACAAAAAAAAAATTCTATAAAAGGCGAGGCGGGGTCAGTCTTAGGACACAAAGAAAAATATTAGGAAAAAAAAAATATTAAAAAGTATTTGAGTATTTTGTGAGTGATATTTCTGAGTGTTTTAGTCTTGTAAGAATATCCTTATAACATATTTTCACCATATTTAATAAAGTTTTTGTAAGTTTCCCTTAACCATATTCGGCTAATTCTCCTTTTAATGTATAAAGATAATCATGCTCTAAAATTTTATTAAGCCTTTGTATCATGTGATAAGGTTTGGCCTCGTGGGTTGTGGCATGGGCATGAGGTGCATTCTCTAGAGAAAACATTGCTCCACTTACTAACTATCCTCGCTTTAATTGTTTACCCTTGCCATGAAATCTTTAAAACCTTATCACATGATACAAAGGCCTAATAAAGTTTTAGAGCATGGTTGTCTTTATACCATAAAAGGAGAATTAGCCGGACATGGTTAAGGAAAACTTACAAAAGCTTTATTGAATATGGTGGAGATATGTTACAAGGATACTCTTACAAGAATAAAATACTCAGAAATATCACTCACAAAACACTCAAATACTTTCTAATATTTTTCTCCTTAATATTTTTCTCTCTAATATTTTTCTCTATGTCCTAAGCTTGAACCCTGCTCGCCTTTTATAGAAAATTTGTTTGCAGAACTAAATAGTAAAAATGCTACAGTGACCTACTGCTATAGTAAAACAGTAGGCATTGCTACAGTAAAAAAAATGCTACAATAATCCCCCTAAAAAGCTACTATAGTGACCTATGCTACAGTGCCGAATAGTAATCATGTGATTTCTTTCTTTCGCCTTTTCCGTATCTGATTGTCCTTTTTTTGTTTGCCTTCTGCAATTTTCATGTCTGTTTTCTTCTTTATCAACCTGGATTTTCTCTTCCTGTTTACTTGTGCTTTTCTTTTTCCTTTTTTTGAATCTTCACCTGTGCCTTAATCATGTCTTTCTTTATTTCATTCATTTTTTTTTAATCTTGCAACCTGTTTAGGTCTTCCTATCCTTCCATTTCTTCATCCTCATCTTCAGTGTAATTTGGGTCATATGGATTGTCCTTTTCATCTTCCATGTGAAGACTTTCTTGAAGTGTCTTCAAATTTGTTTCATACCTTGGCCAAATTGCTCCCTTTTACTTTGAGAAGATAAATTTCATCTTAGTGGTTGTAGTAAGATGAAATTTTGGTTCTTTTGGTATATACATTCTCATTTTGCCAGCAGTGTAAAGATTCAATTGTTCTTCCAAATTGTTAGTTGATTCCAGCCTGTAGATCTTTTGGATAATTGAAACATTTCCTCTAATTGGAAAAATCCAAAATCAAGTTAATACTAGCATGGATTCAAATTTTAACCATTCTGGTGTTATCGCCCTTATTTTCATATAGTATCTTACTAGGATATTATGTTCCTATTCTATGTCCCTTAAGGCTGCTAAAACTTCATGAAACATTTTTCACATGGGTTGAGAATAAATTGTGGAAATGTTTCCACAATTTCGTGACAAGCTCATAATCTAGAAGAGTAGCCAATATGTATTCCTGGTTTTTTATCCTTAATCCTTTAAAATAGTTGAGATCTATAATCGTTGTATGTATATTGTAACGTTCATGTCTTGTACAATAATATTTATCGTGGTAATGGCTATTCATTTCAATCTGTGAATCTTTTCCCATACAGGAGTAACATGGAAGGTTTGGAAAAGCCTTTAGCCTTACCATAGTTTCAAATCCTACTCCATCAAAACATATATGTTTTTCCTGTATTGTCCTTTGGAGCAATATAAAAGCTCTTAAAAACACTTCATTCGCATATCCTTTTATTAACCATTTTGGAAGAGAAGGAAGTTTTGAAATAAATTCATTTGTTTTGAAGAAGATGAATGCTGTTGCATTTTCATATTCTTCTTGAGGTGTTTTTCCCATTTTCCTTCTTTGAAATGGAAATGCTTCCATGTAGTCTGTATTGTGTTTCTTAATACTTTCAATACTTATTTTTTTGTTTGGCTTTAGTTTCTCTATGATCTTGCGAGAAGATATTTTATTTCCTATCCTTCTTTTAAGGTGCTCAAATCTGTATACCTTTATGTGTCCTCAACATACCCTATGGTACTTTTAATACACCTAAAATTATCAAAAGCGAGATTTACATTAATTTCTTATTTTCCTGTAATTTGTGTGACCCAATTTGCAGCATTTTCAAGATCATTGAATCATCTCCATGAAGGATTTGGTTTTGAACATCATTCCAAAAGAAAAAAAAAATCCTAACAAATGTCCCTTTGCAACTCCATACATTTGATATTTTCTTTTAATTTGTCCCTTGTGTCCTTATGTCCTTTGTGATGACTCATTCTGTTGTGACCTTTTCATGTAGCAAATTTCTTGTGTACCCTTGACACCCTATGTCTCTATTTCATTAAAATACTTAGCTAGAGTGCAACAAAGTACATATTTGACCTTGTCTTGACTAGTTAAAGACCTTACACTATTTATGATAGTCATATGTGTCTTTTCCTTAACATCAATTGGTGGTTGTACTTGAAACTTCCTTGGAGAATTTGTTAGTAGTATAGGTAGGGCTATGTCACCAATCATAACCTATAGTCCTTCCATAACTTCTTATAGCCTAGTTCCATGAGATTAAGAATTGCTTGCCTGTGAACCTTGAGAAGGCATTGGCCTCTTTTGTAGCCTAAATCCCTTGTTTTTTTGAAATCCCATGTTTTCCTAAGAAGAAAATTAATTATATTAATAAGCGAGATAATTCATCCACTGTAAGATTATGTTTTCCCTTCATATGTTCAAATTCTACATTATATTATTTATTTATTATTACATCTTTAAACTTTAACTATCTTCTTCTACTCATTTTATTACTTCATGTGTTCTTATGAAATTTAGCTATAGCTTCGCAATCTGTTCTAACTAACGTTTCCTTTTTATTTATTAGAAATAATCTAAAATTATCTAAGCAATTTACAATAGCCATAATTTCCCTATCTATACTTGGCAAATTCTTTTCCTTAAAATTTTCACTTGTATACCTGCAAATTTCTTCAGTTTTTCTTTCAGCATATTTATGAGGTTTCCTTAACAAAATTCCTTCCCATCTTAGATCACATCCATCACTTTCAACGATCAAGAAATCTGTGTCTAGGGGTAATATTAACTTTGGTAACTTTTTGACCTGTTCCTTTATTTTCCTTATTTGCTTCATGCCTTCCTGAGACAAACTTTTAAAACCTGAAATTTTGTTATAAAAAAGTCCTACTAAAGAATTCAAATCTTTTATAAAAAGGTCTTGCATAATTTAATAAACCCAAAAATATCTGTAATTGCTTTTTGTTCATTTTTTTTAAGGAAATTCTATTACCTTTTTTACGATGTGTTCCTGTAACTTGATCTTTCCTTCTTCTATTTCTAATCCTAAAATATTCAATATTCCTTTTGAAAAAATGTGCCTTTTTTGTGCTTATCACTATTTCTTGTCTTTGAAATTCTGAAAGCACCATCTTTAAATGTCCCATGTGTCAATGTTCACTTTTGGAAAAAACAAGAACATCATCCATATAAATTGCAGTGAAGTCCTTTAAATTTTGAAAAGCTATCCATTTTCCTTTGAAAAATCAAAGGTGCATTTTTTAAACCAAACGACAACTTTCCATTGAAAATGTCCTTGTGGACAAGTAAAAGAATTCTATGATTGTGACACTTCATCCATTTTTACCTGCCAACATTCTGATTTACAATCAAACTTATTAAATATGTAACAATTTTGTATATTGTTAACTAATTCAGTTTTGTTAGGAAGACTATAAGCATTATTTCTTATGTTATCATTCAATTTTCTAGAGTCTATTACCATTCTTGATTTCCCTCTTGCTATTTAACTAATTCAATTTTCTTTTGTTAATTCATGTCAATAGTGATCTCAATTGATCAACTTCTTCAAATGTTGTGATATCAAATAAACCATTCGAAATGATGTGATATTAAATGAACTTACCCCCAAAATATTGTGAACTTATGATGTAATTAGACATCAAAAGTATATAGATCCATCAAATGGTGTGCATATGATGAAGCCTTAGTAAGAGACTCTTATGCATATCAAATCTTGTAAATTTGCTCCTTATAACCACATTTTACATGGGTTTACGTCAAAGCAATTACGTGGTGATGTCCTTTATTTGTAGGCAAGGGTTCAGGGCCTCAATCAATCCAAGTTTCCAAAAGATTTGTCATTAGGTTCATTTAAAATTCTATAATGAAGCATTGCCATTTCTATCTCTTTCTTTCTCTCTCTCTTGTATAACTCCTTGACAAACTTTAGCAAGGGTCATGTTGCTTCTCCTTTCTAAACTTCTTCATTTCATTTGAATTTAAATATATTAATATTATTCTCAATATCTACAAATTTATTATTATTGATTTTAGATTTTTATTACATTTTCATCATTTGTAGGTAAATTTTACTAGTAGTACCTTAACTTTTTACATATAATAGCATTATACCTAAACAAATTTTGGCTCATAAATCCAAACTTTTTTAAGTATGTACTGACTATAACTTTGACCGGAATCCAACCATTTTTAGTGTGAGAAGTTGACAGGGAAGGAATCTCTCTCAAAAAAATATTATCTCTCTCTTAATTGGCTTATATACCTCTTTTTTTTCTGTTTTTCTTTTCACTTTTCCCTCTCTCTCTGCCCCTCTCTTTCTCTCCTATTGTTCTTCTTCTTCACTGTGAAAATGTTTTACAATAAAACACTTAACCTCATTAAAAATTTTGATTAAGAAAAAAAAAAATTCATTCAATATAATAAACCATCTTTTATATTAGTAGACATAAACAATAGGAATAATTTTGAAGTCGATTTGTTACCCGTCTAAACTTGTATTTACCAATAAAATATTAACCATTTCAAACAACACTCTAAAATTAATAAGAAATAGGCCTAATAAAATACAAGAATAATGTGTTTATGTGAAAACCGATTTGCTATTATACTAAAGAAATGTAGTTCAAATATTGTGTTTTAGCATTTGGGTTTATTCTAATGATTTTAATCATTTTTAGGGATTTCACTATAATATACCCATAGAAAAGTGACCATATTTTTATGCGGAATTGGGAATCATTATCTTTCATTTATGTACAGTGTCTTCCTTAGTTCGAGTGTAAATTGTGTAATTTATAGTCTTATAATAGATCAAAAACTTCCAAACTTATAGACGTATGTGTAGTACATAAGCCCGACTTAGACAACAACAATCCAAGGGATACACATACCCTCTTATTCATACACATTCAGTTTTTTTCTTTTTTTTTAACGTCAATAGTTGAGCCAATGTTGGTGGTGGAAGTAGATGTAGTTTTTTGTTTTGATTATGTTTTTCATAGGATTGCATGAAGAAGAAGAAAACCCAGGAAGAGAGAGAGAGAGAGAGGATAAAGAGGGAAAAAAGAAAAGACACATACATATATATATATATATATGCCAAGTAAAACAAAGAAAATATTTTCTTAAAAAAGATGCCTTTTCACATTAGCTTTGGCCCTAAGAAATGGTCAAATTCCTGCCAAGTATATAGTCAGTATAAACTTTAAAAAGTTTAGGTATTCTTATGGGTAAAAAAATTTTTTAAATACAATTCTGTTATATTAAAAAATTTTAGGTATTGCTAATGAAATTTACCCATCATTTTCACTATTGTAGATAAATCAATATTATGTTTCTACCATCACTAGTGTACTTTTTACATGTTTAGTTAATTTGAAATTTATGGCAATCAAAATGCTTGTTCATATTCTATATAAAATGAATGAGATATTTTCAAGTATGTGTCATCTCTTTTTCCTTTTTGTTTTCGGATCTTAGGAAGATTTTGTTATCTTTTTTATGGATTTATTGTACTCAATAGCTAGGTTTTTTGTTTTTTTTCTTATATGAGAAACCACAATATCAGCACATGAAACAGATTGACTTTTGAAGAAATGTGTTGGTATTTCATTTAAAAAGAATAAAATGATGCATTATATTTATATATTGATAAACAAAAATATTACTATATTATGATAAAACCAAGCACAAAGCCGCTAGATTTGTACTTGCACCTATCAAGGTAATGGCCTTTTTTGGATTAGATTGATAAAGTGTATTTTTTTCGATAGACTATAAGGGCTATTACAACATTGCCAGAGCCATTATAATGCATTTATACAAGGAATCAAACTTAAAAGCTCAAGAATGAGAATCTGTACCAGATGCCACTAGGTTATAAGACTATTGGTAAATTTCTCTGAGGAAAATCAAGATAAACACATATGTTATTCTTGTATGAATGCTAAACAAGTATTTGAGAATATTTGGTATATTGATAGTGGATGTAGTAATCACATGACTGGGAATAAGGAGTTGTTTGTTGAGTTTGATAATAAGTTCAAATCTGAAGTAAAGCTTAGAGATTGTAAGACTCATGAAATCATGGGAAAAGGAGCTATCATTGTAGCAACTAAAGGAGATAGTTCTAAACTAATTTACGATGTTCATTATATCCCTAATTTGAATCAAAATTTATTGAGCGTTGGCCAATTATTGCAAAGAGGTTATATGGTGATTTTTGATAATGGTAAGTGCATTATTACTAATAAGAAGAAGAATTGCATTGTTGCAAAAGTAAGGATGGGTATGAATAAAGTCTTTCCTTTATCTATACCTCCTAATGATGAATTAGCCTTGAAAAGTGTGCAAAATGATGAATCACACTTATGGAATTTAAGATATGAGCATTTGAATTTTAAGGGACTTCATTTGTTGAAGAAGAAAAATATGGTGATTGGATTACCAAATATTTCATCTCCTGAGAAAGTATATGAAGGTTGCATATATGGCAAAATGCATCGATTGCCATTCCCAAGAACATCATATCGAGCTAAAGTTCCATTGGAATTGGTTCATCCTGATATATTTGGACCAACAAGAACTCCATCCTTGAATGACAATAGGTATTTCATCTTATTTGTTGATGAGTATACAAGGAAGATGTGGATATATCTTTTGAAGCAGAAGTCAGAAGCGTTTCCCATTTTTCAAAATTTAAAGCTATGGCTGAAAGACAAAGTGGATATAAGTTAAAAATCTATGCATTGATCGTGGTGGTGAATATACATCCAATGAGATCCAAAACTATTGTAGAGATGTTGGAATTAAAAGGCAGCTGATTGTACGTCATACTCCTCAACAAAATGGCATTGTAGGAAGGAAGAACCGGACAATTGTGGAGATGGCTAGAAGTATGCTGACACAGAAAGGCCTTCCAAATAGTTATTGGGTTGAAGCAGTAAATACCATAGTCTATATATTGAACAAATCGTTTACAAAAGCAGTACTCAATCAAACTCCTTATTAGGCTTAGCATAAGAGAAGACCTCAAATTAATCATATGAAGATTTTTGGATGTACTGCATATTCTCTCATACCATCACAAAAGAGAGAAAATTTTGATGAGAAAGGAGAAAAGTAGACTTTCATTGGTTATAGTGATGAATCAAAAGGATATCATCTTTTCAATCCAAAGAAAAATGAATTGATTATTTCAAGACATGTTATATTTGATGAAGACGGTGTATGAAATTGGAAAGAGAAATCTCCTATGGTTGAAAGAGTTTTGCCTCTAGGATCTACTATTATTCAACTAGATCCTCAATCAAGTTCAGGATCAAGTGCTCTTAAAGCTCCCATTACATTAACTGGTCCAAGCTTATCAACACAAAACTTTTATCCAGAATCAGAAAGTCCTATAAAGAAAGTACGTTCTTTATGTGATATTTATGAATCATGTGAATTTACATTCTTCTCTTGTGAACTACAAAAATATGAGAAGGCAACAAAAGAAGAAATTTGGATAAAAGCCATGGATGATGAGATTGCAACTATTAAGAAGAATCATACTTGGGAGATTGTTGATCTTCTAGAAAATAAAGAGGTGATTGGATTAAAATGAGTTTACAAGACCAAATATGGAGAAGATGGTTCAATCCAAAAGCACAAAGCTTGTCTTGTTGCCAAGGGATATTCTCAACAATCAAGCATTGATTTCAATGAAACATTGGCACCAGTTGCATGGATGGAGACAATAAGAATTGTTTTTGCATTAGTAGCTCAATTGGAATTTCCAATATATCAACTAGATGTTAAATCAGCATTCTTAAATGGAGAATTGCAAGAGGAGGTATGTGTAGAACAGCCTGAAGGATATATTATCAAAGGAAAAGAAGATAAGGTTTATCACCTACATAAGACATTATATGGATTGAAACAGAAACCACATGCATGTAATAGCAAAATTGATAGCTATTTCTAAAAGAATGGATTTGAGAAGAGCGAAAGTGAACCTTCAATTTACATCAAAAGAGAAGGTACTAAGGATTTCCTTATGATATGTTTATATGTGGATGACTTGATTTATACAGGTACAAGTCAATCTATGTTGGATGAGTTTAAGGTGGCAATGATGAAAGAATATGAGATGACTTATCTGGGTCTTATGAAATATTTTTTTGGCATTTAAGTTCATCAATCCAAAGGAGAAATATTTATTTATAGAGAAAAATATCTAGATGATTTATTGAAAAGATATCAAATGAGCAATTGCAAGCCAATTGCCACACCACTTGCAACAAATAAGAAATTACAATAAGAAGATGGATCACCAAAAGTTGATCCAAACATGTATAGAAGTTTGGTCCGGTCACTGATTTATCTGACAAATACAAGGTCGGACATTGTTCACCTAGTTGGTTTAATTTTCAAATTTATGCAAAATCCAAGTAAGTTACATTATGTAACAGCCAAGAGGATATTGCGATATTTGTAAGGCACAAAAAATTATGGTATTCATTATATGAAAGAAAAGGAATTCAAGCTTGTTGGATATACAGATAGTGATTAGGCTGGATCAATTGATAATCGAAAGAGAACATCAAGATATGTATTTGCAATGGGATCAAATATTATATCTTGGTCTTCAAAAGAAGCAAAAGATAGTATCATTATCATCATCTGAAGACGAATACATAGTAGCCACAAATGCAGTATATGAAGCAATATGGTTGAGAAGAATTTTGTTAGATTTAAATCAATACCATGAAGGCCCCACAATTATCCATTGTGATAATATGTCAACAATTGCTATGATAAAGAATCCAATATTTCATGGAAGAACAAAGCATATTGAGTTGCGACATCACTACATAAGGAACTTGGTAAGAGAAGGTAAAATTCAACTTGAATTTGTCAATACAAAGGAGCAGCCTGTAGACATATTTACTAAAGCAGTGACCGCAAAAAAATTTGAAAAATTCAGAAGATGTTATAAAATGCAAATTAAGAGGAAGTGCTGAAAATATAATTTGCATTTTTGCGGTGGAAATTTGTAGAACATGTTACAGTATAGGACTTGTATTATACATGTGTAAAATATTTAGATGAGCTGGTGATGAGCTGGTGATGAGCTGGTGCTGAGCTGGTGCTGAGCTGGTTGTAGATTATATATATGCTTAGCTAGTTTCTGTTTTAGTTTTTTTTAAGGACTGTAACCGAAAATCAAAAATAGAATAACAGATTACATATTTTTTCTCTCAGTTTCTTTGTTCCTCTTTTACTCTGTGGCGTTTCTAACATTTTACATGGTATCAGAGCATTTTTAGCCATGGAGATTTCACCACTCGAAGATATTTCATCTCCATATTTTCTTCATCATTCTGATTCTCAAAATACTGTTTCAATTACTCCAATTCTTACTGGTTTGAACTATAATGCATGGAGTCGATCGTTCGTGTTAGCTTTGTCAATTCGGAATAAAGTTGGATTTATCGATGGATCGATTTCTGTTCCAGCAAAATCGGATCCGATTTACTCGATCTGGAGTCGCTGTAACAATCTGATCGTAGCATGGATTTTGCGATCAATTTCACCGCAAATTGCTTCTACAGTACTATATATGGATTCTACGAAGGACATTTGGGAAAAATTGAAAATTAGGTTTTCACAACCAGATGAATCGCGGATTTGCCAATTACATCATCTTCTTAGCACTGTGATTCAAGGTAATCGTTCTGTTGACGATTATTTCACTGAATTGAATATGATTTGGGAAGAACTTCGCAATTATCGTCCTTTGCCTCATTGTACATGCGGATCTTGTAATCAAGGTTGTTTTGATAAATTTGTTGATATTTTACAAAAAGATTATGTGTTTAACTTTCTGAATGGGTTGAATGATAGTTTCTTTGCCTTGAGATCTCAGATCTTGGTTATGAAACCTTTTCCGACCTTAGATGAAGCTTACAACTTAGTGATTCGTGATGAGTTTCAACGAGTGAATAGACCAAAAGAAGTTTCGGTTTCTGATCCATCTGCTATGGCTAGTGTTGGTATGGCTAAGCCAAGATTTCGAAATGATATGGTTTGTAGATACTGTCATAAACGAGGTCATCTCAAGGATAAGTGTTACAAGTTAATTGGTTTTCCTCCACATTTCAAGGTTAATAAACCTAGATTTTCCAATGCTAATCATGTTCTTTCTAGTAATCAGACTACTGAGGGAGAGTTTGGATTACAAGATTCTGCTGGGAGGCTTATGCATGCTGATAATAGTAAGAGTGATCTAAATCTGACAAAGGATCAAGTTCTTCAATTACTTAGCCTACTGCATGTTTCAGAAAGTCCTAGTTCGTCTCATAATCATAATGGTTCTGTAGTGTCTACTCCTTCTACTTCCTCTGTTTTGCAGCATGTGCAGAATGATACTCCTTCATCTGCTTCTTCTGTTCACATGAGTAATATGGCAGGTATTATAGCTTGTTCTGTCTTGAATTCATGCTCTACTATTGTTCCATATGATGGTTTGGCTTCTTGGATACTTGATTTAGGAGCAACAGATCATATGATCAGTTCTCTTGATCTTTTCTATTCATATGTGCCTCTTGTCAATTGTTTTGTTCAATTACCTAATAAACACAAATTGAAAGCCACACATAAAGGTCTTGTTTATTTGAATCAAGAACTTGTTCTTCGTGATGTGCTTTATATTCCTGGTTTTGCTTTCAATCTTGTTTCAGTTTCTCAACTTGTTTCAACTAACAAGTACAAGGTCTCATTTACACAATTTTGTGCTTCTATTCAGGATTGTGTCACTTTGAAAGTGATTGGTCAAGCCAAGGCTAAGAATGGTCTATACTTCCTTCAATAAGATTCTTCTATGTCATCTTGTAATATTTCTGCTATTTCATCTTGTAATGTTTCTTCTTTCCTTAATAATGTGCCAAGTTCTTCTTTCCTTAATAATCTGGACATCCTTCTCTTGATAAAATGAGACGTGTTCGTAATGTTGATCAGTCCATTCTTTGTAATAAATTTGATTGTGTTGTTTGTCCTTTAGCGAAACAACATCGTGTTCCTTTTCCTCTTCATTCTAAAAATACTTCAATTGCTTTTGAGTTGGTTCATGTTGATATATGGGGTCCTTTTGCTACTCCTACTCTTGAAGGACATAAATACTTTCTCACTATTGTAGATGATTACACAAGAGTCACTTGGGTTTATCTTATTCGATCCAAGCATGATGTTTCTTTTCTTCTTCCCAGTTTTTATGAGATGATTCTTGTACAATTTGGGCAGAAAATCAAAATTGTACGATCTGATAATGGTTTAGAATTTCTATGCCTCTTTTTTATAGTTCTCATGGCATTATACATCAAGTTTCTTGTGTAGAGACACCACAACAAAATGGTGTTGTTGAACGCAAGCATCAACATCTTCTTAATGTTGCTAGAGCTTTGATCTTTCAATCCTCTTTACTTTTGTGTTTTTGGGGTGATGCTATTCTTACTGCAACATATTTGATTAATCGTCTTCCTTCTTCTGTTTTACAAGGGTCTACACCATATCAATCCCTGTTTGATAAACTTCCCTCATATACACATTTTCGAGTTTTTGGTTCTCTTTGTTTTGCCTCTACTCTTACACGGAATCGTAAGAAGTTTGATGCTCGTGCTCATCCTTCTATCTTTGTGGGATATCCTTTTGGGATCAAAGGTTATAAGTTGTTTGATCTTGTTGATCACAAATATGTGGTTTCTCGGGATGTTCAATTTTTTGAACACCTTTTTCCTTTTAAACTTCCTTCTATACAGCTTCAATTTCCTTCTTCTTCATGTTCTTCACCTACTTTGTCTTCAGATTTCTCCTCTGACTATGTTGATCATTTGTTTTCTTCTTTTGATTCTCTCCACACCAATTCTGGTGTTTCTGATGAGACTTATCATTCCACAAGTTCTCCTGATACTGCTGAAGTTCCTCAGTCTTCCTCTCTTCGTCGTAGTACTCGTCCAACTAAAGTTCCTTCTTATCTTGCTGACTATCATCATGATTTAAACTTGGCCTTGGTATCTCCTCACGAGTCTTCTTGTTCTACTTCTCATCCTCTTCATCATGTTTTATCCTATGAGTCTTTATCTTCTTCTTTTCGTGCCTTTACTGTTCAGCTTTCTCAGACTTTTGAACCATCTAGTTATGAGCAAGCTATGAATTTTGATACATGGAGAAATGCTATGTCCGAAGAACTTAATGCTCTTAAGGCTAACAACACTTGGTCTCTTGTTTCTTTACCTTCAGGCAAGCATACTATTGGTTGTAAGTGGGTGTATAAAGTGAAAACTAAAGCTGATGGTAGTATAGATCGGTATAAAGCCCGTTTGGTTGCTAAAGGGTATAGTCAAAAAGAAGGTTTTGATTATACTGAAACCTTTAGTCCAGTTGTAAAGCATACTACTGTTCGGTTGTTCTTCTCTCTTGCTGCTAGTTTTCATTGGCATATTCATCAAATGGATGTTCATAATGCATTTTTGCATGGTGATTTGCTTGAGGAGGTTTATATGGATGTTCCACCGGGTTTGGATATTCAGGGGGAGTGTTTTGGTAACGTTGCTGGTAATGATGATACTAGAATGGTTTGCAAACTTCATAAATCATTATATGGTTTGAAGCAAGCTTCGAGACAATGGAATGCAAAGTTAACTCATTGTCTTCTCGCCAATGGTTTTAAACAATCATATAGTGATTATGCTCTTTTTGTCAAAGGAAGTGGTGATGATTTCATTGTTGTTTTAGTATATGTGGATGATTTAGCTATTGCTAGCAAAAAATTGGAGCTTGTTGAAAGTTTTAAACAATTTTTGAATACACAGTTTAAAGTGAAAGACCTTGGGGAATTGAAGTATTTCATTGGATTGGAATTGGCTAGGTCTTCCGATGGATTTGTTTTAAATCAACGGAAGTTCTCTCTTGATTTGCTTGCTGACACTGGTTTTCTTGGTTCTAAACCTTCTATTACTCCTATAGTGGTAAATCACAAACTTTCTCGTGAGGATACCACCAAGACCGTTGATGCTGAGCGATATAGGAAGGTTATTGGGAAATTATTATATTTGTCCATTACAAGGCCAGATATTGCTTATTCTGTTCATATACTTAGTCAGTTCATGGATTGTCCAAAAGAGACGCATCAAATAGCTCTTCATCGGGTGCTCAGATATATTAAACAGCAACCAGGACAAGGCTTATTTTTCCCTTGTCAGTCAGATTTGGTTCTTCGTGCTTACAGTGACAGTGATTGGGGAGGATGTCCTGATACTAGACGTTCCACGACTGGTTTTTGCATATTTCTTGGGTCTTCACTCATCAGTTGGAAATCAAAAAAGCAAACTACAGTATCTCGTAGTTCTACTGAGTCTGAATACCGTGCGTTAGCTAGCACCACCTGTGAGATCATTTGGTTACTTTGTTTGCTTCGGGAATTTGGGATTAATAATACACAAGCTGTCCAGTTATTTTGCGACAACAAATCTGCTCTTCATATTGCTCGTAATCCCGTTTTTCATGAAAGGACCAAACATCTTGAAATGGATTTGCATTTTGTGCGTGACAAAGTGGCTGATGGCATTATTTTACCTATCTATGTTCCCAGCATGTTGCAATTAGCTGATTTATTCACAAAAGGACTTTCAAGTCATCAGTTTCAGTTTCTTTTAGGCAAGATGGGAGTACTTAATATTTACTCTCCATCTTGAGGGGGAGTGTTACAGTATAGGACTTGTATTATACATGTGTAAAATATTTAGATGAGCTGGTGATGAGCTGGTGCTGAGCTGGTTGTAGATTATATATATGCTTAGCTAGTTTCTGTTTTAGTTTTTTTAAGGACTGTAACCGAAAATCAAAAATAGAATAACAGATTACATATTTTTTCTCTCAGTTTCTTTGTTCCTCTTTTACTCTGTGGCGTTTCTAACATTTTACAGAACACGCCTGGAAATACTAGTGGTAAAGAAGTTTTGGGTTGTTTGAAATATTACAGCTGTATCTTTCCCTTGTTAATGGTGCATGAAATATGTCAGCTATAATATTGCTACATATGAGGAAGTGGATGAAGAACAGCTTATCTTTTTGACCTTTTCAAACTTACCTTATGTCTTTCAACTCCTATAGAATTCTAGCATCAACTTGTCTCCAATTGTTATACGTCTAGAGTTGTATTGTACCAAGCCCGGAGTTTATTTTTTTTAACCAACTTTTAGTCCTATAAATGGACTTTGTACCATATAATGTAAGAATTTTTACCACACATATATGAAATTGAGCATTTCCTTTCCGAGATCTATTTTTATATTAATTGCACCTAATATATAAAAAAATTATAAATATAAGTAATTTACCATAAAAAAATAGAGCAAAAACCACTAACTGAATTTATTGTTGTTATTGACATTGTCGTTGTAATTTAAATCACCACCAATTCATACTTGCAAACATTACCTTTACTTTATATGCTTGTTTACTCACTTGTTTCTATATATATGTGTGTCCCCACATATATGATATATATACACATATATGTTTTACTATTGTTACCATAATGAGGTATTAAACATAAGATTTTATTATCACAATTCATATTTATCTTTGAGCTAACACCATTATAGGGATAAAGGCAAGCTATTGTTTATACTTTTAATTTTTTATAATTTAGTGCTTCATCTTTAGGTTTTGATGGAAATTTATTTTGATGACAGATAATTATAGATACTTAGCCAAAAATTGTCAAAATCTAAAAATAAGGTACTAAACTAGCAATTAATTATCATAAATTGAATTTGTCATTATCCTATCATCAAAATAAACATTTGGCGATTATTATTTAATAGAGGTATTGAACCATACATATTTTGAAAATATGAGCACTAATTTGCCAAAATCGAAAAATGAGATACTAAATTATCAAAAATTAAAAGTACAAACACTTGATTTGTTATTATCCTCCCTATTATATTATTATTATTACACTATTCTTATTGATGTACTTATTATAAGTATCATTACTATTATTCCATTACCTTTATGTGTTTTATCAAGAATTTTTTAGATAAAAAAATAAGCTGCCCTCAATCAGTGAAAACATGTCACCTTCCCAATAAAATAGTGAGGAAAGGGAGAGAAAGTTATATGAGTAGGACGTTTGTCTTAATCTTATAAAGAAGGGGCAAGAGCCGGGAACATGTTTGATCATCCCTATACCATTTCATCAGGATACGTTGTTGAAGAAGACAAAAAATGCAAACGACCGTGTTATTAATATATATGTATATATATTTACAAAATTATAAATATCATAAATTTTTAAATTAAATAATATTTCATATAAAAATATGGAAAGACTGCTAATGATTAATAAAACCAGTATTTTAAATTAAATTACAGTAATTATACAATGTTTAAAACTATTTATGAACATAAATCTCTCAGATAAGATTAATTGTTAGTCAAATCAAATCCAAATTCATGGTGCAGATTCTACCTAGTTTATATTATTCTAAGGGCTGCACCGTGAGCTTTTGTAAATTAAAAAAAATCATTGATGTAATTTATGCGAATTCAAAATGTCCTAAGGTTCAGTCTTGATCGCAACGTCAAAGTAACAACGAGTACGATAAGATCCAAGATATAGACACAATTAGATATATAATAAATATAAGATAAACAGAGCAAGTTGTAAATATATATTTCGCAAGTCAATTTAGATGATGGTCCGTTTGTTTATTCACCGATATATGCAGCAGACTTATTAATAAAAAAAAAAAAAACAATGAATGAAATGAAGAAAGGCAAGATTAAGGCACGGGCAGAAAAAGGCAAAAGAAAGGAACGAGTAATTAGGAAAGGAGACTAGAGGAGAAAATCTAGAAAGACAAAGGAGAAAACAGACACGAAAAATGTGGAAGGCAAACAAAACAGGACGATCAGACACGAAAAAGATGGAAGAAAAAAATCACGGGGTCATTATGTCAGCATTGTAGCATAGGTCACTGTAGCAGCTTTTTAAGTGTCATTATAGTACTTTTTTTACTGTAGCAATAGGCCTTTGTATCATGTGATAAGATTTGGCCTTGTGGGTTGTAGCATGGGCATAAGGTGCATTATCTAAAGAAAACATTGCTCCACTGACCAACTATCCTCGTTTTAATTGTTTACCCCTGCCATGAATGTTTTTAAAACCTTATCACATGATACAAAAGCTTAATAAGGTTTTAAAGCATAGTTATCTTTATACTTTAAAAGTACCCCCCCCCCCCCCCCCCCCCCCCCCCCCCCCCCCCCCCCCCCCCCCCCCCCCCCCCCCCCCCCCCCCCCCCCCCCCCCCCCCCCCCCCCCCCCACACAAGCTGCTATATTGACCTACGCTACAATGCTAAACAGTGACCTTCTGATTTCTTTCTTCCGCCTTTCCATGTTTGATCATCTTGTTTTTTGTTTACCTTATGCATTTTTTGTGTCTGTTTTCTCCTTAATCTTTCTGGATTTTCTTCCTATCTCCTTTCCTGTTTGCTCGTACTTTTCTTTTGCTTTTTTCTGAATCTTCACCCTTGCCTTAATCATGCCTTTCTTCATTTTTTTCATTTTCTTCAATCTTGCAACCTGTTTAGGTTTTCCTATCCTTCCATTTCTTCTTCATCATCTTCAATGTAATTGGAATCATATGGATTGTCCTTTTCATCCTATTCATCTTCCATGTGAAGACTTTCTTGAAGTGTCTTAAAATTTGTTCATACCTTAGCCAAATTGCTTCCTTTTGATTTGAGAAGATAAATTTTGTCTTAATAGTTGTAGCAAGATGAAATTCTGGATCTTCTAGTATATATATTCTTATTTTGTCAGCAGTGTATAGATTCAATTGTTTTTTCAAATTGTTAGTTGATTCCAACCTATGGATCTTTTGGATAATTGAAACCTTTTCTCTAATTGGAGAAATCCAAAACCAAGTTAATGC
Organism: Combretum micranthum; assembly: GCA_024138025.1. Lineage (NCBI taxonomy): Eukaryota > Viridiplantae > Streptophyta > Magnoliopsida > Myrtales > Combretaceae > Combretum > Combretum micranthum. The sequence goes on along the minus strand of JAMXBD010000038.1, from coordinate 1,246,728 downwards.
TGGTTTAGATTTAAATTTTTACCATTATGGTGGTATTGCCTTTACTTTCACATAGTATTTTACAGGGATATCAAGTTCCTCATGTTCCTATTCTATGTCCCTTAATACTGCTAAAACTTCATGAAACATTTTTTCCATGGGTTGGGTCATAAATTATTGAAATGTGCCCACAATTTCTGTGACAACCTATAATCTAGAAGAGTAGCCAATATGTATTCCTGGTTTCCTATCCTGAATCCTTTGAAATAGTTGAGATCTATAGCCGCTGTATGTATATTGTAACGTACATGTCTTGAACAATACTATTTATCCTGGTAATGGTGATTCATTTCAACCTATGAATCTTTTCCATATATGAGTAACAAGAAGGGTTTAGAAAAGCCTTTACCCTTACCATAGTTTCAAATGCTACTCCATCAAAACATATATGTTCTTCCTGTATTATTCTTTGGAGCAATATAAAAGATCTTAAAAACACTTCATTCGCATATCCTTTTATTAACCATTTTAGAAGAGAACGAAGTTTTGAAATAAATTCATTTCTTTTGAAGAAGATGAATACTGTTGCATTTTCATATTCTTCTTGAGGTGTTTTTCCCTTTTTCCTTCTTTGAAATGGAAATGCTTCCCTATAGTCTTTACTGTGTTCCTTAATACTTTTAATACTTCTCTTTTTGTTTGGTTTTAATTTTTCTGTGATTTTGAGAGAAGATATTTTATTTTCTTGTTCGTCTTTTAAGGCGTTCAAATTTGTATATATTTGTGTGTCCTTAACATATCCTGTGATACTTTTAACACTCCTAAAATTATCAAGAGTGAGATCCATATAAATTTCCTGTTTTCCTGTCATTCGTGTGACCTAATTTGCAGCATTTTCAAGATCATTCAATCCTCTCTATGAAGGATTTGGTTTTAAACATCATTCTAAAAGCAAAAAACTCCTAACAAATGTCTCTTTGCGATTCCATACATTTGATATTTTCTTTTAATTTGTCCCTTTTGTCCTTATGTCCTTTGTGATGACTCATTCTCTTGTGGCCTTTTCATGTAGCAAACTTTTTGTGTACCCTTGACAACTAGTGTCTCTATTTCATTAAAATACCTAGTCAGAGAACATAAATTACATATTTGAACTTGTCTTAACTAGTTAAAGACCATACACTATCTATGTTACGCCCCAAATGATACCCTAAACACGATAGTCCGCCACACTCAATATTAAGGCTTAAGTATAACAATCTTAGTCATCCCGAAAGTCTCGATATTGAGTGTAAGGCATACTTTCATGATCGTAGTGGACTAAACTTTGGATCATGTCGTTTAAGCAGTTATACGCAATAGCAATTAAGAAAATAAATCATAACAATATAACCAAGGTTCATAAAAACTTATAAGGAGTCTTTACAACATTAAGAGGCATTCTCCTATTAATGATAACTAAGTCTAGTAAAGAGTCTATCATGAAACGATTTACACTTTTGAAACTTTTCTTGGAATCCATATCTACTTCTAGCTTACACTTCTATCCAAAAGATCTTAGCTTGAAAGAAGTACCTGGGTAAAATAACCTCTTGGTTCCAACCAAAAGTACGAGAAATGTAAAAGATACCTAAGAGGGTATAAGCTACATGCTTAGTGAGATTTATTTCTACAATTAAACACTCAACATTCAATAATCAAAACAAGTTTATTTAAGCAACCATATGAGATGCACAAGTACATGGGCAAACAATACATATGATTTTTCGAGAACCATAAGTTGAATGGATTTACCCTTCCATTCGCGATTAGGTATTCCAGACCGTATAGGCTGCCATCACACAACATATTTCCATGATAGTTCTTGTTTTAACAACTTCCTTGCTTTCAATAAAAATATACTCCAACTTATATGTAGTTTGTTTCCGAGCCACTACGTAGCTGCCAAGTATGTTTTATTCAGATGTTTTCTCATCGTCAGTTGATGTGGACGATGCCTCGTTGCTTTATAGAATTACGGACTCTATAATTCTCCTTACTAAGCCTTTGTCCCACTAAAGGTATAGTAATAAGTGCAATGAACTCACCCGATGACATGTATGAATTAATTTAATCAAGTACTCATGGCATAGTTAAATATTTTTCGAGTGATCATAGAATTTGCAGACAATCAATCATACATTAGATCAAACATTCATTATAAACAATTCCTACCTCGATATACTTAATTGTAATTTCAACCAAGTATATAAAGCACATGCATTATCCATTTTATATTTTCCTAATTCTAATGCCACTATTTTCACAAGCAAAATCATAAGTGTAAATATGTAAGAAATAAACTCACTCGGTCATTTGTGCAGATACTTCTAATCAAGGAAATCCTTGGAACACGAAAACTTGGTCTCCACGTCACCTAAACAGGAGAAATACCCAAAATGAGTATTTCATGGAAGTTCTACTTAAACTTTTAATTCTATTTTACTAAGTTCGTCAAAATTCGCATAGAGGGAAATTTTCAACTTAAAATAGCCATAACTTGCTCATTTTAACTCGGAATTTCGCATATAATATACCGATTTCTACCTACTCTAAAAGATCTATCTATTTCTAAGATTATTTTTTTTTTATATAAAAGGTCATTTGGCATCCTAAAAGTTACAGTACAAAATCAAAATGAAAATCCCAACTTTTGGAAAACAATTTTCCAAACTCATCTTTATTCAAAAATCCTTTTAGCAAAATTATAGATATGTATATGATTGAAAAATCCTTTAAGTATTTATATAAACTCATATTATGTGCAAGATTCTAATGGAGTTGTCTCAATGATTATCTTTCGTAAACAATCTATCTTAAGGTGTTGAAAATTTAAATTTTAACAATTCCCTTTCTAAGGCATTTTGAAAGAACTTTATAATCTTTCGGGTTATTGTGAGTATATCCTTATTTGGTTTTCCAATTTCCTTTCTAAAACAAGTTAATTTTTCTTAACTTTGAATTTCTACAAAATTTTACTTATAGTGATAAGAAATGAATTTTTCTAAGAATTTTTATTAAGTTGTTGATATCCTATAATAATTTGTATATGTTTTCCAAAAATTTAGCTTTGATAAACAAGTCTTTTCCTTGTTATATTTTTGTTTCCTAACTCCTTAAAAGAAAATACATTTTATTTTCAAAACTTGGTCTTTTAAGTCTTTTACAAATTTACTTGGAAGAAAATTATGTTTCACTATTTTCTTAAGTTTTTGATAATATTTTTTGTTTTTTTGTAACGTATCATGTTTATATTCTTTTTATTTCTTTGAAAATAGGTTCCTTCTAGAAACTTGAAGATTATCATTTTTCTAAGTAGGTTTATAAATTAATGAGTTGATTTTATCTTAACTTTGAAAACTAGTTTACTCCTTGGTTTTTATTATGAAGTTGAAAAGATTCCATTCTTAAGCTTTTTATTATAGAGTTGGTAAAAATTCTATGAGTAAGCTTTTTGAGAAAAGTTTATTTATCAAAGAATTGTTTTCACTAAGCTTTAATAAACTTTATGTGACTTATCATAATAAGAGAAAATGTTATTTTGTTAGTTAACTTCTTTGAAAAAATTATCTTTATGGTTATAAAAAAAAAAAAAAAAAACTTGATGATTTTGAAAAGAAGTTGGAAAATAACCTTTTACATGTTTAATAGAAAAATCTTGATTTTGTGGCAAGAACATATTTTAAGAAAGTGTGGTTTCATTTCTTTAATTTTTGTTGAGACAATATCATTATAATTATGCATGTACATGAGCATGTAATATGGAAATGATGAAAATATAAGAAAAGATAAGAAGCAAGATAATAATAATATCAAGTATTGGAAACCTTAGCTTCATCAAGGTGACGCAGTTAAGTATTAGGAGCCTTAGCTTCATCAAGACAACCCAAGACTAAGAATAGACTAGTCCCAGAAAAGAAAAAGAAAAAGAAAGAAAAAGAAAAGCAATAATAAGAGCAAATATAATAATAAGCTTGTTAGTGAGTTAGTGAGCATTTAGGCTCTAAAAATATAAATATACATATACTTAGTAAGATATAGAGTTAGATTAGTAGCATAATAATCAACAATAATAACATTAATAACATATATTATTATAATAACAAAATAATAGAATAGAAATTTATTGGCATGTGCAAGAACAAAACATAAACATGTTGTTGCTTCTACAACTCACTTAAGTTTCAAGAAACAATACCATGATCATGCTAAGTTGCATGACATGAGTAAATAGGTAGTGATAGAAGTTTATCTAAAATGTTTGTGTGGTATGAAGGTGGTGGATGAATGGGATATTATGTAGGTAGTAAAAAATGATAGATGGTTTGTGTATAGAGAAGGATTTTTTGTGGGGAATTGGTGAAATAGAGTTTTAGTAGAGAAGAATTTTGTGGAGTGATTTTGAGAGAGTTTTGTTATATGAAATGAATGTATGAAAGAAGTGGAGGGAGATGGAGTATTTATAGTTGAAGATGAAGGGAAATTAAGTATAATAAAATAAATTGAAAAAGAAAATTAATGGAGATGGGAGAGAGGGGATTCACGCCGGCTATGGGAGAAAGAGGGAGAGAAATAATTAAATTTTGTAATTTTGTAAGAAAAGTAATTAATATGTAAAATATGATTTGATATAAGATGGATTGGACAAGCAAAAGTAAGAAAATACTTGTTTAGGTAGTAAGAATAGGTAGTAAGAAAAAGTAGACATACGCGAATAGTAATTAATAGTAGAGAAGTGCAATGAATAGTAAAGAAGACTAATAACTTACCGGTAATAAAGAAAATACGGGTATAATTACAATATTTGTAATTCTTAGTTACTGAAAAATTACAAAACTGATATTTTTGGATTTCCTATATTATTATGAATCTAATAGTATAAAAAGAATATTTTTACTGTCCGATGTTCTTAGACACGGTTTTCGAAAACTAATCTCATTTGAATCCGAAAGATACTAAAAATCGGCGAATCTGATATTTTTAAGTTTTTCTATATTATTACGAACTATTATAGATCACTAACTCAATTCCGTTGTCTATGGTTTGAAAGCGCAAGATTGCCAAATCTAAACTCTAGGGTTTTGGCATAAGTTTTTATTGACTAGGGTTTTTGGTTGACTTTCGGTTCTAGGGTTTTGAACTTAAGAATCGTCATAAAATCTAAGGGTTTACAATCTATGAGAGCCATATGTGTCTTTCCCTTAACATCAATTGGTGGTGGTACTTGAAACTTCCTTAGAGAATTTGTTGGTAGTAAAGATAGGGCTATGACACTAATCATAACCTATGGTCCTTCAATAACTTCTAATAACCTTATTTCATGAGATTGAGAACTGCTTGCTTGTGAACCTTGAAAAGACATTGGCCTCTTTTGTGGCCTAAATCCCTTGTTCTTTTGAAATTCCATGTTTTTCTGAAAAGAAAATTAATTATATTAATAAGCGAGATAATTCAACTGTTGTAGTATTATGTTTCTCCTTTATATGTTCAAATTCTACCTTGTATCATTTATTTATTATTACATCTTTAAACTTTAACTATCTTCTCCTACTCATTTTATTACTTCATGTGTTCTTATGAAATTTAACTGTAGCTCCACAGTCTATTCTAACTAACATTTCCTTTTTATTTATAAAAAATAATCTAAAATTATCTAAACAATTTACAATAGCTATAATTTCCCTATCTATACTTAGCAACTTCTTTTCCTTGAACTTTCCACTTGTATACCTGCAAATTTCTTCATTTTTTTTCAGCATATTTATGGGGTTTCCTTAACAAAATTCGTTTCCATCCTATATCACATTCATCACTTTCAACAATCAAGAAATTTGTGTCTAGGGGTAATCTTAACTTTGGTAACCTTCTGATTTATTCCTTTATTTTCCTTATTTGCTTTATGTCTTCCTGAGAAAAACTTTTAAAACCTGAAATTTTGTTATAAAAGGTCCTACTAAAGAATTCAAATCCTTTATAAAAGGGCTGGCATAATTTAGTAAACTCAAAAATGCCCGTAATTGCTTTTTGTTCATTAGTTCAAGAAATTCTATTACCTTTTTTACTATGTGTTTCTGTAACTTGATTTTTCCTTCTTCTATTTCTAATCCTAAAAATTCAACATTCCTTTTGAAAAAATGTAACTTTTTTGTGCTTATTACTATTCCCTATCTTTGAAATTCTGAAAGCATCATCTTTAAATGTCTTATGTGTTCATGTTCACTTTTGGAAAAAACAAGAACATCATCCACATAAATTACAATGAAGTCCTTTAAATTTTGAAAAGCTATCCATTTTCCTTTGAAAAATTGAAGGTGCATTTTTTAAACCGAACGGCATAACTTTCCATTGAAAATGTCCCTGTGGACAAGTAAAAGAAGTCCATAGTTGTGACTCTTCATCCATTTTTACCTGCCAAAATCCTGACTTACAATCAAACTTTCTAAATATGTAACAATTTTGTATTTTATTAACTAATTTAGTTTTGTTAGGAAGATTGTAAGAATCATCCCTTGTCTTATCATTCAATTTATTATATTCTATTACCATTCTTGATTTCCCTCTTGCTATTTCACTCCTTTTTTTGACAAAAACTTCGGGACTTTTATATTGACTATCTGACCTTTCTATGACTCATAATTCTAACAATTGTTTTATGTGCATTTCAAAATCTTTTCTATCTAAATTATCACACTCTATTACTCTAGAGTAAATTCATAAGCTAGGATTTATTATATCTAATTTACATACTATCTTATTCCTTTCCCAAAACCTTGTTGAATTTTCACAAAAAAATTTCTTCCTTCTCTAAGCTACTGATGATCTGATCAATATTTAGGTAACCTGTTTCTAAATATGAATTTTTCAAAATCCTGTATACCTTTTCCCATTTTACCATTTTTTTCTTTATTTATTTCAATTTCTTTCCATTCAATTTCTTCTTCTGAGAATTCTTTTAATTCTTTTGATTCCTTTGAATATTCTTATATTACTTTTCTACCATTTTCCTTTCCTTAGCATTCTCCTAGCCTTTGACATTCACAATTCTTTCCATCCTTTTCATCACGCCTTTGCAACAACCTGATATCTTGTTCTGTATTTCCTAAATACTTTTGATATGATATAGCTGGATATCCTAAAATATTTACAGTATATCTAGTAGTCAAAATACTATGGTGATTACTTAACAGAAAATCCAATCTTATTATACATCTAATTATTGAATTACCAAAATTCCATAATTGTATCATTTCACTATGCATAGGTACAATCCATTCTTCTCTTGTGAAAAAAATTACTTTATGTTTTTTTTATACATCTACATTCCTCTGTTTTATTTCCATGTATATTTGAACTAATTCTACATAAATCCAATTGCTCTACTTCATCTACAAGTGCTATCCTTTCATCTATCATGTTTCCAGTACTACCTGTGCTATCAATGCATCTAATTCTATTGTCTGTGTCTTAAAGAATAACCTTGTCCTAATATATACACCTATGAATTTTGTTACATACCTTTCTTCTGGACTTGACATCTTTAATTCATTTATCTTTTCTAGAGACGTATTTGCTGCTCCCATGTAGCTTTTTATTGTATCATTATGGTTATGTCCTTCTTCCCTTATTATTAGTTCTTTATTCATATTGTCCTTTGCCTTTCCTTTTTCTAAACTTGTTATCCTTTCTTTTATTCCTTGCAATTCTTCTTCTACCATGTCTATCTTATTGTCAATCCTCATTATCCTTTCTTCTATTGCATCCTGTTGAAAACTTCTATTGACTACAAACCTTGCATTAAACTGAAACTTTTCATTTCTTTGTTCCAGGCATATTTTACAAGATTCCACCATACAACTTCTGCACTGATTTCTGAGTTTTGTTATCGGATATTCTAAACAAAATTTGCATGGATGGTCTTTTGATCCACTTCCTTGAGTCCAATTATGCTTAAAACCTTATTTGTTTTCTCTTGTATTCATCATTATATTTCCTATGTCTTGTAACATCCTATTCAACAATTCAACCTTTTTCATCTTGATATTCTAACCCTATTTGTTCTTTGTAAGGATTTTGATAACTTTGATTTAAGAACATTCTTGTAATATCATTTTCATCCTCACTATCAGATTCTTCTATCATCATTACCTATAGATCTATTATTGATACTATACTATAGATTGTTTATGTGTTACTCATATCTTCATCTATTGCCAAAATGTCTTCATTCATGCATTTGACTAAAATGCTTGCCATCGTGTTACTATTATGCCTTTTAGGACATGCTTTTGTCATGTGTCCTTCCTCATTACAACTATAACACTTTAATTTATTCTTGTAAATCTTGTTTTTATTGTATTTTCTTACATACCTATCTTGTTTCAATCATAGCTTTTTTGCTCTACTTTTCTTTGCAAAATTTTCTTTTTAGGCATGTAGTTTACTTTTGGCCTCCTTTTATTCCTTTCTTTTTGCTCCATATACCTGTGGAGTATAAATAGTTTGATAAAAATTATAATTTCCTCCTTTCAATTGCATGTTTATTTGCAAAGCTATACATTTGTCTGTTAACTCATCTACAAGAAGCTTTATCTTGGTTCCTAAGTTATTTAACTTTTTTCCTAGAGCTGGTTCAACCATTTCTTTCCATTCTTTATACACTTCTGCTCCTAGTAGCCCTAGTAATTTTAAAAACAATTTGTCTACTATCAATTTTTCATAATAACAGCCAGTAATGGTGTAGTTATAGAAAAATTCCTGTGCATGAAACATGAATATAGCTTCCGAAGATCATTTTCATATTGTTAATATACTAGATATTTTGTTCGACATAATATTATTGTATTATATCGATTACCATACCTATCACTAACTAAAAATAGGATAAATTATATCGAAAGGTTATAACATTTAGGAATAAGTTTATTTGAGGTTACAATATTTAGAAAGTGGATTAATTGAAGTCACTATTTATACGTGTCACAACATTATAGATCTTTTGAGTTTTAATTAAGATTTTCTTTTGTTAATTCATGTCAATAGTGATCTCAATTGACTAACTTCTTTAAATGTTGTGATATCACATAAACCATTCGAAACGATGTGATTTTAAATGAACTTGACCCAGAATATTGTGAACTTATGATGTAATTAGACATCAAAAGTATATAGATCTATCAAACGGTGTGCATATGATGAAAGCTTAGTAAGAGACTCTTATACAGATCAAATCTTGTGAATTTGCTCATTATGACCACATTTTACATGGGTTTACATCAAAGTAATTACGTGGTGATGTCCTTTATTTGTAGGCAAGGGTTCAGGACCTCAATCAATCTAAGTTTCCAAAAGATTTGTTGTTAGGTTCATTTAAAAATGTATAATGAAGCATTACCATCTCTATCTCTTTCTTTCTCTCTCTCTCTCTCTCTTGTATAACTCCTTGACAAACTTTAGCTGAGGTAATGTTGCTTCTCCTTTCTAAACTTCTACATTTCATTTGAATTTAAATATATAAATACATTATTATTATTCTCAATATCTAAAAATTTATTATTATTGATTTTAGATTTTTTATGAGATTGTCATCATTTTTAGGTAAATTTTACTAGTAGTACCTGAACTTTTTACATATAATAGCATTATACCTAAAAATATTTTGGCCCATAAAAATATCCAAACTTTTTTACGTCTGCATTGACTATAACTTTGACCAGAATCCAACCATTTTTAGGGTAAGTAGTTGACGAGGAGGGAATCTCTCTTAAAAAAAATTATCTCTCTCCTAATTAGCTTATATATCTCTCTTTTTTTGTTTTTTTTTTCACTTTTACCTCTCTCTCAGCCCCCTTCTTTCTCTCCTATTGTTCTTCTTCTTCATTGTGAAAATGTTTTACAATAAAACACTTAACCTCATTAAAAATTTTGATTAAGAAAAAAAAATTCATTCAATATAATAATAAACCATCTTTTATATTAGTATATGTAAACAATAGGAATAATTTTGATGTCGATTTGTTACCCATCTAAACTTGTATTTACCAATAAAATATTAACCATTTCAAACAACACTCTGAAATTAATAAGAAATAAGCCTAATAAATTACAAGAATAATATGTTTATGTGAAAATCGATTTGCATTCAGGTTTATTCTAATGATTTTAATCATTTTCAGGGATTTCACTATAATATACCCACAGAAAGTGACCATATTTTTATTCAGAATTAGGAATCATTATCTTTCATTTATGTATAGGGTCTTCCTTAGTTGGAGTGTGCATTGTGTAATTTAAAGTCTTATAATAGATCAGAAACTTCCAAACTTATAGACTTAGTTTCTTGGTTCATTCCTCCCCTTGATCTTGTTTAATCCTTGCTCAATCATCTTGGCTTTGTTCACCTGTAAACCCCGAAAACTCCCACTATATGATACAACCCTAGATTAGAAATTATGGGTTGACTAGTAACCTTAAGAATTAATTAGAAACTCTAAGTAGATAGATACTTTAAATTTGATCGGTTTAGGACTCATAGATTTCTAAAAAGAACTTTTTGACCTCAAGTGATTCCAAAAACAAGATTTAGTATTCTGAGTTAATAAATCAGGTTTTGATCAAAGGAAACTTCCAATCCTAAACCCGAACCTTTGTCAAACAGGCAGAATATATAGGAAAACCTCAATATGAATATCCAGTGATTATCTTAGTATTCAACAGAGCTTTGGAATTAAACCAAGGTATAGTAATGAACCTATACTTGCATTGAAACCCTAAAAATTGAGATTTTTAGATAGTAGTAAACTACTTTGATAAGATTTCATAGTGAGTATCCAAATCTAAAATGTATAACTAGTATAGCCTATATATTAGTAACTTTATTACTTAAATGGTTCAATAGAGTTGTAGTTGGAAAATTGTGTTCTTAGGATAAACTGTTAGGATTATAAATACCCAATAAAAACATAAATTGATATATAACTTGAAATCTAGACTTCAAATATAGAATTGAATCATACCAATAACCAAATTAGGGTTTTCTAAAGCCCTTGGAGTCTGAAACAAAAATTGACCCGAAAAGCTTTTCAAACTCAAATCGCGTAGGACAAGTTTTTCTTAAATAATTAGATACGTAGTATTAAAGTTTAAATTTGTACTTTTTGTTAAACTAAACACTTCATAGGATTCATTAAAGACCTTTGTATATATATACTTACATATATAAGCTAAAATATACCCTAACATTGTATTAAACTACCCGAAAACCTAACTAAATAATAGTTAACTAATATATATATATATATAACTTTAGCTTGCTGGAGATGAATTTCGGGCGTTTTGGAGGGCTGAGATCTTCTTAATATAAGTGAGCCGAATTCCTCCAATAATTTGTGTAAAAGTCAATACAAATCTTCTTCAAAGCAAATAAAAACGTGACAAATCATCCCAGCCTTAATGACAATCGGACAAAAGATCAAATGGACAACAAACAAGAGGCAACTCGTTCAGATTCGAAGCATGAACACGGCTGGGAAGTTGCACTAGGTAATATGTATATATATATGCAAACGAGCTCGGTTGGAGAAGCAAACGATTCCCAAAAATTCTCAAACCTTCCAGAACTCATCCTTAGCTTATTAGGACTCGAACAAAGCCTAGAATCGATTTTTAAACCATCGCATTAACCCAGTTCGAAATTTCGAACAGAAACCCTAGGAAACGCGTGGAAAACGAGCTCGAGGTAAGAGATGTTATTCCGTGAATTTTCTTTGAGTTTTAAGGATTGCTATTAACTCTTAGACATCTTAGGAAGCTAACCAAGGTAGCTGGAAGCTTCGAATTTCATCGGAACGTCACGACGAAGGTAATCTTTCCAAACCCTAGCCGAGCTTGATGATCCGATTTCTTGAGGAACATGTTGTTTGAATTCAGTTTTTCTTGGATATTTAAGCTTCTAATGTTCCTAGGAGTAGTTTAGAACCAAAATCCCGACGTTCTAACGTCGGGATTCGCTGGAATTCGCCGCGGCTCATCGGGGAAGACGATGAACAGTGCTCCCCCGATGAGCACGGGCTGGGTACACGGGCGTGTACACCCCGTGTACCTCTCGGCCAATTTAAAAAAAAAAAAAAAAAAGAGAAAAAGGAAAACGATTCTGAATATATATATATGTATAATAAATATTAATATAATAATTCTGGATTTTTTTTTATATTTTTCCTGCATTTATTCATTTTCTGGAATAGTAATAATAATATATAATAGTAAATCCGAATTTTATTTATTTATTTATTTAAATTCAAAAACAGAAATTATTTCTAACTTTAATAAATGTAGAATGTTTTAATACTTAATTTATTATTATTAATCCAAAAAGGAGTTTTTGAAATATAAATTACTTAAGTAAATAATTTTCGGTTAATAACTTTTTAATTATAATTATTAATAATCTTTTTATTATTAAAAGAATTTTTGTTAATTTTCGAAAATATTATTAAAAATAATATGAAGGTAAGACCAAAACCACTTTAACATAAGATCATTAGTATAATTTTTTAATGTAATGAAATATAATTACTCCCTCCATTTATTTTCGGAATTATTATTATTATATATTATTACTATTGTCATTATTATTGATTATTATTACTATTGTTATTATTATTATTGATTATTATTACTAGTGTTATTACTATTATTGATTATTATTTCTGTTATTATTATTATTGTTATTATGGTTGTTTTAAGTGCTATTGATAGCATAATTATTTTAATACTATTATTGATGTTAATTATTAATGTTTTACGATTTTCGAAAAAGGGAAAATAACTTCGAAAATAGTTATTATTAAGTTAATAAATTCTTTTATTAGTAAAAATGTTTTCATAACAAGACATATATATGTATAAATTATGAGTTAGTAAATATTAAGTATATACTAGGATAGCTATACGAAAACAGATAACAATGGAAATTTAAATACTCCAAATTTGTGAGTATAGAAGTATCTATAGCCTATAAGAAAAATTTATTAAGTAATTTAAAAGCAAATTTATATATTTAGGCAATAAAAATGAATTAATAAAGTTATTAACTTTTCAAATACTCAATTGATCGGTTCACATATCCAACCAGAGCCAACCATTAGGACATCTAAGTATTTGTAGAAACTCAGTAATATAGTCTAGAAATTTTTAATCTTTATATTCTCTATATCAATAGGTGACTCGGGTGTTGGGGAGGACCTACCTGAAGATTACTACGATTAACTAGAATGGGCAGGTGAGTGATTCAGTTTTATTGCATTGGTTGTGTTTGTACTAGTAGTGAACTTTCAATAAAAAGATAATGAAAATTGATGATCTGTTTAAAAAATGAAAGTTGCGGATTGTATTCCATTGATTGCCATGTCACTCTAAATCAAGTGATAACACAATTGCCTGTATCTAAATAATGTTTGTGGTTTATAATGAATTGTCTGTTTTGGTTGATCACCCCTAAATTGACTAATGACTACTGGTACCATAATGGAAAAATAATCATGCATAACATACTATGCATAAAAAGCATTGAGTAAGTGGTAGCCTACTACGTGTTAGATTCTCGGATCTTTGGTAATGCTTGAATTATCTAGGCCAGAGAGCTAGTAGTTAATTGCAAGATTACTTTTGTTCTGTTAATACCATAGGAACTACATGGTAACTGAAGGACGCCGCTTATGGTATTACTTGAGAATAACTAACACTTAATGGAGTGTCTAAAGCTAAACAGGAAATAAATAATAAACATGATAAGTATAAAGAGATAACTAAACTGAGATTGTTATTTCCTGAAAGCTTAAAGTATCTCCTGGGTAGGTGGACCATAGATTGTGATCCTTCAACCCCGATGGGAGGGCGTAAATCTTCATCCTGTTTGGATTCCGGATTATCCAAACTTGTAATGTTCATTTGTGTGATTGCTGCATTTCATATGATTGTTAAATAACTTGTGTGTTATGTGTAATACATTCTGATTACTCACTGAGCTCGTGTTTTAGCTCACACTCCCACAGTCCTTTCAGGTTCACTCTGCGACCGTGGCTCATTACTAGCAGGAGCATGGTCCCGGTAAGAGACTAGAAGCCAGAAGTCTAAAGTTTAGTATAGAATTAGAATATCTATATCTGTAATAGTCATGGTGCATGTAATGTGCATTAGAAGCATCAGTTAAAGTGGTAAGGAATTCTGAAGCTTATGATCTGTAATATAGAAGTTTGTAATAGTTGTTTACTAATTTACATCTTATATATGTTTGTTTATTCCCTCCAAGCAACTAAAAGATCCTGTTTTTGAAAATCATGTCACTCCTAGAAGGTAACCTAATAATGATAATCAAGTAATTCTTGATTATTATTACTAGAATACCCTCGGGGCGTGACATCACCACTGCAGAGTAGTTGTTCAAGTCCATCAGATTGACCTGATACTGGATTTCAGGCTCTAGGCCAGTGATAAACTTGCTCATTTTAGCCTCTTCACTATCCTTTAGGGGGTCTGGCAAAAATCTCATCAGTCGGTGTAGCTCTACCTCATACTCTTCTATAGTCATCTTGCCCTGTTGTAACGTGTTGTACTCCTGAAGCATCTTCTGCTTCACATTGTCAGGAAAGAACTCCTTATAGAAGGCTTGCTTGAAAATCTCTCAAGTGATTGCTTCTGCCAAGTGTCTTTTGGTGCTCATCCACCAGTTGTTTTCTCTTCTAATAAGCAGGTAGGAGGCATATTCCACCTTTTTGTTCTCTAGTATGTCCAAAGCAGCAAACATCTTCTCCAACTCCTCTAACCATAACTGAGCCTCCAATGGCCTCCCAAGCTAGGGCTCAAACTTGTTGACCAAGTCTACAAACTTGTTTAGGCTTAACACATCAGTGTATCTTATTCCATGGCCTCCATTTCCACCATTGCCATTATTCCTCTGTGCCTCTTGTCTCTAGGCCTCAGCATTGGCCTGTACGACCTGCATATCATTCCTTATATTTTACTATTGTTGGGTGACTACTCCCAGAATGGTATTCACCGCTTGCATCAATTGAGCAGCATCTATGAGCACCTGTTATCCTATAGGAGGTGTTGGTGGTAGCGGAGGTGGGGATAAATCCTCTAGCACAGGATTCAGAGGTGGTTGGTTTTCTGGGGACTATTCCTCCTTATTAGTTCTGGAGGAACCAGCATTAGGGGTTCTTCTACGTGGTGGCATTCTAACAGGAAAAAGAAAAGATATTTATAAGGTTAAGGAAATATAAAAGATTATAGTACTATAAAATATTATAACTTATGAATAAACGTTCCCAACTAATTTCTACCCCTCTCATTAAGGCTCACCGTCCTAAGGAGTCATAACTTAAATCTAATGATCAAAACCTATTGCTCTAATACAACTTAAGCTGTAACGCCCTAACCTAAAGGTGTTATCAACCTACCACGTGTCCTTACTAGGATAGACATACTAAGGCTATAGATTTCTAAAACCACAAATATGTATTTCAAATATCACCAATCACTCACATAAAGGGTAACTTTTAAAAACTTTTCATATCAAAATAATTGACCTTATCATCAACTAGCATAACTAAAAATCCGATCTAAAACATAAATAAGAAATCCTTACATATAAAATGTCTCCAAAAGAAAACTAACTAAATCCTCATATGTTTCTTCTTCTCAAATTACTAATAACTAATTTTAATTATCAGCAGGATGGTCATAACCGCTATCGCTCTCCCCATCATCGATGAATACGTCATAGCCGTTAAGTCATAAATAATAGAATCTTCACCTGCACCTATGGGAAAAATAAGGATTGAGCGAAAAATGCCCAGTATGCCAAACCAAAAATACATGCACATGAACATGCAAATCACAATATCACATATAATTTATATTCATATCTAACAAGCATAAAATAATTATCATTTTTTCATTAGCCTGCAACCAACACAATTTAGGACTATTGATCACTAATCTTAAACCCGGAGTAAATCATGACTCCGATGAAAACCATAGTATAGATAATAAATACATATATAACTGTGTTCCACAATTAAGCTGTTAATGACTCATAATCTACCGGAATTATCTCCAAGTGCGGCTCCACTCAAGACAACACGGCACAAGGATCATCAGGTTGCCAGCGTTAGTATCACCCTCCACCATGGTTTCACTCTATCATGAGTTCTATACTAACCGCAGCCACTCACAACCAACACTCGATTCAATTAAAGTCGAATATAAATTAGTTAGATTTAACAACTAATCCTACAAGCACAAACATATAAGCATGGTAAGGTCGTACCTGGATTTGCTTTCAATCCAAATCTCTCAAACAGTTTCTATTAATAGAGTAGGAACCCTAATCTCACAATACTCCTGTTTAACAATATATATATTGCAACCAATTCCAATTGTAATAACAATATCAAATCCCAACCCAAATTCCATAAACCCAATTGAAGATCAACACACCTGTTATCCCGTTTGCACCTCACAAAAACCCTTTTCACAAATTCTCCAAAGTTCATAACAATCTCCACAAATTCCCTTCACAACACATACACACACATATATATACAATCCTCTATGAGCAAAACAACTATGAAAGTTCATAACTTTAATTCCACAGATGAAGAACATATTCATACTTACTTAGATCTTGCAGGTCCTATTTGCAATGGAAACCCTAATTCGTTCAATCAATTCTCCTGTCACCAACAATATACTATTGCTATTATTACGTTCTTATAATCTATCAATTCTAAATATCACAGGACTAGGATAAAAATCTTACCTTTACTTTGATCAAAAATCAAAATCCTTCAAATTTGATTTAGGGTTTCGTTCTTAGATCTTCTTCAAACATATACGAAACTAGGATTAGATTTATCTATCTAAGGAAAGGAATTGAAAAAACCAAGATTATACGCACGTACCTTAAGTTTGGTTGATGAAGTATGGTGACAAATTCTTGGGTCTAGGGTCTATTTATAAGAAGAATTGGCTTTGGAAAAATGCAACCCTAGCTTAGGAAAAACTCATACTTAAGCCGGCCACTACGCCAGCGGCTTTGATTCCAACACCAGCAGCTTTGAGTGTATGCCAGCGGCCTTCATGCCGGCTTACAACCAATTTCTTTGAAAATTCCAAAACTCCAATGCTAGTGATTTTAGCCCGTCATCTTTGCATATAGGCCGGAGGCTTAGGATTTTAGGCTGGCAGCTTAGATGCTGGCCTAAGCCAAATTTGTCCGTTCATTCGCATGGAACTTTCTCGAGTCCAAAATCATTTGTTCAACGACAAAATTACCCTCTTAACAACATTTTATTACATATATACCCTTTATTATAGATTATTTGTTTGTATCTTACAAAAAATAAGGTGATTGGATTACCAAATATTTCATCTCCTGAGAAAGTATTTGAAGGTTGCATATATGAAAAAATGCATCGGTTGCCATTCCCAAAAACATCATACTGAGCTAAAGTTCCATTGGAATTGGTTCATTATGATATATTTGGACCAACAAGAACTCTATCCTTGAATGGCAATAGGTATTTCATCTTATTTATTGATGATTATACAAGGATGATGTGGATATATCTTTTGAAGCAGAAGTCAGAAGCATTTTCCATTTTTCAAAAATTTAAAACTATGGCTAAAAGACAGAGTGGATACAAGTTGAAAATTCTACATACTGATTATAGAGATGAATATACATCCAATGAGTTGCAAAACTACTGTAGAGATGTTGGAACTAAAAGGCAGCTGACTGTACGACATACTCCTCAACAAAATGGCGTTGCAGAAAGGAAGAACCGAGCAATTGTGAAGATGGCTTAAAGTATGCTGACATAGAAAGGCCTTCCAAATAGTTATTGGGCTGAAGTAGTAAATACAACAGTCTATATATTGAACAGATCATCTAAAAAAGCATTGCTCAATAAAAATCCTTATCAGGCTTGGCATAAAAGAAGACCTCAAGTTAATCATATGAAGATTTTTGGATGTACTGCATATTCTCTCATACCATCACAAAAGAGAGAAAATTTTGATGAGAAAGGAGAAAAGTAGATTTTCATTAATTATAGTGATGAATCAAAAGGATATCGTCTTTCTAATTTAAAGAAAAATGAATTGATTATTTCAAGAGATGTTATATTTGATGAAGATGTTATATGGGATTGGAAAGAGAAATCTCCTATGGTTGAAAGAGTTTTGCCTCCAGGATTTACTTTTATTCAACTAGATCCTCAATCAAGTTCAGGATCAAGTGCTCCTAAAGCTCCCAGTACATTAACTGGTCCAAGCTGATCAACATAAGAGTTTTATCGAGAATTAGAAAGTCCTATAAAGAAAGTACGTTCTTTACGTGATATTTATGAATCATGTGACTTTACATTCTTCTCTTGTGAACCACAAAAATATGAGGAGGCAGCAAAAGAAGAAATTTTGAATAAACGCCATTGATGATGACATGGCAACTATTGAGAAGAATCATACTTAGGATATTATTGAACTTCCAAAAAATAAAGAGGTAATTGGATTAAAATGGGTTTACAAGACCAAATATAGAGAAGATGGTTTAATCCAAAAGCACAAAGCTCATCTTGTTGCCAAGGGATAAACTCAACTACCAGGCATTGATTTCAATGAAACATTCGCACCAGTTGCACGAATGGAGACAATAAGAATTACTTTTGCATTAGCAGCTCAATTGGAATTACCAATACATCAACTAGATGTTAAATCAACATTCTTAAATGGAGAATTGAAAGAGGAGGTATATGTAGAACAGCTTGAAGGATATTTTATCAAAGGAAAAGAAGTTAAGGTTTATCACCTACATAAGGCATTATATGGATTGAAACAGACACCACGTGCATGGAATAGCAAAATTGATAGCTATTTCCAAAAGAATGGATTTGAGAAAAGCTAAAATGAACCTTTACTTTACATCAAAAAAGAAGGTAATAAGGATTTCCTTATGATTTGTTTATATGTGGATGACTTGATCTATACAGGTGCAAGTCAATCTATGTTTGATGAGTTTAAGGTGGCAATGATGAAAGAATATGAGATGACTGATCTAGGTCTTATGAAATATTTTCTTGGAATTCAAGTTCACCAATCCAAAGGAGAAATATTTATTTCTCAAGAAAAATATCCACATGATTTGTTGAAAAGATATCACATGAGCAATTGCAAGCCAATTGCCACACCACTTGCAATAGATGAGAAATTACAATCAGAAGATGGATCACCAAAAGTTGATCTAAAGATGTATAGAAGTTTGGTCGGGTCACTGATTTATCTGACAAACACAAGGTCGGGCATTGTTTACCTAGTTAGTTTAATTTCCAAATTTATGCAAAATCGAAGTAAGCTACATTATGCAATAGCCAAGAGGATATTGTGATATTTGCAAAGCACAAAAAATTATGGTATTCATTATATGAAAGAAAAGGAATTAAAGCTTATTGGATATACAGATAGTGATTGGGCCGGATCAATTGATGATCCAAAGAGCACATCAAGATATGTATTTGCAATGGGATCAAATATTATATCATGGTCTTCAAAGAAGCAAAAGACAGTATCATTATCATCATCTGAAGCAGAATACGTAGCAACCACAGATGCAACATGTGAAGTAATATGGTTGAGAAGAATTTTGGTAGATTTAAATCAATACCAAGAAGCCCCCACAATTATCCATTGTGATAATATGTCAATAATTGCTATGACAAATAATGCAGTATTTCATGGAAGAACAAAACATATTGAGTTGCGACATCACTATATAAGGAACTTGGTACAAGAAGGTGAAATTCATCTTGAATTTGTCAATACAAAGGAGCAGTTTGGAGACATATTTACTAATGCAGTGATCGCAGAAAATTCGAACAATTCAGAAGATATGATAAAATTGCAAATTAAGAGGGGGTGCTGAAAATATAATTTGCATTTTTGTAGAACACATCTGGAAATACTTGTAATGAAGAAGTCTTGAGTTGTTTGAAATATTACAGATGTATCTTTCCTTTGTTAGTGGTGCATGAAATATAATAGCTATAATACTGCTGTGTATGAGGAAGTGGATGAAGAACAGCTTATCTTTTTGACCTTTTTAAACTTACCTTATGTCTTTCAACTCCGATAGAATTCTAGCATCAAGCTCTCCAATTGTTATACGTCTGGAGTTGTATTGTACCCATCCTTGAGTTTATTTTTTTTAACCAACTTTTAGTCCTATAAATGGACTTACTATGTACCGTATAATGTATGAATTTTTACACACATGTATCAAATATGAAATTGAGCATTTCCTCTCCGAGATCTATTTTTTTAATGCAAATTAGATTATATAATTGCACCTAACATATAAAAAATTATAAATATAAGTAATTTACCATCAAAAAAATAAAGCAAAAACCACTAACTGATTTTATTGTTGTTATTGACATTGTCGTTGTAATTTAAATCACCACTAATTCATACTTGCAAACATTACCGTTACTTTATATGCTTTTTTACTCACTTGTTTCTATATATATGTGTCCCCACATATATGATATATATACACTTATATGTTTTACTATTTTTACTGTAATGAGGTATTAAACATAAGATTTTATTATCACTATTCATATCTGTCTTCGAGGTAACACTATTATAGGGATAAAGGCAAGCTAGTGCCTATACTTTCGATTTTTGATAATTTGGTGCTTCATCTTTTGGTTTTAATGGAAATTTATTTTGATGATAGAATAATCACAGATACTTAGCCAAAAATTGCCAAAATATAAAAGTAAGATACTAAACTAGCAATTAATTATCATAAATTGAATTTATCATTATCCTATCATCAAAATAAACGTCTATCGAATATTATTTAATAGAGGTATTGAATCATACATACTTTGAAAGTACAGGCACTAATTTGCCAAAATCTACAAATGAGATATTAAGTTACAAAAAATTAAAAGTATAAACACTTGACTTGCTATTATCCTCACTGTTATAGTGTTGTTATTATTACACTATTCCTATTGTTGTAGTTATTATAAGTATCATTACTATTATTCCATTGACCTTTATGTGTTTTATCAATAATTTTTTAGATAAAAACAATAAGCTGCCCTCAATCATGCTCTCAATTTTGTCACAATAAGTGAAAACATGTCACCTTCCCAATAAAATAGTGAGGAAAGGGAGAGAAAGTTATATGAGTATGATGTTTGTCTTAATCTTATAAAGAAGGGGCAAGAGCCGGGAACATGTTAGATCATCCCTATACCATTTCATCAGGATACCTTATTGAAGAAGACAAAAAATGCAAACGACCGTATTATTAATATATATGCATACACATATAATTGTAGCTTTCCTATGAACTTTCAAGACATATTTTAAGATATAACTTCTATCTTATTGAGGGCGACCCACAGATTTCATCCATAGTAATAGTGTATATAATGATCCTTGACCTTTTCATAATCAATTACCACCTTTACAAAATTATAAATATCATAACTTTCTTAAATTAAATAATATTTCATATAAAAATATAGAAAAACAGCTAATAATTAATAAAACCAATATTTTAAATTTGATTACAGTAATTGTACAATGTTTAAAACTATTTATGAACAAAAATCTCTCAGATAAGGTTAATTGTTAGTCAAATCAAATCCAAATTGGTGGTGCAGATTCAAACTAGTTTATATTATTCTAAGGGCTGCATCGTGAGCTTTTGCAAATTAAAAAAAAAAAAAATTATTGATATAATTTATGTGGGAATTCAAAATGTCATTAGGTTCACTCTTGATCACAACGTCAAAGTAACAACGAGTACGATAAGATCCAAGATATAGACACAATTAGATATATAATAAATATAAGATAAACAGAGCAAGTTGTAAGTGTATAGTCAATTTAGATGATGCATGATATGTGACGCAGATTTATTAATTCGTACACGAAATAAGGTAAGGTTATTATATATATGCACACACACACCACGCGTGCAGGAAACATGAATGTAGCTTCCGAAGATCGTTTTCATACTGTCAACACGCTAGATATTTTGTTAGATACAATATTATTATGTTAGATCAATAACGATATCTATCACAATCATGTCTATCACATCGAAAATGAGGTAAATTATAACGAAAAGTTACACCATTTAGGGATAATTTATTTTAAATCATAACATTTAGAAAAGTAGATCAATTAAGATTATTATTAATAATGTCACGACATAAGAGATCTTTTGAGTTTTTAATTAAAATTTTCTTTTATTAATATATATCAACAATGACATCAATTGACCTACTTCTTTAAATATTATGACATCAAATGAATCATTCAAAATGTTGTAATCTTAAATGAAAATACCCCAAAATGTTCTGGCCTTCTAATATAATTAGCCAAAAAAATATATAAATCCATCAAACAGTGTGCATATGATGAAACCTTAGTAAAGGACTCTTATACAGATCAAATCCTGTAAATTTGCCCCTTATAACCACTTTTTACATGAGTATTCATCAAAGCAAATATGTGGCGATGTCCTTTATTTGTAGGGAAGGGTTCAGTTAGGGAGGGACTCAATCAATCCAAGTTTCCAAAAAATTTGTCGTTAGGTTCATTTAAAAATGTATAATAAAGCATTGCCATCTCTTTCTCTCTCTCTCTTGTGTAACTCCTTGACAAACTTTAGTAGGGTTCATTTTTCATTTTTACTTGAATTTAAATGTATAAATATATTACTACTAATCTCAATATCTACAAATCTATTACTATTGATTTTAGATTTGTTACATTTTCACCATTTGTGGATAAGTTTTGCTAACAGTACCTAAACTTTTTGTATATAATAGCATCATACCTAAAAAGACTTTGGCCCACAAAAATGTCCAAACTTTTTAAAGTTTGCACTGAATATACTTTTGTCTCGAATCCAACCATTTTTAAAGTGAGAAGTTGACGTGGAAGGAATCTCTCCTAAAAAAATATTATCTCTCTTCACTTATATATCTCTTTTTTTCCTTTTTCTTTTCACTTTCCCCTCTCTATCTCTACCCCCTCTCTTTCTCTCCTATTGTATCTTCTTCTTCTTCTTCTTCTTCTTCACAGTGAAAATGTTTTGCAATACAACTCTTAACCTCATTAAAAAATTTTATTAGGAAAAAAAATTCATTCAATGTAATAATAAACCATCTTTTATATTAGTGTACACAAACAAAAGTAATAATCCTTATAAGAAAACTCGCTTTTAGAGACAAAAATTCTATAACATAATATGGGTAAAATAAGCAATGTTTCTACAAATATAATCATTAACAATGGTTTTTGCGATAGAAATTTATACTTAGAGACATAATTTTTGTCTCTAAAACTCAATTTTTCTGTAGTAAATATGCCAACTAAAAGAAAGAAAATACTCTTTTAAGAAACATTCCTTCCTTATTAGCTTATAGCCAAAGATATGGTAGGATTCTAGCCAAATATATGGTCAGTATAAACTTAAAAAAGTTTGGGCATTTTTTTGGCGCCAAAATTTTTTAGATACAATTCCATTATATTAAAAAATTTTAGATATCGCCAATGAAATTTACCCACCATTTTCACTATTGTAGATTAATCAATATTATGTTTCTACCATCATTGCTCTACTTTTACATGTTTAATTAATTTGAAATTTATTGCAATCATTTAGTGGTAATTATTTTTCCTTACAAGAAAAAATGTTTTCTACTTAAAGGGTCTTTTCTGCATAACAACCATAAGAAAGTGAAAGAAATTATTCTCTAGAAAGTGTTTATCTTGAAACATACAGGGCCAAAATGTTTGTTCATAATCTATATAAAATCAATGAGATATTTTCAAGTGTTTGTTATGTCTTTTTCCTTTTTGTTTTCAGACCTTAGTTAGATTTTGTTATCATTTTTATGGATATATTGTACTCAACAGCAAGGTTTTTTTTTTTTTTTTTTTTTTATATGAGAAACCACATGATCATCATATAGGACATATGGCCTTTTGAAGAAATGTGTTGGTATTTCATTTGAAAAGAAGAAAATGATGCATTATATTTATATATTGATAAACAAAAATATTAATATATTATGATGCTTAAATAAACCCAAGCACAAAGCCGCCAGATTTGCACTTTCACTTATGAAGGTAATGGCCTTTTTTAGATTAGATTGATAAAGCTATTAGCAAGTGTAACAATCACAAGCCAATCAGTTAAGGTGCTAATGTCATATGCTTTAGAATTTTGTCCTTAGTGCAACGATTTTGAAAGAAGTTACTTATTTGAGTGTGTTTTATACCACGATTAATCTTACATTTTTTATAATTAAGTCTATTAAGAGCTTCATCACATTATTTGTGGGTTGTTACATTTCTTCCCTTAATTAAATTACCTCTTTACTATATCATCTTAAGACTTTCCCTCCTCTTAACTACATGACCTCCCTATTGTGTTACCAAGGGGTTATTAAGGGCAGGCATATTTTTATTACAATTTTTTCCCTCGGTAGGTACATGACTTTCTTATTTTATGCTTTATTTTTTCTTTTTTGGTCACTTATTTTAGGCTCTATTTGTTTCATCTTTTTCTAATTGTTTTGATATCTTATTTTTATCAGTTTTAAACACATATTTGATACAAATGGAAAACAAACATTTTTATTTATAAATAGATCAAATAGATAAGATAAAGATACATATCAGATACAGATAAATATAGATATTAGATAATTCCAACAAACCTATGTCAACTTACAATTGGGTTCCGTACTTTAAAAAAATAGCTATTATAATTTTTTTCTCCCCTTAAATACATGTCTCTTTGTATATTCTCTTAATACATGACCTCTTACATCAAGAACTATGTTATGAATAATCCAAGGAGGTCATCTAGAAGCGTTAAAAGACCAGAAAGTCTCAACGATTATGTTTGCTGACTAGAATATCAATCATGGACTTATGCATACTGGATTGATAAATAAATAACAAGTTAACAACTTGTAACAACCGAAATAACAGAAGGATAGTTAAGCCATCAGCTGACAGCTGTTTCCAGAAGATACAAAACAAATTATAAAAGAGTTGCAACAAACAGAAAAGGGGAACCTTGAACAAGCCTTGAGCAATTTCCCTTCTCGTATCTCCTTCTTCTTGGAGCCTTTACTGAAGCTCGAATTCAGTAAGTCATTGTTCCTCAAACCCTTGCAAAAACATCACACACCCTAGATTAGTATTCTTCACTTCACATATCATAAAACTCAATCTTCATTAGATCAATCCTTACGCATAACATCTGTTCTTATTTTCCTTAGGAATCTCGTTATTTCAATTAGTAATCAAGAAACCCTAATTTTGCAGATAAGAAGTGTACGAGAGGAAAAGGTCAAGCGTACCTGAAGATACTTCTGGATTTGTCAATATTCTCTTATTTTGTCATTTCTGTATATTTTCCTTTAGGGTTTTGTGTCAGATCAACTTTGTGGAATTCGCAATATTGTGGGCCGGATTTCTTTCATATTTTAGGCCTTTGTTGAAATAATATTGAGCTATTGCAAGCTTCTATCATTGGTGCTTTCATTGAATTCCAATCAAACACGAGTGTTTCCATGGCAGAAAATACACGATCTCAATCACGCATACAGGAACAATTAGATAAGAATACAAATCAAATTGTTCAGTTACACACTGATGTTCAAGCAATTTTACAGCAATTACAGTCTATATCTCTGTCGATTGCATCTTTGCAACAACAAAATGGAAATCAGAATGGAATTCCTTCACCATATTCCAATAATTCTGAGACAGGACATGAAAATTCAGTTTACAGAAATATTAAAGTGGAATTACAAAAGTTTTCTGGAGGAAATCCTACACAATGGTTGTTCAAAGCAAATGAATTTTTTGAGTATCATCATGTGGCTATCAATGATCGATTGCATTTGGCATTATTTACGTTACAGGATGAGGCATATGATTGGTATCAATGGATGAAGAGTAATAATATGATCTATAATTGGGAACATTTCACACAGGCACTCAAACTCAGATTTGGACCATCACAGTTTGAAGATTTACAAGGTAAACTCACTAAACTGACTCAATCAAGCTCTGTAAATGATTATCAGCATCAATTTGAGTCTCTGTCCAATAGAATTAATGGATTATCTGAAGGATTTTTGCAAAGCTATTTCATTTCTGTTTTAAAACCTTTGTTACAACAAGAAGTGTTGGCTGCTCGTCCCACTAGTCTGATTTAAGCAATTAGTTTAGCTAGATTACATGAAAGTAAATTGAAAGCTATGCAAGATGATTTTACTAGCAAGAATTCTAAGTTTTCTTTTTCTTCTAGTAAACATGATTACAGTAGCAAAGGCATTTTACCAACACCATCGCATTCCGAGCCATTAAAACCTATTAAATCTTTACCTGTGAAGAAGTTGACACCTGAAGAGTTGTTAACACGACGGGAAAAAGGGTTATGTTATAATTGCGACGAAAAGTTTCATCGCAATCATGTTTGCAAATCAAAATTTTTGTTGTTGCTACAGCAGGATGTAGAGGAGGACACACCTGATTTTGTAGATGCCACAGATGACTTGAACGTAGATATTACTGATGAGGTGCAAACATCTAAGGCTATTGAGATAAGCTATCAGGCTTTATCTAGATTGGCTGCACCTAAGACTTTTCGTTTGGAAGGTAGTGTTAATAGTCACATATTGTCTATACTTATAGACTCGGGCAGTACTCATAATTTCCTTCAAGAGAAGGTAGCTAGACATCTTAAGTTACCTATTTTTTCGATTACTCCTTTTAAGGTGATGGTGGGTAGTGGTGAATACTTAGAGTGCAGTGGGGTCTGCAAGGATGTGAGGCTTCACATGCAGGGTCATTATTTTACTTTGGATTGTTATGTGTTTCCAAGGTGCAAATATGGTGTTAGGAATACAATGGTTGAATACGCTTGCACCAATGACGGTGGATTATGCTCGTTTAACTATGGCCTTTCTTTATCAGAGTACACAGATTTTGTTGCAAGGAATTACACAACAATTGCCCAAAAGCATTTCTCCTGCACAACTTCAGAAGTTATTAGCTTCTGACAACATTGCTTATATGTGTAATATTTAGGCTCAGTCGAGTGTTTCTTTTATGGAATTCACCAGCAATTCTGCTCTGGAAGCCGTATTAGGTAAATATCCAGAAGTTTTTGCAACTCCTTCATCCTTGCCTCCCATGCGTCAAGTACAACATCATATTCATTTGAAGGATGAAACGCAACCAATCAATGTGAGACCTTATCGATATCCTTATTTTCAAAAGACAGAGATTGAAAAATTGGTGCAGGAAATGTTGGATTCAGGGATTATCAGACCAAGTACTAGTCCTTTTTCATCACCAGTACTTTTGGTCAAAAAGAAAGATGGGTCTTGGAGATTTTGTGTGGATTATAGAGCACTTAATCAAGCTACAGTGGTTGATAAATTCCCTATTCCAACCATCGATGAGCTGTTAGATGAATTATGTGGAGCTACTGTGTTTTCATAGCTGGATTTGCGAACAGGGTATCACCAAATTAGAATGGCTCCAAATGATATACATAAAACAGATTTTAGGACACATGAGGAACATTATGAATTCATGGTCATCCCATTTGGTCTTTCTAACGCTCCATCCACATTTCAGGCTATTATGAATGACATGTTTCGAGCATTTTTACGAAAGTTTGTCATGGTATTTTTTGATGATATCTTGGTTTACAGCAAATCTTGGGAAGATCATTTACATCACCTCCAACAAGTTTTGCAATGTCTCCAAGCTCATCAATTTTATGTCAAACAGAATAAGTGCTCATTTAGCCAATCTTCTATTGATTATCTGGGCCATTTGGTTTCAGCTGCAGGTGTTCAGCCAGATCCTGACAAGATTGATGCCATTATTCACTGGCCAATACCTCTGACTATTAAACAGTTAAGGGGATTTTTAGGCCTTTCTGGGTATTATAGGCGTTTTGTCAGAGACTATGCTTCTATTGCATCACCTCTGACCAATCTATTGAAGAAAGATTCTTTTTAATGGTCTTCTCAAGCGAGAGAAGCATTCACTACTCTCAAGTCAGCCCTTACATCGGTTCCAATATTGGCACTTCCAGATTTTACTAAGACTTTTATAGTCGAAACAGATGCTTCAAGCACCGGAATTGGAGCGTCCTGCATCAGGACGGACAACCTATTGCTTTCTTTAGTAAGAAATTGGGTCTTAAGTTACAAAAGAGTGGCGCTTATGTGCGCGAGTTAGTAGCTGTGGTAGAAGCTGTCAAGAAATGGAGACATTATCTTTTGGGGCGTCATTTTATTATCCGCACAGATCAAAAGAGCTTGAAAGAAATTATGACACAGACCATTCAGACTCCAGAACAACAACAATATTTATCGAAGTTATTAGGGTTTGATTATGAGGTACAATATAAGCCAGGAGCACAGAATATTGTAGCTAATGCTCTATCACGCGTATATCAAGAGCAGCATACATGTTTGGCTATCACTATGCCCTCGGTTGATTTTGTCAATCAACTAAAGCACTGTTTTCAGCATTTGGACGATTGGAGACAACTCAGAGAAGCTTGTTTACAAGGACAGCAACTCAAATGGCCATTAATTGAGAAAGATGGCCTTCTATTTTTTGGGACTCGTCTGTTTATTCCATCTAAGGTGCCTCTCATTACTTCTCTCTTGTCTGAATTTCATAGTTCTCAGTTGGGCGGCCATGCAGGTATCTTGAAGACTTTCAAGAGACTTAGTGCTTCTTTTTATTACGAGGGTATGCGACAGGATGTGGTAAATTTTGTGAAAGCATGCCATGTTTGTCAACAGATTAAGTATTTGACAAACTCCCCAGCAGGCCTTCTACAGCCTCTTAATATACCTCAGAAAGTTTTTGAGGAAATTTCAATGGATTTCATCACTGGGTTACCAAATTCAAAAGGGTATTCAGTGATTATGGTGGTAGTGGATCGTTTGACTAAATATGTGCATTTTGGGTTGCTCACTGCACATTTCACAGCTAGCAAGGTGGCTGCGGTGTTTGTTGACATAGTAGTCAAACATCATGGGATTCCCATTTCTATAGTTTCAGACAGGGATAAGGTCTTCATTAGTCGTTTTTTGCAGGAGTTGTTCAAATTAAGTGGTACAAAGTTGAATATGAGCTCTGCTTACCATCCTCAGTCAAATGGTCAAACAGAGGTTATGAATTGTTGTTTGGAACATTATTTGAGAGCTTTTGTGATGGATAACCCTCAAGCTTGGTCTAAATTTTTGCCTTAGGCCGAGTTTTCTTTCAATACTAGTTTTCAGACTAGTGCTCAGATGACCCCATTTGAAGCATTGTATGGTCGACCACCTCCAAAGGTTTCGGATTATTTGGGGGGCTCTACTTTAGAAGCAATTGATCAGGAACTTCGTACTAGAGATGTTATTTTGAAGGAACTCATACAAAATTTGTCTCAAGCTCAACTTTGCATGAAGAATTTTTCAGATCAACACAGAACTGAAAAATCTTTGGAACTTGGGGATTTTGCATATATCAAATTACAACCTTATCGACAGACTTCTCTATCACAACGGCCGTATATGAAGCTCGCTCGTCGATATTATGGTCCTTTTAAGATAATCGGCAAGGTTGGGACTGTGGCTTACAAACTTAAGTTACCTCAAGGTTGCAGAATTCATCCTGTTTTTCATATATCTGTTTTAAAGAAGGCTATTGGGACAGATTGGGAATCTATCTCTTTACCATCAGATTCATATTTGAATCATCCTGTGGTTAATCCTTTGGCCATACTCAACACGAGGCAAACTGACAGACAAGGAATTCCTATTACTCAGGTCTTGGTTCAATGGGAGTCATTACTTCCAGAAGATGCTACATGGGTCGATTTACAGGATTTTTCCAAGGATTACCCGGAGTTCCACCTTGAGGGCAAGGTGACATCTCAACGGGGGGAGCAATCTGTTATGAATAATCCAAGGAGGTCATCTAGAAGCGTTAAAAGACCAGAAAGTCTCAACGATTATGTTTGCTGACTAGAATATCAATCATGGACTTATGCATACTGGATTGATAAATAAATAACAAGTTAACAACTTGTAACAACCGAAATAACAGAAGGACAGTTAAGCCATCAGCTGACAGCTGTTTCCAGAAGATACAAAACAAATTATAAAAGAGTTGCAACAAACAGAAAAGAGGAACCTTGAATAAGCCTTGAGCAATTTCCCTTCTCGTATCTCCTTCTTCTTGGAGCCTTTACTGAAGCTCGAATTCAGTAAGTCATTGTTCCTCAAACCCTTGCAAAAACATCACACACCCTAGATTAGTATTCTTCACTTCACATATCATAAAACTCATTCTTCATTAGATCAATCCTTACGCATAACATCTGTTCTTATTTTCCTTAGGAATCTCGTTATTTCAATTAGTAATCAAGAAACCCTAATTTTGCAGATAAGAAGTGTACGAGAGAAAAAGGTCAAGCGTACCTGAAGATACTTCTAGATTTGTCAATATTCTCTTATTTTGTCATTTCTGTATATTTTCCTTTAGGGTTTTGTGTCAGATCAACTTTGTGGAATTCGCAATATTGTGGGCCGGATTTCTTTCATATTTTAGGCCTTTGTTGAAATAACATTGAGCTATTGCAAGCTTCTATCAAACTACTCTAGCCTTCTTTGTTTTTATTTTATTTTGTTTTGTTTTTTATTTGTTTTCTTTTTCATCGGTTTGAAATTTCAATTCATTCACTATCTAGATGGCACCCAATAACGTTCCTCAACCTCTTCACATAGCTCTTCGATTCATATCAAATATTCTAAAGATAAGCATTACTGTAGATTACGAACTGCCACTAGCTACGCAAGCCGAATCCCTAACATTATGGATCAAATTTCTAAGAAAAAAGGGTTTATTATAGAAAATAAAGACATAAGATTTAAGCAATTTGAAAATTTCCTATGTATTAAAATGTGCAACACAATTTCGATACCTATAGGGAAGGACCTACAGGGGACCCCACCCCTATATATTTGTTGATAGTATTAATTGTATAATGAATGAAAATGAATAAAGTGATAAAATAAATTTTAACTGCAATATGTAACCATTGTGAGTAATAGCCCAGCAGTTAAGAAGCTTATTTTGCACAATGTATGTTGCTAGATCGAATCATCGCGAGCCTCACTTTTCGTTTTACTATTACTGTGTTGCATTGTACGTATTAAATCAACACTAACTTTTGGGGAAAAAAAGTGGTTCAAACTATGAGGCACCATTTTTTCCCCTCTTTTGGCTAATAGGTAATTGTTTCTTTTTCTTATAGAATGTTGAAAATTGTTGAAATTTCTAAGTTCATTTATTTCATTAGTAATTTGTTAGAAAAAGAGAGAAAATACCTTACTACATATCAAATTTAGATGAGGTGAAATGCCTTAATCCCCAAATCTTTTATAGTTTTTTTAGTGTTGGATTAGGTAGAATTTGGAAAAATTATAATATTGTCTTGTTAAAAAAATATATTTTTAAAATAATTTATAATAAAATATTTTCTAAATTGTGAAAATAGCTTTTTCAAACACTTTGTTAAGTGAAACTTCTTTTTGTCTTTTTTCTTTAAATACTATTACAAGTCATTTCATAATTATTTTTCATATGTACAAGACATTTTATGGTACTGCATGTACTAATATTTACATTTCTAATAAGAGCAATGTTATCTAATAAGAAACATGAGGAGAAAAAAGTTTAAAAAAAAATTAAAAACTTACAAGACTTGATCTAGACATCTCTCTAAGTTGGGTTCGAACCGAAACCTGACTTGGAACAGCCACTAGGCTCCATCATTAGATTCACCCAGGGGGAATGGTTCAGAACTGCCATGAGGACCCACTGGATTGGCGGGTCCTACCAAGATTTACCCTATGGACCTATCACACACCCGGATCTAAAAGAATTTACCTAAAAAAAAAAATGTCCTACTCCAGCATTTTATGATTGCAACACAAACATGCACATGATTCCATCTCCACTGACATGCTGAAGCAAAGCTAGTGAAGAATAGTGAAAGCAAGCAAAAAAAGGACCTGTAAATATAAGCCTATGATGCAGGTCCCTATCTTAGCCACGATAATGAGTACAACTATAAGTGCAAGGTCATGTGAAAGCGAATCTCAGATAATTACATTTTCATATAAGTGCCATGTGAATGTCAAACAATTGAAATTTGTAATGTGCTCAAGGAGTACAAATTTAGAACGTAACATGCGAATTTAATCGATCTACAAATATTCTCATCTTTATTGATCTTTATTTTCTAATATCAAATGAGCAATGTACATGATACTTTCAACATCATGGATACATTTTACCAACTCACATTTGCTAGTAGAAGTTGAGAATTGTCAATATATTTTGAATCATTAGCCAACATTCTAGCAAACACAAGACCCAAATTTTCAAATTTCAAAATTTATCTTCCATGCCTTACTTAAACACAACCATATATAAATACAAGTGAAATCTCAAAATATTTCGAATATGATGTAAAAAAACCTTTCACACTTACAGTCAAATAACTAGCAAATTATATTACATTCATTCATAAACTAATTGCGCTTTTTATACATTTTAGGCTAGTCTTATTATATAACTTATGCCACTCATTTAAACTAATTGTAAAAATTTCATTGTAGGTTGTGTATCAAATTTTTCTTGCACTTCGAGTGTTGTATTTCTTGCAAGGTGCAATATGGCATCATTCCTTCATCGTTACTAAAAAAAAAAAAAAAAATAGTGAGAAAGGCAAGGCCCCAGCCCCAGCCTCAGCCCCAGCTCCATCATTGGAATCTAAACGAAGACACTATGTGACGGATGAAGATCTCTAGTTCTTCAATTTCCATGACAAGGCTACTATAAATAAAGTGCAGCAAGTTGGATATCCTTCTATCCCACCTAACTTTGAGTAAAGAACTCCAATTTATCATACCATTGGTGAGGATGATACATAGGAGTTGGATGATATAGATAACCTAATGTAAAGGGCAACTGAAGAGGACCCAGAGTTTGATGACGAGGAGCAAGATGAACCAATTCCTGCACAAAATTCAAGTGAGCCACCACATCCTCTTAAATCATCAATTTTTTTGGTAAATTTTAGGAAAGTCGAAGATCCCAATGCTAAGATTTGAGGCTATTACAACTACTGTACAGTAAGTTACGAGTAGAAGACTGATGAGGGATATGGTAGCTTCACAAAACATCTAAAAAGCAAACATCCTAATGAATATAGGATTGAATTAGGTCATCATCAATTGTTAGGGAGTAGTAACGACATCAAAAAAATACAAAGCTATTTCGATTTAGTGATACGAAGTATAAGGATGCCCTTGCAAAAATAATCGAAGGCGTTCGCCTTAGTATAGGGTATGTTCAACATCTAGACTTGAGGTATTACCAAGGACAGAGCCGCCAGGTTTACACTTGCACCTATGAACGTAATGGCCTTTTTTGGATTAGATTGATAAAGCTGTTAGCAAGTGTAACAATCACAAGCCTATCAATTAAGGTAATGATGTCATATGCTTTAGAATTTTATCCTTAATGCAACTATTTTTAAATAGGGTATCGTTAGGTTTCTATAGGGTTTTACGATTTATAAAGATCAAATCTTTTGCAGCAGAATTAAAAAAAAAAAAAAAAAAACCTAATACAGTATCCATGTTTTTTATTATATTAAGAAAAAACAAATAGTTCAAAGTTTATACCTTTAGTCATGAAGCTTGAAATCAATTGGTAGATCGGATCTATAGGTATCGCGGATTCGCAATCCCCTCTACGATATCCACATGAATGAATACTCCTTGTAAAGGATCCTTCACGTGTTAGCGTAATCTAAAACACTTCTAGATTTGATCGGGAAAATTTTTCTCACTACTCTCGTGTTTTTCTCTTTTAGAATTTACATAATTTCTCTGCAAGTCTAATATCGACAACACATGTCGTTCACCCTAAAAGAAACCTCTTATGTCTTATTTATAATAATATCAATACAAATAATGACATTAGTGCCCCTAACCTTATTAGAGATAAATTAATTTGTTAACATAAGAATTCCTAGTCCAATTAAGAATTATTATTATTCTTAACAAATTAAGATTAATAATAAATAAATTTATTATTCTTGCTGGACTTATTTAAATTTAGACCATGATCCTTTTTGTTCATTCTTTTGTGTGTGATCATGTAGATTTACTTAATGTTGGCTATTAACTTAAAAGCATTTTTGTCAACAAAACATAAGCGGCCTCCAGTAAGACGTTATGTTTATCCAAATTAAGTAAAGATTGGTGATCCAATTTTTACCTAATTTATAACTTATGCCATTATCCTTTTATCACGTGATATCTAGATTGAATATAAAGCATGGATAGTGTCACTCTTATATCATTCAATCTTATCATTTCTCGATCTTCAAGTGAATTAATAAAATAAATGAAATTGATCACACTATCAATTCATTTGAGCACGACCATGATTTTCTTAGTTTTACTTATCAAGGGGCTCAGAGATATCTCTCTCATAATGCGAGGGACAAATCCCATCTTAATCACTCAACTTCCTCTATATGATTCACATTATGCTCAATCATAATCTTTATAATTATCCGATTAAAGACAATGTTTGCTTGAGTTGAATCATAATGTTCCTCATGCTAGAACCTATGGTGATTTCAGGTCTGAGAACACACTGACATCATTATTATGAGAACCACTTATGATACTAATCCATGTAGTTATCTCATAGTAAGTCAGTCTAGTAAATAGTCTTCTAATATATGCTTTTGAGTTTTATTTCTATCCCCATATAAATAGACATCTCATGACTATCAAACAAAAACTCATACTAGATTTAATTTCTTATCATTCTCACTATAATGAGCATATAGGGACTTTAGAATAATTAAATTATTCATGGATCCTATTATAAAATAGATATGCAAACAATATAATAGAAATGCCTTTGTATTAATATAATATATATATACACACATATAATGACAATATCCAGTAATTGGCCTATGGCACAATCACTAACAGATACTTATTCTGAATGTATTTTATGTTGCAATTAATCTTACAATTCTGATAATTAATTTTGAACATTGAGAACTAAGAGCTTCATCACATTACTTGTGGGTTGTTACATTTCTTCCCTTATTAAATTACTTCTTTATTATATCATCTTATGACTGAGCCCCATGTTCCCTCTTTCCGTGTTCACTACACTATTTGTGGGCCTATTATGGGCTATTACAATCCATTTCCCCCTCTTAACTACATGACCTCCTTGTTGTAGCACCAAGGGATTATTTCAATTTTATTGCACTTTTATTACCATTTTTTTCCCCTTAGCACATTACCTCCTCAATATGTTACCTCTCAAATGGGCTTTTCAAATGGGCTTTGTCCTTCCTATAAGGATATTATGGGCTATTATATTTTTATTACAATTTTTTATGTCATCAAGTACACGACTTTCTTATTTTAGGCTCTATTTTTTCTTTTTTGGCCACTTATTTTATGTTCTATTTGTTTCATCTTTTTTCCAGTAGTTTTGATATCTTATTTTTATCAGTTTCAAAAAGATATTTGTTAAGAAGGAGATAAAAATGGAAAATAAACATTTTAATTTATAAAAAGATCAAATAGATAAGATAAAGATACATATCAAATACAGATGGATATAGACATAAGATAATTCAAACAGACCCATGTCAACTCACAATTGGGTTCCATACTTATAAGAAAATAGTTGTTATAATTATTTTTCTCCCCTTAAACACATGGCCTCTTTGTCTATTCTCTTAATACATGACCTCTTACATCAAGAATATGCTTCAACCTTCTTCGCTTTTGTTTTATTTTATTTTGCCCTTTTTTTTCATCGGCGTTAAATTTCGATTCCCTTCCTATCTAGATGGCACCCAATAATGTGCCTCAACCTCTTCACATAGCTCTTTGATTCATATCAAATATTCTAAAGAAAAGCATTACTGTAGATTACGAACTGCCACCACCTAGGCAAGCCGAATCCCTAACATTATGGATCAAATTTCTAAGAAAAAAGGGTTTATGATAGAAAATAAACACCTAAGATTTAAGCAATTTGAAAATTTCTTTTTTATTAAAATGTGCAACACAATTTCGATATCTATAGGGAAGGACCCACAGGGGGGCCCGGCCCCTACATATTTGTTGATAGTATTAATTGTATAATGAGTGAAAATGACTAAAGTGATAAAATAAATTTTAAATACAATATATAACCATTGTGAGTAATAGCCCAGGAGGTAAGAAGCCTGTTTTGCACAATGCATGTCATTGGATCGAATCATCGTGAGCCTCACTTTTCTTTTGATTATTGTTGTGTAGCACTGTACGTATTAAATTAACACTTACTTACTTTTGGTTGCGGGGAGGGGGGAGTGGTTCAAACTATGGGGTACCATTTTTTCCCCTCTTTTGGGTAGTTGGTAATTATTTCTTTTTCTTATAAAATGTTGAAAATCATCCAAATTTCCAAGTTGCATTTATTTTACTAGTAATTTGTGAAAAAAAAGTAGGAAATACCTTATTACATATCAAATTTAGATGAGATGAAATGCCCTAATCAACAAATCTTTTATATTTTTTTAGTGTTGGATAAGGAAGAATTTGGAAAACTTATAATATTGTCTTGTTAAAATAATATACTTTTTAAATAATTTATAGTAAAATATTTTCTAAATTGTAAAAATAGCTTTTTTCAAGCACTTTGTTAAGTGAAACTTATTTTTGTCTTTTTTCTTTAAATACTATTACAAGTCATTTCATAATTATTTTTCATATGTACAAGACATTTTATGGTACTGCATATCCTAATATTTGTGTTTCTAATAAGAGCAATGTTATCTAATAAGAAACATGACGAGAAAAAAGTTTCAAACAAAAAAAATTAAAAACCCACATGACTTGATCTAGACATCTCTCCAAGTTGGGTTCGAATCGGGACTTGACTTGGAATGGCTACCAAGGTCCCTCATTGGACTCGCCTCATGGGGATGGTTTAGAATTGCCATGATGACCCATCAAGTTGGTGAGTCCTACTCAGGTCCATCCCGTGGACCCGTCTATACACTTGGTGTAAACTCTTAGATTTTATGCTACGTTTATGCTCAAATCCTAAAATTGGAAGTCAATTGAAAACCCTAAAGTCAACTAGGTTAGTAATAAACCATAGTGAATCTAGATATGACAATCTCGCAATCTAAACCCTAAAACAATAAAAAACGAGATAATCATAGATTATGGTCTGTAATAATGTAATACAGCCTAAAAAGATCATATTTGTCAAAATTTAGTTCATTTCAGATCCGAACGAGATCAGTTTTTAAAATCATGGTACGAGCACGCAAAATGGTAAAAATATTCCGATAATACCTTTAGATTCGTAATAATATGAGGATTCATAAGTTATCAATTTTTGAATTTTTTGATATTGAAAAATATTAGCTATATCCCATTTATGCATATTTTCTTTACTACCGATATTAATTTATCTTGTCTACGATTCAAGTTACTATTCTCTACTATCCATTACTATTTCGCTATCTCTACTTTTCTTACTACATATTCTTACACGTATATCTCTTACATTTTCATATCCCATAAAACTTTATACATATCATATCTTACATATTATTACCTTTTATTACAAAAATATAAAATAAATCAATTCCTCTCTCTCTTTTTCCCATTGTTGTCGTGAACTATCCCCTTTCTCTAGCTACCACACAATTTCCACAATTTTTTCTTTCATTCATCCACCAACCATCTTCCACCACCATACACTTTAAGTAAATGTCTAAACCCCTCTTCTTTTTCATGTTAACATAAGATTATCATCTTGTTATTTTAATTTATAAAACCCCATGAGCTCATAGTTGGGGAAGAAATCATGAAAATAACAAGCTGCTCGTGTCTTGTTCAGCACTATGTCCATTTATGATTATTAATGTTATGTTGTTATTTTATTCTTGCTACTAATATAACTTCTTATATGTATTATGTATATGTATATATATGATATTAGAGCCTAAATCTCACTAATCAAATTTTTAATTTATGCTATTACTTTCTTGCACTTTATTTATTTCATGCAAATTATTAAGACTAGTCATTCTAGTCTTACACTTATCATCAACAAGTTAAAACAATTTTTCTTTTTTCTTTTTAGACTTGTACATAATCTAAGTTCAGGGATCCTTTACATAAATCTAATACTTCTATGATTTTCTTATTTATTCTCTTGTTTTTCTTAAAGGACTTGCCCATATCTGAGTCTGGGAAGCCTTGATACAAGCTAAGGGTCTGTTTGTTTAGCTTTTTCTAGCAGATACAAACACTTTTTTCAAACTTTTTTCAAACAAATTGTCATCAAGAAATAGATATAGATAAAAAATTGATGAAAGTTCTCATAAAAAGATCGAATAGATCAAATATAAATAAAAATAGATATAAATTAGTCATATTTACACATATCGTTTCGATATAGATAAAGATATAGATGAAAAACAGACAATCCAAACAGACCCTAAGACTTCCCAATTCTTGACCTTTACTTATATGCCTATTTAATTTTCTATGTCTTTTATTCTTTGTATGAATTATTTTTGTCATACTACACAACTACAATTTTGTATTTATGCATGATCATATCGTTGTTGTCTTAATAAAATAAAAAGGAGTTCTTTTCTTTTATGAAAAATGAGACTAAACTCTCTATTAAAAAATAATAATAATTTTTTTCACTTAGGAAAAATTCCCATTAAAACTTCCAATTATGTTTCTTTTCAAAAAATTAAATAAGTTCATCATAATTTTTTTTAGCGTTGTTATTATGCAAAACTTCTTCAAGATCTAATTGTGTGGTTCCATTACTATCTCTTTTCAAAATACTAAAACGAATTTATTATTAAAACTTAATGTTGATAACTCTTTGTTATGAATTTTTTTTTAAAAAAAAATTCATTATAAGATTTATTCCAACACCCTAATAAACACTAAGAAAAAGACAAGTATTTTTACTCAAGTCAAAATCATCTCACTGGTTAAAAGTTTACTTAAGAAATAAAATTGATAGAAGACCAAATTTTGAAAATTTATTTTTGAAAAGTTGAGAAAATATAGTTATAATAAGGAAACACTCATTTATAATAACTCAAATTTATTTTAGTTTCCACTCCAACAACTTAAAGAGAAATTTTGTAAACTTTGTTCTTTAACTCCTAAAATAAATTATGTTAAGAAAAATTGTTGTTGAGACAACACCACTATAATCATTCATATAATATGAGTTTATATATGTATTAAAAGGATTTTTCAGCTATATAAATATCTATATGTTTATTTGGGGATTTTCTAGATGATGTAGAACTTAGAAAAAAATCAATTTGAGAGCTAAGATTTTCATAATTAATCTGTACTGACCCGTTTTAGAACCCAAATGACTCTAAATGTTAAAAATAACCTTAGAATTGGATAAATCTTTTCAAGTAGACATCTATTATGTGAAATTCCGTTTAAATTTGGAATTTCACAAAATCCAATTTTTGATGAAAATAATGAAATATAATTTGAAAGTTTAAGTAAAGCTTTCCTGAAATACTCATTTAGGGTATTTCTTTGTTTAGGTGACGAAGAAAGAAAAGTTCCCTATTCCGACGATTACTTTGATTAGTGGATTTTCCGCACTATGGTTGAGTGAGTCTATTTTCATAACTTTGTACTTATGTTTTTGCTTGTAATATAGTGGCATTAGAATAGGAAAAGAAAAAAATCGGAAAGTGCATGTGCCTATCACTATTGGTTGAAATTATACTAAGCATATCGGGGCCTGAATTGTCGATAATCAAATGGTTGTTTAGTATTACATTGGAGTGTCTGCAAATCCTATGATCGCTACTAAGATTATTATTACTATGATGAAAGAATCTAACTAAATGAACTCATGCATATCACGAAGTGAGTCACATTGCATTCATTACTATATCTCTGGTGAGACAAGAGTATGGAAGTGAGGTACGTAGAGGCCCGAAAATCTGCTTTTATAATTTTTAGCGTGTAGGAGCCCGTATGAACTACATTTTTAAGGGTAAGTAATAGCCCGAAAGAACTACAAAATCTATTATTTGCGAAGTTTAGTCATATGGGCTTGGAACACCTAACTCTAAATGGAGGGCATAAATCCATTCAACATATGGTTTTTGGTTAATCATGTTTATTGATTGCTCATGTGTCTGCTGCATTACATTTGTTTGCTTAAATTAACTTGTTTGAAATTGTTGTAATGAGTATATTGTTATGGAAATATTTCTCATTAAGCAAGTAAGCTTACATCCCCTTAGATACCTTTTTCAATACCCCTTTGCAGCTCCCCTTTTTGTGGTTGAAGCTTCGAGGATATTTTACACAGGTATTAACCTTTTGGCATGCAAGAGCTTTTGAAAGAAGTCGTAGCCTAGAAGTAGACTTAGACTTCCAAGGAAAATTCCTTTGTATTTATTTTTTGAAGAATTAGTATATGGACTGAAGAGTATATTTTGATGGGGATATGCCCCCTTTGATTTCTGTAAGACTCTTTATATTATGAATTAAGTTGTAATGTTATGATTTACACTCTTAATCACTATTATGCATATGTCCTGAAGCAACTTGTTTTAAAGTATGGTTCTCTATGATCGAGAAAGTATGCCTTATACCTAGTATCAAAGCTTTTGCATGACTAAGGTGGTGACGCAAGCTTGAGGAGGTTGAATCTTAATCTAAATTTTTATGGTTTTCCAATAGAATTGATATGGATCAAATTATTGTTCAATAGAATCCACAAACAATAAAATTAAACTGGTTTGTGATCAGACTATAGAATAATATGGACCACGATCTATAAATTAATCACGATGTTAAAAAGAATCACAAGATTCTAATAACAAGAGTCTAATAACAGGGTTCACCACAATTCTATATAACATAAGAATTCATAAGAACTCAAGAATAAAGAGAATCAAATCTTAATACTCAAATCATCAAAAAGGGTTTCACACTTAAAAGTGCTCCCAAATATCTCAAAAGATATGATAAAAACTTCTCTATCTATCTTCACTAGTTACTAGCCTTTATATATAGGCTTATTACAAGGTAGTTACGTAACTGAAAAATATAATTGTGACAATTACATAATTGACAACGTAACTGAAAAACATGATTGTGGTAGTTACGCTACGTAATTGAAAAAACAAAATTGTGGCAGTTATATAACTTAAAAAGCATAATTGTAAATAATTCATACATTAATAAAAACAAGAAATTCGAAAAGCCACAAAAAAAATTCGAAAAGACATCAAAACAATTAAAGGTAGACGTATGAAGCTTCAAGCTTTAATCTTTTATGTCGGCTTTGAACTTTCTTTGCTTTCCTTTCCAATGATTATGGGCTTGCTGATTCCTATCAGATGGTCATACTTAAGCTTTAATACTGAGTGTGGTAGACTGTCACGCTTAGGGTACCATTTGGGGCGTGACACCCGGGTCCTAAAGAATTACCCAAAAAAAACTACTCCTAGATTTTATGATTACAACACAAACATGCACATGATTCCATCTCCATTAACATGCTAAAGCAAAGCTTGTGAAGAATAATGAAAGCAAACAAAAAAAGGACCTGTAACTCTAAGCCTATGATGCATGTCTGATAAGATCATATTTTACACAACTTTTAACAAGCAAGTAGTGATTAATTTGTGTTGAATTTCATAAAAATTGCTAGAATTGATACTTGTATTGTTTAGGTTTATGTTTCAGGTCTAAAGTTAACAAAGGAAAGCATAATAAGGCAATTTGAATTGAAATTGAAGAATCTCAGGGGATACGCAGACTTTTCTGGATTATATGCCGCCAGCATATAGCCGGCCTAGAGGATAAGCAGAATGTTAAAATTTAACACTACCTCTGCACTGCCGGCGTTCAACCCAACCTTGACATAGAACAAATTGAAGAATTCAAAGGCTAGCAAATCTAATCCTATACACCGACGGCTTTGAGGTGGTGTATGCTGAAGATCAGAAACTAAGAATCAAGCACTGGCTCAACACTGCCAGTGTAGAAGAATGAAAATCCAGCTTCTGCAATTTGATTCAACGCCAACTTTCTGGGAATCAAAGTTGCCAGTGTTGAGACGACTTA
Organism: Combretum micranthum; assembly: GCA_024138025.1. Lineage (NCBI taxonomy): Eukaryota > Viridiplantae > Streptophyta > Magnoliopsida > Myrtales > Combretaceae > Combretum > Combretum micranthum. Next base: position 1,204,309 of record JAMXBD010000038.1, on the reverse strand, counting down.
GAGCGTCTACGAAATTGAATTTTTGAAGGCTGTCACTTGCATAGCCAGCCTTGCATTAAATCTGCCCAGCCTTTGAAGTTTGATTTGTACATCGGCATTTCAAACCCTAATTCGCCATCGTTGAAGCAGTGTAAGTCTTCCACAGAATGCAAATCGTTAACACTGAAGCCAAAGCTGCCAATATACAAGTGTTTTAGCAATGTACACAGCCTGTAAGTCGCCGTCGTAGAAATTGTAACTACCGGCGTACATTTTGTAACTGTAAAAAATTAGATGAAATGTCTGAATGTTTTACTTATATATTCTAAGATTTCCTTGTTAGAGAGACATTCAAAAATCATTAGAAAAGAGGGAGAAAGAGAGTTTCATAAATGTTTGAGTTTGTTTTTCCCTTAGGGTACTAAAACCCTACTATTCTAGCAACTTAGAGGCGATTAGGGTTTAGCTACAATCAAGCAATGCCCACATTTGTGAGATTATGGATTTAGAGACTCCAATTTATGGAAAGAAACATATTTAAGGTGTTTTCAATCTTTGTTTTATCATTTTTACTACTTAATTGTATATTAAGATGTTGTTCTTCTATGATCATTATGAATATGTATGAATGGATTTGATGGAATGATATATGAATCATATTGATATTGAAATTGATTAATTAGGAATTCAATTATTTTTACTTGTAATCTATTTAATTTGTACCTGATTAACATAGATTAGATGGATAGGGTTAGAGATACCCAGAAGGGATTCAATGATCCACACAAGTAAAACTTAGGTTTTTGAATAAGATTTGTCATAGGGATATGCAAGCTTGTGATGAGACTTAAGATTTCACTGATCTTTATGCGGTTAGAATTGCAAATTTAGGTCACTTGGCGGTGCTTATTTTGTAGTTTTAACTAGAATAGCAATTTTGGTGAGAGCAAATTGCTATTAAACTGTTAATCATTGATAAAATACCTTAGTATGATATTTTATGCTATGAAAGATTTTGGTACTCTGAGAGGTGAGCAATTTTTAGTGAATTTGATTAAATCCCAAGTAATCAATTTTATTTATCAATTTGAAGCATGAATCATTTCAAATGAAAATATAAATGCATTGTTCATATATTATCTGCATCTCCTAAACCCATATCTCTCGTTGTTGTTGCTAGAGCATACGGTTTTAGTTCTTCACAATCATTTGTAGTCAATTTTAGTTAAATTATCATAGATTAATCAAAAATCTGAACTTTCAATTGCTTAGATTAGGGTAAAATTCAGTTTCTTGTAATTAGCCATTAGCTCTCTATGGACACAACCTAGACTTTCCAGAAAATACTGCATTACACCCAGTGATTTTGCTGACCAATTAAGTATTACACCTATGTTTGAAATTGAAAATTATTAGATTATAATAGGTGTGTAAATACTGCAGTTTCAATGTCCTTATCCTAGCCATAGTAATGAGTACAAGTACAAGTGCAAGGCCATGTGAAAGTGAATGTTAGGTAATTATATTTTCATATAAGTGCCATATGAATGTCAGACGATTGAAATTTGTAATGTGCACAAGGAGTAAAAATTTAGAATGTAACATGCAATTTTAATCAATCTACAAATATTCTCATCTTTATCTGTCTTTGTTTTCTAATATCAAATGAGCAATGTACACAATGATTTCAGCATCACGGATACATTTTACCAACTCACATTTGTTAGTAGAAGTTGAGAATATTTTCAGCCATTGTCAGTATATTTTGAATCACTAGTTAACATCCTAGCAAATGTAAGACCTAAATTTCTAAATTTCAACACTTTATCTTCCATGCTTCATCAATTTCACTCAAACACAACCATATATAAAAACAAGTGAAATCTCAAAATATTTTTTAATATGCAAACCTCTAAAAGAACCTTTCACACTTACAATTAGATAACTAGCAAATTATATCACATTCACTCAATAAACTAATTGCACTTCTTATAAATTTTAGGTCACTGTTATTATATAACTTATGCAAGTTGTTTAAACTAATTATAAAAATTTCATTGTAGGTTATGTTTCATATTTTTCTTGCACTTCAAGTGTTGTATTTCTTGCAAGGTGTAATATGGCATCATTCTTTCATCGTTACTTCTAAAAAAAAAAAGTAGTGGCAAAGGCAAGGCCCCATCCCCGTCATCGGAATCCAAATGAAGACACTCTGTGATGGATGAAGATCTCCAGTTCTTCGATTTTGATGACAATGCCACTATAGTTAAAGTGCAGCAAGTTGGAGATCCTTCTATCCCACCCAACATTGAGCAAAGTACTCCAATTTATCATCCCATTGGTGAAGACGATACATAGGAGTCGAATGATATAGATAACCTAATGTAAGGGGAAGCTATAGAGGACCCAGAGGTTAGTAACAAGGAGCAAGATGAACCAATTCCTGCACAAAATTCAAGTAAGCCACCATATCTTCTTAAATCATCTATTTTTTTGGTAAATTTTAGGAAATTCAAAGATCTCGATGGTAAGATCCGAGGCTATTGCAACTATTGTACAACAAGTTATGAGTGGAAGACTAAGGAGGGATATGGTAGCTTCACCAACACCTAGGAAGCAAACATCCTAATGAATACAGGATTGAATTAGGTCAGCATCAATTGTCAGGGAGTAGTAGTGGCACCAAAAAGAATACAAAGCTATTTCGATTTAGTGCCAAGAAGTATAAGGATGCCCTTGCAAAAATAATCGAAGGCGTGCACCTTAGTATGGAGTCTGTTCAATGTCTAGACTTGAGGTATTACCTTGAAGACACATTAAATCCCTAAGCACGACCATATGGTGCAATTAAGAATCTTCACTACATTATACAACTTTATAAGGACGATATGCTAGAACTGAGAGGTATTTTTAGTAACCTTGACATGTGTTTCCATTTGTTCAGATATTTGGATTAACAGATGGAGCAATAATTCATACATTAGTATCACCTATCACTAGATAGATGACTAAAGGATATTGATCGAACATCTAATTACATTAAGAAAAATGGATGGTGCACACACTGCACAAAACATATATTCTACAATAAGCTAGATTCTTGTAGACTATTTCTTAACATAAAAAAATATTTTTAATTGGCCTTAACAATGCACCGGTGATTACTCAAGTATGAGTAACCATCAAAACTTTTGTTAGCCCACACTAGGTGGTACTTTTTTCATATTAGGTGTGCATTTCATATTCCTAGCTTATGTGTTAAAAGTGTAATGAACTCACTAAAGATAAGATATTCACCTATTAAATTGATCGTTCATTACATAACTAATCATCCATTATTAAATAAAGCCTAGGAAACTTACAAAAGATGCAGTGCACAAATGGAACTCAAATTATTAGCCTCTTATGAGTATGATCGACTATAAAAATTTGTTATACTAATTTGCTCTTGCAAACATGCCAAACATGCCATTGCATCCTAATGACTGGTTTACATGTACTAATTTGCTTTCTATGTTAAAAGTTTTTTATGATTGTACGAAGACATTTTCTCAAGTGTATACCCTAAATGTTCACCTTTTGTTAGAAGCACTTGATATCACAAGCACTTTAGCTAAATTTCGATATGATGCAGTGCTGAAGTTGAGGGTCCAAGACATGACACACAAGTGGCTTTCCCACTATTGCTATATTCCAATGATACATAATATTACATTGGTATTAGAGCTACATCGCAAGTTTGATTCTTCGTGGACTCCTTGAATAATATTAGAAGCAAATTGATACTTTATTAGATGATCCGGATATGTACTCTATTAATTATATATATGTTGTACGTAAGACAACATATGTTTTAATTTGATTATGCAAATAGTTCAATAATATGTATGAAGGTCAAGGAACGATATCCATGACCACCCTCAGCTGAAACACCGATTGCAAATAACATTGCCTCAGGATATTTGTTCATACTCATGCAATCACAAGCACAAAAGAAGTAAAAGGTGGAAGCAGCAATACCAAATGTGTTGAAATTGACAAACACCTTAACACAAAATTTGAGTTCGATAATAATACCAATGTTAAGGACTTTGACATTTTGGAGTGGTGGAAACGTAACAAAAGAAAAAGAACATTCCCACTTCTATCTTGCATGGCTAGATAGTTGCTTGCAGCTCCAATGTCAATGGTTGCTGTAGAGAAAGTATTTAGTTGTGTAGGCAATATACTGGATGGCCAAAAGACATGTATGACTCTGGTGACGATTGAGGTGGATGCTTGCATTGACACTTGAGTAAGGCAAAAAGACAATTGCAAGAAATCGCTATTGTCACGCCCTAATAGTACCCTAGTAGTAATACATATAATATTATATAGCCTGATAACCCAGACAATATCAAATACATATATTATTATTAGAACTACATTGGAAAATGACATGAGTTTAACAAAACAAGATCTTTTTGGTTGCGTGATAAGAAATGATGAAAGCAAATAAAATCACAATACCATAAATAAATCTTACTGTCTGAATAATAACTATTACAAACCATAAAACTTTCTAAGTTCTCAGATAATAAAATCGATGTACTAACACCAATTAATATATATAAATAATGAAACTAGTCTCCCTGTTTCTAAGACTCTTCCAACTTTAGAAACATACCGGCTCTAAGCTCCTAGAAGCCACCAACCAAAGCTTAAGTCTCATCCTGTAAGGACTGTAGGAGTGTGAGCATAAACCATGGGCTCAGTGAATAACCAGAAGTTATCACTTTTAGTTAATATTATTTTTCACATCAATAATTTCAAACAGCAAGCACAACCCATAACCCATATACACACGAGTTCATCATTATTATTCTTGTATTATAATGCAGCTAAACTACAATCACAAATAATGTAAAAAGTCTAAGTTACTCACCTACTCATATTGATCAGTCATAGTAATCGATCGGGAAATCCTCAACAATATCGAAATTACTTATTAAGATGAAAATATCCATCAATAATATTTATAATAGAATATTAAATTCCTATGAGTGTCTAAGTGTCCTATGTCTGTATTTGATATAATTTCTACTGTTTATATCGATTTCTTAAGGTATTGATTCTTATAGAAAAGGATATCTAATGTTTAGTTCTATTAAGTTTCTTTCGATTGTATATTAGTTTAGAGGATCTCATTTTATCATTTAAACCTTCATTCATATCTTAAGCTCATTCATAACTTGTAGAAGTATCAATATGTGTAATTTCTATTAATTTGTTCATAATATTTTTCTTGTAATGTAGAACTCCTAATCATGCTTTTAAAGTTTGTTTTATCAAGTTTTATGTTCATATATGGTCTTAGAAGCATTAGACATGAATTTAGACTAGTTTAGATGAAATTTGAGTCTTGTTTTGTCCCCTTCATTCCTAAATCCGAATTTACTATTACTATATTTATAATATTTCTAAGTTGTTGTCTTTCTTAACCAACAATGTCTAAATATTTCTAACACATCAACAATCCATCTACTTGAATTCATCAATGGATTAACAATTTCTTCTAACCAATAAACTTTCTTCAATACTAAACAATTTATTCTAATGTCTACACATACATGTAATAAACATGTATTGATAGGTTAGGAATTACCTTAGCTTGGAATGGAAAAGGATTTCCAACTCCCTTTTTAAGCAAGAATCAAACCTATATCAAAGGTTAGATGATAAGTTTTTAGCTAAATTATAAGTTAACTACATTAACTAAAATGAAAGTTTACTAATTCTAACGATGATTTTTACCTTGTTGAGCTAGGTTCCCACTTGGATCTATGATAAACCAAGACTTTTTAACTTGGTTTTAGATGTTGTTGGAGAGGAGGAAATGATGTTCTTAATGTGCTTAGTGGATAGATAGAATATGGGAAGTAAACTAGAGGTTTATGTTGTCTTAAAAAGGTTTCTAAGCTATCTAAGTGGAGATGTTGCAAAGGAAGAGAAAAAGAAAGGGCTAGACGCACTTCTTTTGTAGCTGTATTTTTAGAGTGATTTTTGAGGGAGTTGTGAGCTAAATTTGTAGCTAACTTAAGCTTATATATATGTACTAAGGCTAGACTAAATTTAGGAGGCTAAAGAAAGTGTTTTGGGCTTAAGAAGAACTCAAATTTGCAGTTGGAAAAATTTCATACGAATTTGGCAAATTTGAATTACAAATTTTGACTTTGTTTTGACAGATTTGTGACTAATTTTGAGGAGCATTAATTGTGTTTGTTTGGTAGTTAATTAATGTCAATTATATGTGTAAATTAAGAGCTCAACTTGTTTGAAAATCGGGTCAAAAATCGGATGGAATTTGAAGTTGAAAAAGTTTGAATTTCTGAAGCAGTTTTTCTTGATTTTTTGGACAAATTTTTATATTCGATTTTTAATTAATGGTTGGTTTTTGAAGTGTCCATTTAAAGGTCTTCTATTGATGTTTAATTAGTCAAAAATATCATCTCAAATGAGCCTAGGAATCCTATAAAAATCGAAGCTCAAATTGGGTATGTGTGCTGCTGTACTTTGGTTTAAATTTTCCTCTGCTACAACTTGTTGGATCCGATTTTTGCAAAAAATTTGGAGTTGTTTTGGTTGTTTATTTGAGCTGAAATTCTTGTCATTTATTGTTGATCACAAGTGGAGTGTTGTGGTTGGATTATAAGTCAGTTTCACTTGGATTTTACAGCTCAAATTTTGGACCAAAGTTGGATAAAAAATTTGGAATTCTGCAGCAGAGAAGTTTTTTTGCTGCTGTATCATGAAATTCAACTTCAATTTGCAGCTATTTTACTTTTTCATTTGGTATGAAATTCCTGTGTATTAAATGTGGGCTATAGGTGTAGCTTTTGGGTTGGTTAGGGTATCTTTTTCAAGTTGAATTTGGGCGTTAAATTTGAAGCAAAGTTGGATGAAAGTTGGACTTGCTGCAGTTGAGAACTCCGGCTGTTGCTGCACTTCCTCTGTTTTATATGCTCTATATTTTGAAAGGTATACTGTGCATGAAATCCAACAGTTTGCCTTTTTCCAACGTGGATGCTGCAACGTGATGTTGTGCGTGGGGGATTACAGCATGAAGCCTTCATGATTTCCATATGCTATGCGTGGATTGTCTTATCTGTTTTCACATGATTCCACTTTCCATGATTTGCTTCAACTTTCAACATTCAGTTTTCATTTATTTTATTTTCTTATTATTTGATTAATAGCAATTAACTAAAATATTTTTACTAATATTAAATTATAAACGTATATCTATAACTGTTACGTATGAATTTTATCTAGATAAAATTATCTAAGTTACTACAAAAACTCTAGATTATTTATATATTCAAATTTTTAGTTTAAAGTTTACATGATTAATTATTTTTAGTATTTTAACGTACACAATTAAATTTTTCAAATTCAATAAATAAAATTAGGAACCAAGTCCTAATAAATTCAGAATTTCCTATCAAGTATAACAGCAGGTTTGGAATTTTTATTTTAGATCTAGATTAATAATTATTGGTCGGTATTAGTATCTATTATGAATTTATAATCTTAGTAATTCCTCTTTGGATTATTATTTTATACCGATAAGCTCTATTAATAAACTGTATCTTATCGGTTTTAAAATTTTAGAGCTACTTCTGATAAATCTCGTTTTTGGTATCTATTAAGGTCAAGGAAATTTTTATTCGGGTTTTTCAAACTAAGAATGAGTTTATTACAACTCATAGATCCATTCTAAGATTTTTATCAGGTTCTAAATTCACTATCTAATTTACGTTTTCTATTTTATTATCATATACTATTGTGAAAAATTTCGCGGTTTACAGCTATGGTGACTAGTGAAGAAGATGGATACTTTAGTCTTCAGCAATTATGTAAATCCTGAAATTTTTCACAATAGTATACAATAATAATATAGAAAACGTAAATTAGATAGTGAATTTAGAACCCGATAAAAATCCTAGAATAGATTTATGAGTTGTAATAAACTTAGTCCTAGTTTGAAAAACCCGAATAAAAATTTTCTTGACCTTAATAGATACCATAAACGAGATTTCGTATCTTGAACTGATAATTTAAGATGTAATTAGAAGTAGCTCTAAATTTCAAAAACCGATAAGATATAGTCTATTAACAAAACTTATTTATGTAAAACAAAAATCTAAAGAGAAATTATTAAGATTATAAATACATAATTGATACTAATACCAATCAATAATTACTAATCTAGATCTAAAATAAAAATTTCAAACTTGCTGTTATACTTGTTAGGAAATTCTGAATTCATTAAGACTTGCTTCCTAATTTAATTTATTGAACTTAAAAAATTTAATCATGCAAGTTAAAATACTAAAAATAATTAATAGTGTAAACTTTAACTTTAAAAAATTTGAATATATAAATAATCTAGAGTTTTTTTGTAGTAACGTAGATAATTTTATCTAGATAAAACTCATACATAATGGTTATAGATATACATTTATAAGATTAATATTTGCTAAAATATTTAGTTAACTATTAAACAAATAATAAGCAAAAAAAAAAATTGAAACAGAGCCGCTGCACATTGAATTCACGTACAAAGCTGCTGGAAATGTGCTTTACGTTGGAATTGCTTCACGAATAGAGGGCAGCACATTTGAAATCTCAGCTGCATTCCACGCTAGAAACAGAGGACAGGCAGCAAATTGAAGTAAAGGTTGCAGAATTTCAGTTGGAACAGAGTCTTCACATTGGAACAGAGCATAAGGAACAGAGGAAAAAATTCTCACGGTGCAGTAGTGCTTTTCTCGGTTGCAGCAAGCTGATTTCCATCCAATTTTGCTCCAAATTTAACACCTAAATTCAAATTGAAAAAGAGACCCCAACCAATCCAAAAGCTCCACCTATAATCCACAATTAATGCACAAGAATTTTAGACCAAATGTAAGAGTAAAATAGCTGCAAATTGGAGTTGAATTCCCATGATACAGCAATAACAATTGAACTTCTCAGCTACATAATTTATTTTTCATGTCCAACTTGATCAAAAAATTGAGCTATAAAATCAAATGAAACTAACCTACAATCCAACCACAACACTCCACATGTGATCAACAATAAATGACACGAATTTTAGCTAAAATAAACAACCAAAAGAACTCTAAATAGCCTTGCAAATTTGGATCAAACAAGCTGCAACAGGGGAGAATTCAAAACAAGAACAACAGTACCCCCACACACTATTTTAGCTTCGATTTTGATGAAATTATAGGCCTTGTTTAAGCTGATAATTTTTTACTAAATAAACACCAATAGAAGGCTTTAAATGGACACTTCAAACACTAATAATTAATTAAAAATCTAATGTAGAAATCTGTCCAAAAATCCAAGAAAAACTACTTTAGAAATTCAAACTTTTCAACTCCAAATCCAATCTAATTTTGATCCGATTTTCAAACAAGTTGAGCCCCTAATTTACACATATAAATGGCATTAATTAACTACCAAACAAACACAATTAATGCCCCTCAAAATTAGCCACAAATCTGTCAAAACAAAATCAAAAATTCGTCATCCAAATTTACCAAATTCGTACTCAAATTTCCAGTTGCAAATTTGTGGTTTTCCTAAGCCCAAAACACTCTCTTTAGCCTCCTAACTTTAGCCTAACTTTAATACATATATATATATATATATAGCCTTAAGTTAGATCCTAAAGTAGCTTATAAACCTCACAAAAACCACCTGAAAATATAGCTACAAAGCATCCAGCCTTTTCTTTTCTTTCCCTTTTGCAACACCTTCACTTAGATAGCTTGAAAACCTTTTGAAACAAAACATAAACCTTTAGTTTGCTACCCATATTCCATCTATATATCAAACACATTAAGAACATCAATTCCTTCTCTCCAACAACATCTAAAACCAAGTTAAAAAGCCTTGGTATACCATAGATCCAAGTTGGAACCTAGCTTAACAAGGTAAAAATCTTTGTTAAAATTAGTAACTTCTATTATAGTTAAAGTAGTTAACTTATAACTTAGCTAGAAACTTGTCATCTAACCTTGGATATAGGATTGGTTCTTGCTTAGAACGGGAGTTGAGAATCCTTTTCCATTCCAAGCCAAGGTAATTCCTAAACTATCATTACATGCTTATTACATTTATGTGTAGACATTAGGATATAATGTGTAGCATTGGAGAAAGGTTATGTGGTTAGAAGAAATTGTTATTCCATTGGTGAATCCAAGTAGATGGATTGTTGTTGTGTTAGAAATGTTTAGATATTGTTGGTTAAGAAAGACAACAACTTAGAAATATTATAAATATAGTAATAGTAAATTCGTATTTAGGAATGAAGTGGACAAAACAAGACTCAAATTTCATCTAAACTAGTCTAAATTCATGTCTAATGCTTCTAAGACCTTATATGAACATAAAACTTGATAAAACAAGCTTTAAAAGCATGATTAGACGTTTTACATTTCAAGAAAAATATTATGGGCAAATTCATAGAAATTACACATATTAATACTCCTATAAGTTATGAATGAGCTTAGTATGTGAATGAAGGTTTAGATGATAAAATAAGATCCTCTAAAATAATATAAATTCTAACCCAAGAGAGCAGATAAGGTTGACAAGAAAAGTCAAACAAATAAATAAAAGACTACTATTAACAAAGACATTAAACAATATAAGACTTGAATAGAAAATTTAGTTAAACTTATCTTAGATACAGAATAAATAATATGCAAATCAAAAGAAATTCAATGGAACTAAGCAATAGATATCCTTTTCCCATAAGAATCAATACTTTAAGAAATCGATATAAACAATATAAATTATATCAAATACCGACATAGGACACTTAGACACTCATAGAAATTTAATATTTTATTTATAAATATTATTGATGAATATTTTCATCTCAATAGGTAATTTCGATACTGTTGAGGATTTCCCGGTCGATTACTACGAATGATTAATATGAACAGGTGAGTAACTCAAACTTATTAACATTGTTTGTGTTTGTAGTGTAGCTACATCATAATACAAGACTCTTAATCATGAACTCGTGTGTATACGGGTTATGGGTTTTGTTTATACTTTGGAATTATTTGGTTGACAAACAATATTAAATAAAAGTGACAATGGATTACTTGTGAATTTACTGTATGTGAAGCATGTTGATTGTCTGAACGAAGTTTGAGCACTTATAACCTGAGTACAATTATCGGAATTATAAATAAAATGAAACATGCATTGCATAAATTGCATATACTGCATTATAATTATGTGATAGCCTACTACGTGTTAGAATTTTGCTTCTCTGGTAATACTTGGTTTTTCTAGGCAAGAGGCTAGTAGTTGTACTCAAGATTACCTTTGTTCTATCGGTTCCATGGGATCTAACTGATAATGAAGGACACCACCCATGGTATCGCTGTGAAATGTCTAACACTTAGTGGAGTTTCTAAGGCTTAAAACAGGAAATGAGTGTTTAAAACAACATTAACATAAAGAGATAATAATTGTGAGGATTGTGGCTTTCCTATGTACTTAGTTTCTCCTGGGTAAGTAATTCATAGATCGATTTTCCTTCAACCCCAATGAGAGGGCATAAATCTCCATCCTGTTTGGATTCCCGATTGTCCAAGCTTGTAATTATTCATGTGTTTGATTGTTGTATTGCATATGATTAATAATAACTTGCTTGTTGTGTGATAAGTTCTAGTTATTCACTGAGTCTGTGGTTTATGCTCACACTCCTACAGTCCTTATAGGATGACACTTAAGCCTTGGTTGGTGGCTTCTATGAGCCTAGAGCCGGTATATTTCTGAAGCTGAAAGAGTCTTGGAAACAGGGAAAATAGTTTTACTATTTATATGTATTAATTGATGTTGGTACATCAATTTTATTATCTGAGCACTTAGAAAGTTTCATGGTTTGTAATAGTTATTATTCAGATAGTAAGACTTATTTATGGTATTGTGATTTTATTTGCTTTCATCATTTCTCATCACGCAACCAAAAAGATCCTGTTTTGTTGAACTTATGTCATTTTCCAAATAGATCTTGTAATAATATGTCTATGTGATACTGTTTGTGTTATCAGACTGTGTCATATTATATGTATTACTACTAGAGTACTCTTGGGACGTGACAAATTACAATGCCTTGGGAGAAAGCATCACAAAGGGCACCCCTGACTTAACCCAAGGTGAGTACTTCTTGTAATTCTATTAGGATACAACTACAATACATATATATATATATATATATATATACTAGAACAAACTATTTAGACATAGGTCAATATAAACTTTTTCAAAATTACGTGAACCTAAATTGTTTTTTGTAAAATTACTTACAAATTATTAATCACTTAAAGTCAGCATTGAATTTAATAATTAAAATTAATGAACACACTAAAGATTTTATAAAAAAAAGAATACATGAACTATGATGGTCTGATTCTGAATTTTAGATACATATATAGACACCTTCAAAGTGGCAAAAAAAAAAATCGAATAACTTATATTTTGCATTTTTTTTTTCATGACATGTAAGTGAGGTAAGGTATAATGTCTCATCTCACACCACTAACCGTCTTATATCCTAATAGAAAATGGTCTATTTTATTTTTTGAAATGTGTTAATTATTTTCTATCTGAAATATGCAATTTAAAAAAAAAAAAAGGAGTCGGACTTGTGTGGACCATGATTTTAATATCGTGAAGTTAAAAAATTATTTCATGAAAATAAGTATAATAATCAATCAAACTATTTCATTAGGTAAATTACTTATGATATATATTTTTTGAATTCTGAAGTATCATATTATTACAATAATTATAGCATAACTTTTTTTTTTTTTCCCAAAGGAAGGGTTAGACCTATTTGAATCCGTCCCATAAATTGGGGGGTTCACAAGTCCAAATCACCCCGCCATGAAGATGGGATAATTCTAGATCCACATTTTGAGGATCCGAACCTAATAATTAGCTTGTCCGTCACTTTATTTGTAATTCAACACATATGTTATATCATCATGCCTCAACCATTTATTTGGCTTGGCTCCCCAAATAATATAAACTCGATGGAAGGACGCATAAAAGTAAATCTTGTACGGGCCACAGATTTGAAAGTCACTCTTATATAACCAATATCATCTACCTTACATACGTTCACACCGATAGACTCGTGAACTTTTAAATATTCTATATTTATCCTTTAAACTTTAATAAATGGATAAATAACCTTTAAATGTTAAAAATGATCATTTAAATTTTGATTATTGTATCTAATACTACCTTTAAACCTGAATGTTCTTTAACAACCCCTAAATTTTGATTTTGATGTGTTTTTATTAAACTTAAAAAATCAAATGCCTCTAATATTGCCATTTTATCAAAGTTTAGAAGAGTTGTTTATAATATCTAAAAGTTCAAAAGGTAAATTTATTCCTAAATCAAATTTTAACAGTATTATTTTTAATTTTTCCTCTTTTTTTGGAAAAAAATAGTAATTATATAACTCATACGAACTTTAATGCACCATTTTTTTTATGGTAATATAAAGTAATAGACTATACGAATTGATTGAAGAAAAGAAGATATAATAAAACCAAGCATAGGTGAGACAATTACTTCAAAATATTTTTTAGTTAGAAAAATATAAAAATTTAATACTTGAATTTTATATAAAAACTCAATTTAGTATTTCCACTTTAAATTTATCAATTTAATACATAATCAAATATTTTATTATTATATTTACTATCTTATTAACACTGTTTACGCTATTTCATCACATGAAAAAGACAACCTATAAGTGTTAGATAAAATTAGAAAAAATAGTGAAAATTCAATTATATTCTTTATTTTTCATATCAATAAACAAAATAAACAATATTTAAGAGGTAGTAAAAATTCAAGAATTAAATTTGATATTTATCATTATTAGTTTGATTTAAGACTTTATCGTATGAAATTGCGATGACAACTCATCAATCGCATCACCCATGTGACAAAAGTTGCTGTCTAATCGTTAAACTACTGGGCTGCCTTGGACATGCAGTTTAATTTCGGTATTAAATAGTTTGCGTTCTCACTTATATATCAGTCTTCTTTTCCAAAAAAAGACTTGTATGTATAAGTTTTTTACACATTGTTGAAAATTAATATCATGAGCATTTTACCAAAGTCCACCCGGCTTTGGCCGGTCTTTTTCTAATCTTTTTTTTTTTTTTTCTTTTGTTTTTCTCTCTTTACAAACTTTTTCTAACCCTTTCGTGAAGGCGAATTTTCAACATCAACGACTCCGAATCTTCTCTGTAACAACATTACATCATAGGATAATTCGCACCAAGACTTACTGCTTACTACTATTTCGAATTTGTTCGTCTCATGAGTTTCTTTTTCTTTTTCTTTTCCTTTTCCCTCTTGAAACAAAAAATTTAAAAGTAAACCTATGACATATACCTCATAGTATCTTATTTGATTGGATAGATTTTCAATGAGCATTAGTGATAACAAAGTATTTGAAAATTTCTTAGAATTTATTTTAGAATTTTAATATTTTGAAAATGTAATAGAACGGAGTATTGTAAATGCTAGAGTGGTCTTACTGCTAGAATCCATTGAGATTTAGTCTTACTTTGCTTCAATTTATCAAAAAACAAAAGAAAATGTAATAGAAAAATGTATAAATTTTATAAGGCACAATATCTAAAATAAATCCAAAGTACTAGAAGGTAATATCCAATTTAAAAATTTTAAAATCTATCCCTATAGGATAAATACTCTCTTAAATCGAATAATTCACTCTCAAGTATCGGTAAAATTATAAAAATTAATAGTGATGCCTCTAAAGGGAATAATAGTGCATAATAGGGTTTGAGATGTCTTAACACATATACCTCAACTTGTAAGAACAAGTCTTAATATTAAAATTGAATATCTTATATATATATATATATATATATTTGTTTTGTGTCTAATTTGTATTTGTTTAAAGCCTAATGTCTAGAGAATTACTTCATTTGTGTTTTATCTATTCTATTTCATAATTATGATATAGATATGATTGTTTTTATGGACACATATAATGAAGATAATGATCGAGATGTGACAATGAGAATGCAAAAATCATGTACTTTTAAGATATCAAGCTTAAAAATATATATTTTATATATTGAAAAAAGTAAATATGTCCAATTTTGTGGAGATATTTTGGATATTTAAATTTAATAGATGGTAAAGCAACTCTAACTTAACCCACAGCATCTCCCTCTATTACATGCACTGTTTCTCTCCCTTCTTTTGAGTCCCAACACTTCTTCCTAATATGTTATTTATATGCGCATCAATACATGCCTACGAGGCTGAAGGATGATTGATCAACCCCCAGCTTTTGCTAGCCAACAATGACCTATTCAACTGTTTATTTTTATCACATGAAAATTGAGTTTTAGTGATAAAATTTTTATTTTTAAAAATAAATTTCTATCGTAAAAATCATTATTGTTGATTATTGTATAGAGATATAACTTCTTTTGTCAATTTTCCATCCCAAAATTTCTATATGTAAAAGTTGATTTTATTGTAATGTTTTTTTTTTTCAGTAATTATATATTGAATTTGATGTATCAGTACTTTTATTTCATTACGGTCAATAAAAAGTTGACATTTATTTCCAAATACTAGTAATAAATTGAATGAGTTTATTTCAAGTTTTCAATGGGAAGATGTTGTAATTTACATCTCAACTTTATACATTCTTGCAATTATACTACTGCAGTATTATATCGTCGATTTGTACTACTAATTAGATGTTTAATTGTTACGATATATATCTTGTCTATTTATAATATAGATTTTCTTCTTTTTCTTCTTCTTCTTCTTCTTCTTCTTCTTCCTCCTCTTTTTATATAGCAATATGACTTGATATTAGTATCTAATTTAAAATAAAATATTTTAGGTGTCACAATATAATTTGTTATCTATGATGTTACAGATTATTGCTGTTAATAGAATGAGATGAGGTATAAATGGTAATAACTAAAATTTTAATTTAATATATAAATCAACAATTTAAAACTTCATATATATAATTAAAAAAAAGAGTAAAGTTAAGTGTAAATCACAATATTAATACTTTTTTTAATCTAAATAAGGTTTATCATGAAAAAGGAATGTTATTATAAAGGTTCACACACTCGGACATGCCCTTTTTATGAAGATGACAAACGGTCCATTGCAATGAAATTCTATTTGCTATCTCAATTTATGTTAGATATATCTTTTATTAACCAATATTTAATATTATGTGTGTCTTTCTTCCATAGCCTAAATTAATTATTCATATCTTAAATTCAATGGTACCTAAAAGTAATTTTTAAAATATTTAAGAGTTAGAAATCTAAAGCAGTCTCGTTGTATTATTGCAATTTTTGTTTTTGAATGTCCATACGAAGAAACTCCCAACATTAAATTATTGAGGATTCCCATGTAAGATCAGCAATCCACATCATTTTCTTAGAAGTCTAAAGAAAAGAAACAATGCAAAGATAATTTCCTAGAAACTTCCTCCCTTAGATTTTTCCCTTGGCAGGTACCCTATGGACGCGAAGGTCATTGTCACTGGAATTACCACGAAGTTCGTCGACGACCCTAAAAGTTAGTAAACTAGTCTCAACTATTGAATAAAATAACGACATTCTGAACAACTTTCCCTAATAAATAAGTATTTAATACGTATTTTAAAATAATTATTATTATTTATATTATTTTAAAATTTTTTTTTTAACTTTTTACATATGTGGAATATTCATTTAATGGGAACACAAATGAGAAAGCATCGTGGGCCCGTGGTGTGTGTTGCTGTCGAATATTTTTCAGCCAACTTCTTAGCCTGAGATTGTTTTTTAGCTCCACGGAACTCAATTTCTTCCTCATTTACACAAAGAAAAAGACCAGGGACATTTTTCTTACCAAAACCAATAAACTCTGCGCTTATAAGAACCCCATAATGTTCCATTGATGCATTTTACTATTTTGTGAAGTCACATTCCATTTACTTTTCTTCCCTTCTCTTCTTCTTCTTCTTCTTCTTCTTTTGTTTTAATCTCTCTTTTTTCTCATTTCCTCTGAGAAGCTTATGGTTTTTCTTAATCCACACGTGCATAGTCTGGGTCATTTCTCTAATATCAATATACTCAGATTAAGATTATGGAGCAAATATGGGAAGAAGATCAAATTAGCCCCGCATCCCTTCTTGGGATTGTGCTATTTCTCTTTCTAATTAATTTTGTAATCATCTTGCAGGACTACCCATCATTTTTCAGATATTTGCTTCATAGTTTTCCCTGTTTCCTTACCACAACTGTGAAAGCTGGGTGTACTACTAGGACAACAAGCCAATGTTGCAATGCTAACACCTATAACGTGCCAAATGTCGCACCAAACATCTCGAATTTCAATGTCTCGAAGGTGTCACCGCCACCAGCTCAGAAGACAAAAAGATCTAAGGATTTGAATATATCGATGAAAGAAGTTGGGATCGTGATGGATAAGCTGGGGATTTTTCACAACCACCCGGATGGAGAGGCCACGATTCGAGGAGGGACGGAAGAAATCATTGGTATGTTCGAGGTTGATGAACCGAGTTTGGATGAAATTAGAGAAGCTTTTGATGTGTTTGATGACAACAAAGACGGTTTTATAGATGCAAAAGAATTGAGTAAAGTAATAAATGCATTAGGTTATGGGAAATTTTCAGAATTTGAATGCAGATGGCTAATAAAACCCTTTGATGAAAACGGAGATGGATTCATTGATTTCGAAGAATTCACTAAACTCGTGGAAAAAAGCTTCTCCTAAAAAATAAAAAATAAAAAAATTCCCCATTTCGCATATGCCCCCAAGATTAACAATAAGCATATGTTTAATGGTTGGTCGTCTATAAATTCTGTAAAAAATTTCCTATTCTCGTCATGTACCAATTACCATCAACATCATCGAACCGTGTCGTACGTTGCTATAACACTATGTTGTCGACATTTAAGACAATCAACGTGTGTTATGTGTGCATTTGGAGAGAGAATGGAGTTTTTTTAAAACATTTTTCTCTTTCTTCCCAACTCTTTTTGTTGTTGGACCCTTTTTCCTGTTTTTCAATGAGGGCTTTCTATTGTGAGTTTGTGTGTATTTTGGAAGTTGATTTTACGTATTTATTCGTGTATTTTATTCTGGTTATCTCTGTAAAAGTACTTTTTATTAACTAGTATTTTGTTAATTAGTGAGCAAATGTGTTAGCTCCAACATCTATCTCTACGATTTTATAGTTCTGCATTTATATATGCAACGAAATTCCTAGGAGCAGGACACCAACTATTTCTCGAGCTTTGCAATGTTTCGTTGATGTCCTCACGTTTGGCTAGCTACATTTCTCGAATATAACAACCTTAATCGCCGGTAGATGATTCAGATTGGATTTTTCTTTTTCGCATTTAATATATGTATATAATAGTTGGATATATACACACGCACATTTCTTCCTTCAAATAGAATTATTTCTTTGAACCATCACCTAATTCTCATAGAAGAGGAGCAAGTACAAGCATTTTTGTTTAAATGATGGTACGGATGGAATTCCAATCTAACAAATCCCTTTGTCAAATAAGGGTTTTGTTAGCAAATTACATATACAAATATTTTTTTTAAATTTTTTTAACAAATTATTTATAAAGAATTAGATATAATTAAAAAAATTGATAGTTCTTATTAAAAGATCAAAGAGACTAATTACAGATAAAATATAAATACAAATTAAATATATTTATGATACCATTTTGAAAAAATACAGATACGGATTAAAGACGAATAATCCAAACAGACCCGATTCTTATTATAATAATAATAATAATTCTCTTGATCTTTCCATACTTACCCTACAAGTTGCCATTCCAAAGAAAAACCGAAGCTTCGTTGTAAACTTATAAATGTGTGAAACAAATACGATGTGCATTGATTCCTGAAAAGAAAAGCATTATCCCTCGTCTTTTTCACCTCGTGCACTTTCCTAGAAACTTCGAAGGGATATCAACTTTTTTGGTCAAACCAGACATTTTATATTGATTGGTGATGAGATTTATGACCCACATCCATCTGCCTACAAATAATTCTAAACAGAGTCATTATCTTGGGGACTTCTCCATCCATAATAAACTAAGGAGGATGTATTTGGACGATACAGATGCCAAGCCAGCAACAGAAACAGACGCAGAACTGTTGATGTTTGGAGCCGGCTTTTTCTCTTCTTAAATTTAAATTGAATTTATCTATAAAATATCTTTTCATTTTTAAATAATTATAGTACATGTTTTAACGTTTTTTCATTTATCATAATTTCAATAAATGAAACATATAATACTGTCAACGATATTTATTTAAATTACTATAATATAAAAGACAATTTTCAATGAATGCTGAAAAGCTATCTTAATTAGACAACATTTTTTTTATAATTATTTATATTCCCTTATAAGATACTTCTTTTATTGAAAATGGAAAAATATAATAAGCAATATCATAAATTGTTATGTATAAATAAAGAATCTTATCAAATGACTTCTAAATATATATATATATATATAGATAGATACATAAATAAAGGTTAATCTCTTCATTAGTTATTTACGTAGTTACTAAAAGCAGTAATGGAGTTCTGAAGAATTATATTATTCATTGAATAGGCAGTGCCTTTTTAAATACATCAATTACAAGAATAAGATAAGTTTGTTACAACAGAATACTAACTAAAATATATGATAGCTACAGAAGATAATATCAAACTAACAGATATATATCTAGCTGTTAATTGACTTGGTATTTGCTGACGTGTTGATATATCCTTAACACGCCCCCGCAAGATTGAGGCTCCATTGGAGACTCCGATCTTGGAGCGAAGAGTAGTAAATTGGTGACGACTTAAGGCTTTGGTGAGTATGTCTGCAAGTTGATCTTTTGTGGAAATGTGATGAACACGAAGAGTGCCATTTGCTACACATTCCCGAACAAAGTGATAATCAAGTGAAATATGCTTCATGCGTGAGTGAAAGACTGGATTTGCACAAAGATAGGTAGCACCGGTGTTGTCACAAAACAGTGAAGGAGGATGCGGCAGTTTGATTCCCAACTCTTGAAGGAGATTTTGAATCCATAAAATATCAGCAGTGGTGTTGGCGATTGCTTTATATTCCGCTTCCGAGGATGAGCGTGAAACAGTCTTTTGACTACTAGATTTCCAAGAGATAGCATTAGACCCGAGGTAGATGAGATAAGCTGTAGTGGAGCGACCATCATCACGATTACCACCCCAATCTGAGTCGCTAAAAGCTCGTAATTGCAAAGGATCTCCTTTACGCAAGAAGAGACCATGAAAGATAGTGTTTTTCAGATAACGCAGAATTCGTTTCAATGCTATCCAATGCAATGCAGTAGGAATGCATATATTGAGAGAGGCGATTGACTGCAAATGATATATCTGGACGAGTGAGAGATAGGTATTGGAGACCACCAACCAGTTTTCTGTAAGGAGTAGGATCAATGGAGGCCGAACCATCTTTAAGTAGCAAAGGAGATGTGGTACACATGGGAGTAAGGACTTCGTTAGCACCAGCCATTGAGAATGATTCAAGAAGAGTAGTAATATGCCGATGTTGAGATAGGAAGAGGCCAGCAGGTGTGTGAATCACCTCAACACCCAAAAATTGATGAAGTATGCCAAGGTCTTTCAAAGAAAATCTGCAACCAAGTTGTGAGACAAAAGATTCCAGAAATTTATCATTGTTACCAGTTAGAACTATATCATCAACGTAGACTAAAAAGTAGAGACAAATGCCATCCATATTATAAATGAACAATGATGAGTCAGCCACTGAATTTTTAAAGCCAAACTGAAGAAGAAACCGCTTAAGCTCTTGGTGCCATGCTCTGGGGGCCTGTTTGAGATCGTACAAGGCTTTCTTTAACTTGCAGACATGATTGGGAAGAGAGGAATGTATGAAACCAGGTGGTTGAACCATATAAACATCATCAGTCAGAGTTCCTTGAAGAAAAGCATTATTGATGTCCAACTGGCGAAGTTTCCAGCCATATGCAAGAGCGAGGCTAAGAATCAAGCGAATTGTAGTTGGTTTAGACACTGGATTGAATGTTTCAGAGTAGTCTAAACCTGGACATTGATGATATCCTTTGGCGACAAGTCTGGCTTTATACTTAGCGATGGTTCCATCCATATTTCTCTTTATACGGAAAATCCAACGACAACCAACAAGATTTTGATTTCCTCGTGGGACAAGATCCCAAGTGCCATTGCGTAGAAGTGCATCAAACTCATCTGACATAGCAGCACGCCATTTCTCATCTTTCATTGCGTCAGATAAATTCTTAGGTTCAAGAGTGGGAGGAATTGGATGAGAAGTGACATGGTTCACAAATGTTGAATTGAAATATTTTGAGTTTTGTGTGCGAGTATGTGAAGGTCGAAGATTGTAGGGACGTGATTGAGAAGAGGGAGAAGAAGAAGAAGGGGAATGGGAAGGAGTGTGAACTGTTGTGGGATGTAGTTGTGAGTTGGAAGAGGATGATATAATGTCGTTAGTTGGATTTGAAGGTGCATTCTGTGTGGGATTCATTGATTGGGATGGAGCAGGAAAGGGAATTATAGTAGTTGGATTAGATGGAAGAGAAGTAGATAAGGGTGGAGAAGTATTACTTACAGGGATGTCTGCACACAGAGATTCCAATGCTGGCAAGGAGTCTTTGAGATGGCTATTACGATCCTGCATGGGAAAAATATGTTCAATAAACCGTACATGACGAGAGATGTAAGTCTTTTTGGTGATGGGATCAAAACAGATGTAGGCAGATTGACTCGTGGAATAACCAAGAAAAATACATGGTGCGGATCGTGTTTGAAGTTTAGAAGTATTGTAAGGGCGCAGCCACGGATAGCATAAACAGCCAAATATTTTGAGACGAGAATAGATGGATTGCGTTGAAATAACTTTTGAAAGGGTGACTGAAATTTGAGCACGGAGGTGGGAAGACGATTGATCAGGTAAACAGCCGTTTGAAAGGCATAAGACCAATAGGAAATAGGGAGAGAAGCAGTGTGAAGAAGAGCCAGACCGGTTTCGACAATGTGACGGTGACGTCTTTCTGATGTTCCATTGTGTTCGGGTGTGTATGGAGGCGTTTTAAAATGGGAAACACCATGAGAGTTTAAAATGGGTGCAAGAGAAAGATACTCTACCGTTATCTGTGTAAATAGAAATAATGGAATGCTGGAAAAATTTTTCAACCAGTACCTTGAATTGAGGAAATAAAATGGCAACATCAGATTTCTTTTTCATTGGATAAAGCCATATATATTTACTATAGTGATCAACAAAAAGTAAATAATATCGGAAACCATCAATGGATGTGTTAGTAGGACCCCAAACATCAGAGTAAATTAATTCCAAAGGTTTAGAGCTATGAAGAGAATTTTCATAAAATGGTAATTTATGACTTTTATTCAACGCACAAGAGGTACAATGAAACTTGGAATCTATCAATAAATTTAACTTCAAATCACTAGAGTGAAAAATGGAACGAATAATAGGAAGAGCTGGATGGCCTAAGCGTTTGTGCCACTCGTCAAGTTGAGATTTTGTAGTCTGATGAACTTGAGGATTTATTGAACTAGGAAAGCAATAGACATCATTAATGTTCTCCCCGCGAAGCATTGTCGCCCCCGTGCGCAGATCCTTGACATGAAAATGAAGGGGAAAAAATTCAAGTGAGACATTGTTTGTTTGACAGAATTTAGAAATAGATATTAAATTATTCTGAATAGCCGGTGCACAGAGAATATTATCTAAAGCAAAGGAAGCGTTATTATGAGTAATTTTGGTGCTGCCAATGTGAGATATACGCAAACCTGAGCCATCACTGATTTTAAGTTCATCTGGACCTCCGAAGTTTGAAAATTGTTGTAAATTGTTCACATCTCCAGTAACATGGTGAGATGCACTAGTGTCGAACAACCATTGTTGAGATGAAGGCCTGCTTAGTGATGTCATGTTGACAGTGGGTTGAAATGCTTGATCTCGTGGTGTAGAACCAGTCTGCACATTGTTGATTCGAAGAAATCGAGCTAGTTTACGGCACTCATGAGTTGGATGACCTGGTATCTCACAAAAATTGCAAAAGGATGCAGATGAATTTGGGGACTTGTTTGAGCGTGGTGAATTCCAATTAGAGTGGTTGTTGGAAGTTGATAAGTTTTGGTTTCTGTGGTTGTTGTTCCATGGACGAAAGTAGTTTTGGTTTGAGCGAGAGTTCCATGGACGATTTTGATTTGAGTGACGAGTTACATGATTGGCTGTGCCAAGACAATAGATGGATCTGTGGCTGTTTTGGGTTTGTTCTCTCGTTCAAAAATCTCCAACTTGTCAAACAATTCATCAAAGGTGATTGGCTGATCACGCAGGCGGGCAGCAGCAACAGGAGCAAAATCTGATCCGACACCAGCAAGGACATGTATGATTAAGTCTTCTTCATCAATGGGTTTGTCGGCTATGGCAAGGGCATCAGCAGTGGCTCTAACATCCTGCATATATTCTGTGATTGAGCGAGTGCCTCGTGGGTTGTTGTGAAGTTTTTCCTTAAGAGACACGATACGAGTGCGAGATTTGTTAGCAAATAGAACACAAAGACGATCCCAGGCTTCTTTAGAGGAGGTAACAGAGGAAATGTGAGACTGTATGTCTGCTGCACAACTTCCTAAAATGGCATTGAGAATCAGTTGATCTTGTCTGTACCATAGTGTAAATTCTGGGTTTTGTGTGGTTTTGGTGCTGTCTTTAGGATTAGGAATTGTTGTTGTAGGTTTGCGATTGGTGCCATCAATATAGCCTAGTAAATCATAACCTATAAGAGCTGAGTGAAGTTGGGTTCTCCAAACTGAGAAATTGGATTGAGATAGTTTGGTGGGAAGGTGTGAAGGTGCGTTGAAAGATATGATTTGATGAGTGTCTTGAACTGGAGAGGCCATGACAAGATCGTTTAATTTAAAGAGCTTTTATTAGCTTCTCAGGCTCTGATACCATAAAAGCAGTAATGGAGTTCTGAAGAATTATATTATTCATTGAATAGGCAGTGCCTTTTTAAATACATCAATTACAAGAATAAGATAAGTTTGTTACAACAGAATACTAACTAAAATATATGATAGCTACAGAAGATAATATCAAACTAACAGATATATATCTAGCTGTTAATTGACTTGGTATTTGCTGACGTGTCTGATATATCCTTAACAGTTACTTTATATACATTAGACATTTTATGGTTGGTAACATAGAAAATCATATTATTTATAACAAGTAAACCTAATAAATTTATCAAAATATACTAGCTAATAACACACTACTCAAAATTTTCCAATCAATACCAACTAAATTAGCAGCAATTAGATTTCCTTTCCTATCCTAAAGAATTAGATAAATCAAGAAGAAGAAGAAAAAGAGAGAGAGAATAGGGCTATAATCATTATATCTTTTTCAATTTACTACTCGCATAATATAAATATATATGATATAAGTTTGATAACTTTACTTTTTGAATATGCCCGTCAAAGGATACTTACAAACCCTTTTGTATATATTTTATTAATAAAATAATTTTCAATTTTTAACAACCATACAATATAAATAAAATGATCATCTCAATTCATTTCATATTTTCTCGAAGTCTTTAATACTAATATCATATGAGCAATTAAAAAAAAGTGTTAAATAAATTTAGAACAGCCATTTAACGAATTTTAAATCCAATTTATAACATTTTAATTGTTTCTAAATATAAAATTTTAATTGTTTGAAAATATAAATAAACCTTGTGATAAGAAAAATTGCCAAATTATTACTGAAGATCTTAATGTGGCCATTGTTTTCTTTTTGCAACGTGTTTATATTGCAAAATTTGATGTACAATAATCAATATATGGCTAAAAGGAAATAAACAGTACGACTACAAGGAGAGGAAAGGACATGATAGGCAAAAATTAAATAAAAAGGGAAAAAGAAAAGATACATTAAGCCCTACCTCGAAAACATCGACGAAAATGAAAAATGAATATATTTTCGCAACCGTTGCATTACTCAACACAGAAATAATTTTATTCTTTTAATTTTATAGTATCAATTATTTTCTCTCACAATATCCACAAATAGGAATGTTCACGGTTCGGTTAACCGGTCCGTGGTCCTATTTTTTGATCCTATCCATAATAATCGAATTTTCAATATTCTAATCCTAAACCGATCCATTATAAACGGTTAACCGCCTTAACGGTTAACCCTTTTTTTCGGTTAATTTTTTCGGTTTTAGGTTTTTAACCGTTTGACATAATGGTTATGCAAATTTTGTAATTAACCATACTTTTCAATATATCCGTAAAAATAATTAGAGTATTTTTTTTGTATAATTATATTAAAAACTATAAATTAAGAATGTAAGACATGTAAAATAGTTGTTAATATATATCGACGTCATCAAGATAATCATCATAATAGCTTTTTACTCATGTGTTCTTATCAACCTTGATCAATTAAGCTCAATACAAAATCTCAATCAAATACCACCATTCTAATTTTCAAACATATATGTATTTGTTTATTTTTATCTGAATTATTCACTTTAACATAATTCATATTGATAATACTAAAAAAAATAATTATATGGGTATATTATAAATTATATATATTTATAATTACGGATCGGTTAACCGAATCCATCGGTTTCTAGAATCTAAAAACCAAAACCGAAAACCGAAAAAATTAAAAATGCTAATCCTAAACCAAAACCGATGGATCGATTAATCGCTTTTTTCGGATTTGTTTCTCAGTTTCAGTTCGGTTATTCTAAACATTAGATTTTTTTTTTTTTTTTTTTGCACATCCCTATCCACAAATTTCAAGCAACAATCCCAAGGAATTGTGGGCCCAAGACCCCTCGGGCCCATAGGTCTATCCCTAGCTATATATATACATATATATAAATACGGTTAAATTAGCAGATGCTTTATGTAAATTTTGAAAACTACAAAGCCACTTCGAAATTGAAAAAATATATATACTTGTATCCCTTGATAAATTACGGAAACGTTTGTGTAATCTTTAAATATTATAGAGACGTTCACAATTTAAAAAATTCAACACTAAAATCCTTTAATAAATTATGACGGCACTCCCTCCTAGGTTTACATTTTAATAAGAAACCCAAAATTTGAAAAGTTTCATACCTATATCCTTCAACAGAGACGCAAGTCTCACTATTTTGCTTAGATGGTTGATAGCTAGATAAAAAGAACATCGTCAACTTATTTATTTAGCTGATGCAAACTTCTTGAGCCTGGAATTTTTTATATCAAATTTAAACAATAATTGAAAAAAAAAAAAAAAAACTCAAGTATTGAATAAAAAAATGTATTTTGAAAAACCCAACACTTGCATCTAGAGGTACAAACATTCAAGTCAAGACGGTAAAACCCTGAGCTTAGGTTTGGCTTGAAGTTATACTATATAGGCTCAATCTCGATTCAAGTAAACTCGTTTAGACTCAATTTATAATAAAAAAATATATTTTTCATTATCATTTAAATAATATTAAAAGCTAAACTCGAATTGATTTGATTAATATTTATATTCAATTTGAACTCAATGGAGTTCGATTAGGCTCTTGAGCTCATTGAGCTAAATATACGAAGTTCGTGCTTGGCACAATAAACTATTCGAGTAGTTCGAACTTAGTTTGATTATTCTAAAATCGAATTTGAGTAAATATCAAGCTGAACTCAAGTGGTTTATAAACCAATTTGGTTCATTTGGACCGTTGCTTGCATCTTACTTCCTTTCCTTAATCAGTTGGCCATTGATTATATAAACAACTTAACTCGTCTTTTTAGTTTGATTTAAGAGAAATAACTCGTTTTAAACTTAAATTTTCACTCAACGTTTCATTTGGTTTTTCAGTTGTCTTTTGTTAGATTGATGCAACAAGGTTTTCCTTTTTTTTTTTTTTTTTTTTTTTTTTTTTTTGGCCGTGATGCAACAAGTTGAATATTTTAGTATATACCACTTTCTTAATTATATATATATGTATGTACATATATAAATCTAATTAAAAGGTCCACATATGCTAAATAGATGGGTTGAATTTTTCCATTTGTTTTTTTAAATCTATTTTTTGCCAATTAAATAAAAATAGTGGAGCCCACGCTTCCGTTGAAGGGTGCAAGTATCGATCTGTTTTTAATTTGAGTGTCTCCATAATATTTAAAGTTTACAAGAGTGTCTCTATATTAAGGGTGCAAGCATTGAATTTTTCAAATTCAGGATATCTTTGTAATATGCAAAATTTATAAGGATGTCTTCGTAATTTATCCAATAATCATTTGAAAAATTATTGTCAATCGTCATTAAAAATGTTTTCTTTTCCAAATTTAAAATTATGAAATTAAATAAAAACTTTCAAAATTCAAATCATATTTTATGCTTAATTATCCCGCTATAAACTTGTTTGTTTTTAGTAGTTAGGGGTTATTTATTACATCCGGATTTCATTTCCCTTTAAATAATATTTTATTTGTGTTAGTAAAATCACTAGTAACAAGTTATGGCAATTTATTCTTATTATTACTGCTAAGATTAATAGATTGGCCAGGAGCAGAAATCAACTAAGCTAAATCACAACTACTTGACTTCGATTCGAGAATAACCGAGTGAGGTTTAAGTTTTAGCTATTTGAGTAATTTATTAAGTAGAGTTTGAGTTTCGTAGGTTTTGCTCAATTAGCTCACAAGCTTAATCGAGCTCTATTAGCTCGAGTCAAGTATAAATATTAATCAAATTCAAATCTACTTTAAACATCAGTTTTGCTTAAATTAGAATAAAAAATATATTTTTTGATAAATTGAGTCTAAACAATCTTGATCGAATTGAATTCAAGCTCATATAGTATTATTTCAAGCAAATCTCAAGCTCGGTTGAGCTCGAACTTAAAATATTAAGTTTGGCCAAGTTTGAGCTACGTTCAAATTTCGAAATTTTAAATCGAACTCAAACTTAGTACGGAATTATCCCAACTCGACTATTAACTCATTTTGTTTCCAGCTTATGAGCAGAAAGCAACTTCAGCAAAATCTCCATATAATCTCCGATTCTTAAAGTAACAGAGCAATCTCTCCTTAACATGCACCCTTAGGCCTAGATAAATCCATTGGAATTTCTTCTCCACACACTATTCGCAGCATTGGCGGTCTGCCGTATCCCATTGCTGTTTTCCGCTATCAAGTAGAAGTAAAATGTTAAATCTACCCAAAATGTTATGCTCAGAATACCGTGGACTTGTGATTACAATTATCTCTACCAAGTGAGGCAATGAGGCTTTTTCCACCTACTTATGTTATAACAGTTAAGTTATTATACCGCATATCAACTACCATATATATTTTAGAGTAAATGTCAAATTTAATATTCAAACTTTGAACAAAAATTTTAATTTAGTGTCTAAACTTTAAAAAAATTAATTTAATATCTAATTAAACTTTTAATAGCTATTTTTATTACTTTTTAAACACCATTTACTTTATTTGTTGATTTGAAAGAAAGCGTACATTACATAATTTTTATTACTTCTCATAATATCGTCTAGTATTAAAAGACTATTTTTTTTTCATTTCAAGAAATAAAGCAAACGGTATTAGTGGGATAGTAAAATAGTTACAAAAAGTTTAATTTTAATATTAAACTAATTATTTCAAAATTCATGTATTAAATTAAATTTTTATGTAAAATTTAGATACCAAATTTCGCATTTTTTGTATTTCTTTTTCTAGTGTCCATTTATAAACGGTCTTAATCCTACCTACTATTTTATGGATCTATAGACAGATCTAAAAGTCAAGATACATTAGAACTTAGACGCATGTATGTTGATGGCTAGGTACATGTTTCTAACAGTTAACATCTTAAGAGAAAACCTAATGAAAAATTGAAAAGAAAATTTATTGGTGAACTATTGGAGAATGGCAATTTATGAAAATGGTCCACCTATAAGTCAATTCTTCTTGTACAAAGTCATTGGTATTGCCTTTCCCTTTCCGCTCCAAGTCTACCCTTTTAACTTGCTAGACAAGTCTAGGCAATAGAACATCATTGGTGTCGGACATCGAATTCTATGGAAGAGCAGTTGGATATTGATCTATTTCGTATCAATTACAATATCGTGACAATGGTTGAATGTCAAATAAAAGAAAATCGCTCAATCGGTGGACTTTACTTGGTCCTTAAGAAAAATTATTAGAGTATACTATTTAATTCTCGGCTATTCATATGTTTGACAATCACCATTGGCCATCGAAATGAGATTCGTGGGTTTTAACTTTTTGGTGAACTATAATTTAGACGTTTTCTATTAGAGCTTTTTATCGAATTTGGCTCTTGCTTACAAATAAATCCATCTCATTGTTTTTTGATTATCTATCTCAATAAAACTCTTTCTACTCAATTTTTTAGCACATAAGAGATGCAGGACTATATTCCGAAAAAATGATATATGGTAATTGGGTTTGTTCTTCTTTATGCGTCAAACACCAATATGAAAGAAGCCGATATCCAACAACTTTCCATTATTTTATCTGTAATACATTTTCATACAACCCAAGTTTAACATTAGACAAAGAAGAAGTATAGAAATAAGACAGCTTTAGTTATTCTACCAAGATGAAAGAGTTACAAACAAAAAGCCAAAGTGACAATAACAAACGGGAGACACAGCGTAGACACTGTTCCATTCTTGAATTTCAACAAGGACCTCAATGACCTCAAGCTGTTGAAGCTTGCAAAAACATGTTTCTTTTATATTGAAACCAACCTACTAGCTTTTCAAGAGGACAAGTTATGCCTTTCACCATAGAAATCCCAGAAAAGCTTTTCGTCCAAGAAGTTACTATAGTTGATTTTTTCACGGTCGAATGAACTAGATTCCTAGGACTTGTTCATGAGCTTCGTAATAAACAATAAAAGTAGAGCACATTACAATGTCTAAAAGTTGTCCCATATTCTCACCCTTAATACATAATGACCCTCCTGGAAAACTTGCCTTCCCTTGATTCCCTCTTCAAGTATCTTTAGTTTTTCATGGGCCTGCCGCTGCTTTCTCTTGTGCTGCCCCCTTTAGTTTTAAGCACCGAGTATAAGGGCTTAAACAACTGCATTTAAAATATGTGTATGTCGGTCCGTGGACATAGATTTCATTGTGCTATTCTAGTAGGGAAGTTTCTACTGGGAATGGTAATTCTTTCCACGGTAAAGAATTAGGCTTTAGAGATAGAAAATTCTGTCTATAAAAATAAAAATTACGTTGCAAATTCATTTTATTTTTTTTTAACATTTTTCATTTTAATGTATTGTGAACAAGTTATTTTATCCTTCTCAAGAGAGCACCCAACATGAAGTACTCCACGGTGAGCACACTTAACTTTTGAGTTTTTATAATCTTCTACCCAATCAATCAATTAATGTTTTTATGAATAAAGTCCAATAACCTTCTATTTAAATGATATGAAACTTCAAAAAATTTGTTATACAAAACATTTAACATGCTTTTAATAGATAAATACTAACTTAATTAACTTATTTTATTTTATATTTATATTTACCAATTTTGATGCTCTTTTTTATTAATAATATGTTTAAGAAAAGAAAATATTCCATTTGTGTATTTATTTACATATATATATATATATATATTCACATATATGGTAAGTCTATATTTTATACTAATTATTTTAGATTATGTATTTAATTTTTGAAATATATTATATTTATAAGTAGTATATTATCTTATCAATTACAAAAATAAAATTAAATTAAATGAATTCCATCGCATATCTGTCTTTGTTTTGGGATTAAGGTATTGGTTATAATTTTTATTTAGTTGTCCATTGTTTTACTACTATATTGCTCCCATTACTAGTTTAATTTGTTGACATTTTTCATTTTGGTTAGATATAACAAATGATTTTAACCTTCCTCAAAGATCACCCATCATGGAATACTTTGCAATGAGTATACCTAATTTCAGAGTTTGAATGAGCTATAAACCAATAAATTAACTATTTTCTTCGTAATTAAATCTCTTTATATTTAAAAATTATGAAACTTTTAAAATTTTGTTACGCAGAATATTTAAACTTGTTTTTTATGGATAAATACTAATTTGATTGACTAATTTTATTATTTTAGTTAATTTACAATATTTATGTACTTATATATAAATATGTTCATATATATGCAAGATCTATATTTTGTACTAATTATTTTAAATTATACATTTCATTATTAAAATATGCTATATATTTAAATAAATTACTTTTTATAAAAAAATGTTATTACATATAAAATATTATACAATATATAAATATAACTTATATAAGATATATTTGATAAATGTATTATAAGAAATAGGTATTATTTGGATATATATTCAATGAAATATGTATATATAATAGTTCAATGATTTATATTATATATTATATAAGTGAAAACAATATATCTTTGAGTAATATATTACGTCCTCTTTATAAAGTTTGTTATTACACGTAATATATTATATAAAATTTATAAATATAAATTATACAAAATAGATAATAAATATATTATAAAAATATTAGTATTTAAATTTATATTTAATAATATATATAAATATACTCAATATAAATTTGATATTTTTATTCAATATTATATATTGAAATATTTATATTTTTAAATAGTATCTCATAACTTTTCATATAGTATGTAAATACATATAAGATATTATAAAATTTAATACATAAACTTTATCCTATTTCTTATATATTGTATATTATATTGTTGTTATGCTCTTTAATATTAAGTAGTACATTATAATATTTTATGTAATATGTTATTATGGAAAAATATTATATAATAGATATAAAAATAAATAAAATTATTTTAAATTCCACTTATAATTTATAATAAATTAGTAATAGGATATAACAAAAACACATATAATATTAGTTATATTTATAAATATATTTTATGAAAAAATTAATTAATATCTATATTATAAGTTTATATTATACAATATATATCTAGCTATATCATATATAATACGTATAATAAAAAATATATCATGAATATATACTTATATGCATATTTATAAATATTTATTTAATTTAGAGACAATTTTGCAACAGAATTTAAAAAAAAATGGTGCTAAAATA
Organism: Combretum micranthum; assembly: GCA_024138025.1. Classification (NCBI taxonomy): domain Eukaryota; kingdom Viridiplantae; phylum Streptophyta; class Magnoliopsida; order Myrtales; family Combretaceae; genus Combretum; species Combretum micranthum. The sequence continues at coordinate 1,171,962 of JAMXBD010000038.1, read as the reverse complement.
TTGTATATCCCACTAAAATCAGAGATAGATTTGCAACAGAAAGAAAAAAAAAAAAAAAGAAGGCGCCAAATTGTCATATTTCCAACTAAAATCAGAGACAAATTTGCAACAAAGGAAGTTCTATTAGAAATCTGTTCATAATCCATTGTAGATTCTATCAGAAAAACATATATAATATGTCACGATTTTTTTTCTTTAAAATTCTATCGTAAATCTATCTTTATTCATATTTTCAGAGACAAAAATTTTTTGTCGCATAAAATCTATCTCTAAAGGCTAGTTTTTTAGTAGTGCTCATTTAATTAGAAATGGTCTAGGCCAACCATAAATTGTTGATGAACCTTGCACAACCTTGCCATAGAAAATAAAAGAGTATATCATAAAGACACGTTGACAACTTTATATATAGTTAAACCATGATAGATAAATAGTCAATAAATTAATAATCTCGATTAAAGAATAATATCTTTCCATTCTGACTTGAGCCAACGTAATGAATTAGTAATCTCACTAAATGCATGAGATAATAATTCGTAAAAAATATCCTTAAGACCTAATGAAAATATAAATTTATAATTTATCAAACACAAATTTCATAATAAAGTTTTTCCAAACTGCTTCATTTGTAACTTTTTATCTTTCAAAGCGTTAACATTGAAAAACTCTTTTTCTTATATACTCATTTGTTCTAATTTCCAAGATTTGCCACAACTTTATATTTTTTGTATTAGCAAATTTGTTATTTTGTTTTATATTTGTGCATTATGACTTTTGAAATTATATATATATACACACACACACACTATATATGCATTTTTTTTCATATTATTTTTAATTTTCATTAATAATTTCTATATAAAATTTAGAAAAAAATCATCAAATATATATATAAAATATTTGTAAATTAATAAATATCCATTTATCGATAAATTAATAAATAAATAATCACTATAAAATAATATTTTTATTGGTTCCAATAATATTATTTTATAGAGGTTTAATTGTATTATTATGATGTGGTCAAAATATTTAATAATGTGGTAAGTATATTTATTGATGCTATCAATATTTTTTATGAGAAGGGTGACGGTGGGGTTAGTATTGGAAATTTAATAACTTTTAATTGATGCCTTCGATAGGATTTTTTAGTTAAGTCAATAAGATGATTTTTCTCTTTAGTCTTTTCTCTTTTTAAATAACATTTAATATCATTCATTATGATGTATTTCCTTTTTGAATCACATTTAACGTAGATTTTTTTTCCTTTTTGGCAGCTTCAAGAATTGCTCATTGTTGACAGCAAAATATGAGCTATAACCCCTTTAGCCCCCCATTGCCACGAATGGGCCCTGCAGCCTAGTATGCCACCAACTACACCTACTCGAGAAAGACCCACGCCAAGAAAGAGATTAGTCTAACCTAATGTGGAATCCCCATATGTCACTTCAACTGATCTACAAAAGGGTGCACAGAAGACCTACCTATGAGCTTAATGAGAATCCTCTCCATGAACTCGACCTCGAAGATAATCCCTTAGGACCACCGATGAGCCACCATAAGATTAGACTCATCAAGAGCGACTTTTACCAACTCGCTCAGGTCTCCGAGCTATAAAGTACTAGCATCCTACCTCAAGACTAAGGGGATAGACATAACCAGCTTAACCACTCTCTGCAGTAGCCATTTCTCAACCGAGTGCCTTCATCGCCTTGGGTACCAAGTCCATAACCAAGAAGAGATTTGCCCTAATCAAAGAGATTTGGTAGACCCATCCTGGTATAGCCCTAAACACTGTAAAATACCCCTTTTGCAAGGAGAGAGTTCCACCACCTTTCCTACTCGAGTCATTATTCTTTGGAAAAGGGAACACCAACGAACTAACTTAAGCATTAGACTAGTCGGGACGGCTAACCCCTTGGCACTCCTCTGATCACTTTTTTTTGTGTTTACAAGAGCTTATCTTTACTAGCGAAATGAGCTTGTGCAACATGTGGTACTGTGTATAGGAATCTCTTACTTTCTTTTTCCCCTTTCTCTTTCCTTCATCACCTTCTCCATTAAAACCCTTCAAAAACCCATAGCATTGCTATGAAGGATACCCTTGTTTCTTGCGATTCTAAGGCCATAATGAAGCAAGAATCAACTCAATTTTGCACCCATTCAGCCCACAATTGTCCCAGCGGATGATGGAGCTCTTGAGCTACTGTCTTATGAATCAACCACTGCCGTAAATGCTGGTTCCTTATACCTAGGGCATATCTTGGAGTTAAAGAATTTATGCAGGAAACTTATGCGCAAAAATGTGGAAAATGAGTGTTCTAATACCTTCCTCCAAGCTAGAATCACAGGTTTAAAAGGGCTAAAGAACCTGCATCTGGATGAACAAGCTTCTAATACACAACAAAGCGCTTCTCCGACTCCTCCACCATCAAAGCTTGAAGAAGAACTACCCAAAAGGAACCATAAAGGTACTGCGATATCACCATGGGCTAACGCCTCCAATGGAGAATGATCCCATGACTCAAGGCCACTCTCAAATGCATACCGAAGACACGTTGCTTCCAAAAGCCTAGTGAGAGCCATTCATAACATCTTACGAGAGCACACAATATCCTAACACTTGACCTGAACTTCTTTGGGATACCATGTGGACACTGGACGACGTCCAAAAGTGGGACGAGTAGGTCATGGCTTAGCTTAAGTTCATGAGGACGACACACTCATTCCCCTTGCCATGGAGACCCAGTCGAGTTCCGACAAAGAGCATGCCCTGGAAGAAATCAAGAATATGATGAGGAAGTTGTTGACCATTAAAGAAAGCTTTGGGGATGAAGCAACAGCTAAGCCAATTCCAGGGAAGATACCCTTTATAGTTAAGGTCCAATTTGAGGTACTTCCAACTATAGCTCAATTGCCTACCTTATAATCCTATGATAGAACAACCAACCCCAAAGATCATGTCGCTTAGTTCCAGTCCACCATGGTGATAAGTAATTTCTCAGATGCAATATGATGCAAAACCTTTCCTACCACCTTTTGGGGCAACACTTGAGATTAGTTCAGCAAGCTCGAACCAAACACAGTTAGCTCATTTCACTAGCTTGGCAACCTCTTTGGTGGCTCACATCATGGTGACCAACTTGCCGACGAAGAACTTTCCGTATCTCTATACCGTATGAAAAAAGCAAGGGAAGCCCCTAAAGAATTACTTAACAAGGTTTCTTAACAAGGTTTAACAAAGCATGCCTTAAGATCATGATCTTAAACCCTAACCAAGGTATGGCCCTTCAAGCCATCAAGTAAAGAGTTGTCGTCGATAGCCCATTCTTCGACTCCATCTCGAAATTCCAACTCACCACACTTGAACAAGTAAGACAGAAAGCGCAAAAGTATATTTGATAAGGAGATACCAGAAGCGCCAAGAGAGAGAGCGAATTTAAGAGAGAGCCCCTCAAACTTAAACAAATTAGTCTTGAGATAAGGCACATTAGAAAGATCACAATGACTTCAACAAATGTTCTAATGAGCACCCAGGTCATAGAGACAACAACAAGCGGAAGCTCTTCCTGATCTATGATGATTTTACCCCTTTAAAACTACCCATGCATGACATGTTCATCAAAATAAGAAGCCAAGGCCTCCTACCACCATCGCCTTTGATGAGGTCTAGCTCAAAGTGAAAGGAATCGAACGAATATTGTAAGTATCATCATGATCATGGGCATGATACAAAAAATTGATGGCAACTCAAGAGTGTTGTAGAAGATACCATATGGCGTAATTGGTTCAAATAGTACATCGATCATGATGTTAAATCTGAACTACCTACCCAAAAATTTAGGACTGATGAATAGGGGAATGCAACAAATACTCATGATAGCTCGAACCAACCTTTGCTCAACTAAGAATGCCACAATGAATTAACACGATCACAGGTGGACGCTTGACCTCGATTAGAGTAGGACTACCTTCAGGCCCGAGCGGATCTCGACAAGTGATGAACCTAGAACTCAAAAGAACTAGGGTTGACACTATCATCTCCTTCACCGATGAGGATTTTAAAGGAGTTCAAACCCCTCACCAAGATGCTTTAGTTAGCTCTGCTTGCATATCAAGTTGGAAAGTGAAAAGGGTACTAATCGATACGAGGTAGCAACACTAACATCCCCTTCAATTAGACTTATAAACAAATGAAACAAGAGTTAAAGTCAAAATTGAGACCTTATGACCACGAGTGTTATGGTTTTGATAACTAACTCGTTTGACCTCAAGGGATCATCACCTTACCCTTCGAGTTCGGTGAAGAGACGTGATGCGCTCCCATACAATGCCATATTGGGAAGAGTTATACAATCAACATTCAGCATGGTTATCTCCCAACCCCACCTTAAAGCCAAGTTCCTTACCCTTGTAGGGATAAAGGTATGCTGGGGAGACTAAGAACAATCTAGAAAGTTGTACCTCAAGGCATTAAAGGGAGATCATATGTGCGTCATAGATATTAAGTCGGAGAACAAGTCCAAACACCAAGGTGAATCCATCAATCTCATTGAAGAGGTCGCCTTAGATGACAATCATGAGCACACCATGGAAGTGGAGGCATCAATCTCCTTTAACATAAGGGAGAGTTTGATTGCATTCTTGAGAGCAAATAAAGACGTCTTCGCATGGTCGACTTTCGACATGATGGACATCAGCCCATACATGGTCATGCATCAGCTAAATATCAGCAAAACCTAAAGGTTGGTTTGCCAAAAAATCATGCACTTCGCCCGAGATAAATAGGTTACCATCAAAGAAGAAGTTTAGAAACTTCTTCAATCTTGATTCACCAGAGAATAAAAATATCCAACCTAGTTGGTTAATGTAGTCTTAGTCAAGAAACCCAGTGGGAAATGGTGGGTGCGCATGGATTATACTGACCTAAACAATGCATGTTTGAAAGACTATTTCCCGCTACCTTGAATCGACCAACTCATTGATGATGCCTTAGCACACGGCTATTAAGTTTCATGGATGCCTTCTCAAGCAACAATAAAACTAAAATGAATGAAACTAATAAGGTCTACATCTCTTTTGTTACATCTTTCAGCACGTATTGCTACAAAGTGATGCCATTTTGACTAAAGAATGTTAGAGCCACCTTATAGAGACTGGTCATCAAAGTATTCAAACCTTATGTTGACAGAAACATGGAAGTCTATGTGGATGACATGATCGTAAAAGGAAAACGAGCTAAAGACCGCTTACACAACCGGTAAAAATCTTTTAATCGCCTCCACTTCTACAATTTAAAACTTAACTTGTAGAGAAGAACCTTCGACACCTCATTGAGAAAGTTCCTGGGTTATGCTATATCCTAAAGAGGAATCGAAGCCAACTCTGGCAAGATCAAAGTGCTCTTAGAAATGAGACCACCCTCCTTGATTAAGAAAGTGCAATAGCTCACTAGAAGAATAATTGCTCTAGATAGATTCCTTCTCTAAAACGTTGATAGATGTTTGAAATTCTTTAAGATCATTAAAAAAAATCGATAAGTTCGAATGGATTGGAAAGTCACAAGAGGCCTTCGATGAACTCAAACATTTCCTAGCGGAACCATTGGTATTGTCAACCCAGGTCCCAAGAGAGGCTTTGCACCTATACCTCGGGGTGATTCATCGAGCTCTCTCATCAATCTTGACCCGATGAGATTGTAGAAAACATCAACCCATATACTACTTTAGCTACATCCTCAAAGGGCCAGAACAGAGATACATAAAATTGGAGAAATTTGCTTTGGCAGTAGTGGTTTCAATATACCACTTACACCTATATTTCTAGGCATACCAAATCATCATGCTCACCAATAAGAACAATCCTCCAAAAACCTTACATTTTAAGGAGAATGATGAAATGCGCCATCGACTCAGCGTGTATGGTGTACAATATCAGCCTCGGGATGCAATCAAGGCACAGGTCCTATCCAACAAAAGAAACAGATGCAGAAATGTTATGTGTAGAGCTCGTTTTTCCATTTATTAAGTTGACATTGAATTTATCTATAAAATATATATATATATATATTTATAATTGTAATATAGGTTTTGATTTTTTTTTCACCTATCATAAATTCAACAAAGTAAAACAGATGATACTGTCAACAATATTTATTCAATTTACTATAATATAAAAGACAATTTTCAATGAGTGCTAAAATGCTATCTTTAATTAGGCAACATTTTTTTATGATTACCTATATTTCCTTATAAGGTACTTCTTTTATTGAAAATGAAAAAAATATAATAAGCAATATCATAAATTGTTATGTATAAGTAAAAAATCTTACCAAATGACTTCTAAATATATATGTATAGATACATATATATAAATTAATCTCTTCATTAGTTATTTTGAATAATTACTTTATATATATTACACATTTTATGATTGGTAACATAGAAAATCATATTATTTATAATAAGAAAACCTAATAAATTTATAAAAATACTAACTAACAACACACTACTTGAAATTTTCCAATATATCCCAACTAAATTATTAATAATTAGATTTCCTGTCCTATCCTAAAGAATTAGATAAATCAAGAATTATAACTAATGTAAGTATAAGGAAAAAAAAAAGAAGAAGAGGAAGAAGAAAAAAAAAAGAGAGAGAGAACAGGACTATAATCATTATATCTCTTTCAATTTACTACAAGCATAATATAAATACATACAATATAAGTTTGATAATCTTACTTTTTAAATGCGTGCATCAAAGGATACTTACAAACCCTTTTGTATATATTTTATTAATATAATATTTTTTAATTTTCAACAACCATACAATATAAACAAAATGACCGTTTCAATTCGTTCCATATTTTTCCAAGTCTTTAATACTAATATCATATGAGTAATTAAAAAAATACGTGTTAAATAAATTTATAATAGTCATTTAATGAATTTTAAATCCAATTTATGGCATTTTTAATATTTTTAAATGTAAAATTTTAATTGTTTGAAAATATAAATAAAGCTTATGATAAAAAAAAAATTGCTAAATTATCCACGAATATCTTAGCGTACCCATTGTTTTCTTTTTGAAACGTGTTTATATTGCAAAATTTGATGGGAGAGGAAAGGATATGATAAGACAAATATTAAATAAAAGGGAAAAAAGAAAAGATACATTAAGCCCCACCTCGAAAACGTCGACCAAAATGAAAAATGAATACATTTTGGCAACCGTTGCATTACTCAACACAGAAATAATTTGATTCTTTTAATTTTATAATATCAATTATTTTCTCTCATAATATACAAATGTCAAGCAACAATCCCTATCTAACTCTATGTATATATATGGTTAAACTAGGAGATGCTTTATGTAAATTTTAAAAATTACAAAGTCATATCAAAATTGAAAAAATATATGTACTTGTATCCCTTGATAAATTACGGAAACGTGTATGTAATCTTTAAATATTATGGAGACGTTCATAATTTAAACAATTCAGCACTAAAATCCTTTAATAAATTGCGACCGCAGTCCCTCATAGGTTTACATTTTATTAAGAAACCCAAAATTTGAAAAAGTTCCATACCTATATCCTTTAACAGAGACGCAAGTGTCACTATTTTGGCTACATGGTTGATAACTAGATAAAAAGAACACCGTCAACTTATTTATTTAGCTGATGCAAACTTCTTGAGCCTGGAATTTTTTAATATCAATTTTAAACGATAATTGAAAAAAAAAAAAGCGCAAGCACGGTGTAAAACACGTATTTTGCAAGACTCAATACTCGCACTTAGAGATACAAACAAGTCGAGTCAGGACAGTATATTCCTGAGCTCAAGTTTGACTTAAAGTTACATTATATAAGCTCAAGGTTGATTCAAGTAGACTTGTCTAGATTCGATTTACATTAAAAAAATATTTTTAACTCTCATATAAATAACATTAATAGCTAAACTCAATTTGAATTGATTAATATTTATACTCGGTTCTAACTCGATCAAATTCGATTAGGCTCATGAGCTCATCCAGCTAAACTTACGAAATTCAAGCTTAGCTCAATAAGCTACTCGAGTAGGTCGAGCTCTGTTCGACTATTTTAAAATTGAATTCAAGTAAATATAAAGCCAAGCTTAAGTAGTTTGTAAACCGATTTAGTTCATTTGCATCTTTACTTGCATCCTCAGTTCCTTTGCTTAATCAATTGGCAATTGACTATATAAAGAACTTAACACGTCTATTTAGTATGATTTAAGAGAAATAACTAGTTTTAAACTTAAGTTTTCACTCAATGTTTCATTTGTTTTTTCAGTTGCCTTTCTGTTAGATTGATGCAACAATTTTTTTTTTTTTGGCCGTGATGCAACAAGTTGAATATTTTAGCATATACCACTTTCTTAATTATATATATGGATCTAAAAGGTCCACCTATGCTAAATAGATGGGTTGAATTTTTCCTTTTAGTTCTTTAAATCTATTCTTTTGCTAATTAAATAAAAATAGTGGAACCCACGCTTCCGTTGAAGGGTGCAAGTATCGATCTGTTTTCAGTGTGAGTGTGTCCCAATAATATTTAAAGTTTACAAGAGTGTCTCTACGTTAAGGGTGCAAGCATTGAATTTCTCAAAATCAGGATATCTTTGTAATATACAAAATTTATAAGGATGCCTTCCTAATTCATCCAATAATCTTTTGAAAAATTATTGTCAGTTGTCATTAAAAATGTTTTCTTTTCCAAATTTAAAATTATGAAATTAAATAAAAACTTTCAAAATTCAAATCTGTGCTTAATTATCCCACTATAAAGTTGTTTGTTTTTAGTAGTTAGGGGTTATGTATTACATCCGGGTTTCATTTCCCTTTAAATAATATTTTATTTGCGTCGGTAGAATCACTATTAACAAGTTATGGGAATTTATTCTTATTGTTGCTGCTAAGATTAATAGATTGGCCAGCAGCGGAAATCAACTAACCTAAATCACAATCTACTCGAGCTCAACGTGATATTTATTCGAATTCGATTTGAGAATAATTGAGTCAAACTTGAGTTTTAGCTACTCGAGTAATTTATCTAGTAGAGTTTGAGTTTCATGGATTTGGCTCAATTAGTTTGCAAACCTAATTGAGCTCTATTAGCTCAAGTCAAGCATAAATATTAATCAAATTTAAATCAAGTTTAAGTATCAATATTATTTTAATTTGAATAAAAAATCTAATTTTTGATAAATTAAGTCTAAACAAACTTAATCGAGTTTAACTCGAACTTGTATAATGTTATTTCGAGCCAACTCAAGCTTAAACTCTCAAGTTTGGTCGAGCTGGGACTTAAAATATTAAGTTTGATCAAGTTCGAGCTCAAACTTAATATGGTATTATCATAACTCGACTTAACTCATTTTGTTTGGAGCCCTATTAGCAGAAAGCAACTTCAAGAAATCTCGATATGATCTCCGACTCTTAAAGTAACAGAGCAATCTCTCCTTAACATGCAACCTTAGGCCTAGATAAATCCATTGGAATCTCTTCTCAACACACTATACTCAGCATTGGCGGTCCGCTGTATCCCATTTCTGTTTTCCGCTATCAAGTAGTAGTAAAATGTTAAATCTACCCAAAATGTAAAGCTCAGAAAACCATAGACTTGTGATCACAATTATCTCTGCCCAGTGGTGGAGCGCCCTCCCATAATAAATGACAAACACGAGTAGCTTGTATCACGAGTGTTGCCTCCTTACCAAACAATATCAACCATGGGCAATCCTTAGACCTGTTTATCGTCAAAATTAAATAACTGAACAATCTCCCTAAAAGTTGTAGATACATGGATTCGTTCAAAATGGTTGAGGCAATGAGGCTTTTTCCACCTACTTATTTTATAACATTCAAGTTATTTTGCCGCATATCAACTACCATATTTGAACTTTGCATAAAAATTCAATTTAGTGTCTAAATTTTGAAAAGTTAATTTAATAAACTTTTAGTAGCTATTTTTATTTCTTTTTTAACACTGACTACTTTATTTATTGACTTGAAAGAAAATGTACATTATTTAATTTTTAATACTTCTCATAATATCGTCTAGTACCAAAAGGCTACTTTTTATCATGTCAAGAAATAGATCAAATGGTATTAGTAGGATGGTAAAAATAGTTATAAAAAGTTTAATTTTAATATTAAACTTATTACTTCAAAATTAAAGTACTAAATTAAATTTTTATATAAAATTTAGATACCAAATTTGTCATTTTTCGTATTTCTTTTTCTAAGGTCCATTTTTAAACGGTCTTAATCCGACTTACTCTTTTTATGGATCTATAGATAGATCTAAAAGTTAAGATACTTTAGAACTTAGATGCATGTATGTTGATGGTTAGGTACACGTTTCAAACAATTAACATCTTAAGAGAAAACTTAATGAAAAAAAAATATTGGTGAACTATTGGAGAATGGCAATTTATGAAAATACGTCACCTATAAGTCAAATCTTCTTATACAAAGTCATAAGGATTGCCTTTCCCTTTCCGCTCCAAGTCTACCCTTTTAACTTGCTAGGCAAGTCTAGGCAAGAGAACTTCATTGGTGTCGGACATTGAATTCTATAGAAGAGCAGTTGGAAATTACAATATTGTGACAATGGTAGAACGTCAAATAAAAGAAAATCGCTCAATCGGTGGACTTTACTTGCTCCTCAAGAAAAATTTTCAGATTGTACTACTTAATTTTCGGCTATTTATTTGTTTGACAATCACCATTGGCCAGCGAAATGAGATTCGTCGGTTTTAACTTTTTGATGAACTATAATTTAGAAGTCTTCTATTAAAACTTTTTTATTTAATTGGCTCATGCCTACAAATAAATTCATCTCGATATTTTTTTTATTATCTATCTCAATAAAGCTCTTTCTACTCAATTTTTTAGCACATAAGAGAAAAGACTATATTTCGAAAAATTGATATACTGTAATTGAGTTTGTTCTTCTCTATTAATGTTTGGTTGCAAGAACTAAATAAGATTGGATAGCACAGTATAAGACAATTCTCTAGTACTATGTTTGTTATGCTTGGTATAGAATAGTACTAGATAAAATTTTTATTAAAAGATTTTATTTTTATCCAGTTCCAGTATTTTTATATAATGAAACATAAGAGATAAAAAATTTTAGTTTTGTCCAGTCCCATGAAGAAAGTTTTGTCCAATTTCAAATACATGTTATAAACCAAATATGATATAATAACTTTGTCCAGTCCAGTACCATAAATAATTATGTAACCAAATGCTACCAATGGACCATACACCAATTCGAAAGGAGCGGATATCCAACTACTTTCCATTGTGTCTGTAATACATTTTCATATAACCCTTAACATTAGACAAAGTAAAAGTATAGAAATAAGATAGCTTTAGTCATTCTACCAAGACGAAAGGGTTACAAACAAAAAAGCCAAATGATGATAACAAACAGGAGACACAGCATGACGCTATTCCATTCTTGAATTTCAACAAGGACCTCGGTGACCTCAAGCTGTTGAAGCTTGCAAAAACATCTTTCTCTTATATTTAAACCAACCTACTAGCTTTTCAAGAGGATGAGTTATGTCTTTCACCAGAGATATCTCAGAAAAGCTTTTCGTCCAAGAAGTTACTATAGTTAATGTTTTTCAGAGTCGAATGAACTAGATTCCTAGGACTTGTTCATGAGCTTTGTAATAAACAACAAAAATGGAGCACATTACAATGTCTAAAAGTAGTCCCATATTCTCACCCTTGATACATAATGACCCTCCTGGAAAACTTCCCTTCCCTTGATTTCCTCTTCAAGTATCTTTATTTTTTCATGGGCTTCTGCCGCTGCTTTCTCTTGTGCTGCCTCCTTCAGTTTTTTTAAGCACCGAGTATAAGGGCTTAAACAGCTGCATTTACAATATGTGTATGTTAGTCCGCGGACATAGATTTCATTGTGCTATTCTGGTTAGGAAGTTTCTATTAGGAATGCTAATTCTTTCATAATATATTTTACTGTCTAACCTTCTCGCTTATTTGTTTGTTTAGCTTTTCTGAATAAATACAGGTATTTTTCTCAAACTTTTTTCTAACAAATAGTTTATTAAGAAATAAATATAGATAAAAAAAAAAGTTGATAATTCTCATGAATAGATCAAATATAAATACAAATCAGATATATTTACACATATCATTTTGATATAGATACAAATACAGATGAAAAATAAACCATCCAAATAGTTTCTAAAAATGATACTTGTAGTTGTTAATGAGAAATGGTATGGGCAAACCACAAACAGTTGATGCACCTTGAACAACCCTAACATAGAAAATAAAAGAGTATATCATAAAGACACTTCAGCAACACCTTAGATATAGTTAAATCTTCATAAATGAATATTGAATAAATTAATAATCTTGATTAAATAATCATTTTTTTTAGTCCTAATTTGAGCTAACGTGCTAAATAAATTAATAATCTCACTAAATGCATAAGATAATAATTCAAAAAAAATATTCTTAAGGCTCAACAAAAATATAAATTAATAATTCATCAAATATAAAAAAAAAAATCATATAAAGTTCATAATAAAGGTTTTTTCAAACTACTTCTATTACTTTATAACCCTTTATCTTCCACAACATTAACTTTGAAAAACTTTTTTTTCCCTCATATACTCATCCGTTCTAGTTTTCAAGATTTACCACAATTTTATAGTTTTTTATATTATAAAATTTATTATTTTATTTTATATTTATACATTATGTCTTTTGAAATTTTTTATATATACACTCTATATACATTTTCTTCATTTTTTTAGTTTTTATTAATAAGTTATATATAAAATTTAGAAAAAAAAGTGTAAGAAATATATTGAAAAATCTTTGTAAATTATTATATATTCTCTTATCGATAAATTAATAAATTATTCATTTATCGATAATATTTCTCTACAAAATAATATTTTTATTGGTCCTAACAATATTATTTTATAAAGATTTAATTGTATTATACTAATACCTTAGATTTGAAAATTACAGCACTTCTATCTTAATAGAGATGTGTGTGTTGATCTCCTAATCTATTTAGTTTGGCTTAAGTAAAATAACTAGGTATTGAAGTTCGTTGCTTATTAGATGCTTCAATTTTTTTTTTCCTAAAAGGAGGTTATATTTTTCATCATATATATCTTTCTTTAAAAAAAAAAAAGTTGTGTTCAAAAGGTCCACTTTGATTAAATAAATATCCAATAACATGTAAACCAAGTAAAAGCAATTGTACCTATATTTCAGACCTTTTTCAACAAAGGATGTTTTAGTAGTTTTTTTTTTTTTATTATTATGGTTACAATACTACAGCCACTAAGGACCAGTACAACGCAAGAAATTAAATTCGGTACATCAAAGATAAGGACCAAAATTGAATATCATTAGGCTACATAGTCATTGACAATATTTCAGTAGAATTTAAAGTTTAATTTATAGAGGTATCCCTTAATTTACACAAAATTAAATATATGAGTTCTTTCTCTTTCTATTTATTTTATACAATCTCTTTAATGAAGTATTGTTGCTGTTGTTGTTGTTATTAGATGCAATATCACTACAAGAAAATTGACCATTAGAGGCAGAAAATCTGTGACATAATATTTTTGTATCTAAATATATTGATTAGGGTTGGAATGGCGATCCATTTGCGAGGATATATAATGGAGAAGTTAACAACGGAATCTGCAATGGATCATCTATGAATTTTGCGAGGGAATTAATTTTGTTGCAAGTTTGTGTCTAATTTATAGCAGGAAAGTAAAATTTTTTTCTCCTTATTTTCTTTTAAAATTATTTAGCCTTATCAACATAGTCGTTATAATGATATGGATACACATGACAACTCTTCCAAATTTTGTGGAGCAAGATTTTATACGGTTAACTACATATTTTAGATATTAATAGAAGCTTTTAAATTCAAAATTCTAAAGAAGCAACGACAGCATTGGATTGAAGAAAAAATAAAATAATTTTATTCAACATAATAAGATAAACATATGCGGATTTTGTGGGTTATCTTTAAGCTTTCAAACATTCAAATTTCAACTAGATAAAGATTTGATATTTCAAAGATATTTTTTAGGAACAAACTGAGATTCTTTCAAGGAAGTCATTACACAAAGAATATATAAGAAGGAGTTCAGACATTTAAGTAATACTGACGCTCACAATTTTAAGTTCAATACTCATTTTTGCGAGAGCTTTCTTTAGAACTTTAGTCAGAAGCTGTCTACATTATATTTTACTTTATGCTTTACACTTAAACTTTTGAAAACCCAATTATATCTTATTTAAACTATCTCTGCTCTTTTCTTTGAGAGTTAAATTGCAAGGATTACTCTAGTATCTTGTAGTTCTGTGATTGGCCTATGTGTGAGGTTTATGAGATAGAATAAGATAGTATTGGTGCTTGTAATCTGTTAATTGTTTTTGGCTTAGTAGAGCAACCGGTGTAGACTATTGGATACCTAGCAGTGGAGTTGGAAGAGAGGAATGACTCATAAGAAAAAACCTTTATAAATCTTGGGCCTTGTTTATTTTACACACTTTAATTTATTGTCATTTTATTACATTGCATTCGTTGATTAATTGCACATGTTAAAAATCACAAATACAAAAATAGTTTTCAATAGCAAATAATTCACCCCTCCACTCTTATTTGTTAACTGAGACCTACATTTGGTATTAGAGCAGGAGCTCTTTTGATTTAAGAGTTTGATCAAAATGGATAACAACACGACCACTATTGCATGAAACTGCATTCCATTCTTTGACAACACTAATTTTCCTTATTGAAAATGTAGGATGGAAATATACATCAAAGATATGAACTTTGTTTCATGGGAAATCATTCAATACGATGATCAACATCTCATACTTAGTGACAATCCAATACTTACATAAGATGGAAAGAAATTGCCTGAACTAAACCATACTACAAAGAACAAAATCTTGATTGTGTTTACTATGGTATCCTCATGCACAACTACGAAAGAGATATGGGATAAGCTATGTGAAACCTATGAAGGTGCCACTATGATGAAAAACACCAAAAGAGGCACTTTAGTGTAGGTGAAAGTATCTTTGATGGCTTTTACCACTTTACTTTAATTACTAACAAACCAGCCTTGCTTGGAAAGAAATTTAATGACAGTGAGTTAGTAAGGAAGACCTTGAGAATCTACCTGGCTCATGGGACTCCAAGACTAATGTGATTGAAGAAGCCCATGACTTGGACAAGCTGACTCTAAGTCAATTAAGAGAGAAGCTCTAAGCATATGAATCAAAGCTGAAGCATCAAAATGATCAAGAGAAGAACAAGACGTTTTTATAGGGTTTCACATGAATTTTAAAACAAAATCTTGCAGCGGAAAATTAAAAACCCTAAAACGGAATCCATGTGCTTTGATTAAATTAGATACAAAGAGGAATGAATCCAAAAAATATACCTTACAGTTTCATATCTAGAGATTTAAAATCAATTGCTTGCAATTTGAATCTACAAAGCACGACGATTTCATTGCGCCTTCTATGTAGTTCACACGAACAAGCACACCTAAAAAATGTAAAGACCCGCTATCCCCCTATAATTAAAATAGGTGATAACAGCACTCCAACCACATATAACCTGTAGAATTATATGTAAGGTTGTCCAAAATGAAGTGTTTGAGTAATTGTTTGCCTAATTCTATAAGGATCAACATATATCAAATCATAGGTTTTTAAGGCTCTAGCAAAACATAACTTCACTACTAATATATATATAATATATATATATATATAACACACAAGAGATACAACCCAAGTCATACATAGTCAAGTATATAAATATATTACAACCAAAGGCTTCTTACAAGCCTTAACAAAATCACAAAACATAACTCAAACTGAAACTTAAATTACATCAACAACGAAAGAGTTTACATCTAGTCTATTACAAAGACAAGGTTCTATCAAGTCTATGGTTATCTCTAATCCTCTAAGTCATCAAGAAAATCTTCAAAGTCGGTTTCATACTCCATACTTGCATAAAACTCATCGGAGTCATCTCCTGAAATGGTTAAAATATGAGCCAAAGGCCCAGTACACAAGTAACGAATACAAATGCAAAGTGAGTCACATGCCCTTAAGCTAAATGCAAAATGCAACAACCAATCATTTATTATTCAATCTTTAATTAGCCATACAACAAGGGAGTATTCAAACTCCGGACAACAGGAATCTCGTGGCAACCTGAGTAACAACCTTGACTCTCAGGGGGTTAATATAAGTAGCTCGGATACTCATACCATCCTAGATAAATTTACCATAACGATTAAGTAATCTCATCTAGGGTTTTTAGCCGTTACACAACTCTACTTAGACTCGGTCCATAACATGAATCTAGTTCACCGTTCCCATAAACATTGAACTAAACCATGGTATTTCCCCCCAACTTTAAGAAAATGTTACATCGATACCAAATTCTCCATTGATTACCCGCTGAACCACTTGTGAAAGTCATATCAAAATGATAAGGGTGGTCTAAGCGCCTAAACTACCATGCCTCCAATCTGAGCAGGGTGCCGCTCTCCGAACCAGATTTAACGGTATAATAGAAAATTCAATGAAGAATTATTAAGTCTTTTTCAATAAATAGTAGCTTTAAAGTAATGTCTATCGTAGCAAGGAAACAACCAAGTTACTACGTACTTGAAATAGCTCGGGAACTAATAGGGATGGCCGAGCGAGGATCAATCACTGTTCAAAGAGGTTATCACAATATCACACTTATTCCAAGCTCAATATCAACTAATCTCATACTTAACCATTCAAAGAAATTCAAATAAGTTATCACAAGATCTTAAAACAAGTAAAGGAAATCATATATATAATATAACTATTTTAGCTTAAAACTCATAGAAATCAATAATTTGTTAAATCTACAAATATACGTAAATCATGCTTAATTATATCACTCAATCATCATTACATATCAAATATCATTAATCTATCTCATTTTAGCTTAAAAAGATTCATTTCATAAGTTAAAACACATTTAACAAACCAATACAAGTTTTTAACTTTGTTTTAGAAAGTGTAGTAGCTGGAAAGAATCAAAATTTAAGCATTGATATTTTTAAAATTTGTAAAAACTTAAAACATTAAAGTTGTAGATCTCTTTTTAATCTTTCCAACTCAACTTGAATCACCTCAAACGGAGGTCGAATGAAAAAGTTACGATCAAATTACAAAACAGCATCGTAGTAAGGGAGAGATCAGAAATTGAAACGCCCTCCCATATGGGGCCGTTTGGGAGGCCGTTTCAACCCGGTGACATTGCACTTTTCCATCCAAGAGTGATACACCCTTCCATATGGGGCCGTTTCAATTAAGGGAAAGTGCATTTTCAAGGTCAGAGGGTGAAACACCCTTCCATATGGGGTAGTTTCAAGTCACCCCCACCCCCCCGGTTTCAATTCAGGGAAAGTGCATTTTCAAGGTCAGAGGGTGAAACACTCTTCCATATGGGGCCGTTTCAAAATTTTTTTTCCTTCTCCTGTTTTGAACACAAAATTTTGTAAACTTTTACACTTTCAAACCTTCTTTAAACTCATCCTAAGTTTCCCAAAGCTTGTTATATGATCAAAATACCATTCAAACCACATAAACTCCACTCAAAACATTAAAGACTTCACTTCACCATCATCATTATTCACAAATCATACCTCAAACCCCAAGTCCATAACACCCAACATTTAGTCATCAACCATTTGCATTTCTCAACACTTCTAATCTCATATAGTACATATATAACTAACTTCACTAGTCCCATAACACTTCTTATATTATCAATACTACATATAAATCATCAAACACAAGTTTAAGTTCAAACCTAGTGTTAAGAAACTACATACATTCATATATTCAAGATAGGAAAAAACATACTTACCAAGCAAACTTTGTACTCTTGATTTGTAGTCCTAAAGCAGGCTTTTGATGGTTTAATTTATAAGAGATGAAGGGCTTAATAGCATAGAGCCATGAGAAAGCTTTTGGGAGTGCAAAAATGGAGTTTATAAGCTTTTGAGTGGGTATTTGGGTTGTCTAAAAAATTTGGACGAATTTTACACTTTTATGGGTTGATGTTATCCTTTTGTTTGACTTTCATGGTTGCCACTAATAAGGCCTTTAATGGGCTTAACTTGTTTTAATTAATAGGCTTGGTTTGGTTAATTAAAGATGAGTTTATAGGCTTTATTTGTGACTAAAATTCCGTAATTTTGAGACTCATGTACATGCTTTATCTAACTTATTCTAATCATATTTCATACATTCTAATACACTTAAAATTTATGAACTCAATATTTAATTAATTCTAATACATTTAAATATTTTTAGCACAACTACACAACATATAATTCGTCATAAATATAAATCACATTCAGCACATATCAAAAGTATGTATAATTTCAACAACACACATATGAAATGTGAATTAGGAATTTATGGCTATTTCACAAAAGGAATCACTTTTGCATGCTAGCATAATTTAGAACGCTTTTAGATTGATAAGGAAGAATTGAGTTTTTCCTCTGCAGTGTTTTTATCTCTATTAGGGTTATAGATTTTCTCTGCCATCTAATGTGATAGTGAAAAGTCATAATCCTAAAGAGACCCTATTACTCCTATTTATAATATGTCAGTATTTTTCTATTGATATTAATACCTCTAATCTTATTAGGGTTGGACATGATAATAACCCTTTTAAAATAATTAAATTATTATTCATAATAATAATTTATTAATTTATTCTTCCCGTTGGACTTTAAAATTAAATCTATGTTCCTTTTTGTTTATTCTTTTATGTGTAATACTGTAGGTTCATTTGATATTAGCAGTTAACTTAAAAACTATTTCCAGTAAACAAAACATAAGCGGCTTTTAGCAAGACATTATGTTTACCAAAATCAAATGAAGATCGGTAATCTGATTTTACCTGTTCTATAACTTATGTCATCATCCTTTTTGCTTCGCAATATCTAGATTGAATATAAGACATGGACAATGTCATCCTTATATTATTAAATCTTGTTGTTTCTTAATCTCTAAGTGAATTGATAAAACAAATGAAACTGATGACACTATCAATTCATTTGAGCACAACCATGCATTTGTCAGTCTTACTTATCGAGGGGCCCAAAGATATCTTTCTCATAAAAGGGGGGAAAATCCTATCTTCATCACTCAGCCTCCTCTACATGATTCACATTATACTCAGTCAAAACCTTTATAATTATTCAGTTAAGAACAACGTTTGATTCATTCGAAACATAATGTTACTCATTTTGGAATCTATGGTGATTTCAAGTCTAAGGATGTATCGACATTGTTATTATGAGAATCACTTATGACTCTGGTCTATGTAGTGATCTCATAGTGGGCCAATCCAATATATAGATTTCCAATATATACTTATGAGTTTTATTTGTATCTCTATATACATAAATATCTCATGATTATCAAATAAAACTCATACTAGATTTAACTCATCATCATTTCACAATAATGAGAATCCAAGAATAAATAGATTATTCATGAATTATATTATAAAGTAAACATCCAAACTTTATAATAAAAATACCTCTAAATTAAAATACACATGAAATAACAATACTTAGTAATTGGCCTATGGCACAATCACTAACAATTTATTACTTTCAAAGCTGTTGAGAAGGATCCAAAATCTAACAAAGATTTTGAAAAGTGATGATGTGGGACTATTTGTGAGAAGACTTACAAGGCTGATTAAAGGAAAAGGTAAGCATACTAACCAAAGCAAACATTTTGCTAATGATCGTGTAAGTATGACGTAGGAAAGATGTTCAAGGAAAAGGAAGGAAAGAAGGAAAGGGAAAAAATTGTGTACTACAAATGCAATAAAGCAGGACATACCAAATATGTCATGTACTAATGAAAAAGATGGAAAAATACAAGAAGAAATAAAAAACTCTCATGGAAACATGTAGAATCATAAGATTATGAAGAAGCAAATATGTGCTTTACGGCTTTATTGGAGATATCTTTAGAATCTGAAAAATGAAATGATTGATAGTTTTAGAAAACAACTTAAACAACTCTTAAAAGCTTTATCTAAGACTAATGACAAAATAGAGGCTTTGCTAGATGTCAAACAAATCAATTGATGCTTGATGAAATGATATGCTTAACATGATATTGAAATTTTGCATATGGATAATCAAAGTTTCTGTGAAGCTTAAGATATGTTATCTAAAGAAAATAATACCCTACGAAAAGAAATAACAAGACTTAAGGTATGGATAAATGAAGTCTCAAAAGATTTAAGTTCCATGTTTAGTAAGTTTTTAGAAAGTAATTAAAAATTGCAAAAGAAGGACTAGACTATAACAAAGTTAAATCAACCTAAGGGAACAGTGTTTGTGAAAGGAAAAGAACCAATCACTAAAGACAATGTTAATACTAGTAACAACAAAGAAAATAATAATAAGAAGAATGATAAATACCAACAAATAATAAACTTGTTATGCAAGATTGAAAGTATGCTAGAAGATATCCTAGTAGAGTTACAACTACTTTTACAAAGGATATTATAGACGACTAGTTAGAGGATATGCCAAACATATCATTATTAGTACCAAAGAAGAACTATAAGTCCTTATCAACATTTAAAGAGACCCTGTCAATATAAAAGAAGAACAGTACGACATAATTCTTATGTATGCTTCTTTTGCAATAGATTGGGACATATTAAAAAATATTTCTACTATAAAAAAAACAAGCTCAGCCAATAAGTTAAGAACCAAAATAATACAAGCTTAAATTTTGGAGGACCTAAGCTAGTCTGGGTTCTTGAAAGAGTTTGATCACTTCTCTATAAATGCAAGAATGCGAGCAAAACTGAAAGGATTATGGTACCTACATAGTAAGTGATTAAGACACATGTCAAGAGATGCTTCATTGTTCGCAACAATAGAATGACAAGATAGAGGTTATGTGAAGTTTTGTGATGATAGCAAAGGAAAAATAATTGCTACTGGTACTATAGGTTTTTTCCATACAACAATTGAAAATGTTTCTCTAGTAAGAGGTTTGAAACATAATCTCTTAAGCATAAACCAACTGTATAATAAAGGGTACAAAATGATCTTTAGTAAGGATAAAATTGAAGGTTATGATGGAAATGGTGAAAACTATTTGAAGGCTTTCAGTAAAATAAATATTTATATGATTGAACCTACAAAAGTTAATGTTGAACGTACATGATAATTCTTTTGTGTGGCATAAGAAACTTGATCGTGCTAATTTCACATAACTTGAAAAGCTTTCTAAATTAAAACTAGTTAATGGTTTTCTTAAAATTTATGTTAAAAATGATATCAAATGTGATACATGTTTAAAGAACAAAATGATTTCAATTTCTTGTAAGTTGAAAAATATGATTTCTACTAAAAGACCTTTAGAATTGCTTCATCTTGACTTGTTTGGCTGTAAACCCCTAGATTTTATAATAGTTTTATGAGTAAATCTTAGAGCTAGAATCAAAACCGGAACCCTAAAGTCAAACTTAGTCAACATAAAGTTTTAGAAACTCTAGAACCGATCAAACAGTTCCAAAAACCCTAAAATATTACATAAATTAGAAAAAATAGGGTAAACTCAAATTATGAGCCAAATATATAGTATAAGACATAAAATGATCAGATTTGAAAAATTTTAATCGTTTCGAATCCATACGAGATCAGTTTCCAAGTCAAGACCTTAGCATGCAAAACGAGGCAAAATATTCTGACAAAAATCTATACTAGCAATATATTAATAAACTCATAAAATATCATATAAAATTTTATCGGGTCATAAAACCATTAGATATAGCACTTATACGTGTATTTTATCTCATCGGTAATTTAATTATCTTATTTACTATTCACTCTTATTCGTTCTACTCTATTTTTTCTTATACCTTAGGGTCTGTTTAGATGGTCTATTTTTCATTTGTATCTGTATCTTTTTTAAAATGATATGTGTAAATATATCCGATTTACATTTATATTTTATCTATATTTGGTTTTTTTTATCTTTTAATGAGAACCGCCAACTTTTCTTTTTATTTGTATCTAATTCTTTATAAATAATTTATTAGAAAAAAAAAAGTTTTAAAAAAGTGTCTGTGTTTATATCTGTAATCTGCCAACAAACAAACAGACCTTTATACGCCTATTTCTCACCTTCATTTTACTAATATACATTTTTTCCATACTTTACTTACTTTTTACTTTTCTTAATCAAATTTATTTATTTTCTCTCTTCCTTCCCCTTCCTTTCCTTATGGCCGACGCATCTCTCTCTCTCTCCCCCACTCTATTATTCTTTTTTTTTCATTTATTTTTACATCTTTAGTTGCCTCCAATTTTTATCTATAAATATCTCCCTTCCTCCTTAACTTTTTTCACACTTTTCATAACAAATAACCAAACTCTTCAAAAATTGCGTCTCAAAATGCCTTCCCTACTTCTCTTTCTCTCTTTCACGCCATACATACGCTCTTTGGTGCCTCTCTCAAAATTTCTTCCATCTTTATTTAAATAAAACACTAAACCCCTCTGCATATATTATATGTGTAATGAGTGTAGGTGTGTGTCTTTAATGTTTTCCATAAAATAAAAATCCCCATGATGCATTAAGCTAGAGAATGGAAATGCAAGACAACATACATCTCACATCATAATGTGTATGATCATAATTATCATGTGTTCATATTGATCATGTTTCTAACTTAACTTCTATACGTTAATATTTATATATAGTATGTGTATGTTTTAGAGCCTAAATACTCACTAATCTAACTCTTTTATTTCATGATTTATTTGATGCTTTTATAAGACTAGTCAACTTTTAGTCTTGGACTTATCTATTTTCAAGTCCAAAGTAGATTGGAATAATTCAAGTCTTGGAGAGCCTTAACATAAATCTAAAACTCTCATACTTTCCTATTATTTATCTTGTTTTTATTTATAAGACTAGAAATATTTCAAGTCTCATGAAGCCTTAATGAAATCTAAGACCTCCATATCTCATTTCATTATGCTTGTTCTATTTTATTATATATGGTGATTGAATTATTTCAAGCTTGGGGAGTCTTGATAACAAGTTAAGACTCCCAAGCTTTTGTTTTAATAGCTTTATGTTCTTGTTTAATTATTTCTAATTTTTCCATGTTCTTAATATAATTCCATGCCCCTAATTTTACCAATTCTATTTCTAGTTCATGCACATATATGGTCAAAAGTGATGTTGTCACCATACAAAATGAATTTTTCGAAAAACATGAATGTTGATAATTCTTTGTTATGCAAAATATTTTTTGAAAATCATATTTCCAATATATGAGGAATCTTTTCATCAAAGATAAAAGAATTGGAAAAAAACATTCACTAAAATTTTTCAAAATGTCAAACCTTAAAGGAATTTCTAAAATGTTACTACTAAGAGCATTTTGTTCCCAAACAAGTAATATCCATGTTTTGTGAAATAAAGTTTTGAAATAAGTATAAGAAACTCAATGTTCAAACTAAATATTAAACCATGATTTTCTTTAAGTTACATGTTGTAAATTTCAAAGAGGAAATTTTACTACAAGTTGTTTTACATAGAGTTCAACCTTTCTACCTTCTATAGAAGATTGTTATGATAAAATTCTAATTATAAGGATCATCACTAGGATCATATATGTAATATGATCTATTATTAATTCTAAGTGATTTCTAAAGGTGAGTATGTTTTATACTCATCATAAAAAGTCCAAATGAAGCGAAACTTTGAAAATTAAAAAGGATTAAAGTCTCGAATGGTTTTGATGTATTTTGTAACGTACCATTTCGAGACCTTAATGACTGTAAATGTTAAAAATAACTTTAGAAATTGATAGATTATTTGAAGTAGGTAAAAAATGACTGTTAATATGTGAAATTCCAAGTTAAAATAAGCAAGTTACGACCATTTTAATTTGGAACTTCTGTAACTAGGAAAAGTGATGAGAATAGAATAAATAGAGTTAAAAGATTAAGTGGAATCTTTACGAAATACTCATTTCTGAGTATTTCTTTTGTTAGGTGATGTGGAATTCAAAGTACCATATCCAGAAGATTACTTCAATTAAAGTTGCAAGGATGGTCGAGTGAGTTTATTTCCCTATTTTACGTATTCATGTTTGTGCTTGTAGTATAAAAGCACTAAAAAATAGAGAAAAGATAAAAATAGAATATGCATGAGAGGATTATCATGGGATACGGTTGTGTTCATATTGTTTGTTGAAAATAAATTAAGTATATCATAACTTGAATTATTGATTAATAATTTTGTTTTTAATGCCATGATGTATTGTTTATGTATATATATATATATATATGCTCACCCCTAAAATAATTAATATCTAAATTGAGAAAGAAATATCAAATTGATCATACATAACACGAAGAGAGTCACATCATTTTTGCTACTATGCCCTGTTATGGGATGAGAGAATAGTAGTGGTAGCAAGTAGCAGCCAATAAATCTACAATAAAATGTGGCATATAGGAGTCTGAAAGTCTACAAAATTATTGTGGTTGTATAGGCTTGTAACACCCTAACCCCAAATAGAGACTGTAAATCCATTCAACATGTGATTTTCGGTTAATCATCTGTGTTGTTTACTCATATGGAGGTTACATTTCATATGCTTCTTAACAATAACATGATTGTTTATCTGTGCGAGTATGTTTTTATGCGAATATTTTCATTAAGCTAGTTATGCTTACTTCCCCTTAGGTTTTTACTGTAGCATGCATACTTGTGGCTGAAGTCATGTAGGATCTTCACTCAGGTATTAACCAAGTGAACTAAGAAGCTTTTGGAAGAAGTACACAATTTAGTTTTGGCATAGACCTCCATACAAATCTTCTTATGTAGCTTCTATTTTTTGGAAACCACTCTTTGGATTGTACAATTGTAAGTGCTGGTGGGGTGTGCCCCTAAGAAATGCAAGACTTCATGTTTAAGTTATAAAGTTATGATTTATCGTTCTTGAATGCTATTTATAGTTATCTCCTTAAACTACTTTGTTTTAATGGTAAGTCTCCTATTGTTGTATAAGCATACCTTGCACCTAATATTGAAGCTTTTGTGCAACTAAGGTGGTCATTTTCAAGCTTTAATGTTAAGTGTAGCAAACTGCCATGATTAGAATATCCTTTGGGGCATAACATTGGCCCTATACGTACTCTTAGTTTAGGAGGTAATAAATATGGTCTTATAATTGTGGATGATTTTTCTAGATTTACATAGGTACCGTTGTTGAAACATAAATGTGAAGCTTTTAATGCTTTTGAAAAACTTCTCAAAACAAGTAGAAAATAAAAAAGGGGTAATCAATAATAACCTTAAGAATTAGTCATGACAAAAGAGTTTGAAAATATAAGTTTTATTAATTTTTGTGAATAAAAATGAATTAATCATAATTTTTCTACACTCTATACCCCACAACAAAATGGAGTCGTTGAAAGAAAAAATACAATGTTACAATAAATGACTCAAAGTTTGTTAAATGAAAGTGATATTGCATAACATTTTTGGGCTAAAATTTTATTTGTCTACTTCATGCTATGTTATTAACCATGTTTATGTGAGACCTACGACATAGAAAATAGCTTATGAAATCTATAAAAAGGAGGAAGCCAAATGTCTCATACTTTCATGTGTTTGGCAACAAGTTCTATATCAAGAAAACAGAATTTAATCTTGGTAAATTTGATAAACAAGTTAATGAAGGAATATTTCTTAGTTACTCTCTAAATAGTAAGACGTTTCATATTTTCGATAAAGTATCTAAAGTTGTAGAAGAATCTATAAATATTTCATTTGTTGAAAATGTTAAGCATGATGATTCTAATGATGACATACCAAGGGATAAAAATAAGGATGAAAGTTAAAAATCTCAAGAAGGATTACAAGATACAGCTGAAGTACTTGTAGAACCTCAAGCTGAAAGTTTGCCATAACTAAAAGTTGAAGGTCTACCAGAACCTTCATCAAAAAGTTTACCAGGAGGTACACTAGAACCTTTATAGGTTAATCCCGAATCTTTTAAATCTTAGAGATTTAAACCTTATCATCCACTTGAACAAGTTTGAGGCAACATAAATATGGAGTAATAACAAGATCAAAATTGGAGTATTTTGAAAATCATTTTGCTTGAAGTTGAACCTAATTTTGTGCATAAGGCTTTGCTAGATAACAGTTGGATCAATGCCATGCAAGAGGAGCTTACTTGAATCGAAAGAAATCAAGTATGGACTTTGGTTCCGAGGCCAAAAAATAAGCCCATAATTGGTAAATGGGTATTCGATGAGCATGATAAGATTATTAGAAACAAAGCAAGACTAGTAACCAAAGGTTACTCCTAAGAAGAAGGTATAAAATTTGATGAAACTTATACTTCAGTTGCTAGGTTAGAAGCTATTAAACTTCTTTTTAACCTATGCTTGTTATATAGATTTCAAATTGTTTCAAATGGACATTAAAAGAGCATTCTTAAATGGTTTCATAAAAGAATAAGTATATGTAGAACAATTGCCAAGTTTTGAAGATCCATTTAAAGAAAATCATGTTTTCAAATTTAAAAAGGCATTTAGTACTTAAAACAAGCTCCTAGAGCTTGGTATGAAAAGTTAACTGAATTCTTATTTAAAAATACTTATTCAAGAGGAAAAGAAGATATAACTTTATTCATTAAACACATTAAAGATGATATACTTGTAGTTCAAATATATGTTGATGACATCATATTTAGCTCTACTAATGAAAAGCATTGCAAGAGTTTTTTTCGAGATGATGCAAGCTGAATTTGAAATGTATCTCATGGGTGAGTTAAATTTCTTCCTTAGACTACAAATCAAACAAACACTAAGTGAAATTTTTGTTCATCAAGAAAAGTATACAAAACAAATGCCAAAGAAATTTACCTTTGAAAATGCTAAAGAAGGTCCTACTTTAATGTCTACTTTATTAAGGTTAGGTTCTAATATAGAAGGAAATAAGGTAAGTGAAAAAGTATATAGAAGTTTTATTGGATCTTTATTATGTTTAACTGTTGCTCGACTTGATATATTGTTTGGTGTGTGTATATGTACATGATATCAAACAAAATCAGC
This sequence comes from Combretum micranthum, assembly GCA_024138025.1. Classification (NCBI taxonomy): domain Eukaryota; kingdom Viridiplantae; phylum Streptophyta; class Magnoliopsida; order Myrtales; family Combretaceae; genus Combretum; species Combretum micranthum. The sequence continues at coordinate 1,144,702 of JAMXBD010000038.1, read as the reverse complement.
TGAAACACATTTATCAACTGTAAAAATGATTTTTAAGTATGTATCTTGCACCATCAAACTTGGAATTGGTACCCAAGAAATCAAAATATTGATTTGATTAGATACTTAGATGCCAACTATGTTAGTTGCAAGATAGATAGAAAAAGCACATCTAGTACTTGCCATTTTTTAAGGAACAAATTAGTTTCATGGTCTTCCAAGAAATAAAATTCTACAGCCTTATTAACAATTGAAGCTGAGTATATTTTAATTGGAAATTGCTATACTTAAACTTTATGAATTAAACAACAATTATTTGATTGTGGTCTTAAATGCAAAAATGTTCCTATAAAATGTGATAATACAAGTGCTATCAATCTTACTAAAAATCCTATTCATCAATCAAGATTTAAAAGTTTCATGCATGATCATGTTAATAATGAAAATGTGTCTTTAGAATATATTAAAATTGAAAATCAATTAGTAGATATATTTACAAAACATTTGGACAAAACAAAATTTGAATACATAAGAAATGAGATCGGTGTTTGTAATCCTTTTTATAATAAATATTAATAATTAAAATAATTTATGACAAAAATAATAAAATTTTAAGTAAGTATGTTGATAGTTTAAACATGCCATGTTACCTTCTTTCAAAACAAAACAATCCACCCTACTCTTTACTGCTTATAATCTTTTTAAACGACCAACCTTTTCATGAAAAATCTCTGAACCTCAACAATGGCTCTCATGTGATCTTCAAGAGTTTCATATGCCTTTTCAAGATCAAAACCATCTAAAAACCCAACTAAAACCACTTTAAACCCTAACCCAACAAAAAACCTAGAAACTATTCAAGAAGAGGGATAACTAAATCAACAAGGTGTTTTTTGATGGAGATGATGTAGGGAGTAGAGAGAAGGAAGATAACGTGGGTAATGATGGAGGAGAGGAACATGATATGCTAGAGGCTGAGCAAGAACATTAGTTAACTATGAAAAAGGTAAGAAAATCTATTTTGAAATCTTAGAGGAAGCTTAATGCAATTGAAGGAATGATAGAGATAACTGATAGTTATAATGTTGAGTTTGGGTACTTTAGTAAAAATGGGTTGCATCTTGACAAGTTTCTTGAGGAAGTAGGATGCAAGAAGTTGTGTAGTTTAAAGGCAATTGTTTTTAGACAATCCTTGTGGATTTTTATAAAAATCTTGATGTTAAAAAGAAAAGATAGGTTGAAATATGTCGCATTTGGGAAGAAGTTGAAAATAACTTGAGAAGATATAGTTGATTTTTTAGGTATGGAGGATTAGAGGCTGATGATGTTCTATTAGAATATTATAGTTTTGGTACTACAATATCCTCTTATCATTCGAATGCTACACAAGATTGTCTGTGCATGTATTTTGCCAAAAAGTGGAAGTATTACTTCAATTTCTCTTGATAAGGCTAAAATTGTTTTAGGAATGCTTAAAGGAATAAAAATAAATGTAGCCAGCAAGATAATCCAACATGTGTTTTCAAATAAGGATAAGAAACCATATGAAAGTCTACTGATGAATCTGTTAGGATATAAAGGTTTAGTTTTGCCCAAAGAGAATTATAAGAAACTAGCTGTTAAGAGAATTAATGAAAGTACTTTTCATTATAAGGGCATCAATGTTAGGAAAAAGATATGATGTTCTTTAGACTGTGTTGTATATGGATTCTAAGTATATTGAAGATGATGTTCTTACTTAGATTAAGAAACTTGAAAGAGGAAATTTAATGGCTGTCGGAGTTGAAAATGATAATGGTCCTGCAAAAATTTCAAGAAAAACAAAAGGGAAAGAAGTTCATAACAAAGAAACTAGAACTAAGAAGAAACATGAAAAGATAAGGAGTAAAGGTGTTGAGATTAGGGATGAACCAATGGTTGAGAGTGGTTCAGAAGAAGAAATGGATAGTAATCCTCCCATTGGAACTCACAACTATGACGCTTCTTCAAGTCATGATTTGAGTAAAAAGTTTGCTAAGTTAGAAACTTTGTCATGTCAAGTTTGTTAGAGTTTAAGAAGTTGATTAAGAAGGGGAATGTCGAAGAATAATCTGATGGTCAACTACCACCTTCACTAGATAGGTTCTAGCAAACAACTCCACCTATTGCTTCTTTTCATGAACCCATATAACCTGAACAAACTCCTATCATAAATCCTCAAACACCTCAAAGTATGGGAATATTACATCAAACAAAGATAGAATTTGCGAAAAAAATTATTAACAACAAATTTGCAATAGATTTGACAAATTAATTAATTAAATTAAAATCAACAAAAAATTGAAACAAATTTGTGATCGAATATTAAAATAATTTTTTAACAAATTACAAATTGAGACAGATTTGGGATAGAAAGAACTGTCTCTACATTATTTTAGCGTAAACTTTCATCGCTAATTTTTGATAGAATTTGTATGTGTTAGAGACTGATTTTTCCATTGCAAATTTGCAATGGATTCAAAATTAATCGCAAGTAGAATTAGCAAAAATAGTTTTTATGACAAAAATTATGTCTTTGAAAGCCTTTTGAAACAAAATTTTTATTTTCAGATATAAAAATTTATGTCTCTAAATTCCAGTTTTCTTGTATTGATAAAAGCATGCATCTAAACCTTTAATTTTGGATCGAGTCCTAATCGAACCCGACTCAAGCCAGCATGATGGATCCTATGCTGGACCCACCCTAATATAACAGTTTACACTCATTGTGGTTGGCGGGTCCATGCCAGGTCTAAGTGGCAGATCCAGCGGGTCCTCAAAGGTCCGACCAAAAAAAAAAAAATGAAAACTACATGATTTGAATTTCCATGTACCTTGTATTGTGAGAATTTACACATTAAAATAACTCATGGCTATGAATAGTGCAATAAAATGATATGTCCATCCAAATGCCAAATAGGAGACCATCATGTATACTGAGTGCAAAAGAAGACCCTTTGCTACCTTAAGGACATGGTCACATGGCCTTTACCGTGAAATGGTACATGTAGTCACAATTGTTTGAAATCTTCTGCAAACATTAGTAAATTGAACCACACCTAGGATGATCAGTATAATTGGTCTTTTTTTTTCCTTGCCATTTTCTAAATTTTAATGAAATAAGAGAAAACTGCCGAGTCTAAACTGTCAGACCTGCTCCTTTGAACCAGTGGAAGGGTCCTTAAAAATTGGATTCGTACCAAGACCCAATTCATAATCGTGAAATGTCTAGTGTCATGCATAATCTTCTATTGAATTAATTCTTAATGAAAAGGTACGAGGATAAGCCGCGTAAAAATCGTAAAATAAGAGATAAAATATGGAAGTATAATGTAATAATAATATAGGTTAATTATATAGTTTATTCTTGACCATAAAGTGTCACTTTCTTTCCCTCTGCCATGTTTATGTTGATGTGAACTGATGGATAACTTCTTGGATTGTGTTTATATAGACAGGAGGTAGATTACGATATTGCAAATTGACTTGGTAGGCAAGGGTTTGATAGCATTATTGATATCGCAATTGCCAATATGTATTATAAATATATATTATGAGGAAAATTGTTATTTGAGTGTCCGGTGGCAGTTATTAAGATATTAAATATTTGGATTTTTTCTGTTTTTTTTTTCAATAAATGGTGTGATCGGTATTAGAAATATGAAAATTTTTAAAATCCATAATATATACCATGAAGATACCAATTAAGGGGACATAATTTATACTAAATTAGTAATTACACTAATAATGGAATAGTGGTTGACCGGAAAACATATCCAATGGTCATAGATCTTACCTGTTTCTTAAGAAAGCCAGGGGCTCTTACTTCTTTGATTGTTTTGTCTATTTTAAAATTTCATTATGAACAAGCTAACATTCAAGCTATAATTTATGTGAAAATGGCTATTGAAATTAAAGAAAAACAATTTTCAAAGGTCTCCTAGTTCTAGAAATTTGTTACTTTGTGGTTTTTCTTTTTTCTTTTTCTTTTCATACATAAGAATAGTAACTATTTATGACGAGTCAAAAGCAGTAAGATCTATACTTATATGAAAATTAAAAAAAAAATTATTTCCGAACCCAGGCCTTTGTTATATGCAAAGTAGGGGCGGTTGGACTTTAGTCTATTTATTATCCATTATTAGAATATAGAGATGCCAATCATGGAGTGAATCAAGCAAAAACTTTTGGCCAAAACAATGTCAAATGTGGAAAATTGCTTATTTAGAGGAATTTGCTTGCTTCTCAAGTGGAATTTGCTTGCTTCTCAAGAAAAATTTCAGGGTAAACCCTTCAATTTTCTACTACTCTTATTATTTTCAAATTCACGATTGGACAGGAAAAGATATAATTCGTAGCTTTTGCTTTTCGTCGAAGCTGTTATCTGATTTGAAGAGCTAACACTGCATTATTCTTACAAAGTAAAGACATAAAAACAGAACAGCTTTATTCCACCAAGATAGGTACGAGCTACAGACAAAAAGCAAACCATGGCAACAAACAGGTGACACAGCCATAAACACTGATTCATGACATCAAGCGGTTGGTGTTTGAACAAACTTGTTCCTAAAATTTTGAAAGAAAGCCACCTGCTGCTCAAAAGGAGGAGCTTCCTCTTTCACAATAGAGATCTCAGCAAAACCTTTCACCCAGGAAGTTACTAATGGATATTTTTCGGAGTCCATGAACTTGATTCCTAGGACTTGCTCATGAGCTTTGTAAGCACCAAAAAGGGAGCACATCACGATGTCCAGAAATCCTATATTCTCACCCTTAATGCATGGCGAGCCTCCTGGAAAACTGCCCTTGATTCCTTCTTCAAGTATCTTCAGTTTCTCACGGGCTTCGGCCGCGGCTTTCTCTTGTGCTTCTCCCTCTGTTTTTGTCACTGCCATTATGGACTCAAATATCTGCAATTAAAATAAAAAAAAAACCTGTTATCCCAAAAATGAAGTCCTCTCTGTCATTTTTTTTTTAAATTTATGTAATTTACCCATAATTCTATAAATTTAAGATATAATATAACATTTTAAAGTTTAAGGAACCTTAATACTACTTCTCTTTTCTATTTTGACATCATACTAATTTAAAGTAGAGTAAATGGATGTATTATTAATCTTAATACGATATCAAAGCTAAAATAATGGTTGTGATTCCTAGCAAGCATAATATTAAGAGAAAATGTTGGCAATGTTGTAAAGTCCGTTTTTTAAGATTTAAACATCTCGATCCTCAATTTTAATAATAAAATGGCTGAATAATATGAGTATTAGAGTTCCATTCTAGTCTTGTCCCATTTCTTATTGAAAATACAGAATAACTATTCCTCATAAATAAAATATAATAGAGACTGGAAATATTGAGAAACAATCGAACTTATAATGTGTTAAGACAAAGATAAAGGTTTAAGAAATGATATATATACTGACCTGTTGGTGAATAAAGCTGGCCCAGAACCTGACTTTAGCTCTTTCATAAGGATCTTTAGGCAAAAGTTGAGGGCCATCACTCCAAGTTTCATCAATATATTCAAGAATCACATTGGACTCTGCAATTGGATTTCCATTATGGACTAGGACAGGAACTTTCTTATGAACTGGATTGTATTTGATAAGCAATGGGCTCTTGTTCATCAAGTCTTCCTCTACATAATCAAAGTCAACGCCTTTAACTTTAAGAGCAAGTCGAACTCTTTTAACATATGGACTTGCAAAAAAACCATGAAGGGTCACTTTGTTTCCCTCTGCCATTCTCGTATTTGTCTCAGCTTCTGGTTGAGCCTAGGAATTTGGTTTTGTTGTGAACTGATGGAGGTTTCATACCATGGATAGTGTTTATATAGCAGAGAAATGGACTGAGATATTGCATATTTGGTATCTACTTGCTATGCAAGTTTTAGTAGCGTCATTGCTATTGTCATTGCCGGTAAGTTATAATTTAGGAGAATGGTGTTCTTGACCCTTTCTAAGATGTCTACTAACGTTCCATGTTAAAAATATTAAATATTTTTACAACCAATGTCTTGAGAATTCGCCTCACATTTACCTATACCAGATTTATAACAATACTTAGTCTGTTTGGGTAGTCTGTTTTTCATCGATATCTATATCATATCATTATCCGATCTGTTTAATCAATTTAAAAGTAAAAATATCTATTTTTTACAAATAGTTTGTTAAAAAACAACTAAAAAATAAAGCTAAAATAATAGAAAGTGTAAAGACCCGTTCCACTAAATCCCGAGATTTAAAGTATCGAGTCCCCAACCACATATAATAATTTCACATTATATGCAAGGTTGTCCTAAAACTAACAGTTCATGATAATTGTTTGATTAAATCTACTAACACTTTATAAACAACTTTTAGCAAAACAAGATTACTAATAAAAGCAATCCATACATATATATATTATATGTACAAAGTTCAGTGTCAATGTAAGACACTACAAAATTACAAGTTGTTTCTGGTACAAAAGATAACCTAAAGAGATCTTATGGTCTTTTACAACTTAGGCTTATTTAACAGGCCTTCTATACAAAGAATTATGCTTTAAACAAAAGCTTCTCCAAAATCCAAGGGCATTTGAGTCCTACTCGTCCCATCCGTCCATAAATCTCTCAAAATCTGATCCGTATCCCAGATCATCATATAGCTCATCTTCATTACCTGCAAAGCAGCAAAAATGAGCCAAAGGCCCAATGCGCAATAACAAATACAAGAACAATTTGTCAAGCAAACTTGAAGCAAGTGAAATGCATCAACGGTCAAGTCATTATCTTGTTTAGTTTTCTTTTAACAAAACAACAGTAGAATATTCAAACCTCAAAATCATGCTCTGGGAACTTAGGGGCCCTGAGTAACAGCAGCTGCTTAGGGGGTTGATATAAACAGTCCGAATACTTATATTTCATATATCTATTCCATAAAGAAATAGCTTCATTTATGGTTCAAAAGCCGTTGCTCGACTCTACTTAAACTCAGTCCACAACATGAGCCTAGTTCACAAGTTCCCATAAACTTTGAACTAAACCATGGCATTCCCCCCTAAGTTTAAGCAAACGTTACTCAGATACTATTCTCCCCATCGGCTATCCGCTTAACCAAAAACAAATCGCTATTGCATCATAGTGTACCATTGCATCATGGTAAAGTCATTGCATCATGACTTAGGTTAAGCGCCTAATTAACATGTCATTGCATCATAATAGATTTGTTGCTCCTCGGACCAGATTAAACAGCGCAATAGACATTCAGTTCATCAAATTATTAAGTCGAATCGAATTAAATCAATTTTAGTAATGTCTATTCCTAGCATACAACAAACAAGCTATTGCGTACCTGTACCTAATAGTGTATTACTATATTCACTCGGAGGGGAATTAACTGAAGAACCTTTAACTGAAATAAGAATATCAAAACAAATCAATAATCGAACGTAGAATATATATATATATATATATCACAATCCTAGGTTAACTATACAAGGAGATTCAATAAACCTAACATATGGCTTTAACATCTAATTCATACATAAAACATGTTTATATAGCATACAGATTCATTAGAAGATCATATATGAAGTAAACAATTGAAAAATGTTGAATTTGTAAAACTCAGGGGATACGCAGCCTATCTACACAGGCAAAATTGAACTAAACGCTGGCAGTGTTGAAATTATACGCCAGCGGCATTAAGCTCGGCGTTAAGAAAATCAATTATGTTCGCATTCAACACCGATTGAAGGCCGGCGGCGTTGAAGCCTTAGTGGCCGGCGTACGGTTTCAAAAATAAATGCTGGCCAATTTCTTTTTAAAAGCCGGCGGCGTTTTAAGCGGCTTTAGAAAAATCATTTCAGATTGTATTCAACACTGCCTCTATGTTGACAGCGTTGAAGTACTAGATGCTGGCGTATACTAAAAAATAGACCTATTCGAAAAGTGTTTATTTCTCCTGTTTTACACTTTGAAAAACTATAACATATAACACTTAATCTTTCTTCAAACACATATTTAGCTTCATACACTATCTTCTATCTACATTAACCAATTCTAGCAACTTTGAACATCATAACAACATATCAAACTACTTCATTCACATCAAACCCTCTCCTACTCTTTACTGCAACTTCAACTACTCAAATCAACTTCAACCCTCACCGACACTTCTCACTACTTCCATAACACATAAACAAGTTCATATAACAATAAAACACAACCTAACATATATCAATGCATCAAACCATTCAATTCAAATGACATTAAACTCATCCTAACATAGATTTTACACCTATAATACATGAAAGAAAATTAAAAAAGAATTTGTACTAGCTTTAACTTACTTGAAGAGGCTTTGGCTTGGAGAGATTTTTGAATCCAAAAGCTTGTTATTGGTTTTGATTTAGAGCTTATGGTTTGAAGATAGAAGAAAAAGAGAAAGAAACGAAAAGTGGAAAAATTCGTATGGAAAATGTGGGCTACCAAAAAAAGCTATATTTGATCAAATTTGGGACTCAAATTTATCCTAAGTTTGACTTTTGGGGCATATATGACTTAGGTTTGATTTGGAGTTAATTTGAGTTTAATTTGAGCTTGAAAATGGGCTAAATTTCTTGAAAATTTATGCTAACAATTATTAGGACAATTCAAAAGTAGTTTTCATAATTTTAAACATAACACATGCATATTAATTCATAAAAGACACAAACATTAATTATAATATACATATATTAATATACATAAAACAATAACATTAATCTCATTATACATACTCACATACATCAATAGTTTACATTAATAAACATAATATATCAAACCTATTTCTATATATTCATTTTCATATATTAAAATTACTTCAAACTTAATATTTAGAACTAATATTGTATTCACATGCAAATTTAATTATTGAATAAATTAGATTATTTCAGAAAGATGATAAAACAATCGAACCCTTAGAATTGTAATAGAATAGCATAGTTGTTGAGTGTCCACATAAAAACAGTCCTTGGCCTTGTTTCTTAAGAATATTAGAGGCTATTATGACTTTTACTATTAGATAAAGAGAACGTCTTTAATACTTAAGATTTTACTGTTTTTCTATTCGAGTACTAAATCTAATTTTTTTTCCCTCTTTTTGAGTCCTTAATCTTTGTAAAAGGATGCAAAGGATAACTTTTTTTAATACCATAATTTTTCCTGTTAACTTTTGACACTTGACATATTTTCATTCGCTGAAAATTATGCAAATTAATAAAATAACTAAATTAAAATGAATTTTAAAAATAGTTAAAAATAAATAAAATTTTAAAAAATATTTTATAAACTGTAAGAATGAAAACGAGAAAAATAAAAAATTATGTACAAATAAAAAAATTCATAATTTTAATTATTCAATCCGGTATTAATATTCATTATATGCGTATAATGTTGAGCCTATTGCGATTTGGAATCCAGACCTTGTTTTTCTTTTGATTTTGATTCTGGCGCACACATTAAAGCTGTGCGACACGTGTTCACGCTAGGGGTGGGCAAAAAAACCGACTGAACCAAACCAATCCGTAACCGAACCAATCCAAACCGAAAATATGGTTTTTTTCATGGTTTGGTTTGAAGTTTTTTAAATCCGAACCAATCCGTAAATTTATGGTTTGGTTTGGAAGGTAAACCGAACCAATCCGTAAAACCGAACCAAACCGTTTTAGAAAAATATAATAATATTTTACTATATGTTTATATGATTTCATTTGATATTTATTATTTGGTGAATATTAATTAAAATCAACTTGTCCTTTTTTTAATTTTTCTAAGCTCATGATATGTAATTTTTTGTTGATGATGAACTATTATTTTTTTCTAATAGCTTTTAACTTTGTAAAGTATGAAATTTATTTATTCAGTTATAAACTTTCATTATGTATTAATTGTTTAATATATTTTGTTAACTAATCATTTTATTTATTGATGAATTTTGTTTGTAGATGATTTTTTATTTTAGCTAAATTATTGGTAGATAATTGCCATGATGGTTATATTAAAAATCATAAATTATGACTTACTATGTATTGGTTAGTGAATGTATTTTATTCGTGGATAATTGATTTTATAGAGAACTATAGATTAAAAGTATGAACAATTTATAAAGTATTTTGTTATGGTTTATAATATCAACTTTATAAAATGATATAAATATTTAAGAATCTACACAATTGTAAAAAAACTAGATTTTTAGTGAGAATTTTGATTTAAACCGTAATCCAAACCGAACCAAACCGTTATTTAATGGTTTAAAAATTTATAATCCGAACCAAACCGTTATTTAATGGTTTGGTTTGGGATGGAAAAAAAACCAAACCGTAAATTATGGTTTGGTTTGGTTTTAAGAAAAACCGAACCAAACCGATCCGTGCCCACCCCTAGTTCACGCACCGGCTTCTTCCCCCTTCAAGCGATTCCTGGGAAATGAAAAGAATGTGCTAATAAACTAAAATCTAGATCAAATCCAATCACTTTTATCATGTTTTTACTCTAATCTTAATGAGGTACATTAGATAATGTTATTGTGGGCAAATAGATGGTATTATTTCAATTTGATTGCCCCTTCTAAGAAGAAAGGTTGAAGTGTTGATTCTCTTCTTCATCCAATATTTGATCATTTGAATAAAAACTATAATTAAAATTAAATTTTTTTTTATTTTTACAGAATTTTCTTTTTTTTCTTTTAATTTTTATAGTTTTAAATTAATTTTATTGAGTTTTAGTTATTTTAAGTATCAGGTTAAATTTATCTCAATTTAATTATTTTATTAATTTGAATTACTGATTTTCAGTAAATGAAAATGTGTCGAGTGTCAAACTTAACGGAAAAAACTAATTGTGTTAATAAGCAAAGTCTTACAAAAATTAAGGATTCAAATAGAATAAAAAATAGGTTTATGACTCAAATAAGAGAACTGTAAAATGTTAAGGACTAAAAATATATTTTTTCCTTAGATAAATTATAAACACTTTCTTTTTTCGACCTCCAAATATTTAGATTTCTGATCTTTAAATATATAAATTTAAGCATTTAGATAGTTATTTGTAAAATTAAGTCAAATTTTGATTAACTAATTATAAAAATTAAAAATAGCTTAAATATTAAATTAATATTTCTAAGTTTCAAATAATTAATTACCAAAATAAGTAAAATTTATATATCAATCAACAGAAAGCCATCAAACGAAAGAAAAGCAATTAGTAAAAAAGTTCTAAATGATACCATGCGTAAAGCTTCAGCAAAAACGAAATGAAACAATATAAAGTTATATTGTTTTAGTTTGTTATCAATAATCAATTTAACTTAGGGTATCCTTAGTAGATATTCCAATTATTTACATGTGGCCACTTATAAAGTCTTAATTCTTGTTGCTATAGCTAATTATTGGAAGTAGTACGGAACCATATAACAAGGGAATAGTTTTTGGATTGTTTTCATTAGGTTGCTAACTGTAGCATGATCTAATCTTGACCTTTGATGTGCACGAATACAAAAAACTATGGGGTAAATTACACCAAAATGTATTAATATTTTGGGGTAAGTTCATTTAAAGTATCAACGTTTTAAGTAGTTAAAAAGAGGAATCGTTCACAAAGTGAATCAAATGAGTTATCAACATTTTGTAAAGTTCATTTAAGATATCAATATTTCAAATTTTCATTAATGATCAATTATTGATACTTTATTTGACTCATTTTACAATTTAATCACTTAAAATATTAATATCTTAAATAAATTTATTTCGAAACGTTGATTTCTTTTTTAGACAACTTGAAACATTGATACCTTAAATGAACTTATCCTCAAACGTTAATACTTTTTTATGTAATTTGCCTTATATATATAAGACAGTTTCATGTATATATATAGTTCACCATGATTAGATAGAGTTTGATGCAATTCTAAATCTAGAACAACCTAAATTTGTCGAATTAGGATTAAACCTAGTAGAAGAATTCATAGAGCAGAATAATTAATTAAGTGGTTTGTTAATTAATTAAAATAATGCAATTTGAAGCAATTAATTAGGAAATGTCCAATTAATTGATGAATGATTAGAGGCTCTTAGGTTCAAATGGTCTTACCTATCACATCCTTAGCGTATAGCGTACAAGATATACTAGTTTCGCTACATATATTACTTAAGCAATATATGTAAGGCTTTACTAAACTAGGTGTTTTTTTTTTTTTTTTGGCAGATAAACTAGGTGGGTTTATTATCCATATTTTAATTATGAATCCATCCTTAAATTTTAAAAATTTTGATAGAGTGCCGACTATTTCTCCACATTCAAGGTCAATTTTGTAAAAATATCAACTCAATAGCAAATTTTTATAAAAGAAACATTTCTGTATAAACAAGCCTACTATGGGCCTCTAAAGTGAGCATGGCTTGCTCTTAAAAACATTAGGCATAAAAGTTCATCCAAAAGTAAAAGTAAGTATGTATTTAGTTAATTATAGTCATCCTGTAAAAGAAAAGTTTAATGAGGTTCTCCTGAAAATTTCAAGAAAATTCATATTCCCTGACATGCATCGAGTTATCTAAATGCTCACTTATAATCCGCATCCCCAATATCCAAGAAATCATAATAGAAGTCTATATACAAGGTTTTCTTTTTTTTTTTTTCTTTTTCTTTTCATATATAAAAGTAGTAACTATTTCTATCGAGTCAAAAGCAATAAGATCTATAATTATATAAAAATTTAAAAAAGAAATATTTCCAAACCCAGGTCCTCTGTTACACTCAAAGGGACTTTAGTCTATTTAGTATCCACTAGAATATAGAGATGACAATCATTGAGTGAATCAAGCAAAAACTTTTGGCCAAGACAATGCCAAATGTGGAAAATTGCTTATTTAGTGGATTTTGCTTGCTTCTCACGAAAAATTTCAGGGTCAACCCTTCAATTTTCTACTACTCTTATTATTTTCAAATTCACGATTGGACAGGAAAAGATATAATTCGTAGCTTTTGCTTTTCGTCGAAGCTGTCATCTAATTTGAAGAGCTAACTTAAACACTGCATTATTCTTACAAAGTAAAGATATAAAAACAGAACAGCTTTATTCCACCAAGATAGGTATGAGCTACAGACAAAAAGCAAACCATGGCAACAAACAGGCGACACAGCCATAAACACTGATTGATGACATCAAGCGGTTGGTGTTTGAACAAACTTGTTCCTAAAATTTTGAAAGAAAGCCACCAGCTGCTCAAGAGGAGGAGCTACCTCTTTCACAATAGAGATCTCAGCAAAACCTTTCACCCAGGAAGTTACTAATGGATATTTTTCGGAGTCCATGAACTTGATTCCTAGGACTTGCTCATGAGCTCTGTGAGCACCAAAAAGGGAGCACATCACGATGTCCAGAAATCCTAGATTCTCACCCTTAATGCATGGAGAGCCTCCTGGAAAACTGCCCTTGATTCCTTCTTCAAGTATCTTCAGTTTCTCATGGACTTCGGCCGCGGCTTTCTCTTGTGCTTCTCCCTCTGTTTTTATCACTGTGATTAGGGACTCAAATATCTGCAATTAAAATAAAAAACCTGTTATCCCAAAAATGGAGTTCTCTCTATCTTTTTTTTTTTTTTTTAATTTATGTAATTTACCCATAATTCTATAAATTTAAGATATAATATAACATTTTAAAGGAACCTTAATACTACTTCTCTTTTCTATTTTGATACCATACTAATTTAAAGTAGAATAAATGGATGTATTATTAATCTTTACACGTTATCAAAGCTAAAATTATAGTTGTGATTCCTAGCAAGCATAATGTTAAGGGAAAATATTGGCAATGTTGTAAAGTCTGTCTTTTAAGGTTTAAATATCTCGATCCTCATTTTTAGTAATAAAATGGTTAAATAATGTGAGTATTTGAGTTCCATTCTAGTCTTGTCCCATTTCTTATTGAAAATACAGAATAACTATTCCTCATAAATAAAATATAATAGATACTGGAAATATTGAGAAACAATTGAACTTATAATGTGTTAAGGTAAAGATAAAGGTTTAAAAAATGATATATATACTGACCTGTTGGTGAATAAAGCTGGCCCAGAACCTGACTTTAGCTCTTTCATAAGGATCTTTAGGCAAAAGTTGAGGGCCATCACTCCAAGTTTCATCAATATATTCAAGAATCACATTGGACTCTGCAATTGGATTTCCATTATGGACTAGGACAGGAACTTTCTTATGAACTGGATTGTATTTGATAAGCATTGGGCTCTTGTTCATCAAGTCTTCCTCTACATAATCAAAGTCAACGCCCTTGACTTTAAGAGCAAGTTGAACTCTTTTAACGTATGGACTTGCAAAAAAACCATGAAGGGTCACTTTGTTTCCCTCTGCCATTTTCGTATTTGTCTCAGCTTCTGGTTGAGCCTAGGAATTTGGTTTTGATGTGAACTGATGGAGGTTTCATATCATGGATTGTGTTTATATAGCAGAAAAATGGACTGAGATATTGCATATTTTGTATCTACTTGCTATGCAAGTTTTAGTAGCGTCATTGCTATTGTCATTGCCGATAAGTTATAATTTAGGAGAAAATTGTTGTTGGTGTTCTTGACCCTTTCTAAGATGTCTACTAACGTTCCATGTTAAAAATATTAAATATTTTTACAACAAATGTCTTGAGAATTACCTATACCAGATTTATAACAATACTTAATTTGTTTAGATAATCTATTTTTCATCAACATCTATATAGCCATTTGTATCATATCAGTATCTGGTTTGTTTAATCGGTTTATAAGTAAAAATACTTGTTTTTTATGGTATTTATTTTTTATAAATAATTTATTAAAAAACAACTAAAAAATAAAACTAAAACGATAGAAAGATGACAAAATAATCAAACCCTCAAAATTGCAATAGAATAGCATAGTTGTTGAGTGTCCACATGAAAACACGAAAGATAGTCGGTCCTTGGCCTTGTTTGTCAATAATATTAGAGGCTATTATGACTTTTACTATTAGATAAAAGCAACGCCTTTGATCCATAACGTTTTACTGTTTTATTATTTGAGTACTAAATCTATTTTTTTTTTCTCTTTTTAAATCCTTAACCCTTGTAAAAGGATGCAAAAAATAACTTTTTTAACGTCATAATTTTTTCTATTAACTTTTGATACTTGACAAATTTTCATTCGCTGAAAATTATGAAAATTAATAAAACAGCTAAATTAAAATGAATTTTAAAAATAGTTAAAAATAAATAAAATTTGAAAAAATATTTTATAAACTGTAAGAATGAAAAGGAGAAAAATACAAAATTATGTAAAAATAAAAAAAAATCATAATTTTAATTATTCAACCCAGTATTAATATTCATTATATGCGTATAATATTGAGCCTATTGCGATTTGGAATGCAGACCTTGTTTTTCTTTTGATTTTGATTCTGGCGCACGCATTAAAGCTGTGCGACCCGTGTCAACGCACCGACTTCTTCGCAGCGATTCCAGGGAAATGAAAAGAATGTGCTAATAAACTAAAATCTAGATCAAATCCAATGACTTTTATCATGTTTTTACTCCTATCTTAATGAGGTCCATTAGATAATGTTATTGTGGGCAAAGGTCAATCCGAGGAAATAGATGGTGTTACTTCAATTTGATTGTCCCTTCTAAGAAGAAAAGTTGAAGTGTTGATTCTCTTCTTCATCCAATATTTGATTACTTGAAAAAAAATTCTAATTAAAATTATAAAATCCTTTTTTTTACAGAATTTTCTTTTTTTTTTTGTTTTAATTTTTACAATTTTAAATTAATTTTCTTGATTTTTAGTTATTTTAAGTATTACGTTAAATTTATCTCAATTTAATTATTTTATTAATTTGAATTAATGATTTTCAGCAAATGAAAATGTGTCAAGAGTCAAACTTAACAAAAAAACTAATTGAGTTAATAAGCAAAGTCTTCCAAAGATTAAGGATTCAAATAAAATAAAAAATAAGTTTAGGACTCAAATAGGAAAACAATAAAATGTTGAGGACTAAAAATATATTTTTTCCTTAGATAAATTATAAATACTCTTTCTTTTTTTCAATCTCCAGATATTTAGATTTCTGATCTTTCAAATAATAAATTAACATTTCTAAGTTTCAAATAATTAATTACCAAAATAAGTAAAATTTATATACCAAACAAAAGAAGGCCATCAAACGAAAGAAGAACAATTCGTAAAAAAGTTCTAAATGATACCATGCGTAAAGCTTCAGCAAAAACTAAACGGAACAATATAAAGTTATATCGTTTTAGTTTGTTATCATAATCAATTTAACTTAGGATATCTTTAGTAGATATTCCAATTATTTACATGTGGCCAATTATGAAATCTTAATTCTTGTTGCAATAGCTAGTTATTGGAAGTAGTGCACAACTCTATAACAAGGGAATAGTTTTTGGATTGTTTTTATTAGGTTGCTAACTGTAGCATGATCTAATCTTGACCTTTGATGTGCATAAATACCAAAAATTATAGGGTAAATTACACCAAAATGTATTAATATTTGAGAGTAAGTTTATTTAAGGTATCAACGTTTTAAATAGTTAAAAAGAGGAATCGTTCGCAAAGTAAATCAAATGAGTTATCAACATTTTGTAAAGTTCATTTAAGATATCAATATTTTAAATTTTCATTAATGATCAATTATTAATACTTTATTTGACTCATTTTGCAATTTAATCACTTAAAATATTAATATCTTAAATAAATTTATTTCGAAATGTTGATTTCTTTTTTAGATAACTTGAAACGTTGGTACCTTAAATGAATTTATCCTCAAACGTTAATACCTTTTGATGTAATTTGCCTTATATATAAGACAGTTTCATGTATATATATAGTTCACCATGATTAGATAGAGTATGATGCAATTCTAAATCTAGAACAACCTAAATTTGTCGAATTAGGATTAAACCTAGTAGAAGAATTCATAGAGCATAATAATTAATTAAGTGGTTTGTTAATTAATTAAAATAATGCAATTTGAAGCAATTAATTAGGAAATGTCCAATTAATTGATGAATGATTAGAGGCTCTTAGGTTCAAATGGTCTTACCTATCACATCCTTAGCGTATAAGATATACTAGTTTTGCTACATATATTACTTAAGCAACTTAAGCAATATATGTAAGGCTTTACTAAACTAGGTGTTGTTTTTTTTGGGCCGATAAATTAGGTGGGTTTATTACCCACATTTTAATTATGAATCCATCCTTAAATTTTAAAAATTTCGATAGAGTGCCGACTATTTTTCCACATTCAAGGTCAATTTTGTAAAAATATCAACTCAATAGCAAATTTTTATAAAAAAAAAACATTTCTGTATAAACAAGCCTACTATGGTCCTCTGAAGTGAGCATGGCTTGCTCTTAAAAACATTAGGCATAAAAGTTCATCCAAAAGTAAAAGTAAGTATGTATTTAGTTAATTATAGTCATCCTGTAAAAGAAAAGTTTAACAAGGTCCTCCTGAAAATTTCAAGAAAATTCATATTTCCTGACATGCATTGAGCTATCTAAATGCTCACTTATAATCCGCATCCCCAAAATCCAAGAAATCATAATGGAAGTTTATATACAAGGTTTTTTTTTTTTTTTTTCTTTTCATATATAAGAATAGTAACTATTTATAATGAGTCAAAAGCAATAAAATCTATAATTATATAAAAATTTAAAAAAAAAATATTTCCAAACCCAGGTCCTTTGTTACATTCAAAGGGACTTTAGTTTATTAAATATCCACTAGAATATAGAGATGACAATCATTGAGTGAATCAAGCAAAAACTTTTGGCCAAGACAATGCCAAATGTGGAAAATTGCTTATTTAGTGGATTTTGCTTGCTTCTCGTGAAAAATTTCAGGGTAAACCCTTCAATTTTCTACTACTCTTATTATTTTCAAATTCACGATTGGACAGGAAAAGATATAATTCGTAGCTTTTGCTTTTCGTCGAAGCGGTTATCTAATTTGAAGAGCTAACTTAAACACTGCATTATTCTTACAAAGTAAAGCTATAAAAACAGAACAGCTTTATTCCACCAAGATAGGTATGAGCTACAGACAAAAAGCAAACCATGGCAGCAAACAGGCGACACAGCCATAAACACTGATTGACGACATCAAGCGGTTGGTGTTTGAACAAACTTGTTCCTAAAATTTTGAACGAAAGCCACCTGCTGCTCAAAAGGAGGAGCTACTTCTTTCACAATAGAGATCTCAGCAAAACCTTTCACCCAGGAAGTTACTAATGGATATTTTTCGAAGTCCATGAACTTGATTCCTAGGACTTGCTCATGAGCTTTGTAAGCACCAAAAAGGGAGCACATCACGATGTCCAGAAATCCTATATTCTCACCCTTAATGCATGGCGAGCCTCCTGGAAAACTGCCCTTGATTCCTTCTTCAAGTATCTTCAGTTTCTCATGGGCTTCGGCCGCGGCTTTCTCTTGTGCTTCTCCCTCTGTTTTTGTCACTGCGATTATGGACTCAAATATCTGCAATTAAAATAAAATAAAAACCTGTTATCCCAAAAATGAAGTCCTCTCTGTCATTTTTTTTTTTAAATTTATGTAATTTACCCATAATTCTATAAATTTAAGATATAATATAACATTTTAAAGTTTAAGGAACCTTAATACTACTTCTCTTTTCTATTTTGACATCATACTAATTTAAAGTAGAGTAAATGGATGTATTATTAATCTTAATACGATATCAAAGCTAAAATTATGGTTGTGATTCCTGCAAGCATAATGTTAAGAGAAAATATTGGCAATGTTGTAAAGTCCGTTTTTTAAGATTTAAATATCTCGATCCTCAGTTTTAATAATAAAATGGCTAAATAATATGAGTATTAGAGTTCCATTCTAGTCTTGTCCCATTTCTTATTGAAAATACAGAATAACTATTCCTCATAAATAAAATATAATAGTTACTGGAAATATTGAGAAACAATCGAACTTATAATGTGTTAAGATAAAGATAAAGGTTTAAAAAATGATATATATACTGACCTGTTGGTGAATAAAGCTGGCCCAGAACCTGACTTTAGCTCTTTCATAAGGATCTTTAGGCAAAAGTTGAGGGCCATCACTCCAAGTTTCATCAATATATTCAAGAATCACATTGGACTCTGCAATTGGATTTCCATTATGGACTAGGACAGGAACTTTCTTATGAACTGGATTGTATTTGATAAGCAATGGGCTCTTGTTCATCAAGTCTTCCTCTACATAATCAAAGTCAACGCCTTTGACTTTAAGAGCAAGTTGAACTCTTTTAACATATAGACTTCCAAAAGAACCATGAAGGGTCACTTTGTTTCCCTCTGCCATTTTCGTATTTGTCGTAGCTTCTGGTTGAGCCAAGGAATTTGGTTTTGTTGTGAACTGATGGAGGTTTCATACCATGGATATTGTTTATATAGCAGAGAGATGGATTGAGATATTGCATATTTACTATCTACTTGTTATGCAAGTTTTAGTAGCGTCATTGCTATTGTCATTGCCGGTAAGTTATAATTTAGGAGAATGGTGTTCTTGACCCTTTCTAAGATATCTACTAACGTTCCATGTTAAAAATATCAAATATTTTTACAACCAATGTCTTGAGAATTCGTTTCACACTTACCTATACCAGATTTATAACAATACTTAGTCTGTTTGGGTAGTCTGTTTTTCATCGATATCTATATCATATCATTATCTGATCTGTTTAATCAGTTTAAAAGTAAAAATATCTATTTTTTACAAATAGTCTGTTAAAAAATGACTAAAAAATAAAGCTAAAATGATAGAAAGTGTAAAGACCCGTCCCACTAAATCCCGAGATTTAGAGTACTAAGTCCCCAACCATATATAATATTTTCACATTATATATAAGGTTGTCCTAAAACTAACAATTCATGAGAATTATTTGATTAAATCTACTAATACTTTATAAACAACTTTTAACAAAACAAGATTACTAATAAAAGCAATCCATACATATATACATTATATGTACAAAGTTCAGTGTCAATATAAGACACTACAAAATTACAAATTGTTTCTGGTACAAAAGATAACCTAAAGAGATCTTATGGTCTTTTACAACTTAGGCTTATTTAACAGGCCTTCTATACAGAGAATTATGCTTTAAACAAAAGCTTCTCCAAAATCCAAGGGCATTTGAGTCCTACTCGTCCCATCCGTCCATAAATCTCTCAAAATCTGATCCGTATCCCAGATCATCATATAGCTCATCTTCATTACCTGCAAAGCAGCAAAAATGAGCCAAAGGCCCAATGCGCAATAACAAATACAAGAACAATTTGTCAAGCAAACTTGAAGCAAGTGAAATGCATCAACGGTCAAGTCATTATCTTGTTTAGTTTTCTTTTAACAAAACAACAGTAGAATATTCAAACCTCAAAATCATGCTCTGGGAACTTAGGGGCCCTGAGTAACAGCAGCTGCTTAGGGGGTTGATATAAACAGTCCGAATACTTATATTTCATATATCTATTCCATAAAGAAATAGCTTCATTTATGGTTCAAAAGCCGTTGCTCGACTCTACTTAAACTCAGTCCACAACATGAGCCTAGTTCACAAGTTCCCATAAACTTTGAACTAAACCATGGCATTCTCCCCTAAGTTTAAGCAAACGTTACTCGGATACTATTCTCCCATCGGCTATCTGCTTAACCAAAAACAAATCGCTATTGCATCATAGCATAGCATTGCATCATGGTAAAGTCATTGCATCATGACTTAGGTTAAGCGCCTAATTAACATGTCATTGCATCACGACAGGTTTGCTGCTTCTCGAACCAGATTAAACAACGTAATAGACATTCAGTTCATCAAATTATTAAGTCGAATGGAATTAAATCAATTTTAGTAATGCCTATTCCTAGCATACAACAAACAAGCTATTGCGTACCTGTACCCAATAGTGTATTACTATATTCACTCGGAGGGGAATTAACTGAAGAACCTTTAACTGAAACAATAATATCAAAACAAATCAATAATTGAACGTAGAATATATATATATATATATATATCATAATCCTAGGTTAACTATACAAGGAGATTCAATAAACCTAACATATAGCTTTAACATCTAATTCATACATAAAACATGTTTATATAGCATACAGATTCATTAGAAGACCATATATGAAGTAAAGAATGAAATTGAAAAATGTTGAATTTGTAAAACTCAGGGATACGCAGCCTATCTACACAAGCAAAATTAAACTAAATACCGGTAGCGTTGAAATTATACGCCAGCGGCATTAAGTCTGGCGTTAAGAAAATCAATTATGTTCACATTCAACATCGATTAAAGGCCGGGGCGTAGAAGCCCTAGTGGCCGGCGTACGGTTTGAAAAATAAACGCTGGCCAATTTCTTTTTAAAAGCCGGTGGCGTTTTAAGTGGCTTTAGAAATATCAATTCATATCGTATTCAACACCGCCTCTACGCTGATGGCATTGAAGTACCAGATGCTGGTGTATACTAAAAAATAGACCTATTCGAAAAGTATTTATTTCCCCTGTTTTGCACTTTGAAAAACTATAACATATAACACTTTTAATCCTTCTTCCAACACATATTTAGCTTCATACACTATCTTCTATCCACATTAACCAATCCTAGCAACTTTGAACATCATACTAACACATCAAACTACTTCATTCACATCAAGCCCTCTTCTACTCTTCACTGCAACTTCAACTACTCAAATCAACTTCAACCCTCACCAACACTTCTTACTATTTCCATAACACATAAACAAGTTCATATAACAATAAAACACAACCTAACATATATCAATGCATAAAACCATTCAATTCAAATGGCATTAAACTCATCCTAACATAGATTTTACATCTATAATACATGAAAGAAGATTAAAAAAGAGTTTGTACTAGCTTTAACTTACTTGAAGAGACTTTGGCTTGGAGAGATTTTTGAACCCAAGAACTTGTTATTGGTTTTGGTTTAGGGCTTATGGTTTGAAGATAGAAGAAAAAGAGAAAGAAAAGAAAAGAAAAGTGGAAAAATTCGTATGGAAAATGTGGGCTACCAAAAGAGGCTATATTTGATCAAATTTGAGACTCAAATTTATCCTAAGTTTGACTTTTGGGGCATATATGACTTAGGTTTAATTTAGAGTTAATTTGAGTTTAATTTGAGCTTGAAAACGGGCTAAATTTCTTGAAATTTTCTGCTAACAATTCTTTGGACAATTCAAAAGTTTTTTTGATAATTTTAAACATAACACATACATATTAATTCATAAAAGACACAAACGTTAATTATACTATACATATATTAATATACATAAAACAATAACATTAATCTCATTACACATACTCACATACATCAATAGTTTACATTAATAAACATAATATATCAAACCTATTTCTACACATTCATTTTCATATATCAAAGTAACTTTAAACTTAATATTTAGAATTAATATTGTATTCACATGAAAATTTAATTATTGAATAAATTAGATTATTTCAGAAAGATGATAAAACAATCGGATCCTTAGAATTGTAATAGAATAGCATAGTTGTTGAATGTCCACATGAAAACAGTCCTTGGCCTTGTTTCTTAAGAATATTAGAGGCTATTATGATTTTTACTATTAGATAAAGAGAACGTCTTTAATTCTTAAGGTTTTACTGTTTTTCTATTCGAGTACTAAATCTATTTTTTTCCCCTCTTTTTGAGTCCTTAATCTTTGTAAAAGGATGCAAAGAATAACTTTTTTTTAATACCATAATTTTTCCTGTTAACTTTTGACATTTGACATATTTTCATTCGCTGAAAATTATGCAAATTAATAAAATAGCTAAATTAAAATGAATTTTAAAAATAGTTAAAAATAAATAAAATTTCAAAAAATATTTTATAAACTGTAAGAATGAAAACTAGAAAAATACAAAATTATGTAAAAATAAAAAAAAATCCATAATTTTAATTATTCAATCCGGTATTATTATATGCGTATAATGTTGAGCCTACTGCGATTTGGAATCCAGACCTTGTTTTTCTTTTGATTTTGATCCTGGCGCACACATTAAAACTGTGCGACACGTCTTCACGCACCGGCTTCTTCACCTTCAAGCGATTCCTGTGGAATGAAAAGAATGTGCTAATAAACTAAAATCTAGATCAAATCCAATCACTTTTATCATGTTTTTACTCCAATCTTAATGAGGTCCATTAGATAATGTTATTGTGGGCAAGGTCAATCCGGGGAAATAGATGGTGTTACTTCAATTTGATTGTCCCTTCTAAGAAGAAAAGTTGAAGTGTTGATTGTCTTCTTCATCCAATATTTGATTATTTGAATAAAAATTATAATTAAAATTATAAAATTCTTTTTTTTTTACAGAATTTTCTTTTTTTTTTGTTTTAATTTTTACAGTTTTAAATTAATTTTCTTGTTTTTTAGTTATTTTAATTATTACGTTAAATTTATCTCAATTTAATTATTTTATTAATTTGAATTAATGATTTTCAGCAAATAAAAATGTGTCTAGTGTCAAACTTAATGGAAAAAACTAATTGAGTTAATAAGCAAAGTCTTACAAAGATTAAGGATTCAAATAGAATAAAAAATAGGTTTAGGACTCAAATAGGAAAACAATAAAATGTTGAGGACTAAAAATATACTTTTTCCTTAGATAAATTATAAATACACTTTCTTTTTTTCAACCTCCAGATATTTAGATTTCTGATCTTTAAAAATATAAATTTAAGCATTTAGATAGTTAGTTGTAAAATTGAGTCAAATTTTGATTAACTAATTATAAAAATTAAAAAAAGCTTCAATATTAAATTAACATTTCTAAGTTTCAAATAATTAATTACCAAAATAAGTAAAATTTATATACCAAACAAAAGAAAGCCATCAAACGAAAGAAAAGCAATTAGTAAAAAAGTTCTAGATGATACCATGCGTAAAGCTTCAGCAAAAACGAAATGGAACAATTTAAAGTTATATCGTTTTAGTTTGTTATCAATAATCAATTTAACTTAGGGTATCCTTAGTAGATATTCCAATTATTTACATGTGCCACTTATAAAGTCTTAATTCTTGTTGCTATAGCTAATTATTGGAAGTAGTACGGAACCATATAACAAGGGAATAGTTTTTGGATTATTTTCATTAGGTTGCTTACTGTAGCAGAATAATTTATTAAGGGTCTAGATTAAGCCAAAAAAAAAAAAAAACCATATAGAATATTTTTATACACAATTTATAGGTGAAAATTTATATTACCTTCATACTAATTAGGAGTGTTTTAAGTATATTTACTGTATAATTTAAATTTGGTAAATTACACTAGAAGGTCACGACGTTTAGAGTTAAGTTCATTTTAGGTCACAACATTTTAAAAAGTTCAAAAAAGATCACAATATTTAAAAAAGTGTATTATGAGATTTATTTAAGTATTTATTCTATTGATGCACATCAATGGCGTCTTAAAAGAAGGATTTCTTGAATTTTATTTAAATAATTATCTTGATACGTGCTAATGGTGATCTCAATTGACTCATTTCTTTAAACGTTGTGATTTAAAATGAACTTATCCCCAAACGTTGTAATAAAAAATGAATTTACTCACTAAATGATATGACTTGTTTTTTACTTTTCGAAAAGTTATACCTAAAATGAACTTATCCCCAAATGTTTTGACATTCTAGTGTAATTTATCTAGTCCGAATTTATTTTTATTTCAAGGTATGAATAAATTGTTTGAATGATTAAAGGAATTCCGTCGGGTTTAGAGCTATCTAGAGCTGGTTTAAAAACTCAAATACTTGATCAAATTTAAACCTTCAAATTACCTTCGAATTAGAATTTTATGCAAGATTATTGAGTGTAGAAGAGAGAATCACGTTTTGAATTCTATTTATTTGAAGTCGTGCACATTATTTTAGTATTAGAAGACATTCACGGGACACAATGGCCTTGCATCAAGCCGTGCAACTCAATGAAGACTCCTGCGGTTAATCCTAATTTTTGCTTTAGCCTATATATAGTTCATAGCTTTTTTGAGAAATAATCTTTTACAGTCTTTTCAATCTTTTAAACCTTTGGCAATCTTTTCAACAATCTTCGATACTTTTTGGTAATCTTTTAGACGCGTTCTTGTTGGAGAGGAGAAAATTGTAGTAGTTGATGATTCATTGGTTTATTCAATTCGTTATTGTAATAATTTCCTTTATGATATGATTCTTCTGCTATGCTTTATTGTTTGATTTTATGGAATAGTAATCTTATAATACCTAGGTGCAATAAACCAGCGGGAGCTATATGATAGTATCATTTTTATTTCGATAATTTTTCATTCTTCTATATCTAATCTTGTTAGGTATAATGATATGTCTTTTTTATCTATGCATATAGAAAGTCAATATTAAATCACATAGTTTTTGGATAAATTACAACGAAAGGTATTAACATTTCAACTAGTTTATAAAAAGAATCAACGTTTGGGAATAAATTTATTTAAAGTATCAACGTTTTGCAAAGTGAGTCAAATAAGGTATTAATAATTGACTATTAATGAAAACTTTAAAAACTTAATTAAAAACTAATCGAAACATTGATACCTTAAATGAACTTACTCCAAATGTTAATACCTCATTTGACCACTTCACGAAACGTTGATACCTCTTTTTAACCATTTGAAACGTTGATACTTTATATGAACTTATACCAAACGTTAATACCTTTTGGTCTAATTTTCCCCATAGTTTTTTGTATTTGTGCACATCAAAGGACAAGATTAGATCATATATATATATATATATATATCGCCATGATTAGATAGAGTTGGATGCAATTCTAGATTTAGGACAACCTAAATTTGTCGAATTAGGATTAAACCTAGTAGAAAAACTCACAAAGCATCATAATTAATTAAGTGGTTTATTAGTTAATTAAAATAAAGCAATTTGAAGCAATTAATTAGAAAATGTCCAATTAATTGATGAATGATTAGAGGCTCTTAGGTTCAAAAGGTCTTACTTGTCACATCCTTAGTGTACAATATGTACTAGTTTCGCTACATAAGCAATATATGTAAGGCTTTACTAAACTAGGTTTTTTTTTTTTTCTTTTCCCACAAACTAGGTGGGTTTATTATCCATATATTAATTATGAATCCATCATTAATTTTTAAAAATTTCAGTAGAGTACCGTCCATTTTTCCACATTCAAGGTTAATTTAGAAATTTGTAAAAATATCTACTCAATAGCAAATTTTTATAAAAAAAAAAAAAGAAAGAAACATTTATGTATAAACAAGCCTACTTTGGGCCTCTCAAGTGAGCATGGCTCGCTCTTAAAAACATTAAACGTAAAGGCTCATCCAAAAGTAAAAGTAAGTATGTATTTAGTTAATTATAGTCATCCTGTAAAAGAAAAGTTTAACAAGTTTCTCCTGAAAATTTTAAGAAAATTCATATTCCCTGACATGTATCGAGCTATCTAAATACTTACTTATAATCCTCATCCCTAAAACCCAAGAAATCATAATGCAGGTCTATATACAAGTTATCAATAGAATCTAAAATGATTAAAAACTAAGTGATGAGACTTAACACACATTGAGCAGGAACACTCACGCATGTCACACACACCTAATCCATTGCAATAACCAAAACTTCAATATAGGGTAAATTACAATGGAACGTTATAATGTTTGAATGTAAGTTTATTTGAGGTATCAACATTTTGAGTTGTTAAAAAAAAGTCATAACATTTAGAAAAGTAGGTGATTTGGGGTCTCCTTAATAGTCATTTAGTAACGTCATTAAATACCGTTAACAAATGTCCATTAAGTGCTATGCTGGCACACACGAGGACAATTTCAAAAAAAAAAATCAATCTCTCTCTCTCTTTCTTTGTGTCTCTACTATACATAAAACCCATGAACAAAACACCCATCCAAGTTCACAACCCATGATAACCACCATTAAACACCACTCTAACATCTACCCTGACGACTCCAGTATAGTCACCAACCCAAAAACACACGCCACCATAAAACCTTTAAACACACAAAACCCTAAACACTCACCAAATTTACAGTCGCAACACCACCGTGATGAGTCCCAAACATAGCAAACCCATGGCTACAATACCACCATCTCGACCCTAATGCCAAAAAATTGAATCTTTCTCTTAAGAAACTCATTCTCTCTCCCAAGATAGCCTCTATCTCTCTCTAAGCCATTGTTGGCATCTTCTCTCTCTCTCTCTCTCTCTCTCTCTCTCTCCCCCTCCCTCCCTCCCTCCCTTCCTTAACCCTTCATCGCCATTAACCACTGCCACACCACTTCCCCACACAGTAACCACTCAATGACAGTAAAACAGAAAAACCCTTAACACAAGCACATCGAACTCTAAGCAATCGAACTACCTAAAATCTAATGCTAAAACTGCTACCACATACATATCCCACGACAACTACCATTAAACACCATGCTGACATCCATAAACCCTTGCTAACCTAATATATATATATATATATATGAAATCCACACATATAACCTAGAAACACAAATTGTTGTAAATCGTTGAATCACTACTGTACCATTCGCAAAGACGAGCAATAATCGCCACCTTGTTGGCAGTTGTGTTTTAGATGATAGTGGTGTTTGTGTTGCTTTCTTTTCTTTTTTTTCATGGGTTGTGCGTGCGATAGATAGACAAAAGAAAGAGAGAGAGGAACCCGATGAAGAAGACAAAAGGGGAGAGAGAGAGAGATTGATTGATTTTTCTATTTTGAAATGGTTATTTATATTTTATATTTTGTCCACGTGTGTGTCAACATAGCACTTAATAGACATTGGTTAACTATGTTCAACAGTGCCACTAACCAACCATTAGAGAGACATCAATTGACCAACTTTTCTAAACGTTGTGACCTCTTTTTAACTACTCAAAATGTTGATACCTCAAATGAACTTACCCTTAAATGTTGTGATATTCCAATATAATTTACCCATGTGATATAATTAAATGCAAGTCAAGCAACCAAGCATTTCTAGCATCCCAAAAATATTATGCACAAGGTACTCATGAGTCTTTTCAAACAATAATGAGGAATGGAATGATCCCGAATCAAGCATCAAAGGGTCTAAAAGCCTCTAGTTTTGTCAGAAAAAAAGAAAAGGAAAGGAATAGTCTCATCCATCTCACTCCTCAAGTTTAGCCATCAACAAGCAAAATCCATTGCAATACTTTATGCACAACCCCATCGCATAACTCATTGCAACTTCATTACATCTCCAATTGATTATCTAGACTTAGAGCTTCCCTATGGAGTACTCATCAAGTTGTATTGTGTATCCCATGGGGCCTAAGAGCCTAATCTACCGCATCAGCCTAAAGTTATAATCAAGCTTAAAACCCAATTCGAGGTTGCCACTTGTTGGAACAAGTGGCCCCACAACAACCAATAAAAAATTAAGTTGAGATTAAGTATCAGTCCTATTCATATTCCTATCTTAGTAGCCCACACACATTTACTACGTACTCGATAACTGTTTCCATAACCTTTCTCCTTTTCCAAAGCTCAACAAATAATAGTTGATCATGAGTTCAAAGACTTTCATTATGATAATATCTCAAGTAACCTTAGTCAATTTGTTTCTTGTTCTTATTATTTAAATTGCTTGAGTTAAGATCCATGTTTTCATGGATCCTAGTTTAAGACTTAACTCATTTGCATACATTGAGTCTAGCTATAGATAACTGATATCGTTGAACCTATGGGTTCAAAGTGAATTTTAATGAGAAAATATGTGCACGATTACTCAATTACTAAAGTTAAGTTATACTTAATTACCAATTGTGATGGAAAGATTATTGTAAAAGGCACAATTTAAGTGATATTGTATGATAGTTCATTTTTTGGTAATATGGTGTAGCTCATTTAGCGTAAATTTGTTGAAGTTAATAAAGTGTGTGTAACATCCTCTATTGCGAGACATTTGTGGAATTGTGGAGACTAGGAGGTGGACCAAACTCTATATTAAACCATGCTTGTTTTTTCTATCCCTTATCTTTTACTTTATTGCAATGTACTTGTTTTTGTTGTTTATTTATTTAATTGCAATGTTTAGACTTAGAATCTAAAAAGGGATAAACAAATTCTAAAACTCAATTCATACCCCTTTCTCTCTTCACCTTCTTAAGTATTAGCATAGGCGTTAATTGTTTTTACAAATATTTCTTAGGTTTTCATGTCACGGGTTTTATTTAACCAAGTTTTTTAATTAGTTATATAAGTTATGATCAGTTTTGAGGTTTAAGTTTACCAATCATTAGTGGGCTTTGTTTTTGTAGGTTCTAACTCTTGGCTTTCCAAGAATATATTTCCATAGTCCACTAATCAATTATAGTCCTCTGTAATCTATTCCAATTATTAGATCAATAAGTGTGATAGACTCTTGTATGGATGAGTCATTTTAGACTTTATGTAGGTACTTGAGGTGTACTTTTAGAATTTTGAAGAAGTTTTGCTATCATGTTTTGGTATTTGAGTTTTGCCCAGAAGAATTATGTTGACCCAGATTTTTGAATTGTTTTTAATAAGGTTATTTTATATTTGAAGAGGGAGTTTTAAGCAAATTAATATATCAAGGGATTAAAAGTCAAGTGAAAGGTGAATAGATACAAAATATGGTAAATCAAACTATTAATGGCCTCTATTTCTTTTTTGGAGGAAAAAACTACCAATGACCTAAAATGAGTTGAGAAGGTAGCATGCCACTGGTTTTTATTTATCTTTTTATTTTTTTATTTAATTTTCAAGTGTCACTATTTATTGATATAAATAGGGAGCTTTATTGAGAAATTATAATGAATTGCCTTCTTGTTATTGATATCTATTAAAAGATAATGAGCTGTATGTATTATTCATTTGGATGTTGAGTGAAGCATCTTACATTGTAAGAGTTACCATAATCAAATAGCTTCAACCAGGGATGGATCCAGGTAGGGGCTGAAAGGGGCTGTAGCCACCCTTCCTTCGGGAAAAAAATTGATTATTATAATATATTTAAATAAAAAATTATGTGTTATGCTTATATTTATAATAAAGTAAATTTGGCTCTTAATCATATGGTTGTGCATTCATTCCTCGCTTCAACAAGTAACATTTATGAAAGGATTACACCAAAATATGTAAAATGATAACAAGAACAAGACCTTAATACACTAAGCTTTTGAAGCTTGAACATACTTATTCCTAACATATTGTAGAATACCTACTTGCTTTTCAAGAGGATAAGCAATTTCTTTCACAATAGAAATCTCACCAAAACCTTTCACCTAAGATGTTACCGCTGGATATTTTTCGGAGTCGATGAACTTGGTTCCTACAACTTGTTCATAAGCTTTGTAAGCACCAAAAATGGAGCACATTACAATATCCAAAAGTCCCATGCTGTCACCCTTAATGCATGGTGAACCTCCTAGAAAACTGCCCTTGATTACATCTTCAAGTATGTTCTGTTTTTCATGGACTTCTGTGGTAGCTTTTTCTTGTGCTTCTCCTTCAGTTTTCAGCGCTAAGGATAAGGACTCAATGGCTGCATTTGAAGAAACTAATTTATTAGTCTAGGTATATTATTGAACTAATTCACTTATCCAACAAATAGGCATAAATCAGACTTTGGTCCTCGCATAAATATTCAGGAGTGATAATCTATACTATCTATCAACTTTGTCTTAATACATTCCAGTGCATGTATATACATAGCCAAAAAAGAAAAAAGTATATTTATGTATTCATATAGTCCAAAAGGAAAAAAATGAAAAACAAATAAAAAAGTAGATGTGACTTTCATTTACATCATATATTATATTGGAAAACAAATTCATAAGTGCATTTGTAGAATATGTTATAAATTAATTGATGAATGGAATTTGCACATAGAAAGAAGTATAATTAATCTATCTATGTGTTTTTAATACTTGGAATTAACCTATTTTTATAATCAAATATCTTATGTTTAAACAGTTTTGATTTACTATATATAAACTTTTTAAGGTAATTATAATAAATAAATTAGGTAGTTAAATGAAAAAGAAAAGGAAAAAAATTAGGTAAATGTGAAAATGGACAATATCCATACATGTAATTGCAAAAGTAAAAAAAAAAAAAATCAAATTAATATTTTTAAAATTAATGAAAAATAAATAAAATTAAGTATCATATATAATATTTACCCCGTTAATTTTACTTTCCACATTGCTTGCTCATAAAAGAACATTTCCTATTGCCTAAAAGCAAATCAATTTTATTTTTATGCATAGCTACAGCTAGAACTGGGCATACAAGTCGTGGCCCATAGGATAATCCGTTTACCTGCTTAAAAAAATGAGTCACGGTCAATTTTTTTAGCACATTTAAAAGCGAGTCAAATTGGTCCGACCTGTTTAACCCGTAGGCTCAGCCGTAAAATAAAGAAAAAGTTTAAGAATAAATATAATATAATATAATAAAATTATCAATTATATATTAATTTACACCTGTTCAAAAATATTATAATAATCTCTGTACATCTAAATCTTTTATCTCATCCACTTCCTATAATTTTAATTCGGTACGATTATTGTCTTGCTTTCGAGTTAATTTCATTTTGTCGAGTATAAACTGTCCTTCAAATGTTGGTGAGATAACAAAAGCTAGTTGATTCGTTTTTTTTTTTTTTTAATTGTATTCAATTATATAATATTTTAAAGGTTAATGTCATAAATAGTAATTAAACTTTGGTAAAATATATGATTAGGTATCTGAACTTTAAAATTAATCAATTTAGTATATGAACTTTAAAATTAATCAATTTAGTATCTAAAAAAACTTTTTTTGCACATCTATAGTACCTCAACTAAGTTTTTTTTTCAAGTATTAAATTGTTTAATTTTAAAGTTTTTGAGATAGTAAATTGATCAATTTCAAAGTTCGGACACCTAATTACATATTTTACCAAAGTTCAAGTACTATTTGTGACATTTTCCCATATTTTAATAGTGATTCTCTATAAAATATACATAAATATATATATCTAAATAATGCTTAAAGTATTTATAGTTGAAAAGGATTTAGAAATGATAAAAGATAAAATTTAAATTACAGGTCATTTGAATGAGCCAATAAAAAAAAATAAACCGAGATTAATTGCCTTGATTTATTAAGCAACTCATCCTCAATCTATATGGTAACTTAGAAAATATCATTACATAGGAACTCAATCCTTAGTACTCCCAAAGAAAAATAATATAATGAAAATAATATTCTAATTTTTATATAAATTATTATAAAAATAAAAATTTAAAAAATATCTATAGTCTAGCTCAATTAACCTGGGAGCCGGATGAAAAAATTTCGACCTATTTAAAAACGAATTAAATTAACTCGGCTTTGCCCGTGAGGCCATATGCCCACCCTTACCTACAGCCAGCTTCCAAGGACGTAAGATTCTCCTTTTCTTGCTTTAATCTTAGAGCAGCTTTCCTGAAGCACCATAAAACATGACCAAGATTTTAGGTTTTTTTTTTTTTTTGGTTAAATAGGTACTCTTTTGTACACTAGTTAATCACAAATTAATACATGATGTGTGAAGATATTTATTATATATCCCATTTTTTCTTTTATACTTGTGAAACATGTGATTGGTAGAAAAATGATAAAAAATATTTAATAGGTAGTATATATTACGTGTATATATATATATATATATGATAGATAATTATTAATTACCAGTTATATTTTAATACGTGAATAACATAATACAGTTACATATTAAAAAATTATTAATAATTAGTTAACACGTATTTATTACAAGTGGCACATAATACAAGGTTTTCAGAGTAAAATGATAGCCACGTACTAAACAAATCAACAAAAATCCAAAACCTAACTTTAGCTTTTTCATAAGGGTCTTTAGGCCAAAGCTGAGGACCATCACTTCAAGTTTCATCAATATACTCAAGAATTACACTTGACTCTGAAATTGGATTTCCATTATGAACTAAAACAGGAGCTTCCTTATGGACTCTTGTTCATCAAATCTTCCTCGACATAATCAAAGTCAACGCCTTTGATTATAAGGGCAAGTCGAACTCTTAAAACAAATGGACTTGCCCATAAACCATGAAGGGTCACTTTGTTTTCTGCCATTTTTGTGTTTTGTGCTTAGAAATTTGATGATTGATGTGAATTTGCGGAAGCTTCACTTGATGGGTATTTTTTTTTTTTTTCCCGGTGAAAAATCACTTGATGGGTATTGTTTTCATAGAGAGCGGAGATTGGAAATAGAATTGGAAAAAATAAGATTATGTCCATTGTGCTTGTTTGGCAAGACATTGATGGCGTCACTGATATTGTCATCGGTTCTTTTTTTAATATTTATATGAAGGTAACGTGGTAAAGTAGTCGCTCAAGGTGGACTTTGACCACTCAAATAATTTCTTGTTGACCAATCTATTTTTATAAGATCTAATATTTAAGAAAACGGTGTTATGTTATGCATAGTTTTAAATACTGACTCAATTTTCGATATGTTATATTTCATAAGAAATAATTTCTTGTTTATAACTCTAACTGAAAATAATTACTTATTTAAGGTCAAAATAAAAATAATTATCAATATACAGTTGCTAAATCGAATGTATAAATCAGGATATACAAATATTATACGTTGTACTGTATATCACGTATTATAGTCACGATATTTACATGAATATCGCGTTTGCAAAACGCGATTTACATGCCAATAAAAATATTTATATCGTGATTAGCAATCACGATA
This sequence comes from Combretum micranthum, assembly GCA_024138025.1. NCBI lineage: Eukaryota > Viridiplantae > Streptophyta > Magnoliopsida > Myrtales > Combretaceae > Combretum > Combretum micranthum. The sequence continues at coordinate 1,110,808 of JAMXBD010000038.1, read as the reverse complement.
TGTGATTATGTCCTATATCGCGATAAGTAATTACGATATAACAATGGTATATCAACTTTATATCTTGTTTTATTCTTGCGATTTACGTGTAAATTATTATATCCTGTGTTTTAAACACAATTTTGCTATGGTATGTTGGTAATTAATTTCATTAAAGTTGTATATTGATAATATTTTTTCATAAGAACCCTAGACATGTATTGAACGCTATTTCATAACATATAACATGGCAATAAAGCTAGAACCCCAATATGATAGATGACATTTACAGAGATAAGATACAAGACCAACATGGTAATTGGGGCTATCTTACCCCATAAGTTTGAATACCTTCCAAGTTCCAACCACGAGTGGGAATAGGTTTAGAGACATGTAATTAGCATCACTATAAGACCTCTCATGATAAATAGGCTTTGAATGGTTATTAATCGTATAGTAACTTTTGGTTTTAATTTTCAAGATCTTCAACTTGTCAAAGATTATCTATGCCATATGGTATGGATTAGAGTGTTTTGTTTCTATGTGAATGTAGGATCTATGGCATGCATTATGTAAAATATTCATAGTAAATATATTAAATGTTGTATTTATAAATATTTAATTTATCTAATGATAAAAGGTATTTCAATAATTAGGCACATAGCGTAATTTAATATCCAGTTTAATGCTTTGAATTAGTCTTTTTGGGGTTAGTGACAAGATCTTAAAAACTGGTCTCAATTAGGATTATCTTAGGAAGATCTAGTTTAGTAGGTCTGAAATAGGAATTGCTAGACCAATTCATTTGCTCTCGATCTTACTTGATTTTTCTCGTACACAAAAGGTGTGTCAAGAACTTATCTTGACGAGCTGAATTGGTTTTATTTGACTCCAATAGGGCTTATATGAACAAAAATAAGACATAAAATCTTTTATATTAAAGATGAGCTATTTATAAAATAATTAAGTCTCCTTTTATATGATTAAAGCCTATAGATTTTTAGGCCCACATTCAGAGCTCATGCCATATAAAAACAATCTAATGGTCACTACTAGAATTTGATCTCAATCATCCATCCAAATGTCACCTAATAATTAGGGATGTGCAAAAAACCCGAATGTTTAGGATAACTAAACCTAAACCGGAAAACCAATCCCAAAAAAATGGTTAACCGATCCATCGATTTCGGTTTAGGATTAGTATTTTTATTTTTCTCGGTTTTCGGTTTCGGTTTCGGTTTTTAGATTCTAGAAATCGATGGATTCGGTTAACCGATCCGTAATTATAAATATATATAATTTATAATATACCCATATAATTATTTTTTTGTGTTATCAATATGAATTATGTTAAAATAAATGATTCGGATAAGAAGAAATAAATGCATATATGTTTGAAAATTGGAATGGTGGTGTTTGATTGAGATTTTGTATTGAGCTCAATTGATCAAGGTTGATAAGAACACATGAGCAAAAGACTATTATAATGATTATATTGATGGCACCGATATATATTAATAACTATTTTACATGTCTTACATTCTTAATTTATAGTTTTTAATATAATTATATAAAAAAATACTCTAATTTTTTTACGAACATATTGAAAAATATGGTTAACTTCAAAATTTGCACAACCATTATATTAAACGGTTAAAAACCGAAAACCGAAAAAATCAGTTAACCGTTAAGGTGGTTGACCATTTATAATAGATTGGTTTAGGATCGGGATATTGAAAATCCGATTATTATGATTAGGATAAAAAAAAGAGCCACAGACCGATTAACCGAACCGTGAACACCCCTACTAATTAGAGCTGGGCAAGTGGGTTAAATGGGCCAACCCGGCCCGGCCCATGTGGGCTGGTGGGTTAAACGGGCCAACAAATTTTAACCCACTTTAATAAACGGGCCAAAATTAATAACCCTAACCCAACCCACACGGGCTGGTGGGTTAAACGGGCTAGCCCACTAACTTATCCAAACAAAATTCCAGACTGTTGAGAAAAGATTCATTCGTAGTAAAACGAATAATAAATAAGTACCAATTAGATAATTTTTAATAAAATTATTATTGATTTTTTACAAATAATTATATATCTAAGTTGTTCGTTTTGCTCCATGCATCAAAATTCGAGATAGGATTCCATTTTTGACTCAAATAGTCTGTAAATGAAAATCAGCATCTTTAAAACAATAACCAGAAAGTTTATGCCGTGCACCATGACTCCATGAGGCATTCCCTCTAAATGCATACAAAGGACGGCTTGGAAATGGAAACCAATAATTGGGATTTTCATAAAGATGGCCACCAATTTCGAAGAGGCCACACATTCTATCCTGATGTTGATCCTCCTACAATGAAACTACATTCCAATCAAGATATCTAATAGCACTAAAAAAGTAAGCCAGGCTCCCATGTGTGAGAGTTTCTATGAATTACTAGATCAGACCACCTTGTACAAACGGAAAAATCAAAGCATTCTGCAGTACTGATGTTTTATGAATAGATCCGACCATCCAGACTTTAATTCATTATAGATAAGTGAAAGTTGCAAGCTTATCACATTTAGCAAACATTGTTCGTGTTGACAAACGAACATGTTAAGAAAGCTTTAGTGCTATTCAAAGTTGCAACGTTTCTTAAGCCACATCATCATTACAACTAACCGAACAACATTAAGAAAGCTTAATTATTACTAACAGTGACTTCTTCAAAGGTTTCTCCTTTGGCTTTTAACAATATCAGACACGCACTGATCAAAAACTCATCAGGTTTCCAGTTTAAAAATCCAAGATGGACTCAACCTAAGATTCAGATAAGTCCACCTTCCTAAAAACATTTCTTCCCCCAAAAAACATGTCTTCCATCCATCAACCATCAATAACTACATTCAAATCTGCCCTTGACAATGCTACCTCAAGTCCTTTTGCACTTTCATCTACAAATCACCAAATACAAATAATGAAATAATGTATATAATTAGATGGAATTATTGAAAGGTAAACATTATAAATTAAGTACTTATAATATTAAAACAAGAAATTACCTTCCCATGCAAAGCCTTGTAACCAGTTACGTGTACATACTAAAGCTTCCACATTTTCAGGATGAAGAGAACTCCGGTACTTGGTAAGAATACGAGCACCAATACTAAACGCAGACTCAGATGCTACTGTAGTAATTGGAATACTAAGTATATCAGAAGCCATGATGCACAAATCTGGGTACCTTTGATGTTGAGTTTTCCAATATTCAAGCACATCCAACTCCGAATAGAAATTCATGTCCATTGCCGGTTCATCTAGGTAAAGATCTAAAGAAGATTTTCCAGTAGTCTCCACTTCAATTTGACAGTATTCCTACAATATTGAGGAAAAAAAAAAGAGAGTTATCAATTTTGATCATTTAATAAGAAACATTACAATAAAAGAGAAATGAAAAAAAAAAGAGAGTAATTATTGAACTTACATCAAGAGTAGCAATATCTATCCCCAAACTCTTTCCAAGGACCCCAAGTACTTTACTTCTGTCTACAACTGCACCTCCAAGTCTTGGTTCAACTTGAGAAGATCCAGCTTGAGAGCTACTAGAACTTCCTTTACCTATCTTGCTCTTATCATAGTCCTCAAAGAGTTTGTATAATTTGCTCTTAATTTTAGCCAACTTCTCCCCAGAAGTAAGTGGATCAATCTTATTAAAGCAAAACTTCAAGAATGTGAACTTCATTCGAGGATCAAGGACAGCACCAAGTGCAAGAATAATGCTATATTCCCTCCAATACTTGTCAAATTTTCTTTCATTTTAATAGACATGTCCTTTAAAACCGAATCCTCACTCATTGTATTCTCATTCAATAAACACTCAATTCTCCACACTTGTAAAAAGTACAAGTTTGAAGTTGGGTAAGTTGAACCAGACATCAAATTGGTGATGGTGTAAAAAGGACTCAAAAACTTGCACAACTTATGTGCTCTTTCCCACTCCTCCTTGATGGACAAAATCTATAATTTGAATCATTCAATTGAAAGCAGGAAAAAGCACGCTGATATTTTAGAGCACTATCAAGCATAAGATAAGTAGAATTCCATCTAGTAACCACATCTAAGCGTAGCCCAACACAAGTATCAACATTTCCAACTTGTTTAACACACTCCCAAAAATGTTTCATTCTACTATCTGACCCCTTGACATACTTCACACTCTCTCTTATCTTGTGTAATGCTGTGCTAGCTACTGTTAAGCCCTCCTTGACAATCAAATTAAGTATATGAGCACAACATCTAATATGGAAAAATTCACCATCACACAATAAAGTCCCATGTAATTTAAGCTGATCTTTCAGAAACTCTTGCATACGGTCATTAGCAGATGCATTATCCAAAGTAAGAGAGAATACCTTTTTATCTATACCCCAATCTTTCAAAAAGTCAAATATTTTCTTTGATAATTCAAAGCCTGAGTGAGGAGGGGGCATATAACAAAAAGAAAGAATTTTATTGTTAAGCTTCCATTTACCATCCACAAAATGAGCAGTTAAGCACATATAACCCTCCCCAGTGCAAGCAGTCCATAGATCAGAAGTCAAACAAACTCTACCAGGAATTCTCTCCAAGACATTCTTCAATTTATTCTTTTCTGCTAAGTATAGTTTCATAACATCAGATGCAACTGTTTTCCTAGATATGGGAACATACTCAGGATAGAAAACTTGTACAAATTCTGTAATCCTCCTATATTCAATAAATGAAAATGGCAGATCATGTTCAATGATTGCCATTGTCAAAACATCACGAGCATGTTTGTAATCCACTTTTCTAGACTTTAATTTTCCAGATTGATCAATGATCATATCACCATATCTTGATACTTAGCGATCAAACGACACTTTTCTATATGTCGACTAGAGTTGATGTCCCATATTTAGAACCACCCATAACATACTCTTTTCCACATCCATTGCACTTTGCTTTTCTTTACCATCCTTTCCTATGCCTATCTTTGTAAATGATTGCCAAACATGAGAAGTATTTTGTCTAGGTCTCTTACCTTTACAATCATCGTCATCCAAATCAATAGATGATCTTGTACTTGTTTTGGATGGCATGGTAATATCAACCTCACAAGCTTCTAAGTCATCACTTGAATTGACATGCCGGTTAGTAGTGTCGTTGCTCATAATATTATCCATACTGCAAATAATGAAATAAACCATAAAAGTAAGAACAAACGATATAACAAATTAACAATAGTATGTTAAAAACAAGGAGGAAATCAGTAATCACAACCAACTCTTTTTTCCCTTATATTTTATTTTGAATTATTTTATTTAAATTAAATATATTTATCTATACCATTTATTTAAATTAATTATTTCTATAACTCAAACACTGTCACATGTTAACTATAAATGGAAATTGTTAATAAAAATTATAACTTGTAAATCTTTGAAATCATTGATGACTCAAATAAAAAAAAAATAGTATTAGGACTCAAATAGAAAAATAAATAAAGATTAAGGATTAAAACCGTACTTTTCCATTTATTTGGAATTCAAGCTATGATCTATAGACCTAAATATATACATATTTTTTTTTGGGTATTACCAACAAAACTCATAATCATAAATCTATTCTGCCTTCAAATTGTCCTTTCTCGATTTGTAGATCTAGACAAAGAAATACAATTAGATCTGCATATATTTTATTTCAAGCAACATATATCAAGTGGGCATTAAATTTTCGTGAAGTATAAAAAGCAATCTTTACACTTAAAAAAAAAAAACTATCCTAACACATGCTTGTTGGCATTCATATGCATAAGGGAATAAGGGATTGCATCAGCTAGGCACGTGAATTGATTAAAACTCCTTTTCAGCTTGAGTACCCCGTTTACAAAGTAATGCAACAATTAGTTAATTACATTACCTGTCTTGTACTATGTCAAGATTCAAGAACAGAATTATAACGGATTGCATCAGCTAGGCACGTGAATTGATTAAACACATATTCTACAGTTAAAACATTAATGCAGCAAGCCTCTGTCCTCAAGATAAAGAATGCTAAACCAGCAAAAAAAGAACTCCTGATACCCAGCTTATGAGTAGTAACCTAGGTTAACCTTAATTTTAAAACCATTTCAATACAGATCCTAAGATAAAAATTCTTCCTTAAATCATCTCATTCTACCTATCTTTCAAGAGTTGTTACTTTCCTCCGCAGCTGGTCTTTATATCCATTATTCCTTAAATTTTCAACTATACAATATAAATCTTCATCAATTTCTAACCCAACATCAGATTTCAAATAATCTTTCAGAAATAAATACAATATGGGAACAAACAAAATTTGAGAATCAATTATCATTCAACGATTAAGTCCATGCGATCCTTATAACCCAAGCTTAATTGTTATACTTAGTAAAACTCTTGGTCATATCCCGCTTCTTTAACAAAACTAACACACTAAACAACGTGAATCGCACAATGGACTAAGTCCTACCTTAAACACGATGGAACTAAATAACAACGGAAGAATCACGCTGCAACCCCATAATTCCAACAGTTCCGTCAACCAATAACTCGTAGTAATTTCCGTTTAAAGCGTTTAGATACACTCATGCATTAGGACTCACCAAATTCCGAAAGAACTACATTCCACTATACTACGATTCGTACTACAAAATAATTATACCGTTGTTATAGTATCTGCTCAACAAGCTAATGGGAAAATAAGGATTAGATCTGCCTCAACCGGATCTCCAATGATTATAGCTTGAAGACAAACCCTAAACCCTAATTCCCCTCCCAAAACCCTAGCCCCTACCCCCCGTTTCAATTCCCAAAATCGGGACCCAGATAACCCAAATTTCGACAACACCAGCCTCCACTAATTCTGAGTCATTCATATGCATGAAATATTCAAAGCATTAATCTTAGAAAAGAATCAAGGGAAGTGAAAGTGAAACACATACATGGGATGCGACATGCGAGGAGAGAGAAGAGGAGGACTGAGGAAGTGCGTGACTTCTGTCTGTGGCCGATGGCAAATTCACGAATCACGATATGTGCGATGCGAGGACGCCGATGAGGGAGAGGAGGAGGACTGAGGAGTGAGGAAGTCTGGAATCTGGATTCTGGACCTTACTGGGTCGTCGTCTTCTCCACTGGGTTTCAACTTCAAACCTTAACACTTCCCTTACATTTACATACCCATCTCATAAAAATGGAAACTTTTCTTTGTAATCCCACTCCCAACTCATCAAAAACCTAACTTTACAATCCTAATTCCATCATCAAGCTTCTGGGTTTTCACGCTTTTGACCTACTAGGTAGTATTAGTATATATATTTCTGGTTTTGGAAGTGTCTGTGGTCTCGTCGTCTCGAGTCTGGACTCTGGACGTCTTGTGGAGTTGTGGTTGTGGTCGTCTCTCGTCTGTGTGACTGTGTCTGTCTCTAGCCTCTAGGTTTAAATTTCCTTTGTTTTGTTTTTGTCCGATTTTTTTACTTGTGGTTGTGGTCGTCTCTCGTCTGTGTGACTGTGTCTGTCTCTAGCCTCTAGGTTTAAATTTCCTTTGTTTTGTCCGATTTTTTTTTTGACCGAATCTAGGTTTAAATTTCAACTTTCAAATTTAAGTAAGAAAAAAAAAAAAGGGCCAACCCGGCTCATTGCGGGTTAACCCGCTTTAACCCGTGGGTTAAACGGGTTGGGTTTTTTCAGCCCGCTTTTAAACGGGTTGAAAAAAATCAACCCTAACCCACTTTTAAAGTGGGTTAAACGGGCTGGCCCCTGGGCCATAACCCATTTGTCCAGCTCTACTACTAATAGTTATTGCTTGCCTCTAACATTTATTAATAAGAGGCTCCTCTTCTTATTTGAGATCATTTTGCATATCACTAAGATTGGGACTACCGTGGAAGCTCTGATAAAGCATCCTTGTCACATCCCTACAGGGTACCCTAGTAGTAACAATATATCATATAATTAACTGAGGTCTCCAGGAAGTTACATGATTATTGTACAACTAACATGCCCCATGGCATGGGCAGATTTAACAGGATCGAAGGTTGTTTAGATTATAAAAGACATTGCATATATATAAGCCACATATGATATTAAAAACACAAGTCTAAAAACTTAACATAAAGGATTACAGTTTTGCCTTCAAGGGCTTACCTTTAAACATAACTAACAAAGAAAACAAAAGATAATACTCCTATGACTTATACTATTACAAACATTAACTCTAAGTCTCTATTACAAAAATAAGGTCTTCCTTCTAACATTGATACATAAGTCCTCAATCTATTTTACTCTGTACTTGGTTTCAATTCCAGTCTTCTTGCTTAAATTCCTGTAAAAACAACAGTCTAAACGAACGTAAGCATAAAAGCTCAGAGAATAAAAGAATCTCAACACCACATAAGATATCATACAATGTTTAATTAACATTCATATGAAAATGCAATAATCAAGCATATGTACACATATAGTTTGAGTGATTGGAGCACAAACTCATGGGGATTTACACCCTCCCTTGAGGGTTGAAGAACCAGTACTGTATTTCATGCCCAGGATATCCAAAGAACTAAAGGAGTGTTCATTTAAAACTTTAATATCAATTTTTGTTTATAAACATATATATATAACATTTTCTCCACTTCACTTAGTTTTTAGTATTTTCATTAAGTATTATCATTTCGTACCATCCCTCATCAGGAGACATTCTTCAAGCCTACTTAGTTCTTGTATAATTAGCGACCCTATGGTAATCTTTATTGGATTCACTGGATTTATACAAGCATCACCACAAAATTGAAAAGATAATACGTTACATGAATACCAAATAAATGCAACTATGCTATGTAGTACAATGTATAACTAATTTATTTATAGTTCAAATAAGGTTTAGATCAATTAATTAGGCGATCGTCAAATTCTTAGATAATCCACAATGTTCATTCATCAATTAATGTCAGTCAATTTTTAATCACTTTAAACATTATATGATTATTCAATCAACAAACATATAACATACATTATTTCCTAATCCCCATACATGAATTCAATTTTTGATTATATTAGAATCACGTGCAACTATACTACAATCACATGTAAGTAAAAAGATTCAATTACTTACCCATGTATTCTCTTCAATCGTCGTAATAATCAAAAGGAAAGTCTAAGTCTTGATATAGGGCTCTTATAAGATAGAAAAGCTTGTATTACTAATTAATAAACAAGAAAAAGAAGGGTTAAACAAGATTTTAAAGCTTTAGAAGAATAAAACACGAACTAAAGGTCATATACCTTTGGCTACGCCCTGTATCAAGGGGTGTCTGGAGCAGGGTGAGGCACAGAGGCTACCACGCCCCATATGGAAGGGCCAACCTAGGCATGGAAACAAAGATCACTCTGCCCCTTGCCATGCCCTATAGAGAAGGTCGTATCCGCCTAGAAACATCTACAGAACGCACCACGCCTTTGTGCTCATCCAACAACGAAACACACTTCTTTACGTCATTTTACATATTTTAACCAACTTCAAAGGTCTTGTTATCATAAAAAACATTCTAATATCCATATACAAGACTCATTTTTACCTCTCATTCCTTCATATTCTCCAACACTTAACCACTTTCTACTTCAACTCAACTCACTAACAAACCAGAGTCTACAGCATTCATGGCTTAAGACTTGATATCACAATGCCATAACTCCACATTACGAACCTAACATCAAAACTCATAACAGCCTTATATAAACCAGCAAATAACAAGAACTCTTAACTTACACATACTTATAAAACAAAACAACCAAGGAAAAGTAAGAGTTAACTTACCTACTTATATCTTGGCTTGAAAAAAAAAGTTTAGCTTGAGTTTCTTATTAATTTAAGAAGAGAAATTGAAAATGAATTGTGGAGTGTGTGTGTGTGCATGTGAAAAACATCGGTTACAAGGGAAGAAGAGGAGGAGTGAATTTCTATAAAAAAAAGGGGATAATATTGCATATATATGTAAAGTGAAACTTTGACTTTCAAAGCATTTTGAAAGTTATTGTGTGTATGTATGGTTGCATGGTAGGTATAATGGGGTTTAAGGCTTAAATTAGTAGAAATCAAACTTAGTTTAGGTATCAAAAAGAGTTTGGTTTAATACACACATTAACTTCGATATATCTACAACATTAAAATCAACAATTACTTGAAATTAAAACAAAGTTTGGAAAATTTAGTTTATAAATTCTCTTTTAATTAGAAAGTTTGTTGTGGGGATTTATATAGATTCTTTATGAATTAGAGGTTAAGTTTTTGAAATGCAAAATCTCTAAAGAATAAGAAAACAAAATATTTGATAATTCATTTGAAATGACTTAATTAAAATTTTAAGTTTCTATGCCTACTAAAGCTATTTGTCAAAAATCATTATAGTTGAATTTATTCCACATACTATCATACAATTTATATAAAAACTTTATTGATTTTAAATTCTACTTTCTAGATTTACTTGTGTAGAAACTTGGGGGTTACAAGTTTCACTAAATGTCAAAACAACTATTCAATAAAGAACACATAGAAAATAATTGAGTTTACTTGACTTGGTCTTTTGTTACACCTTCATGCTTGAGAGGCCAAGTTTGGATGTTCCTCCGTTCATACCTCTTCATACGACATTCATACATGTGTTACCATCTGAAGGCTCTCTTTAGGTTGATTGACACATCTATTACATGTGATCAACCAATTGTGATGATCTTACCATACACCAATTATTGTTGCTTTAGTTTTGTCACTATAGTAGATTGGACCTGAGCCTATTCATGACAAGGCCTGTAAAACATAAATGGGTCAATGGGTACTGGGAGTTGTTTAGTGCACTTACTTCGATGATTAAGTTAATAATACATAAAAGGTAATGAATAAGTGGAAAAGGTAGAATTTTAGCTAAGTGTTACTATACATCCATGAGTGACATCCTAATAAGGTATTTATAAGAGAATAATGGTTGATGGTTGACAATTACCGAAAATGAATACATGTTCATGGAGTACATGGCAATTATTGAAAGAGTATATGCCAAGTCACTAAGCCATTTTTCAAGATTGTTGGGAGTGGGGTGAAGTCGTGTAAGCCAAGTAACTTGCCAAAACCCAAGTAGATGAGCACTTGAATGATTCGCTTGGCTGTGTCATAAACAATTGAATTTAGTTAAAAGGTTAGCTTGTAGGCTATTGGATTAGCCTAGTTGGATTGCGTTTGAAGAGCCTTAAATTTACCCATCAGCATGATCATATCAAACTTTGATCAAAGTAAGAAGAGAGAGAGAGAGAGCTGTAGTCAATGCAATTTTATATGTTGTATGGACTTCAAAGTTCACTAAGATCAATTTACTGTAATGCTATAAATATTAATAGGTTTCGATGTAGAATAAAGCATTTCTTGATATCCCATATCCCATTAGTTATAACGTACTTGTGCGCGCGCGTACGTGATAATTGGGTTAAACTAAAACCTAGTATTGGGATAGCTGGATGGATTAGATATTTGTTTAAATGGATTCTGAACTTATTCTTGGTTAGACGATGGAGGATTATCTTAAAACTAGCTATGCTTTTCAAGTATTCATTTTAAATACTGGTTAGAAAAAGAAAAAAAAAATCACATATTGGATAGTTTTGTATGGTTTTAGATTTTGTAGCTATATTTCAAGACAGTTCCAAGATTTTGTTATAGATCTTTTCATGTCATGTGTTGAGCCTGGATTTTTAGTTTATGATTTAATTTCTTTTAATCTGATTCGTATCAAACCCGAACCCATTTAATACGAATCCTCAACTAGGAATTAAAAGAAATTTAATTTTTGAAAAACATTTTGGAGTCGCCACCCGATCGAAATCGAAACAAAAAAAATATAAGTTATGATCAATGATTTGGTTGGTCCTAACTTAACTACTAGTCAGCGAAAAAATTTGATTTAAAATCAAACTTTATAAATAAAAATTTTGAGTTCGGGGGCCATCCTATTAAAACCATATGGTTACCATTTGAAAATTCATAATTTAAAATTTATTCTTTTAATACTCGAAAAATAAAACAACAAATAAATTAAATTTTATGAATTTCCATATTTACAATTTTATTTATAAATTGGTGAAGAAATCATCTATATTTACAAAGAAATTAATAATTTGAAATTTACAAAATTTAGTGGAACAAAAATAATTTTTTTTTAGATTTTAAGTTGCCGCGGAGGTTCCTACGTACCCGCTAATCAAGATCAGACAAAATGTAATTTTTTTTTTATGAAATTTTAATTTGTTTGTTAATGTTAGATATTAGAGTTCTTTTCATTTTAAGTTTCTTCAAATTTGGGATTTGTAGAAAATCTAGAATTTTTCAATATGAGCCTATAAGCTATCAAATTTATTTTGTATAAATAAAATAAAATAAAATAAATTTTTTTCTAAGTGACAAAACCTTTTTCAATCATATTCCTATTTGTTATTTTTTTTTATCATTTTTCCTTTTTTAGAAGAACTTGTATATAATAATAATAAATTATTATTATTATTTACCTAGAGTCGGGTCGAAGCTGGAATCGGGTTGGATCGAGTCGGCTTGGTTCAAATCAGGTTGGAGCTGTGGTCGGCCGTAGGTGGTCGGAGAAGGCTAGAAACCATTGATCTGGTGGTTTTGGATGGCCAAAAACTCATTGAACTTGGAGAATAGGAGATCATGAGTGACCAAATGGTGTTTGTTTGGTTCGAAAGTACCTGGGATGGTGGCTCGAAGCTTGGATGTGGTGGTGGTTCTTGGATCGAAGTGTGGATTAAGCTTCAAAAATCGAACAAAAAATCTTCCAAAAGATAGATCAAGGACTTCTAAAGCTTCCTATCACATTAAAAAACGCTCGAAAACTTCTTAAAACTATAAATTTGAAAATTTTCGAATTCGACCAAAAATTTCCGATCTTGGATTCGAGATTTATGTGTTTTTGATGATTTATGATGCTTGTGGATGATGGAAACAAGGAATTCGACCCCTATTTATACTAATTAGAGGTTGAATTTGGAGGGAGATTCATTAAGGAGTTAAGAACACGCGAATTTGCAAATTTGGGTTTTCAAGCTTGATTGATCACGTTTTTGTAATTTCCAAGTGCGATTGGCATTGGAATTATGCTGATTGTGATTAATTGAGTCAAATTTATGACATTGAAAACCCAATTTGTCAAAATGAATTGAATCGTGAAACTTGGAACTTGTGCAAAAAAGGCGTATTCATCAATTTTCAAACTCAGATTCAAGTACCCAAATTGAATTTTTAAAACAAAAAATTGATTTTAATTTGTAGCATTCCAAGTCTTCTCTCACATCCCCATGTTGATTTGACAAAAAACAAAGCAAATTTGGCAAAAATTGGTCTTGAAAGCAGGCCATCGCATGCGAAAAATTGGTCTTTACCAGTGAGGAAGACAACGCGTGTCACGCCCCAGAGGGGTATTCTAAACGTAACAGTCCGCCACATACTATATAAGACTCTTGAATTACTAACCGAGCCCTTCGGAAGTCTTGTATAGATGTAAGGCGTCCCTTTACAACAATAGAATACTCCATTCAATGGAGTTAAGAAGTTTAATGTGGCATTCGATAGCCTTAGATGATAAATCAAAACACATACATAAAGTTACAAAGTCTAAGGGGCATTCCCCCACAAAAGAATATTAAGGTTCATTACAGTCATCCAGAGTCTTTTTGGTTTCTTGTGGAAGTCTAACCAAAACTAAAATAAACTTTTAAAGGAAACGCCTAGCTCCGGTACCTGAGCTGTAGCCTGCCTTGGCCTAAGCCAAATGAACTCGTGCTGTAATAAGTAAAAACTATAGGGGCGTAAGCTAATTAGCTTAGTGAGTGAAAACTACCATATAACAATTTCAACAAAACATTCAAGCAAGTGATTAATCAACCAAGTGAAATGCATCAAACACATGGGTTCAACAAACATATGACTAGTCGGAAATCATATGTGGATGGACTTGCGCCCTCCATCCCGGGTTAGTAGATTAACGAATCCTATGGTACGATGCCGTTTAGGCTCACGATCAACAAACTTAAATATTCGTTTTATGGATCACGATTAACCAACATATTCGTTTTATGGATCACGAAAAACCAACAAATGCTAATGCTCCATCCCCATCGTGATATGAATGAGTTCAAGTTTATAATTGATGTCTAATAATTGATTAATCCAATTCTTTTAGGTGACCAAGCAACACTCGCAGACAATCAATTCTATCTCCTTTCTATACAAGCAATGAATTATCACCCGGCTTCGATATTCTTTAATTTCAACTTCACAAAACAACAGCAGACAAACATAATTCCCAAATAACCCCATCATGCATATTCACTTTTGTTTTTGCTTAGCAACTAGTGCATCTATCACTACAATCACAAGCAATAATTGAAATTTGGAAGTAATACTCACTCGGCCATGGTACGTCGGTCTCTTAGTAATAATAATCGGGCGGTAGAGATTCATCGTTCTCGGGATCACCTACCAAATAAGAATAACCTAATGAGAACTTCATCGTTGAACTAATTCAAACTATGCATCTAAACTAAACAAAATCGTGATTTTCGCTATTTGCGGAAGTTCCTACTTAAAATGGCCATAACTTTGTCATTTTAACTCGGAATTTTGCAAATTTTATATCAATTTCTATCTACTTCGAAAGATCTATCTATTTCTAATACTATTTCCAAGTTTTGACAACATTTAGGTCACGGAACAGAGGGATCAGATCTGGTCTATAACCTTTTCCATTTCCGAAAAATTGTTTTGCACTTGATCAAAATGTATCTAGTTGATGATTCATGTGTATATAAAATATGAATGAGTTCCTAATATGAATGACATGTGATGAGTTCAATATATGCATGATCTTGATGATTTTTGATAATGAAACTTTAAGAACTTCTAATTCTTACAAGACTTCAACAATTTCTTCTTAAAAATCCAATTTTCCCAATTTTGCATCTCCTTATTGTTTTGGGATTTCATTCTTGGAATTTACTTGTTATCTAAAAATGAGTCTTCACCATCTATACTATCCAAGACCTTCATTTCCACATAAAAATTTACATTTTTCACTTTGCAAGTATGTTTTTAAATAAGCTTTTCACAAAAATCCAAATTTTGGAAAAATTCATTTCTTGCATGTTTTCTTTGAGAAAACTTGTTTAATACATCAAAATTTAAAGCTTTACTATATCTATTACCTAAGGACTTCGTTTAACACATAAAACATGCAATTTGAGATGGAATACTAGGTATTTACATAGGCATCATCCCAAGTTACGAATTTAACAAATTGAACACTAACTCAAAATTTTCCATTTTAATTCCACTACTTGTTTTACACATTACTCATGTCTAAACTCATTTCAACTTGTAAAAATCATTACTTAGTAATACCTATTACTTATACCCTTCATTTTTCATGTAAGATATGAGTTTCAAAGTGGTTTCAAGTGTTTTTAAAATAGATCTTAAAAATCATACGAATTTTCCATTGAGTATTTCAAACAAAAATCTTTTCTTTTCAAGTTCCTTGTCTTATCTTCATAAAGATCTACCAACTATCACATTTATATATGCAAGACTAAGCTTTTATGAACATTAATGCATGAAAATACAAAATATTCATATGAACATGAATGTCAAGAAAAATGTGAGTATCTAAATGCTAGATTTACTCTTTATAGTGCATGAAAATGAGTTTAAAGACATGAACACATATTCTTCATGCAAGATCTCTACTTTTTATATGCATGAACATAATGATACTTCAACAAAAACTCATAAAACACAAGATCTACTCTTATAATGGCTTGAGATTCATGTATTAATGTTTTCTTATCCCTAGCATTTGTTCATTAGGATTTTAAAGTGAAAACACACAAAAATACTCTTGCCATTACAAGATTAAGTAGTAACAAAGCTTGGAATCATCACCTAAAAGAAGATTTGGAGAAGAAAAGAAGAAGAAATGAACTTGTGAGTGTGTGTGTGTGTGGAGGGGAGCTCATGGCAACAATGGGGAGAATAGAGAGAGTTTTTCACTTTTCAAAAATTTTGGAAGAGTAAATATGAAGAGAGAGAGTGAAAATGAGTTTATATGTTAAGTGAATTAGGGTTTAATTGTATTAAAAAGAAGTAAAATAAAACAAATAGAGGGGGAAAAGAAGGGGGGGGGGGGGGGTTCACCGGCCAACAAGGGGAAGGGAGAGAGAGAGATTTGAATTTTGTTAAATTTGTAATTTAAGTAATAAAATGTAATAAAAGTAATAATTTAGTAGAAAACAAAATTTTCTTGAAAAAGAAAATAAATGAGTAGTTGTAAGAATGTAAGAATAGGGTATGAGTAGTGTGTAGTGTAGGTTGTACTGTGAATAGTGGTAAATAGTAGACAAGACATCTACTTTACCAGTAGTAAATAAAATACGGGAAAAAGGCTATAACTGTCATTTTTATAGTCCGGAAATTTATAAAAATTATATTTTTGAAATTCTTATAAAATTTTGATTCTAATGAATATTCTGGAATATTTTTCTGAGTTTCTAATTCCGGGGCTCGTTTTTCGGTAATCAAGTTCGGAAAGGCTCGAAATAAAAAATTTTCAGGGACCTGTTTCGTATAATCATAAAAAATATAGCCACTAAAATCCCAACACCCAATCATTCTAATTGGTTTATTATTATTTTGATATCGTTTTCAAACGAATCAATACTAAACTAATACAGATAGAATGCCAATGAAAAACTAACAAATTGATCAAACCAAACCAATACTAATAAAAATCCAATAACCCAAAGGGCCCCTTACCCTATAATTACAATGTGTTTATATGTATAATTGGTAAGATTGGGCGTGCAATGTCTTTCAATATTTTTCACTCTACCCTGACTTCAGAAAAGAAAATTGTGGTTGTCAAGAATGGGATTCGAACCCATGCCCTTTCGGACCAGTACCTGAAACTGGCGCCTTAGACCAACTCGGCCATCTTGACCCTGGTGTGACTCTGTTGTTTTTGATATATAATACCTTATGTTAAAATATATTTTCCCGCTCTCTGCTCACTCGAGTATTTGCCATTGTTTTGTTCTTTTGCTTCCTCTCTGAGACAGAGATGATCTCTGTAATTAACCAGATCACCAAGACCAAAATCACAACCCTTACTTGCAAATTGACACATTCTCTCACCAAATCCAAAACCCCATCAACCTCCATACCTCAAAATGACCAAAACTCCACTCTTTTTGACCCACTGTCTTCCTTTACTCTCTACACAAAATCCAAACGCTACGCAATCAAACCCACAAAATCACTGCATACCCAGTTGCTCAAATCCCACTTACTGCTCTCAAGCACCTTTATCTCGAACACGCTTGTGGACTGTTACTGTAAATGTAGTGCCTTTGAGTATGCACTCAAGTTGTTCGGAGAAATTCCTCAACCAAATGTCGTTTCTTGGAACATTGTTATTTCGGGTTGTAACCAAAGGGGGTTATACTGTGATTCTTGGGTACAGTTCTGTAGGATGCATAGGTTGGGTTTCGAGCCAAATGAGATCACCTATGGGAGTGTTCTCTCAGCTTGTACTGCTTTGGAAGTCCCTTTTAATGGTATGCAGATATATTCCCTTGCGTTTAAAAATGGGTTCTTCGCAAATGGGTTTGTTCGTGCAGGTATGATTGATTTGTTTTCAAAGAATTACTTGTTTGGCGATGCTCTGAAGTTGTTTAATGATGTTTTGTGTGAGAATGTGGCATCTTGGAACGCCATGATTGCTGGGGCCGTGAGGAATGGAGAGAGTTCGTGGGCATTACATCTTTTTCAGCAGATGTGTCGTCAAGGTTTTGTGCTTCCAAATAGTTTCACTTTCTCTAGTGTTCTTACTGCTTGTGCCGTGGCTGAAGATATTGACATTGGTAAGGCAATTCAAAGTTGGGTAATTAAATTTGCTAGCAGTGATCTGTTCGTTGGAACTTCGCTTATGGATTTGTTTGTTAAATTGGGGGATGTGGATGGAGCAATGAAAGTATTTAGGAGAATGCCATTCCATAATGTTGTCTCATGGACCACCGCTATCTCAGGATTTGTCCAGGATAATGACATTGCTTCTGCCATTGATCTGTTCAAAGAAATGAGAAGTTTGGGGGAAGACGTAAATAACTTTACTGTCACGACTTTACTTAGTGCTTGTGGGAAATGTTTGACAACCGAATTGGCAGCTCAAATCCATGCCTGGCTAATTAGAATTGGCCTGGAATCTGACCCAGTAGTAGGGGCTGCCTTGATCATTATGTATTCAAAATTAAATGCATATGACTCATCTGAGCTAGTGTTTATGGATTTGGGAGATGAGATGAATCCCAAAATATGGACCTCAATGGTATCTGCTTGCACACAGAGCTATGATGCTGGAAAGGTTGCACAGTTATTCAGGAAGATGTTGCAGGAGGGCATAAGACCAGATAAATTTTGTACGTCAAGTCTCTTGAGCATTATAGACACTCTAAATTTGGGGACACAGGTCCATTCCCGCATTATTAAGAGTGGGTTGATTTTTGATGTTTCAGTTGGTAGTTCTCTTTTTACCATGTATTCAAAGTGTGGTAGGCTGAGTGAATCGTATGACATATTTAAGGAAATGGATGAGAAAGACGCTGTTGCTTGGGCATCTATGATAGCTGGTTTTGCTGAACATGATTGTGCAGATGAAGCGTTTAATTTATTGAAAAAAATGTTATCCGAGAGAATTATGCCTGATCAAATGACTTTTAAGGCAATTTTAACTGCCATTTCTGCCCCTTATTTGGTACAAAGAGGCAAGGAAATTCATGCTAACGCTGTTCGATTAGGATTTGGTAATGAGGCAGTCGTTGGTTGTGCTCTGGTGACGATGTACTCCAAGTGCAGTATGTTGACGCCAGCTAGGAGGGTGTTTAACATGATGTCTTGGAGAGATGATGTGGCCTACTCATCGTTGATATCAGGATATTGCCGACAAGGGTGTATAGAGGAAGCAGTATTGCTGTTTCATGAAATGCTGGTTGCTGATTTAGGCGTTGATTCCTTCACCATTTCATCCATGCTTGGGGCAATTGCTCTCACAAGTGGATCAAGCATAGGAATGCAGCTTCATTCTTACAGTATCAAAGCTGGATTAGATTCAAATGCCTCTGTTGGCAGCTCATTAGTGACAATGTACTCAAAATGTGGAAGCCTTGATGATTGCATAATGGCATTTAATCAGATTAAGGAACCTGATTTGATTGGTTGGTCAGCTATCATATCAAGTTATGCTCAGCATGGAAGAGGAGATGAGGCTTTGAGGGCTTTTGAGCTTATGAAGAGAGAGAAGATCAAACCTGATCCTGTGACCTTTGTCGGGGTTCTGGCTGCTTGTAGCCACAATGGTTTGGTTGAAGAAGGTTTTTCCCATTTTAATTCAATGACCAGAGAGTACGGGATTCAGCCTAGTTACCAACATTTTGCCTGTATGGTTGATCTTCTTGGGCGCTCTGGGAGACTGAAAGAAGCAGAAAGATTCATCAATGATATGCCTATCCAACCCAATGCATTGATTTGGGCAACGCTGCTTGCAGCTTGTAAACTACATGGAGATATTGAGCTAGGAAAGTTTGCTGCAAGGAAGGTTGAGGAGTTGGACCCTCATGATGCTGGATCCTATATTTCTCTGTCGAACATCTTTGCCAACATGGGCCAGTGGGAGGAAGTCTTTGACATCAGAAACTTCGTGCAAGGCACTGGGGTGAAGAAGGAACCTGGCTTGAGTGCGATGTGATAATAAACTATTCACTCTGAATTATGTCATTGATGAGGACAAAATGGTTAGCATAATCTCTCAAATCCTAAGGCTGGCAGGCTCCTTGTTGCCTTCCAAGGCATGAGACATAAATAGCTTGGATTTGTGACTAGGATTTGGTGTCAAAGCTGCCAGTATTTCATACAGGCAAGGCTGATCATTCACGGCTCTCCTCCTGGCATGTGAGTGCCTTGTTTAATTTGCTGTTTGTTCTGGCTAATATGTTTCTTTCAATACCTTGAAAGTTCTCTCTTCAAGGCATGTGAGCTAGTATCCTTTGATTTTCATTTGTTGAATTTTAATGCAGTTCCTGTGAATTCTGATCCGAGGTTCATGAGCTTCTGACTTGCCTTCTTCATAGTTACTGAATGTAGGTGACAAAAGGGAGCAAGTTTGGATGTTTGATTCAGTCTTACCTTTTTATAAATAAACAGGGCTGGCAGAAGTCTACTAGTAGACTTAGTATAATTACTGCCGTATATAACACGAACTCTTACATGATGTGTTCTTGCTAGATTCATAATCTCGAGCTATCTGATCTGTTGCTACACTTCGGTATCTACTGTTGCATATGTTATATTAAACCTGCTCTTGCTTGATGCTGCTTGCAGGAGCGTTCCACAGGTAAGGAGCCATTGGGTGAAATCTCAGACACCCAGTTGTGCGATGGATTAAACATTACCTTGCCATGCAACTACCTCATTGCAAGCAAAGAGTAAACTCTGTGGTATTCTTTGCACTTCCAGCTCTCCCCAAACTTTGATTCAGTGAGAAAGAATTGATTGGAATTGTGCATTTTACAGGGGATTTATCCTGGAAATGCTAAATTCTTTCATGGAAAATCCAGCAACCCGCAAAACCGGTGGAATATAATTCTGTCCAACGTTGGCTACAACTTGTCAAATGTTGTGGTGGAGGGCGGGAACAAGTAGAACGCTATTGCTAAATCAACAACCGCAATGTTCCGAGCGCAAAGGTTCTGAAACAGCTCTGTGTTGTTACTTCCATTATTGAATTCATGGAGGGCAGTGGAGACTTGTATGTGAATTTCTAGCAATGTTGGCTTCTTCTCCAAGTGAATCCAACTACCCCGGTCCCAACAATAAAGGGAAATTCAACAAAGTTAATTGCGGAGGTATTTGATTTTCACATTATTTATCTGAATTTGGTTATGATTACGGAAATTAGCTTCTTTTTTTTTGCCTTTTCCATTTACTTTGTTTTGAGCTTGCTCTATATTTCACAGGGATAAATGTGTATTTTTAATATTTAACAATTTGGTATCTAAAATTTTATACATGCTGTATAGTATTTCATATATTTAATTTTATTACAATTTAGTGAAATTTTAGACCTAAATTACTATTTAAATCGAAAGCACCAATGCCAAGCTATAATAATAAAAATTTTAAACAGTAAATTGTTAAAATTAAAAGTATAATTACTTACAATGTATTTATTCCAAATCTAAGAGAAGAGATGGAAGACCTGACAATGGAGGTGTTTGAGACTAATAGTGCTCTAAATCAAGTCTATTCATAAAATTTATGTGCTATTTATTGTAAAAACACTAGTTTTGACGTCTTTAAGTTTTTACAAAGTATATTAATTAAATAGAAATTATTTCTTGTTTAATACCCTTATTAAAAGTAATTACTTAAATAAGATGTAACAAAAATTAGTTGCCAGCCGACGGTGGTTGGCTCAATTGATAGGCTCAGTTGGTAAGGACGGGCTTTGATCTGTCAAAAGAGTAAGGTTCGATTACCACTAATATTAGGACTTTATTGATAGGTCACTATGCCCCACTCCAAGAAGGGTATAATGTGCTAGAACCAAGTACCTAGAAAACAAAGGATACAATGCTTTGCTTCCTAAGATGGATACAAGTATTATACTTGTGTGGGTTATTAAAAACTTAAATTGTCCAGCATTAAATTGCAGGGAGAAACCGTGATATATGTCTAAAATATTATATCCTATTATATTGATTGAATATAGGTATAGTATGAAAATCTCCTATCTCGTCTTTTAGATATGATATATGTACAGAATTTTATATCATGTTAATAGATGCGATCTTGTATTGGATTTTGATAATTATTTTCATTTGTTTTAATGTTGTTGACATATTATTCTGACTAATTAAATATAATAGGAATATATAACATATGCAAGCAGGGTAATAAGGTTGTCTAGATACTTGCATAAAGATAAATAGGATGGCAATATATGCTCAGAAGAATGGAAGTCTAGCGTGCTTGCAAATCTTTCACCATTTTATGTCTTTTATGTTTATAATTTTGGATAAATACTATAAAAACATGTGTCGTTATTTTTCCTTTTGTTGGTCCTCACTAAGCAATCAAGAGGGGAGAGGTGAATTGATTGTTAATTGAAATTTCAAAATTTTTGCTAAAAGTCCCCTCAAGTTAACTTAGAATAATGAAATACAACACTAATTAACAAACAAATAAACAATAAAAGTAAAGTGCGATAAGGTAAATGAAGCCCAAGATTTATAATAGTATCTCCTTGTGAGTCAATCCTCTCATCCAACTTTATTAATGGGGATTTGGTTGTCCACACCAGTCGTTTCACTAATCCAAAAAGCAATTGAAACATTATACAACAATACTATCTTACTTTGTTTCACAAGCTTTACACCTAGGCTAATCATAGAGTTACAAGATACTAAGTATAATCCTCTCAACTAATCACTCAACCTAAGTCTCAAAATAAAGAGCATGGATAGTTTTAAAGGAGATACAATAGGTTTTTAGAAGTGTAAGCACAATGCGAAATAAAATGTGTATGAAATTTGTAAGTGCAGGTAGCTTCTAATGAAGGTTTTGGCAAATGTTTTTACTGTTGCAGAGTATAGAGTTTAGCTTTTTAATTTTCGATCTTCTTCCTTCTATCACAAATTTTTGAGTTGCTATCTTGTTTTATATGCTCCTGAATAATGGCTAGTATTTGGTTAAAAAGATCTTGATCGATATCCTTCACTTCCAATAAGTTATACCATTATTATCTTCTTATCATGAAATAAATATATATATCTATATATCTCCTTATTTGGAGGGATTTTGAAACTTTGAATTTTTGAACTTCAGCTCTTTATTCTCAAATATCTTTAGTTGCCTTCCACATATAATAATACTTTAACAACCATGAATAATACCCTGTCTTCTTAATGGATAAACTCGGATAAACTTGAACATATTTGAATTTAAAACTCCAATAGCCCAAGAGATATTTCGGTTATGAGATATGCTCCAATCATCCTTATCTAAAGCTCTTTAACCATGCTGGACTTATCTTTAAAAAGCTCGCCATGTGTTCTAAAAAATTCTTTATTTAATCTTGAACAAACTTTGCAAAGATATCGAACAGTAAACTCAACTTTTATAAAAAAACTTGTCTTAAAGATAAATTATCAAATAAATCTAACTTAAATTTATCCACATGGATTTAAACATTCTTCAGTAGAACGCATTAGATATATTACCCAGATACACCTAATAAGTGCAGTTAAGTCTTTATAAAAAGAATTAACTAACTTAAATGTCGTGAACAACAAATTCTTCAAAATCTATTATTTTTCCTGTTGGTACGTCGTCATAGATTCAAATAAAGGTTCTTACATAAGTTTTGACAAAACTTCTAATACTACTGTTGACACTGCTTCAAAACTTCATTTTAAATCTAACCATTATAAAATCTGCACACTAAATAAAATGGTTAGCAAACACTTTAATATTTTGTTATAATCAAAACATAATTAAGAGAACTTAATACCTTTCTTTATTAAAAACATCACATCTAGCTTAATTAGATAATGTGTTAATGTTGCATTTGGTATTTCAATAAATATTATAATTATTTATATGAACCTTAAAATAGTCAATTTAATGCTATACTAAAATGGTACATATTTATAAATACTACCTTTATAAATCTTTTAGTTAAGCAGATATTGTCACGCCCCGAGGGTATCTTAGACGGGACAGTTCTGCCATACACAATACCCGGCTTTAGATTAATTTATAAGTCTCTTAAAGCCATAAATATTGTGCAGAAGCGTATCCTGAATAGATAACCAATAGGCTTGATAGTATTAGATTAGCCACATCAAGTACAACTAATAGCCTCAAAACTAACTAATAACAACTGCAGAATATAACAGTAAAAGAAAATAGTTTAGGACTGTATATAAGAAAGCAGTTGGATTACTGATCCTATAAATATTACATTCCTGTTTCCAAAAACTTTTTAGAAACCCCTTCCGGGAAAAAAAAAGAAGGAACTCTCTTCAACCCTCGTATCCTTCCCTCAAAACCCTGAATCCATAGAGGAGCTAACCTGAGGGTAGCCTCGTCCTGACTGGTACCAAATATAATCCTGTGACAATAAACCGTAAGGGAGTGATCGATCCACAGGCTCAGTGAGTTATATTCCTCACTCTATACCATTCAAGTAAGTTATTAAGTCAAACATATGTAATGCAACAATCAAGTGGATAAAAATATATATAGCCAACCGGTAACCATATATATACTCGGATTTATGCCCTCCGAATCCGGGGTTGGGGTACATCCACTCATAAGCACCCAGATTAATATGCTTCGGGAATCAAATTTCTCAAGAAAACTTTTTATATATAACAAAATAATATACCTGTAACAACATCCCATTGAAGTAATAAATCCGAAACAATGACCTGGCGCGATTTTAAGAGCAGGGCCGTCTCCCCAGGACGATTAGTTCCCTATCTCTTAAAACAAGGCCCATGGTACACACTAGGCATATACCACTTTGGTCCTCCATGGTTACCATCCTCACGGGACAGTGTGGCCCATCCAAGTCAAGGTGTAGTGGTGATGGCCTTCTATGTGCATATATGTCGTGCATGAATGTATTCAATTATTATGCCATATTGATTTATATTCATTTATTTGGTGTGCAAACAATTGTCATACACTTTCATTTCTATTCTAGAACAACCAATGGGTTAGAATATAATTACATCATTTTATCAACCAAATTCAAGTAACAACAACCACAATTTATTTCCCAACCCCTTAATATTTTATTACTTGATTAATTTTATTCTACAACCACAATCAAGTATAGAGGTCATAGGAATATACTCATTTGTCCATATTTCTTGTCAGTCGTAATAGTCAACAGGCAGGTCAAGCTCATAGTCAGAATCACCTGAATATAATTAAAGATAGGAATATACTATAAGAATTGACTAAAAACATCTAATATATATTTCTATGCTACAGAATTTCTATATTTCTGTAATCTAGCACTAAAACCTTATGTGATTAACTTAATTCGATTTAACTCAGATTTTTACGTACAAAGACGGTTTAATACTATTTTAGAGTTATTTTGAAATATAAGCAAAATAATAATAATAATAGTAATAATAATATTATTATTAATGATAGAGAAAATTTTAATTAAATAACATAAATAACTAAAAATATATATATATATAAGTACGTATTGAAAATTTGAAGGAATTACTTTAATAGACATGAATAATAATAATAATATAATATAATAATAATAATAATAATAATATATGCCATATTTACGTCTATGTATGTATAAGCATATTATAGAATAAATAAACTAACATACTTATATTACATTAATAAATTAACTCTTATATATATAGGAAGCATAAACATATAAGGCAAGAAATATAATATTTCATATAGTATATATATATATATGTATAAATATATATAAATATATATAAATATATAACATATAAGTGCCCATACATATATATATATACATATACCAACTATATATATAACATATATATATATTCATCGCACAGGAGAAACAGCGTGGCCGCTGCGTGGAGGACGAGCAGCGCTGCTGCTCCGGAGCACTCGCCTTGAGTGCTTGCTCGAGCGCTAGCTTGAGTGCTTGCTCGAGCGCTAGCTTGAGCGCTCGCTCGAGCGTTCGCTGTGCGCTCCTTGAGAGCTAGGCTGGGCGCTCGTTGAGCGCTGCTTCGAGCGCCTAACAGGCACTCCAGCGTGCGTGTGGGTGGTGGGTGTTGAGAGAGAGGTGTTCGGTAGAGACAGAGCATCCGGCTCTGTTTGTGCGCTGGGGTGTGTGTGTGGTGGTGTGCGATGTGCGTGGGTGCTCGGTGGAGACAGAGCATCCTGCTCTGTTCGTGCGCAGTGGTGTGTGTGTGGCGGTGTGCGATGAACGGTGCTGTGGTGTGCGGTGTTGTGTGGAGCGGTGTGTGCAGTACTGTGCCGTGAGCGTGAGCTATGGTGTGTGGTGGTGCTGTGTGGTGGAGCGTGCGCTGTGAGTGTGTGGTGGTGCTGTGGTGAAACGAAGAAGAAGAAGAAGAAGAAGAAGAAGAAAAGAAGAATAGTGAAGGAAAGAAAGAAAGAAAAAGAAAGAAAAACAACTTACTTGTTTTAGACCGTTGCTGCAGACAAACCAAGGAGAAAGAAGGAAAAGAAAAAGAAAAGAAAAGAAGAAACAAAGAAAGAAAAAGAAAAGATCGACCAAAACGGGAAGGAAAAAGAAGAAGAAGATGTAGCCTTTATATGTATATATATATATATATCTCCCAAAACAACCGGTGGCTTAAAGTCAAAATGTCGGACATATCCTTACCGAAAATTAATCTTATATATATATATAATATAATAATAATAATAAGTTGATCTCAACATGGATCTTGCTAAATTGTTTGTTGACTAATTTGTCTCGAAATAATTTAATCAAAAATAAGAAATATCTAAATTAAACAAAATAGCGCGGTGCGAAATTATAATAGTAAATCAAATAATATTTTTATCGTATAAGATCAAATACTCAGACAACTTTCAAACGAAGAATTTATAAATAAAATCTTTAATTACTACTATTTAGAGTATATTCATAGTTTAATAAAGAAAAATCAATTTATTAAAAAATTTATAATCAATTTGATAAATAAAATAAAATAATCAAAATTTAAAATTATCAAGACAATTTAGTGAATCGGAAATTCGAAATATTTTCGAAGCTCACATCCTACCCCCCTTAAGAGAAGTTTTGTCCTCAAAACATAAAGATTTACGTGAGTTTTGAAGTAAGTGAGGATATTTTTGTTTCACTTCTTCCTCAGATTCCCAAGTAGCTTCGTCTTGATTATGATTTTTCCACAAAACTTTCACATATCTGATTTCTTTGTTCCTCAATTTTTGAACCTTGTGATCCAAAATTAGAATTGGATGTTCTTCATATGTTAAATTTGCTTTCAACTGTACTGGCTCCAATTCAACAACTTTATCCAGATCGGGAATGTGTCTTCTTAATACTAATACATGGAACACGTTGTGTATACCTGATAGGTTTGGTGGCAAGGCTAGTCGATAAGCCAAGCTTCCTACCCTTTCCAGTATCTCAAAAGGTCCAATATATCGGGGACTTAATTTTCCTTTTGCTCGAATCGATGTATACTCTTAATAGGACTTATTTTAAGTACACATGATCCCCAATGTCGAATTCCAAGATTCGTCGTTTTAAATCTGCCCAACTTTTTTGTCTATCTTGAGCTTCCTTCATTCTTTGTTAATGATTCTCACTTTCTCTGCAGCATCTTGTATCAAATCAGGTCCTAGTACAAGTTTCTCCACATCATCCCAGAATAATGGTGATCGACATTTTCTCCCATATAGTGCTTCATAAGGGGGCATTTGAATAGTGGAATGATAACTGTTGTTGTATGCAAATTCCACTAAAGGCAAGTGTTCATCCCAATTTCCTTTGAATTCCATAACACATGCCCTAAGCATATCTTCCAATGTTTGGATAGTTCTTTCAGATTGTCCATCTGTTTGAGGATGGTAAGCGGTACTAAATTGTAATTTAGTACCCAAACCTTTTTGTAAACTTATCCAAAACTTGGATACAAATCTAGGATCTCTGTCTGATACAATACCTGCTGGAACTCCATGCAATCTCACCACTTCTCGGATATATAGTTTTGCTAACTTATCCAAGGAGTATGTCATATTAATTGGCAAGAAATGTGATGATTTTGTCAACCGATCCACTATCACCCATATTGCATCATTTTTGGATAGTGTTTTTGGTAATCCGCTCACAAAATCCATGGTAATTTGGTCCCACTTCCATTCAGGAATAGGTAAGGGTTTTAACAGCCCTCCGGCCGTTGATGCTCAGCTTTCACTTGTTGGCACACTTCGCATTTTTGTACAAAATTTGCCACATCACGTTTCATCCCATTCCACCAAAAATGATTTTTCAGATCTTGGTACATTTTAGTACCTCCGGGATGTACTGTATACCCAGACGTATGAGCCTCACTCATAATCTCCTTCCGAAGTTCTTGGTCATTAGGCACACATAATCTGTTATTCAGGCGTATTCAATCATCTCCAATTTTGAAATCTGTATACCTCCCTTGTTGTATTTCTTGTTTCACCAAAAGCAAGGTGGAATCATGCTGCTGAGCTTCTTTTATCTTTTCCATAAATGTGGGCTCAATTATTATATTAGCCAACTCAACCTCTGATTCATGCCAAGCAAACTCAATATTCAAGCGTTCAAATTCTCGAATCATCTCTTTTTGAGACGTAAGTAATGCGGCAACTTCTGCATGATTTTTCCTACTTAAAGCGTCAGCCACTGCATTTACTTTTCCAGGACAATAATTTATTCTAAGATCATAATCCTTGATTAACTCCAGCCATCTTCTTTGTCTCATATTAATTCCTTTTGAGTGAATAAATATTTAAGACTCTTATGATCAGAATAAATCTCACATCTTTGCCCGTATAAATAATGTCGCCATAACTTTAGAGCAAAGACAACTGCTGCTAGCTCCAAGTCGTGAGTAGGATAATTTTTCTCAGAGGGTCTCAATTGCCTTGAAGCATAAGCAATTACCTTACCATTTTGCATCAACACACAGCCAAGCCCATTTTTTGATGCATCACTGTGAACAGTGAATGGTATTTCACTATTTGGCAAGGTTAATATCGGTGCTGAGACCAATCTTTTCTTTAATTCCTGGAAACTTTCCTCTCTCTTTCATTCCATTCAAACTTCTCATACTTTTGAGTCAATTGAGTGTGGTCGAGCAATTTTTGAAAAATCTTTCACAAATTTTCTGTAGTAACCTGCTAACCCCAAAAAGCTTCTTATTTCTGTAACATTTTCGGTTGTTTCCAACTAACAATTGCTTCGATCTTTGCAGGATCCACAGATCCTTTTCCTGAAATTACATGCCCTAGAAAAGAAATTTCATTTAACCAAAATCACATTTGGAAAATTTGGCATACAACTTGTGTTCTCTCAAAATTTGTAATGCCAATCTTAGATGCTCAGCGTGTTGTTCAGCAGTCGTTGAATAGACCAAAATGTCATCGATGAAAACAATGACACATTTATCCAATAGTGATTTGTATATCCGATTCATTAAATCCATAAATGCAGCAGGGGCATTGGTCAAGCCAAATGGCATAACCAAAAACTCGTAGTGCCCATATCTGGTTCTAAAAGCTGTCTTTGGCACATCTTCAGGCTTAATTCTGAGTTGATGATAACCAGATCTCAAATCAATTCGGGAGAAAACGGTAGCCCCTTGTAATTGATCAAACAAATCATCAATACGCGGCAAAGGATACTTGTTCTTTATTGTTACTTTATTCAACTCTCTATAATCAATACACAACCTCAGTGAATTATCCTTTTTCCTCACAAATAAAACAGGGGCTCCCCAAGGAGAAACACTAGGTCTGATAAAACCTTGCTCCAATAATTCTTGCAATTGTTTCTTTAATTCCCGTAGTTCAAGTGGGGCCATTCTATATGGTGCCTTTGAGATTGGTTCGGTACTAGGTACCAAATCAATTCCAAAATCAATTTCCCGCTTTGGTGGTAAACTTGGTAACTTTTCCGGAAAAACATCAGGAAATTCCTTTACTACTAAAATTTCCGCAAGATTATCTTCTTTCCTTTCTCCCTCAGAAGCATATAGAAGGTTTGAATCCCATTGACGATGCCCATTACTTAACATAAGTTCAAATGAACTTAATTCCTTTTGTTGTGGAATCACCAATCCTCCAACAAAAATAACTCGGGATCCATTTGCAGCTTGGAAATTTATTTCTTTCTCTGGCAATCAATTGTAACTTTTGTTTTGGTCATCCAATTCATGCCCAAAATTACTTCATATTTATTTATTTCCAATACTATCAAATCAGTAGTAGTATCATGATCCTGTAATTTAAGGGGACAATCCTTAATCACTTCCTTAGAATTCACAATACTACCAGTTGGAATCTTCACACTAAAACTTTCTGGAGTCATTGTTATGGGCATCCCAGTTCGTTTTGCTGCCTTGGGAGTGATGAAAGAGTGTGTAGCACCAGTATCAAATAAGGCATAGACGATATGATTTGCTATGGAAATATTTCCTGAATTAACGAATTATGTAAAGTTATTAAAAACAAATACTATTAATGTTTTCTATTATCGGCCTAAACCAAAACTTAACAAGTCTAATTTACTAATAGGGCTTTATCTCTAAGAATATTGAAATTCCTACTTAGTAAAAGAAAAAGAGATTTAGCTTAGATATATACCTGCAATGAGTCCGGAAGAATAAGCATCTTCATGGTCCATTCCAGTTAATTCTGATATTTGATCATCATCATATCCACAATCCCAAGTAGTTTCAAGATTGAATAGTCGTCCCCAGAACGATTATTTTGTCCTCCATTCTTTTTCAGCAGAGTTATTTCCTGTACCAATCACTGGTTTGATTGCATTCATCTGTCTTTTTGGGCAAGTGTTAGAGAAGTGCCCAGTTTGTTTACAAATGAAACAAGTAGTAACTGGTTTCTTTGGACAATCATTAATCAAATGCGTAGCATCTCCACAGAAATAACATTTATTCCTCAATTGGGGGCAAGACCTCGGTTTATGGTCTCCACTGCATTTCCAACATTTGACATCCTGACTATTTCTGTTCTTTTTGCCAAAGTAGGGCCTTTGAAACATGGGTTTCTTAAATCTATTTTTGAATCTCGGCCCTTCAAATGGTCTTTTCCGAACACATTCACCCTTTTTTCTTCATGATTACTTTTTCTTTTTCTAGCATTTTCTAACACCCGAGCTTTCTCCACCAAAGCCTGATAGGTATTAACTCCAAACTCTTCTAATCTACACCTCATGTCTTCATCTAACCCACTGAGAAACACTTGCATTTTTAACTCCTCACTATTTCGATAAGACTCAGGGGCATGTTGTAATAACTTGCTGAATTCAGTTTCATATTGATCTATGGGGCGTCCTTGCTGGGAAATATGCAAGAAATTAGCACTGTATTGTACTTTTAAACTTGTTGGAAAATACTCTTTTAAGAATTCTTGTCGAAAAATTTCCCAGGCTATTGGATTTACCAAATCTCTTCTTCTCGATTCCCACCAAGTACGAGCACGGAATTTGAGCATATAGGTACCATATTCAGTCTTCAAATTTTCCGGTACCTCAAAAGCAGCAAAAGACCTCTCCACTTGAGCTAACCAGTCTTCGGCCTCATCTGGCTGGCCGTAAGATCCATCAAAGTATCTGTTGCATTTAAAAAATTTAGGTAGCATGCTCTTCTATGGTCTTGGTGGTAGTGGAGGCAGTGGAATTGGATCTACTCGAATTACCGGAGGTGGTGGTATTGGTGCTGCTGGAGCTACTGGAATCACCGGGGGTGGTGGTACTGGTGCTGCTGGAGCTGGGGCTTGCCAACCTCCTTGTGCTAAGGTTCCAACTATATCTGCCAAACGAGCAATGGCAGCCAAAACTTCATCAGATCTATCTTGCCTTGGAGGCGGTGGTGGTATATCTTGTTCGGGTGGAGCTGCTTGAGGTTCAGAATCTCTATGAAAAACATGAGTACGGCGTGGGGGTCGTCCACGACCTCCTCCAGATGGTCTGTACATCAAACATGAAAAAGAAATTTCTCGTATAATTAATAAATATAAAATATATGTATTATTAATTAAAACAAAATTTCAATAAAGTATTAGCATTATATAAATAGTCGTACCGGGAAAGTAGCAAAAGTTATACTTCTATTAACTTTTAGTCAAGTTTAGATACACTTATAAGGTAGTTGCCTCCTATAGGGCAACCCTTACAAGTGGTTCTTATATACATAAGATCACATAACTATTTACATGGAATCTTATTACATGTTTTCCTATCCTCAAAAAACATCAAAGGAAAACCACAAGGAGATATTATCTAGTCAATACACCGTCAACCCTGGATACATAAGATTCCCAAAAAGAATTTCCCCCAAAATTACATCAAAACCTTAATAGCAACCTAGCCCTAACTATGAGGAATAATCATGGATGATTCTATACATTCCAAAAGTGAAATCATTTCCGACTATTCCTTCTATCTACTACTAACTATAAGGGCTGTGCTCATCATCACTCTCCATCTACTGGAGACAAAGCCCGAGGCGGATTGTCTGAAGAAGCGATGCTAGAAGAACTGTCCGGAGAGTCTCGAGTAAAGAAAACTGAAGTATCAGATAGAGAAGGGTCAGGTATAATATCTGTAGACATGGGAGGCTGAACATTAACAACAGCTGCATCCCTTGCAAAAGCCAGGTCCCCAACATCCTGTGGTGGCGGAAAAGGCTCCTCAACAAAAAGGAAACTATCATCTTCGGTAGGAAATAACTCGATAGAAAGCTCCTGAAATGTCATAGGCAACGACTCCATAGGAGACATGACACTCTCGGCAAACTGCCAAGCCTGCTGAACAGCATCAGGTGTCTCAACCTCTATCTGAACACTAACCTGAGGAACAGGCTCCCATATCGGCTGATATGTAGGGTCCATAATAGACTGAGGCAGGGGGTCCCATAAAGGCGGAGGTATCGGTGGTAACGAAAAGTCCCACGTCGGTACTATCTGTCCTGCCAGTGCTGATAAGGTGGAAAGATCATCTGATGCTGCTAAGGAATATCCTCCTGTATCAGGTCCCTCTGGTGGTGGATTCGTAGTCGGCATCCATTGCTGTGCATATGCTGAAAAAACTCCCGCATGATGGGCAGCCATCATAGCCTGGTGATCCCTACTGAAATCTCTAGCATATGCTAACTCTGGACTCATCTGCACCTAAGTCCTAAAATCAGGTCTGTCGGGTGGTGTCCCAGGGCCAACTAAGAATATCACATCCTCAAATGGCACTCCCTCATGTCCAAGTAAAAGTGCCACCTCTTCAAGAACATACATAGTCTCAACATCAGTCAAACGTCCAGCGGATGTATGAAACTGCAGCTTAAGCATCCTATCATGCCATTCACCTCCCCACAATCCTGCTCGCCACCAAGTAATAACTGTATTTATATCCTTTGGCCTAACGTATAGAGCAAGATCTTCACAAAGAACACGAAGTCGATGACGGTAGGAAATCAGACTCTCTTCAGGTTGATGACGGAAAGTGATCCACTCATCCCGGACTTGAAGATAGGATTTCTACAAAAAAAAAAAAATATATATATATAAATATATATACGAAAAAGAAAAAGAAAAAGAAAAACTAACTTAGTTCTTTCTTTGCCATAAATATATATATATATATAAATAATTCTATAATTACTATATATCACCCACTTGGTTGTACCCCACTCATCTCTCAGTAAGGTTTGTTTTCTTACTTCTAAGTTTTGGTTAAGCGCCAATGCTTAAACACCGCTCTAATACCAATCCAAAACTGTCACGCTCCGAGGGTATCTTAGACGGCACAGTTCCGCCATACACAATACCCGGCTTTAGATTAATTTATAAGTCTCTTAAAGCCATAAATATTGTGCAGAAGTGTATCCTGAATAGATAACCAATAGGCTTGATAGTATTAGATTAGCCACATCAAGTATAACTAATAGCCTCAAAACTAACTAATAACAACTGCAGAATATAACAGTAAAAGAAAATAGTTTAGGAGTGTATATAAGAAAGCAGTTGGATTACTGATCCTACAAATATTACATTCCTGTTTCCAAAAACTTTTTAGAAACCCCTTCCAGGAAAAAAAAGAAGGAACTCTCTTCAACCCTCGTATCCTTCCCTCAAAACCCTGAATCCATAGAGGAGCTAACCTGAGGGTAGCCTCGTCCTGACTGGTACCAAATATAATCCTGTGACAATAAATCGTAAGGGAGTGAGCGATCCACAGGCTCAGTGAGTTATATTCCTCACTCTATACCATTCAAGCAAGTTATTAAGTCAAACATATGTAATGCAACAATCAAGTGGATAAAAATATATATAGCCAACCGATAACCATATATATACTCGGATTTACGCCCTCCGAATCCGGGATTGGGGTACATCCACTCATCAACACCCAGATTAATATGCTTCGGGAATCAAATTTCTCAAGAAAACTTTTTATATATAACAAAATTAATATACCTATAACAACATCCCATTGAAGTAATAAATCCGAAACAATGACCTGGCGCGATTTGAAGAGCAGGGCCGTCTCCCCAGGACGATTAGTTCCTTATCTCTTAAAACAAGGCCCATGGTACACACTAGGCATATACCACTTTGGTCCTCAATGTTTACCATCCTTACGGGACAGTGTGGCCCATCCAAGTCAAGGTGTAGTGGTGATGGCCTTCTATGTGCATATATGCCGTGCATGAATGTATTCAATTATTATGCCATATTGATTTATATTCATTTATTTGGTGTGCAAACAATTGTCATACACTTTCATTTCTATTCTAGAACAACCAATGGGTTAGAATATAATTACATCATTTTATCAACCAAATTCAAGTAACAACAACCACAATTTATTTCCCAACCCCTTAATATTTTATTACTTGATTAATTCTATTCTACAACCACAATCAAGTATAGAGGTCATAGGAATATACTCACCTGTCCATATTTTTTGTCAGTCGTAATAGTCAACAGGCAGGTCAAGCTCAGAGTCAGAATCACCTGAATATAATTAAAGATAGGAATATACTATAAGAATTGACTAAAAACATCTAATATATATTTCTATGCTACAGAATTTCTATATTTCTGTAATCTAGCACTAAAACCTTATGTGATTAACTTAATTCGATTTAACTCAGATTTTTACGTACAAAGACGGTTTAATACTATTTTAGAGTTATTTTGAAATATAAGCAAAATAATAATAATAATAGTAATAATAATATTATTATTAATGATAGAGAAAATTTTAATTAAATAACATAAATAACTAAATATATATATATAAGTACGTATTGAAAATTTGAAGGAATTACTTTAATAGACATGAATAATAATAATAATAATAATAATAATATATGCCATATTTACGTCTATGTATGTATAAGCATATTATAGAATAAATAAATCAACATACTTATATTATATTAATAAATTAACTCATATATATAGGAAGCATAAACATATAAGGCAATAATTATAATATTTCATATAGTATATATATATGTATATATATATAAATATATAACATATAGGTGCCCATACATATATATATAATATATACACATATACCAACTATATATATAACATATATATATTCATCGCACAGGAGAAACAGAGCAGCCGCTGCGTGGAGGATGAGCAGCGCTCGCTGCTCTGGAGCGCTCCTTGAGCGCTAGTGTTTCTCCTAGTGTTTTATCAGACCTAGTGTTTCTCCTTGGGGAGCCCCTGTTTTATTTGTGAGGAAAAAGGATAATTCACTGAGGTTGTGTATTGATTATAGAGAGTTGAATAAAGTAACAATAAAGAACAAATATCCTTTGCCGCGTATTGATGATTTGTTTGATCAATTACAAGGGGCTACCGTTTTCTCCTGAATTGATTTGAGATCTGGTTATCATCAACTCAGAATTAAGCCTGAAGATGTGCCAAAGACAGCTTTTAGAACCAGATATGGGCACTACTAGTTTTTGGTTATGCCATTTGGCTTGACCAATGCCCCTGCTGCATTTATGGATTTAATGAATCGGATATACAAATCACTATTGGATAAATGTGTCATTGTTTTCATCGATGACATTTTAGTCTATTCAACGACTGCTGAACAGCACGCTGGGCATCTAAGATTGGCATTACAAATTTTGAGAGAACACAAGTTGTATGCCAAATTTTCCAAATGTGATTTTTGGTTAAATGAAATTTCTTTTCTAGGGCATGTAATTTCAGGAAAAGGTGTATCTGTGGACCTTGCAAAGATCGAAGCAATTGTTAGTTAGAAACAACCAGAAAATGTTACAGAAATAAGAAGCTTTTTGGGGTTAGCAGGTAACTACAGAAAATTTGTGAAAGATATTTCAAAAATTGCTCGACCACTTACTCAATTGACTCAAAAGTATGAGAAGTTTGAATGGAATGAAAAGCAAGAGGAAAGTTTCCAGGAATTAAAGAAAAGATTGGTCTCAGCACCGATATTAACCTTGCCAAATAGTGAAATACCATTCACTGTTCACAGCGATGCATCAAAAAATGGGCTTGGCTCTGTGTTGATGCAAAATGGTAAGGTAATTGCTTATGCTTGGAGGCAATTGAGACCCCATGAGAAAAATTATCCTACTCACGACTTGGAGTTAGCAGCAGTTGTCTTTGCTCTAAAGTTATGGCGACATTATTTACACGGGCAATAATGTGAGATTTATTCTGATCATAAGAGTCTTAAATATTTATTCACTCAAAAGGAATTAAATATGAGACAAAGAAGATGGCTGGAGTTAATCAAGGATTATGATCTTAGAATAAATTATTGTCCTAGAAAAGTAAATGCAGTGGCTGACGCTTTAAGTAGGAAAAATCATGCAGAAGTTGCCGCATTACTTAGTCTCAAAAAGAGATGATTCGAGAATTTGAACGCTTGAGTATTGAGTTTGCTTGGCATAAATCAGATGTTGAGTTAGCCAATATAATAATTGAGCCCATGTTAATGGAAAAAATAAAAGAAGCTCAGCAGCATGATTCCACCTTGCTTTTGGTGAAACAAGAAATACAACAAGGAAGGTATATAGATTTCAAAATTGGAGACGATGGATTGATACGCCTGAATAACAGATTATGTGTGCCTAATGACCAAGAACTTCGGAAGGAGATTATGAGTGAGGCTCATACGTCTGGGTATACAGTACATCCCGGAGGTACTAAAATGTACCAAGATCTGAAAAATCATTTTTGGTGGAATGGGATGAAACGTGATGTGGCAAATTTTGTACAAAAATGTGAAGTGTGCCAACAAGTGAAAGCTGAACATCAACGGCCGGGAGGACTGTTAAAACCCTTACCTATTCCTGAATGGAAGTGGGACCAAATTACCATGGATTTTGTGAGCGGATTACCAAAAACACTATCAAAAAATGATGCAATATGGGTAATAGTGGATCGGTTGACAAAATCATCACATTTCTTGCCAATTAATATGACATACTCCTTGGATAAGTTAGCAAAACTATATATCCGAGAAGTGGTGAGATTGCATGGAGTTCCAGCAAGTATTGTATTAGACAGAGATCCTAGATTTGTATCCAAGTTTTTGATAAGTTTACAAAAAGGTTTAGGTACTAAATTACAATTTAGTACCGCTTACCATCCTCAAACTGATGGACAATCTGAAAGAACTATCCAAACATTGGAAGATATGCTTAGGGCATGTGTTATAGAATTCAAAGGAAATTGGGATGAACACTTGCCTTTAGTGGAATTTGCATACAATAACAGTTACATTCCACTATTCAAATGCCCCCTTATGAAGCATTATATGGGAGAAAATGTCGATCACCATTATTCTGGGATGATGTGGAGAAGCTTGTACTAAGACCTAATTTGATACAAGATGCTGCAGAGAAAGTCAAAATCATTAAACAAAAAATGAAGGAAGCTCAAGATAGACAAAAAAGTTGGGCAGATTTAAAACGACGAATCTTGGAATTCGACATTGGGGATCATGTGTACTTAAAAATAAGTCCTATTAAGAGTATACATCGACTTCGAGCAAAAGGAAAATTAAGTCCCCGATATATTGGACCTTTTGAGATATTGGAAAGGGTAGGAAACTTGGCTTATCGACTAGTCTTACCACCAAACCTATCAGGTATACACAACGTGTTCCATGTATCAATATTAAGAAGACACATTCCCGATCCGGATAAAGTTGTTGAACTGGAGCCGGTACAGTTGAAAGCAAATTTAACATACGAAGAACATCCAATTCTAATTTTGGATCACAAGGTTCAAAAATTAAGGAACAAAGAAATCAGATATGTGAAAGTTTTGTGGAAAAATCATAATCAAGAGGAAGCTACTTGGGAATCTGAGGAAGAAGTGAAACAAAAATATCCTCACTTACTTCAAAACTCAGGTAAATCTTTATGTTTTGAGGACAAAACTTCTCTTAAGGGGGGTAGGATGTGAGCTTCGAAAATAATTCTAATTTTCGATTCACTAAATTGTCTTGATAATTTTATTTATTATTTTGATTATTTTATTTTTTAAATTTCTTAATAAATTGATTTTTCTTTATTAAACTATGAATATACTCTAAATAGTAGTAATTAAAGATTTTATTTATAAATTCTTCGTTTGAAAGTTGTCTGAGTAATTGATCTTATACGATAAAAATATTATTTGATTTACTATTATAATTTCGAACCGCTATTTTGTTTAATTTAGATATTTCTTATTTTTGATTAAATTATTCCGTGACAAATTAGTCAACAAACAATTTAGCAAGATCCATGTTGTGATCAACTTATTATTATATATATATATATATATATAAGATTAATTTTCGGTAAGGATATGTCCGACATTTTGACCTTAAGCTGTCTTTTGTTTTTTTCGTGAGCTATATATATATATATATATATACACATACACATACATGGGCTACGTCTTCTTCTCTTTCTTCCTTCCCGTTTAGTTAATCTTTTCTTTTTCTTTCTTTGTTTCTTCTTTTCTTTTCTTTTTCTTTCCTTCTTTCTCCTTGGTTCATCTGGCAGCAACAGTCCATAACAAGTAAGTTTTGTTTTTCTCTCTTTTTCTTTCTTTCTTTCTTTCCTTCGTTGCTCTTTCTTCTTCTTCTTCTTCGTTTTTCGCTTCACGGCAGCACCCCCACCACACGCCACCACATACCATGGCTCACGCTTACGGCACACACAGCTCACGCTCACAGCACCGCACACACCGCACACCACAACACCGTTCATCGCTCCACACCGCACACACCACAGCGCACGAACAGAGTAGGATGCTCTGTCTCCACCGAACACCTCACGCACATCGCACACCGCCACACACACCACAGCGCACGAACAGAGCAGGATGCTCTGTCTCCACCAAACACTCCACGCTCATCACACACCACCCACGCGCACGCAGCGGTGCCTGTTAGGCGCTCGGAGCAGCGCTCAACGAGCGCCCAGCCTAGCGCTCAAGGAGCGCATGTGATGCGCTCGACAAGCGCTAGCGAGCGCTCAAGGAGCGCACAGCGAGCGCTCGAGCAAGCGCTCAAAGCGAGCGCTCCGGAGCAGCAGCATTGCTCATCCTCCACGCAGCGGCTGCTCTGTTTCCCCTGTGCGATGAAGTTATATATATATATATATATATAGTTGGTATATGTATATATATATATGTATGGGCACCTATATGTTATATATTTATATATATACATATATATATACTATATATATACTATATGAAATATTATAATTCTTGCCTTCTATGTTTATGCTTCCTATATATATAAGAGTTAATTTATTAATATAATATAAGTATGTTGATTTATTTATTCTATAATATGCTTATACATACATAGACGTAAATATGGCATATATTATTATTATTATTATTATTATTATTATTATTATTATTATTATTATTATTATTCATGTCTATTAAAGTAATTCCTTCAACTTTTCAATACGTACTTATATATTTTTTTAGTTATTTATGTTATTTAATTAAAATCTTTCTCTATTATTATTATTATTATTATTATTATTGTTATTATTATTATTATTATTATTATTATTATTATTATTATTATTATTTTGCTTATATTTCAAAATAACTCTAAAATAGTATTAAACCATCTTTGTACGTAAAAATTTGAGTTAAATCGAAATAAGTTAGTCACATGAGGATTTAGTGCTAGATTACAGAAATATAGAAATTCTGTTGCATAGAAAAATATATTAGATGTTTATAGTCAATTCTTATAGTATATTCCTATCTTTAATTATATTCAGGTGATTCTGATTCTGAGCTTGACCTGCCTGTTGACTGTTATGACTGACAAGAAATATCGACAGGTGAGTATATTCCTATGATCTCTATACTTGATTGTGGTTGTAGAATAAAATTAATCAAGTAATAAATATTAAAGGGTTGGGAAATAAATTGTGGTTATTGTCACTTGAATTTGGTTGATAAAATGATGTAATTATATTCTAACCCATTGGTTGTTCTAGAATAGAAATGAAAGTGTATGATAATTGTATGCACACCAAATAAATGAATATAAAACAATATGGCATAATAATTGAATACATTCATGCATGGCATATATGCACGTAGAAGGCCATCACCACTACACCTTGACCTGGATAGGCCACACTGTCCCGTGAGGATGGTAAACATGGAGGACCAAAGTGGTATATGCCTAGTGTGTACCATGGGCCTTGTTTTAAGAGATAGGGAACTAATCATCCTGGGGAGACGGCCCTGCTCTTAGAATCGCGCCGGGTCATTGTTTTGGATTTATTGCTTCAATGGGATGTTGTTATATGTATATTATTTTTTTTTATATAAAAAGTTTTCTTGAGAAATTTGATTCCCGAAGTATATTAATCTGGGTGCTGATGAGTGGATGTACCCTAACCCCGGATTCGGAGGGCGTAAATCCGAGTATATATATGGTTACCGATTGACTATATATATTTTTATCCACTTGATTGTTGCATTACATATGTTTGACTTAATAACTTGCTTGAATGGTATAGAGTGAGGAGTATAACTCGTTGAGCCTGTGGAGCGCTCACTCCCTTACAGTTTATTGTCACAGGATTATATTTTGTACCAGTCAGGACGAGGCTACCCTCAGGTTAGCTCCTCTATGGATTCAGGGTTTTGAGGGAAGGATACGAGGGTTTAAGAGAGTTCTTTCTTCTTTTTCCTGGGAGGGGTTTCTAAAAAGTTTTTGGAAACAGGAATGTAATATTTGTAGGATCAGTAATCCAACTGCTTTCTTATATACAATCCTAAACTATTTTCTTTTACTGTTATATTCTGCAGTTGTTATTAGTTAGTTTTGAGGCTATTAGTTGTACTTTATGTGGCTAATATAATACTATCAAGCCTATTGGTTATCTATTCAGGATACGCTTCTGCATAATATTTATGGCTTTAAGAGACTTATAAATTAATCTTAAGCCGGGTATTGTGTATGACGGAACTGTCCCATCTAAGATATCCTCGGGGCGTGACAATAGCGCACTTATAACATGTCATATCTTTATGAAATAGTGTATTGCATTTTCAAGGTATAATATAGCATTAGTATTTTAGTAACTTTTTTTGCATAATTTTTATTTGAAATTATTACTTGTTTAAAATTCTATTTGAAATTAATTACTTAAATAAGATTAAAATAAAATTAATTATCAAAATACAGTAGTCAAATTGCGTTTATTAAACATAATATAAAAATAATTAATACCATTATTATGTTGCGATTTATTGTCGCAATAGCCGTTTGCATCTCTTTTCCGAACACAAACATGCTTTCCAAAATGAAAAAGTAATGGAGGGTTCCACACCAATAATATCAGCTCAGCAAAGTTAAAAATGGTACACTACCCTGATCCATGCATGAGGAAGAAAATGGAAAAATAAAAGAAAAAGGTCACATGGGGCACACTGTCCGAAGATGGAGGAAAATAAAAAAAGTAACGGAGGTCCTATCACATTAAGTACTTTATGAAATTTAGTTTGGGATTAACATCGGATACTTAATGAAGTTTAGTTTTGGAGCACACGTGTCGCGACATCAAACCTTGATATATGTATCACATCTATAAAACACAATTTAGCAACGGTACTTCAATATTATATTTTATTTCTATGATTTATGTGTAAATTTATATATCCTGATTTATAGACATGATATTACAATAGTATATTAGTAATTATTTTTATCCGACTTATATATTGATAATTTTTTTTATAGAAATGGTAGACATGTGATCTACTCATTTTTATTTGATAGATTTTTTGTTTTTTAAGTATGGTAGACATGTTTTTCATTCGTTAAAAGATGTAGAAATTAGAACTGTATGAGTGAAACAAGAGAAAGGTGAAGGAAATAAATAAGGTAAGAAATTCTTATGGGTAAACCTTAGCATGGGTTGGATCAAACACCTAAACGAGTTCGCCTAGCATTGACTAATGTGATTGTTGGCTTGACTAAGCTATATAGGTCATGACCTATCGGATGACTTAGCAAGTTGTTAGGTTAAGGCCGGCTGAAGGCTTTGAACCTATTGACTCGTTGGGTAGGGCTGGGTCACATGACAAAAATAAAAAAAAAGGAAAAAAGAAAATAGAAAAGAAAAGTGGAAAAAAAAATTTTAAACTATTTTTCATATCAATAGTAAAAAGTTATTATATATTCACGACATTTAATATGTTATTATCATTAACATTACAAGTAATATATATGCTTAAAAGATATTTTGTTGGATTTAGATAAATTTTTATCCAAAGTGAATTGTTATTATTAATAATGTGGTACTTGTTCTATTTATCAATTTTTATAAATTTTTTTTATATAAATACCAATTATATGAAAATAATTACAATGCGTTGCTATGCACTTTTAAAAATCATAGCAATCATTGGTAACAACTAAGATTTTATATTTGCTTTTGAAAATCATGATTACTACTTGCAATTTCTATGTTTTTACTTTTGGAAATTGCTGCTAATAGATGGGATTTCCAATTTGCAAATTGCATGTATTACCTACCAGTTCTAAAAGAAAAAATAAAATACATAAATGGTAGATCAAATATGCTATTTTTGAAAAGTACAACAATTACATTTATCGCATGCGATTTTACATTGATGATATGGTAATTGTAATTAATTTCAATAATTTATATTTGGGTAATTTTATTTTGTGGGGGTTGTTTTCATTTTAACACTTTGTTTGACATGGTAGAATGATATAAGAATAAAAGATCGTGAAAGTAAAGAAAATGAACGAGAAGAATTATTAGAGAATTTAAATCTTTCCAGGTGTTTGGATAATATAGAGGAAGAAAATGAATAAAATATCAATTATTATAAAAAAATAAAATAAAATATAATAGTAAATTATTTATGTATCCTTAAAATAAGTCATTGAAAAATGAAGGGTATATGAGTAATTTTAAAAAAAATGTTCTCCTTCTATCTTATAATTCTCTCCATTTTGGAAGAAAAAAAATGGTAGGACCCAAAAAAAGTATTACATCCATTTTCCCTTCCCCAATTATTCTCTTCAAATTCTCCTTATACCTAGCATAATGTGAGTATTTTATAATTTCACATTACTAGCTTTACAACTAAAAGTGGATGTATTTGTGTATATAAAAATGCATATCTTAAACAATTCTTTTAACAAATGAGCTACAAACTACTATTCTTAGGCACAATTTTATGTGAAGTTAAAATTTTGCATTAGTTAATCTTAATTTTATCATCATCTTATATTTATAATTTTTCTATTTTATCTTTTGAAAAATTATCTTTACAATTTTTATTAATTTTTTTAAGAAAAAAAAGAATAAATAAATTTTTTTGGTTCAACAAACTATGAACCGGTCTCGTGAATTTATGGCTAGCCTAATTAGGTTAGTTTTGGGCCACTCCAGCCTAGACCCCTGACCAGGTAGGTCGGAGCCAGTTTAAGCCATCGCCAAGGTCTATTTTAGGTTTTCTTTTATTTTTTTTTTATTTTTTTTTAAGAAGATGATTTTGTGTCATGACCTTTATGCTGTTTTCTTTCTTCCCTTTCCCCCCTCCCCCCTTTCATGGTAAAAGTTGATGATTTTGTGTCATGGCTAATATTATTAGTTAAAAATTAAAGAGAATTTGATTGGTTTTTAAAATTTTACAACTCAACTTTCAAAATTATCAAATTATACACTTCATCTAAATTTTACTTACTATTGTTACCTTTTTCACTGTATCACAATCCATGTCAAATTTATAGCAAGGTTCCAAACAAACAACTAAGATTAACCTTTGTTTCCGGATAAACCTCATATAACATACCAACTATAAATAAAATCAAACAGATGAAAATTATCTAAAACATCAATCATTTTCTTTAAATCTAACTCATCACAAATTGCCACCACAAATTAACACTATGTTTGGCTGGGTATAAATCGGTGGAAGTGGAAAGAAAATTATGGAAATAGGTGGGAAACGTATTTGGTTATTTTTATAATGAGTAGATTAGATCGGAAGTAAATGAAATCTTTTCACTCCATATGCAATTCTTTTTCTCTCCAGTTTTAGGCAAAAAAAGTAGAAAAATTGGTGCAAATACTAGTAAGTTACTAGAGTAACCTTGAAAAGAGAAAATAATAATAATAATAATAATAATGATAATAATAATAATAATATAGAATTTTACATCCCTCATCTTCTTCTTCTCCCAAAAGTCCTCATTGTGGGGAGAAGAAGACTTAGACATGAACATATACATGTTTATCTCCAAAATTTGTATTTTTTTTCCTTCTCCTATTTATTAGTTTTTTTGTTCTCTCAAAAATTTTGTGAAGATAAGAACAAGTCACCCGCATTATTTGATTAAGAAAAATGAAGGTAAGTTATAAACTTTATAATTTTTTTTCTTTTTACTTTTTTTTTGTTTGGTTTCCTTATACAATGGAAATAAAAAAAAAAAAAAATCACCCTT
Source organism: Combretum micranthum (assembly GCA_024138025.1). Taxonomy (NCBI): domain Eukaryota; kingdom Viridiplantae; phylum Streptophyta; class Magnoliopsida; order Myrtales; family Combretaceae; genus Combretum; species Combretum micranthum. Next base: position 1,065,888 of record JAMXBD010000038.1, on the reverse strand, counting down.
TTCCTTTTATTTTCACTTTTTATATCCAGTCAATTATGTATCTCCCAAAAGTTTGTTAACTGCCTATCATTTTTTCCTAGGATCCTTCCTATCCATGAGTCATTTATGGCATGTAGGAAGAGCTCATGTAGCTAAAGTAGGATTCGAAAAGGGAATTGATCGTGAATTCGAATTGGTTCTTTTCATGACCTCCTTAACCGATGCATAAAGTTCGATACTTGTAGTAAGACTAGCAATCAATTTTATTTCACTACTATACGTATTGGTAGGATAGAACGATCCTAGAAAAAGTATTTCTTTTCATTTTTTTATTTAAAAGTAAATTTTATATTTTATTTCCTTTTCCTTTCCACAACTTTCTTTTTATTTCCATTAAGATTGCCAAATGCGGTGTACACCAATCAAAACTCCATCTTTAGCTGTAGCATCCACAATTTAGAACATGCAAGTGCATCATCATACCCAAAAATCCCTCATTAAAACAAAATATATCTCCAAATAAAAACCGTCATAATTAGAACACACAAACCAACCAAACAAAATCTTAAAACAAAGTTGTAGCTCAACAAGGAGAAACCTTCAAGCCAGCATCTACCCGTTGCACTTCTATTTCGTCTATACTTTGCCAAGTTATTACTTCAACTAAGGTTATTCCATACTAAGAACTTATAAGTTGAATTTGTTAAAATCATCTTTGTCGATATTATGTATTTAATATGAAGGGTGGTTAGAAAGACTATTGGTGTCAAAGTTACGTTATGGTGGGAGTCTTGGAGTGCATAGTTAAGCATAAGCTTAATCTTAATTGCATGAATTGCTACCTTGATAAAATAAAAAAGTCACACCTAACCATTTAGATCCCAATGATAGGTGCCAAAAAAGCAAAATGATACGCATGGTTTTGTCTATTTATGTAAATCTCCGAAATTTTTTGATCCAAATTAAAGACCTAAACTCTAATCGGAAGTCAAACGGATTCTTAAGTCAAACAAAACCCTAGTTTACCGTAACCGTTTAACTCTGGCATTGTCATTTTCTCAAGCCCTAGAAAACGAAGTTGGAAAAATTAGCTATAATGGTTCTTAATAGTGATAGGTTTTATAAAAATATCTGTTTTTCAAAATTCGAGTGTCCTTTGAACCCGATCGGACATAGTTCTTGAAAAATGTGTCCGGAATAGGAAAAATATTCCGAATATACCGTTAGACTCGTAAAAATATAAGATTTCCAAAAAATCAATTTCGTAATTTTTCGGTAGCTAAAAATATCAGATATCGCTTTTATACGCGTATTTTTTACTACCGGTATTAATTGTCATGTCTACTTTTACATTACACTATTTTCTACTATTCTACACTATTCATCTATCTCTACTTTTTCTTACAACCTATTCTTACAACCATACACCTATTTCTTACACATTTTCATTTCAATACAACTTCACATCTTTCATTTCTTACTTTTAATTAACAAAATAACAAAAAAATAAATTTCTTCCCCATGCATGTGCGCCGGCCCTCTCTCTCTCCCTCTAATATTTTTTTTTAATTATTTAATTAACACAAATTATCTCCCACATTTTCCTATAAATACCCCTCATACCTTCACTTCTTTCACACCACTTCTTCTCTAAAGTTACTCTACAAAAATTTCTCTCCAATTTCTCTCAAGATTCTTTCAAGAAGTCTTCTTAGTTTAGTTTCCTTTAGGTAAGAAATTTCTCAAGAATTCTTCATGTTCATCTACTTAGTATGAGCTTAGTGTGTGTTTTCTAAAACCATGAAGGTTAAGAAAGCAACATTAGATTCATGCTTTTTTGTTCATAATATCATCTTCTTATGTTCCTTTATGTTCTTTATATTTCTTTATGTTACTAATCTAATATATCTATATAACTATATATATATTTAGAGCATATAAGCTCATTGTCTTGCAATTTATTTATCTTTCATGCAATTTATTTACTTTATTGCAATTTATTTAATTTCAAGTTGATTTTAAGACTAGTCATTCTAGTCTTAGACTTGTCCTCATCAAGTCAAAACAATTCTTTTCCTTTTCAACTAGTCTTTTCTTAGTTCCGGGGTACCTTGATGAAGCTAAGGTCCCAATACTTGATTTACTTTATTATTTACTTAAGCTTTCAAGTTATTATGTTCCTTTATATTTCTATAGTTATGATTCATATTCATGCATGAACATAATGTTTTTGTCTCAACAAAAATAGAGAGGAAGTGTCTTTCTAAAACTAAAGGTTCTTGTTAAATAAAAAGGAAATAGATTTCCTAAAAACTCATGAACATGCTTGGAAATGATTTTTCTTACATAAACAAAAGGTTTTATGAAAATTATCTTTCATCAAGAAATATTCTTTTGGAATCATTACAAGAAACAAAAATTGTCATTTTATTACTTTTTGAATCCAAGTTTTGAAAATAAAACACACTTAAGAATTTAAAGTAATTACAAGAGATTAAATTTAGAAAAAGAATATTCATCTCAATAACTCAAGATCTTTCAAAAGTAAAATAAATATTCAATAGAATCTCAAGTTCAAAGTCTTTTAAAACCTTAATTTTTAAAGTTGAGACAACTCATTTACTTCATACATTTGTTGAGTCATTACATATAATATATACCTTTCAAAAGTTTACAAAATAATTGAAATATTTATCTTTTCAAAAGAGCTTTGTTTACAAGAAGGAAAACAAGTGTTTGCAAATTCGTGCAAATCTGGTCGCTTCCTTTTCGGAACCCAAACGACTTAGTTTTATGGAAATAAGCTTAGAAATGCGTAGATCTTTTCGAGTAGGTAGAAAACGATATATTATACGCGAAATTCCGAGTTAAAATGCAAGTTATGGCCATTTTAAGTTGGAATTTCCCCTTATACGATTTTACTACGATTTTAAGGAAAGTTTAGAATCTTCAAGAGTAGAATTTCATGAAATACTCATTTTGGGTATTCTTCTTGATTAGATAATCACGAGATTGTTCGTATCCCGAGGATTACTACGATTAAGTGGAAATTCCGAACGACTCATCCATTTCAAGAAAGGTGTCATCATGGCTGAGTGAGTTACTTCCCGTTAATTTTCATACTCTCGATTGTGCTTGTAAAATTAGTTGCACTAGAATTTAGGCAAAATCAAAAGGAAGTGTATGATAATATGTTGAAAGAATACTAAGTATATCGAAACTCGATTTGTTTATAATAAAGTTGTATTGCATTAATATCTTGAAGTGTTTGAAATTGGTTGATCACTTGAAAGAAGTTAAATGTAACTACTAGACTTTAATTAAAGAAATTATTCATGCACTTCATATGTTGAGTCACATTGCATTCACTACTATACAATTGGTGGGACAAGTGTATAATAGTGGTGGTAGACATAACCGGTATATCATGTAAGTGGCGAGTAGGAGCCAGTAAGAACTACTTAAATTGGTGGCTAGTAGGAGCCTGTAATAACTACAAGTTTTTGATGGCGTATAGGAGCCGGTAAGATCTATAAAAGTGTTTTTAAAAGTTGTGGCTGTAATTGGCCTGAATACCCAACCCCGAATGAAGGGCGTAATTCATTCAACATATGATTCCCGGAAAGTCATATGTCTTGTATGCTCACGGGTTGTTGCATTTCATATGTTTGAATAATAAACTTGATTGATAATTTTCTTCGAGTATGAATTTTGGGATTTACTCACTAAGCCCATAAGCTTACACCTCTATAGGTATTTGTATTCTCAGGAACACCTATTTTTGTGCCCGAGGCCATCCTGTATCCATATACGTTTTATATTGAAGCTTTCGGAGGAAATCTACTCAAAGACTTAGATTAGAATTCCTTTGAAATCTTTACTGTAGTATTTTGGATGTTATGAAGTTTATCTCGATCCTTAGAATTAGCGGGGGTATGCCCCTAAGAAATTATGTAACAGACCTTTGGTTATTTATGATATGATATATTTTATTTCTGGATTCTTGTATGTTTATCTTTACTTGCTTAAACTATGCTTCCCAAAAGCGTCTCCTATTACCGTGTTAGACGCCTTACATATAATACTAAGGCTTTCGCATGACTAGGGTAGACATTCTTAAGCCTTGATATTATATGTGGCGGACTGCCACGTTTAGGGTACCCTTCGGGGCGTGACAATTTAATTTTTTTCTTTATCTATCTAATAAACAATTTCAAGCTATAATGGCTACTTCTGGTATGAATACATGAATATGACACTTGATATTCGAGGTTGTTGAAAGTTGACATAGAGTGAAACATGGCTGGAAAAAAGCTGACACAAGTAAGTTTAAATTGTATTACTTGAACTTTTTGGTTTATAACAGAATAATATCTAAAAAAACATTTTGTACCACAATGGTACTTAAACTTTTTAGTTGTTTCACTCACAGTACCTTTGACCGAAATCTATCCATTTCTCCGGCAAAAAGCTTACGTGAAAAGGGAGCCTAAATACAAAATTATTTTCTCTGTTCTAGTCGGCATGTTATTTTATTTTATTTTTTATTTTCATCTCTCTCTTTCTCTCTTAGGTTGATGCTTCTCTTCTTCTTAGCAAAAACCCTAATTCCAACACCAATCAATATGGCTACCTTAAAGGCGGCAGTGCATGAAGAATATCAACTCCAACTCCAAATTCATTCATTGCGAGTCATCAACGGAAGGAGAAACATTCAAGCATGGAGAAGGCAAGAGGAAAGATTTAAAGAAGATTATGATACTCGATTCTGGCCTTATTGTGATTGGCTAAGTGTATGAGTTTGATTATTCTAGAACTCAAGTGTATAAAGCTCTTAAAGAGGAAGGATATAATGTCATTTTAATGAATTCCAGTCCTGCTACCATCATGACCCTAATTATCCCATTCCTTCTCTTTCTCTCTTCCTTCACTCTCTCTCCTCTCTCATGTTTCAAATTTATTCTAAAGTTCAAAACTTTTCTTCAATTTAGGGTATAATTTTTCCAATGTCTGATCCTAAAATGCATGAAATCCTTCATATCCAAAGAGGTCAATGTGATAACCAAATTGGTGCTAAGTTTTGGGAAGTCATGTGTGATGAGCACTGCACTGATTCCACTCAGAAGTACCATGGCAACACTAACCTTTAATTGGAGAGAGTCAATGTATATTACAATGAAGCGAGTTGTGGAGGCCTAGAGGACGGTGTCATGGATAGTGGATGTGGAGGTATTGTAAAGTGAAAAATGAATTTTTTTTAATGGGTTTTTGGATTTTAGTCTTTTTTTTTTTTTTTTTTGAAGATTGTAAGAAGAAAAAGAAGAAGAGGAGGAGGAGGCACAGGAGATGGGGGTAGAGAGAGAGATAGTAAAATAAATAAATAATAGAAGAAGAGAATAATTTTTTATTCAGGTCCCTTTCTACGTCAGCTTTTGGTTAGAGAAATTGTCTTATTCTACCATGAATGAAATAATTAAAAAGTTTGAGTATCGTTCTGGTATGAAATTTATTTTATATATTATTCTATTATAGACCAAAAAGTTCAAGTACCATGAATGAACCTTAGACACCTGACACGACATTATTAAGAAAAGTTATTACAAACCATTGTTATTGGTCTTTAACAATCATTAGGATGGTATATGTTAGACATATGCACGGTTTGGCTCCAAATCGAGAACCAAACTGAAATTGCCATTTAGTAGTTTGAGAACCGAAATTGGATCGGTTGGACTATTCCAAAACTGGCTTTGGAACCATTGGTTTCCCTATTCCTAAGTGGTTGTTCGACCTAGAAATGCGCAAAGCTACTAGTTTTAGCCAGTTCTATTAAAAAAGAAAACAAAATTAGAGAAAAAATTAAAAAAATAATATTAAATATATAAATATTAATGTTTAAATTATTTTATATGAATAGTAAAATTTATTACCTATCCATAGTATTTGATATGTTATCATTAACAATGCAAATACATAAAACTTTAAAGTATGTATAATTTAGTGTGTATAAACTTCTCTAGTAAGCAAAATCCTTTTCCTTAAGGGACAATGACAAAATTAAAATAGTACTTGAATTTATGCAAAAAGTTTAGTCAAGTACCTGAAGTTTGATGTTGAACAATTTTGTACCTAAATCAAATTTCACATATATTTTTTCCTATATGAAATTTGGTTTTGAACAATTTGGTACCTGAAGCAAGTTTTCGTGAATATTTTTTCCACTTAAAGCAAGTTCAATGAGGTAGAAAACTTGTTTTAGGTACAAAATTACTCAAAACCAAACTTCATATACCTTATTGAACTTTTTATGAAAATTCAGGTGTCAAATTTGTAATCTCCCTTACTTTACATAACATGATTATAATAATTATTAAAAATATAACATAGAATCATAAAGAACTATAATAAAAGGTAGCAAAAATCGATCCCAATTTTTCACGAGTTAAAATTATTAAAGTATGAACAAATTTGATTATAGTTAGAAAAATTAGAATTTTTGCCAAGAAAATTTCAAAATGCAAATTATGACTTCTATAACTTTAAATAAATAATGATCGACGATAAATCAATTGTTACTAAAAAATCTAAAATCAGTTTCCTTAAGTTCAATACTTAAAAAAATAAGATTCTAATAATGATACAATGATTTTCAAATTATCCTTAATATTTTAACTATAAAATAGCACTAAAAAATTTTCTATTGTTAATAATTAGGATAAATAATTCCCATACAGTAAAAGATAATATTCTGTGGCAAGAATCAATAATTCAACAAATAATCATAGTTGTCCTTAAATTTCAATTACAATAACAGATGATTAATTTTTAGAAATTATTAGTTATAAAAAGATAGTTTAAAAATAAATCAATAGAATTACAAAATACGCAAAAAGATAAAAGACTGATCACTACTAAAGAATCTAAACCTTAATTAAATATTTGAACTATTTCAATTTTTTAGGTAGATAATTTTGAGTCTATAGAGACTAAAATCCTGATTTAACCATTATAACCCGAGAATTGTTATAACTAATATAATAAATAGAGTAGCAAATATAACATAGATATTAAACAAAGGACCAAATAAAAACTCTAGAATAAACCTATGAGTAATGATAAACTCATTTATAATTTAAAAACCTAAATAAAAAAATTCTTTAACCCTAACAGATACCAAAAACAAGATTCATATCTTGAGCAAATAACTCAAGATATAATTAAAAATAGCTTAACATTTAAAAAACAATAAGAGACAACCCCTTTCAAAGAACGTATTGGCTATGATGACTAAAAGGTGAACTACTAGAGTTATAAATATGTGATAAGAATGAAAAACAGATCCATAACTAATAATCTAGATTCCGTATAAATGTCTCTTAGAGACTGAAACCAAAATTGGCCTATTTAGAAAACCCTCATTGTTTGAGATAAAACCCTAAAAATAATTGATCACGTAAACTTTAACTCACAATTTGAACTCAAAGATAATCTAGAAAATTTGTAAAAGCTTTAAATAAATTTTTGGATAGAGAACTCTCAAATAACTAATCTAAATATACCTATTTAGTTTGATAAACCATCCTAAGACTAAGATAATTAATTAATTCAATAAAATCATAATTTTAATTATATCTTTTCGATGGAAAAGGCTTCATATGCGGCTGAGATGTTCTTAAAATTCTCTAGCTGAAATTTGCAAAGAAAGAGGGTCGAATTGATCAACAAAAGTCTAAGAAAAATATCGATGAGCCAATCAAATCACCTCAAATGAGCAGCTCATTTAATCCTAAGGAAACCATGCAACCACGTGGATGTTCTGAAATACCCCAAACCTTCACCTAGATTAGAAATTGAGTTTAGATAAGATTAGATGAATAAAATTAATCGTAGGATATAAATAGACAAGTTGACAAAGTTAGATTAGTAATTAATTAAATGAAATTTGAGATTTGAAATCTAAATTCTCTAAACAAGTCATTGAAATGTTTAGAGGATTCCTAAACTCTTAATTCTTAGCCTAAACACTAATTCCTAAATCTTTACAAAATTTGAGTTCATTTGCTTGAATAAAAATATTAGTTCTTAAACCCGAACTCAAATTAAATATCTTTTATCTAAAATAAATTCTCAAATTAAGTTCTTATTGCAAGTTCTTAATTTCTAACATATTGGTTCCGAAACAAACTTTTAAATACTCTTGAAACTATAGATATTTGATCTAATAGTTCTAAAATTATACCTATAATCCTTTATATTAATTTAGTCCCTATCCTTTTCTTTTAAACCCTCTATCCTCTGCCTTTCTTTTCTTCTTCTTTCTTTCATCGGTTTCTTTCCTTCTTCTCTTTCTTTCTCTCTTTCTTTCTTTCTTTCTTTGATCTTTCCTTCTCAATCTCAAACCCTAGACAAGATCAAGAAGATAAATCAAAACTAAGGAAGAAGATAGGAAAGAGGAATCAAAGCTAGAAGTACAAGAAGTTGCATGATCTAGCCAAAAAGATAAGTTTTATATTTCTATTTCTCTTTGTTTTTACTTGTTATTTACATTTATAATTGATGAATTGATGTTGAATTGGGTTGAAAGTGCTGTTTATTTTTGTAATTGTTGAGTTGAAGTTTGATATGAGTTGAGTTTGAGGAAGAAGATGATGAATAGTGGTTATGGAGGTTGATGAAGTTTGAGATGTTTGATGTGGTGAATGTGAAGTTTATGTTGTTTGAATGTTATATTGATCATATAACAAGCTTTGGGGAACTTTGGAATGAGTTTAAAGAACTTTGAAAAGTGTAAAATGCATTTCAAGAACAAAGGATTTCGTAATTTTCTCGTTCCAGTGTGCACAACCTTATGCACGGCCGTGCACATGCCCGTGCAGGCCTTAAAATGCTTAAAACTTTGTCTCGGGTCACTTTTTCATGCTCTGCACGGCCTCGAGCACGGCCATGCACTCAGTCGTGCAGACTTCCCCTGTTTCGCAGCCGTTTGTATTTTAGCCATACTTTTTCATACAACCTCCGATTGAGGTGATTCAAGTTGCGTTGGAAAGCTTAAAAAGAGATCTATAACTTTTATGTTTTGAGTTTTTACAAATTCGAAAATTATAGATGCTTAAATTTTGATTCTTTCCAGCTGCAACACTTTCCAAAACAAGGTTAAAAACTTGTTTTGTTTGTTAAATGTGTTTTTGCTTAGGAAATGGATCTTTTTGAGCTAAAATGAGATAGATAAGTGATATTTGATGTGTTAAGTGAATTAATTCATGTAATTAAACATGTGTTAAGTAGATTTATAGATTTAACAAATAATTAGATTAAATCTAGAAGTTAGTTATAAAATGAACTTAGTTAACAGACCTAGGTTTAACTTGACTAAATGAACTTGAATGAACTAAAATGGATTAGATTGTTTAACTTTGATGAATTTGGCTAGGTTTAAGCTAACTTGGGATTAAGTGACTAGATCTTAGATATATAATAAATTAGTAATTAATCTAAGTCCAACTTGGCTTAATGAACTTTACTAAGCTAAAATGAATTAGATTGATATAGTTTGATCACCTTGGCTTAGTAAATGACTTAAATGACTAATTTTAAGCAATTTGGCTAATGTTAAGCTAAAATGGGTTAATAGCTATTAATTAGCTTAGATGAATGAATTAGGATGATTTTTGAATAATATGAAGAATATGTTGTTTCAAATGTGTGTTTACTTGGAAAATGAATGTTTTTAATTGGTTTATGAATTCTTTGTTAATGCTTTTGTAATAAAACACTATAAATAAAGAGAAAAGAAATTCTTTGACAGACAAAGGAGAACTATCCATATTTTGGCGGGGCGATATTCGCAGCCATAGTGGGGTTCCACATTAGTGTCTGATCAAATAGGGTTTAATAAAATGAGTTTGAGATGAATGGATAAATAGCTTAAGTTCCTATATGATTTTGTTGAAGCAGATGATTAGTTTAGTTTAGCTTCTTATACGAGCTCTTTCCTTAACAGAAGTGGATATCTGATTTATCTTCAAGAATACCTTCTAAGGCTCTGTTTGGATTTCGTATATAAGGTACGCAGTAACGTGTTTGTTCTTTGCTTAGGATAGGCATATCTTTAATAAATTTTAATATAGAAAAACTTAAACCTTTGTTTGAATTGGATGTCTCTTACGTTATTTAAATCCGTATCTAGCCTAGATGGCAGATCGGTATCCGGTTCGGGGAGTAGCACCTTGCTCAGATTGGGGGCATGGTAGATTAGGCGCTTAGGCCACCCCTGTCTTTTGATAAGACTTTCCTAAGTGGTACGGTGGGTAACTGATGGGGAAAATGGTATCGGCATAACGTTTGCTTAAGCTTAGAATGAAATAATATGATTTAGTTCAAATGTTTATGGGAACAGTTGGACTAAGTGATGTTATGGACTAAGATAAGTGAAGTTGTGTAACGGCTGTTAACCTTAGATGAAGTTATTTTCTCTATTACGGATATATCATCTAGGAGATATAAGTATCCGAACTGCTTATATCAACCCTCTAAGCGTCGTGATCGTTACTCAAGACCCCCAAATATCCTTGATGTCCGGAGTTTGAATACTCCCATGTTGATTTGTTTATTTTAAAGAAAAGATAATAACTTGTTGATTGTGCATTGCATTTAGTTAAGCTCTTGTGTCACTCCGTATGTGATTGTGTTGCTGTGTACTGGGCTTCGACTCATTCTTGTTGTTGTTATTCTTTTTGCAGGTATTGTTATTGTTATTGTTGATGATGATGATGAAATGATGACTTGATGATGATGTGGAGAATGTTGATGTTGTTGTTCTTATTATTGTTGTTGATGTTGATGTTGATGTTGATGAGGATGGTGATGGTGATGATGTTCGATGTGATGGTATTTGTCTTGGGTTTTGGGCGATTCTGAAGATATGAGAGAATGAGTGAAGTGTGATAGGATCGAGATATTACTTGTATTTCGTTTCTTCTTTTGTTTTGTTTTATAAGAGGACTGGATTTAATTATAAATTTGTATTTTCTTTTAAGGGCCTGTTACCCATGTTTTTGTATAAACTTTTGTAAATATTTATCAAAGTGAAAGTTTTTTCCACTTTTAATAGTGGAAGTTTGAAATGCTTTTATGTAGAAACGTTTTTATTAAAGTTTATTTTCCGTCTAAATCCAGTTGTTGCCAAATCTAACTAAACGATTTCATAATCTAAAATCGAATAGCAATGTTCAACATAACACACTTCTTTAAGACAACCTTACGTATAATTTGTAAGAGTTATACGTGGTTGGGGACTTGGTGTGCTTAATTTGAGAATTTAACATGTCGGGTCTTTACATGTTCGGTGGAGAAGATTTCTTCAATTTAGCTGAAAATTTGTCCCTGGGAATCTGCTACCTTAGCCTTTAAATACCCCCATTTATTAAGCTATAAACAAGGCAATTAAGACACATGAAAACATACCAAAACAGCACATAAAACACACACAAACATAACTCCATATAAACGAGTTTCAACAAGCACACAATATTAGCCCATAAGTTAATACCAAACACAACTAATCAACTACACAAACGCAGCTATTAAAACAAAGCTCCAACAAGACCAAAGCAAGCTTAGGAAGGAAAAAAAATTGAAGAAACATTCATTTCAAGTTAGTTTATGTGGTGAACCTTAGTTTAAACAATGTTTTATTTAACCAAGGTTCGTGTTAAGCTTGGGCAAGGATTGAACATCACCTTAATAGTCCTAAACAAGGTAATATTTAACCTTAAAACCTTATTTGTGCCTTATAAAATGTGTAGAAGTTAGAAAATCACAGGTTATAATGATTATGAAATGTTATATGTGTTAGTATGTCATGGACAATAGATAGGGATTATGAAAAACACTCAAAATAGCTAAAACACTAAGTATAATACATATATGGTATAAGAAAAATAAATTTCGAACTGAAAAAAAAACGAAAAAGATGATGACCATTACCTACAACAACCTACGCCGGTGGTGTACATGGCCAAGGTAGACGGTGTATGTAGAAAAACCACCGGCCTTTGAGCTAGTGTTCCCTAAAATACGCTATATAAAATATTTGTTACATGTAAAAATACACGAATGTCGGAGGCGTACATATCTACATCAGCGGTGTACATTAGGTAAACTAGCGGCCTTCAAGCGAGTGTACACCAGAGCAAAGTCATGTAAATTCTGTTACATGTGAACATCGGTAACCGAAGGTTCAATGCTAGCGGCGTTGGTACCAGTGTAAGTGCAAAAATTTTCCCTAGACAAAATATGTTTCATCCGTAACAATATTATGTGTGTGTGTGTGTGTAAAGAAGGAACATTAAACTTAATAAATAAATAAATATAAATATTTTAAGGTTAGTGTGTTTAAATATTTTTAAGTATTAAACTTTAGCAACTATTACACTTAAGAAACACTTTTATAATATTAGATAAAAAAATTAGATTATAATAATTATACAATAATTATCTATATAAGTAAATATATAAGAATGGAAAATGAAAATAAGTTATAATTAAGAATAATATAATTCCCATAAATAATAGACAATAACATACAATGAGATCAAGAGAAACACAATGAAAATAAATAATAGAAAATAAATATTAATGACCATAGGGTGATCAAACTAAAGAATAATATAAAAGTAATAATCATGACATCAATAAAATACTAAACTATTAAACACAAACTCTATAATTATTCAATGAAATAAAATTTAAGTTTAGTAAATATTTGATATATATTTAAACTCTAGGAAACTACGAATATGTTAGAAAAATCATTAAAGAAAGTACTAAATGTAACTATATAAATAATAGAAATTTTAATCAACATAAGATAGATAAGGTTGACAAACAAAGAAATAATAAAAAAAATTCACTATTAATACAGGCACTAACGGAAGAGAAACTTAAATAAATTTAGAATAATGAAAACGCCCTAATTAAAAATAGATATCAATTAAGATCAAAACAAGCGAAATGAAAATAAATAATAGATATCAAATATCAACTACCTTAAAGTAGATAAAAAAGACCACATAAACAATAAAAGCTTAATAATAGAATTATTAAATAAGATTCAAAATATTCTATAAATTAAGAAGACTTCTCTTATATAAAATTCTACAACTTTACCAAAAGAATATAACTAATATAAAGTTAAGGCTCCTAACAAAGTAAGTAAAAATATATTAAAATTGATAACTAGGACCTGTAAGAATACCGTCGATACCATAATATAACAATATAATAATAGATACCTGTTATCTCATTTTATAGGAAAAATAGAACACTTCTTTGACTTCCAGTAGCATATCACAACAATTAGCAATGATAACAAGTGAGTAACTTTGACCTTGTTACATTACTTGTGCTTGTAGTATAGCTGTATTTTGTAATAATATATTCAATTGATATGCATGCGAGATTGGGTATACTGCGTGATGCTTGGTGTATGCTTGATTGCCAAATTATCATAATATGAGCAATAATTCGATTGTATGATAATTATTGTAGGAAACATGTTGATGTTTGTTTGTGAATTACATGATTACCTTAAACTTGACTAAAAACTATTAGTACCATAAGTGAAAATGGACATGCATTGCATCATTTGCATATACTGCATTATAAGGAGTTGTGACCTTGTTACGTATTAGCATTTCGGTTCTCTAGTAATGTGCTTGGTTTTTCTAGATAACATTTTCCTAATTTTGCATAAGAGTACCTTTGTTTTAATTGGTTCCACAGGAGCTAAATTGGCATCGAAGGAGTGTCGCTCGTGGTATCGACATGAAAGGACTAATACTTAATGGAGTTTCTTTGTTCTAAGGATAAGAGTGAAATGTTTAAAATTAATTTGTGAGAGTTTATGGTACCTATTCTTCCTTGGTTTTCTAATTCTTCTGGACATGGTATATCACTCATCATGGCTTCCTTCTTACCCTGAAGAGGGCGTAAACCTATATTTTGTTTGGATTTCGGATTATCCAAGCTTGTACTTGTATATTGGTTGATTGTTGCATGGCATATGCTTGCTAATTAAACTTGTTTGTTATTGCTTGATGTGTGATCTGGTCAAGTTATCTCACTAAGCCCGTGGTTTCTTTTACTCCCCAACAGTTTTTGTGAAGGAATAATACTAGCAGGAATTGGGTTAGAAATGTGTGAAGAGTGCTTGTCCATCAGACTTTATTGAAGTTAGGAAAGAATGTTATGATGAACGTAGAACGCAAATTAGATAAATTGTATAAATAATTAAGATCTTGTATTTTGTAGGTTAATTACCTAATTTTTAATATCTGGTGGGGGATACCAATTCTCTACGATCCTAATAGATTATGGAAAAATTGGAATTCCATATTGAGTTAAATAAAGATATTATATCTATGTAATTAAGTTATATGAATTAAATGAATAAGATAGAGTATCGTAATCTCTTACTTACAAGACGATTCCAAAATCGGAACTGGGAATCAACAATTCTAGTTCCTCAATTTAAAGACTTAAAACAAGTAGTTCCAATTTTGGTTTAGTTCTAGAACCATGACGATATCTAAAGTCTTATTTAGATGCCAATAGAGTTAAGAATCTAGAGTTAAGAGCTAGGAACACTAACAAATAGAGTTTTGATGGGTGTATAATTTGATAAAGTTAAAAGTTTGAGTTGTAAAATTGCAAAACCTCGCAAAGTTTAAGTGGTTATAATAGACATCTCCCTAGGTCGGGTCCGAATCGAGACCTAGAGAGAACTGGCTAGGGGTGTGTAAAAAAACCGATGAAACCGAAAAACTGAAATATCAATCCGAAAAATATGGTTAACCAGTCTGTTGGTTTATGTAAACCCCTAAAATTTCAGTTAATTTTAAGTTTGATCTTAGCATTAAAAGTCGACCGGAACCCTAAAGGTCAATAAAAGTCTAGTACAAACCCTAGAATTTAGATCCGTCATTCCAGTATTCTCTAGCCTTAGAAAACGAAGTTGAGTTAATTAGTGATAATAGTTCATAATATCTTGAGGAAACATAAAAATATCAGATTCACGAATTTCGAGTGTCCTTCGGACTCAAACAGGATCAGTTCTCGAAAAGCGTGTCCCAAAACCCGGAATAATAAAAATATTCCAATAACACTGTTAGGAACAATTTAATGCAAGGATTTCAAAAATATCAGTTTCATAATTTTTCGGTAACTAAAAATAACAAATATTGCATTTATACGTGTATTTTCTTACTACCGGTATTTTACTAGTCACATCTACTTTACATTACACTATTCATTACTATTTTACACTATTTATTTATCTCTACTTTTTCTAACACCTACTCTTACAATACCATACACCTATTATCTTTATTTTTTACTTTTCACATAACTTTATATCATATCTACTTTAAGTATTATTACTTTTAATACACAAAATTACAAAAAAATAAAACTCTCTCTCTCTTCCCCATGCATGGCCAGTGCCCCCCCCCCCCCCCCCCCCCCCTGCTCTTATTATTTTTTCAATTTTTCTTTAATTAAATTACTCAAAATTCACTCCCCATTTTCCTATAAATACCTCATTCCTCTTTCATTTCATTCACACATCTTCTACCCACAAAATTTCACTCCCAAAACTCTGTCCAACTCCCCTCTCAAATGCTCTCTAAAATTTTCTTCACAAAACCCTCTTCTTCTTCTACAAAACTACTTTAGGTAAGAATTTTCTTAAAATCTTTTTTACCATGTCATGTAACTTTACATGACCATGGTGTGGGTTTCCTAAACTTAATGTTATGGAAGCTATACTATGTTCATGTATTGTTCTTGTTCATGAATATGTCATATATTTTTATGTTGTCATTTTACTTTTGCTCATATTATTATTGATTTTATGTTAACCTCTTATATATATGTAACTAGATATAATTATGTACTTATATATAATCTTTAGAGCATATAAGCTCATTGTTATTTATTTACTTCCAAGTTATGCAATTTATTTATTTATTTCATATTATTTTAAGACCAGTCTTTAGTCTTAGACTTGTCCTCATCAAGTCAAAACAATATTTGCTTTCTTTTCCTTATTTCTTTTGGGACTAGTCCATTCTTAGTCCTGGGATACCTTGATGAAGCTAAGGTTCCCAATACTTGATATATTTCTTTACTTGCTTATCTTATTACTTATTATGTCTTTCTTATGTTTTCATAATTTTATATTCATGATCATGCATGAACATATTGATTTTGTCTCAACAAGATAAAGAAGGAAAAGTTTTCTTAAAATAGAATTTCTTCTCCAAAAATAAATGTTGTCATGAAAGAAATGATTTTCATAAAAAAACTTAGGAATTAACAAATATTTTCTAGAAATCTAGAGGAATTCATCATAAATTTTAATAATCAAAGAACATAGAAATTTTTTTCAATACATAAATACACTTTATAAAGTTATAAAACGGAAAAGAATTCTTGTTTAAACAAAAATTTTACTAAACTTCATTTTTCCATCAATACTTTGGAATATAAAGGCATAGTCTAGTTTGGCAAACACCAAGAAATTTCTTTTCATAAAAATAGAATGATCTTAAGGAATAAGATTAATGAACAACTTAGGAAATCATTTCTTTAAATGTAAGAAAATATAGAATTGTTATTATTTTCAAAAAGTATTAGAAACTAAGCTATAAGAAATTTAAAAAAATGAAAATCATTCTTTTAAAATTTAAAAAGACTAAGGTAATTGAATTAAGGAAAAGAAAATACTCATTTAAAATAACTTGAGAAATTTTCGAGCAAGCTAAGAAGAATTTTAAAAAGTGTTACTTTTCCATAATTTTTAGAAGACTTTACTTTTACCAAAAATTCATGGTTGAGACAACTTCATTAATTTCATGCATTTAACATGAGTCAATGAATATATATATACACACATTTTTAAAGGTATTTCAAACCATTATAATATCTATATCTTTGATACAAGTTTTTGAAAAAAGAAGAAAAAGTAAGTTTTGCAAAATTCGTGGTGAATTTGATCACCACTGTTTCGAAGCTCAAACTACTTATTTTGATGAAAATAGTTTTAGAATTGGATAGATATTTTTGAATAGGTAGAAAACGATATATTATATGCGCAATTCCGAGTTAAAATGACCAAGTTATGGCCATTTTAAGTTGGAATTACCCTCTATACGAATTTTAACGATCTTATGACATAGTTTTTGATAAGTGCCATAGAATCAACAAGAAATACTCAATATGGGTATTCTTCTTGATTAGGTGATCCCGAGGTGGAGTGTTTGTACCCGGCAGATTATTTCGATTAGTGAAATTATCGATCGACCCATCCATAAGAAAGAAGTGTTATCATAGTCGAGTGAGTCTACTCCCCTTTGTTTTTCATACTTATGTTTGTGCTTGTAAAATTAGTTGCATTAGATTTAAGGAAAGATAAAATGGAAGTTGTATGATAATATGTTAAAAGAATATTAAGTATATCGAAGCATGAAATGATTGTAATAAATAGTATGTTTATTAGCATGATGAAGTGTCTGAAATTAGATGAACACCTATAAGAAAATAAAATATGACGGCTAGGTTTTAAGCAAAAGTTGACACATACATTTCACATATTGAGTCATATTGCATTCGCTATTATACATTTGGTGGGTGTCACGCTCTAAGAGTACCCTAGTAGTAATACATATATTATGACACAGTCTGATAACCCAGACAGTATCACATACACATATTATTACTAGATCTACTTTGGAAAATGACATAAGTTTAACAAACTATGATCTTTTTGGTTGCGTGATAAAATATGATGCAAGAAAATAAAATCATAATACCATAAATAAGTCTTACTGTCTGAATAATAACTATTACAAACTATGAAACTTTCTAAATTCCTAGATAATAAAATTGATTATCTAACATCAATTAATACATATAAGTTGTAAAACTATTCTCCTTGTTTCCAAGACTCTTCCATCTTTAGAAACATACCGGCTCTAAGCTTTTAGAAGCTACCAAATAAGGCTTAAGTGTCATTCTATAAGGACTGTGGAAGTGTGAGCATAAACCACATGCTCAGTGAATAACCAGAACTTATCACACAACAAGCAAGTTTTTATCAATCGTATGTAATGCAGCAATGAAACACATGAACAATTACAAGCTTGGACAATCTAAAATCCAAACAGGATGGAGATTTACACCCTCTTATCGGGATTGAAGGAAAACCGATCTATGAATCACCTTCCTAAGAAAAACCAAGTACACAGGAAAGTCAAAATCCTCACAATTATTCTCTCTTTAGGTTAATGTTGTTTTAAACACTTATTTCTTATTTTAAGCCTTAGAAACTCCACTAAGTGTTAGACATTTCACAACGATACCATGGGTGGCATCCTTTAATACCAGTTAGTTCCCATGGAACCGGCAGAACAAAGGTAATCTTGAGTAGAACTACTAGCCTTTTTCCTAGAAAAACCAAGTATTACCAGAGAACCGAAATTCTAACACGTACTAGGCTATCACATAATTATAATGCAGTATATATAATTAATGCCACACATGTCTATTTTCTTTGTAATGCCAATATTTATTAGTCAAGCTGAAGGTGCTCAAGCTTCATACAAACATTCAACATGCCATACACTCACAAATTTACAAGCATTCCATTATTACTTTTATTTAATATTGTTTAGCAATCAAGTAATTCCAAACAGCGGGCACAACCCATAACCTATATACACACGAATTCATTATTATTATTCTTGTATTATAATACAACTAAACTACAATCACAAACAATGTAATAGGTCTAAGTTACTCACCTGCTCATATTGATCAATTGTAGTAATCGATCGAGAAGTCCTCAATAGTATCAAAATTACATATTGAGATGAAAATATTCATCAATAATAGTTATAAATAGAACATTAAATTCCTATGAGTGTCTAAGTGTCCCATGTCGGTATTTGATATTATTTCTATGCTTATATCGTTTTCTTAAGGTATTGATTCTTATGGAAAAAGGATATCTACTGTTTAGTTCCATTGAATTTCTTTTGATTTTCATAATATTTATTTTGTATCTAAGATAAGCTTAACTAAATTTCCTATTAGGTTTCTATTCAAGGCTTACATTGTTTAATGTCTTTGTTAATAGTAGTATTTTATTTATTTATTTTACTTTGCCTGTCAACCTTATCTGCTCTGTTGGGTTAGAATTTGTATTATTTTAGAGGATCTCATTTCATCATCTAAATCTTTATTCATATCCTAAGCTCATTCATAATTTGTAGAAGTATCAATATGTGTAATTTCTATGAATTTGTTCATAATATTTTTCTTGAAATGTAAAGCTCTTAATCATGCTTTTAAAGCTTGTTTTATCAAGTTTTATGTTCATATAAGGTCTTAAAAGCATTAAATATGAATTTATACTAGTTTAGATGAAATTTGAGTCTTGTTTTTTCCACTTCATTCCTAGATCCGAATTTACTATTACTATATTTATAACATTTCTAAGTTGTTATCCTTCTTAACCAACATCATCTAAGCATTTCTAACACAACAACAATCTATCTACTTGAATTCACCAATGGAATAACCATTTCTCCCATCACATAACCTTTCTCCAATGCTAAACAATTCATCCTAATGTCTACACACAAATATAACAAAAAATATGTTGATAGTTTAGAAGTTACCTTAGCTTAGAATGGAAAAGGATTCCCAACTCCCTTTCTTAGCAAGAATCAAACCTATATTAAAGGTTGATTAGTGAGTTTCTAGCTAGATTATAAGTTAACTACTTTAACTATAATAAAAGTTACTAATTCTAACAAAACTTTCACCTTGTTGAGCTTAGGTTCCAACTTGGATCTATGGTAAACCGATGCTTTTTTTTAACATGGTTTTTTTTTTTTTTTATGTTGTTGGAGAGAGGGAATTGATGTTCTTAATTTGTTTGGTATATAGATGGAATATGGGAAGCAAACTAGAGGTTTATATTTTGTTTTAAAAGGTTTCTAAGCTATCTAAGTGAAGGTGTTACAAAGGAAAAGTAAAAAAAAAAAAGGGCTGGACGCAACTTCTTTCGTAGCTATATTTTTAGGTTGTTTTTGTGAGGTTTATGAGCTACTTTAGGATCTAACTTAAGACTATATATATGTACTAAAGTTAGGAGGCTAAAGAGAGTGTTTTGGGCTTATGAATAACTCAAATTTGCACCTGGAATTTTGGATACGAAATTGGCAAATTTGGATGACAAATTTTGACTTTTGTTTTGATAGATTTGTAGTTAATTTTGAGGGGCATTAATTGTGTTTGTTTGATAGTTAATTAATGTCATTTATATGTGTAAATTAGGAGCTCAACTTGTTTGAAAATTGGATCAAAATGGGGCTGAAATTGGTTTGTGTGTAGCTATTGTTCTTGTTGTTTTTCCTCTGCTGCAGCTTGCTTGATCCGAATTTGCAAGGCCATTTGGAGTTGTTTTGGTTGCTTATTTGAGCTGAAATTCTTGTCATTTATTGTTGATCACATGTAGAGTGTTGTGGTTGGATTGTAGGTAAGTTTCATTTGGATTTTATAGCTCAATTTTTAGATCAAAGTTGGACATGAAGGGTGAAATTCTGCAGCTGAGAATTTCAATTGTTGCTACTGATCATGGGAATTCAAGCTTCAATTTGCAGCTGTTTTACTCTTACATTTGGTCTAAAATTCTTATGCATTAAATGTGGGTTATAGGTGTAGCTTTTGGGTTGGTTGGGGTATCTTTTTTTAAGTTGGAATTATGTGTTAAATTTTTGCAAAGTTGAATTCAAATTGAGTTTGTTGCAGCTGAGAAATACACTGCTGCACCATGAGAATTTTCTCCTCTGTTCCATATGCTCTGTATGTGAAGACTGTTCTGTGTGTGGAAAAAAAATTTCAGCCGATTCCTCCTCTGTTCCAACTGAGAATTGTGGACGTGAAGATGCAGCCGAGATTTCCATTTGTTGCCCGTCCCTGTTCCTAGCATGATTTCACATTCTGCAACGTTCGGTTTTTCTTTTTTTTTTATTTGTTTGTTAGTTGTTTAATAGTAATTAACTAAAATATTTTAACTAATATTAAATTATAAATATATATCTATAACCATTACGTATAAGTTTTATCTAGATAAAATTATCTAATTTACTACAAAAACTCTGGATTATTTATATATTCAAATTTTTAGTTTAAAGTTTACACAATTAATTATTTTTAGTATTTTAACTTACGTGATTAAATTTTTCAATTTTAATAAATTAAATTAGGAACCAAGTCTTAATGAATTCAGAATTTCTTAACAAGTATAACAAAGAGTTTGAAATTTTTATTTTAGATCTAGATTAATAATTATTGATCGGTATTAGTATCTATTATGTATTTGTAATCCTAGTAATTCATCTTTGGATTATTGTTTTATACCGATAAGTTTTGTTATTAGATTATATCTTATCGTTTTTGAAATTTAGAGATACTTATAATTATATCTTGAATTATCAGTTCAAGATACGAAATCTCATTTTTAACATCTATTAAGGTCAATGAAATTTTTATTCGGGTTTTGCAAACTAAAAATGAGTTTATTACAACTCATTGATCTATTCTAGGATTTTTATCGGGTTCTAAATTCACTATCTAATTTACGTTTTATATTTTGTTGTTGTATACTATTGTGAAAAATCTCGGGATTTACAGTGGGACAAGTGTACTATATGATAGTGGTGGTAGGCATAACCGGTACATCATGTATGTGGCGAGTAGGAGCCGGTAATAACTATGTGTTTTTGATGGCGTATAGGAGCTGGTAAAATCTATAAAAATGTTTTTAAAAGAAGTAGTGGCCGTAATGGGCCAGAATACCTAACCCCGAATGAAGGGTGTAATTCATTCAACATATGATTCCCAAAAAATTATATGTCTTGTATGCTCATATGCTTGTTGCATCCCATTTGCTCGCTTAATAAACTTGGTTGATATTTTGTTTCAAGTATGAATTTTGGGATTTACTCACTATGCCCGTAAGCTTACACCCCTATAGATATTTGCATTCTCAGGATCACTTGTTTTTGTACCCGAGTTCTCCTCTTACCCACGTAAGTTTTCTTTTGGAGCTTTTGAAGGAAAGCTACTTGAAGAATTAGATTAGAATTCCTTTGAAATCTTTTCATGTAGTATTAAATTAGTGTAAAGACTATTAGTTATTTCGATCTTTGCGTTTTAGCGGGGGTACGCCCCTAAAAATCATGTAATAGACCTTGGATTATTAATGTTATGATTTATTTTATTTCTGGATTCTTGTATGTTCATTTTTACTTGCTTAGACCACACTTTCCAAAAGCGTCTCCTATTACCATGCTAGACGCCTTACATGTAATACTAAGGAGTTCATGTGACTAATGTGGTCATTCTTGAGTCTTGATATTATATGTGGCGGGCTGCTACATTTAGGATACCTTTCGAGACGTGACAGTTTTGGTTTAGGATTACGATTTTTATTTTTTCCAGTTTTCGGTTACGGTTTGTAACTATAAAAAATCAACGGTTAATAGTTAACCGTTTCAATATTTATAAATATATTATATATATAATTTATATACACATATAATTATTTTTTAAAAATATATATATACATATGATTTACATATATATGTAATTTACATATGTTAATATCTTTTGAATTTTGATTAAAGTACTATTGTCCTATGTTTGATGGGAGTTAATATAGTAATTGATTTGGTTTGATTTTGTTGATGGTGATACATCCAAAGGTTTGTTTTTCCCATTTTCTTTAATTTGATTTCCTTTTTTTTTAGCTCTTATAATAATAATAATAATAATAATAATAATAATAATAATAATAATAATAGTTAAAAAAAACTTTGTGATAAAGGCTAAAAAATAAGGTTTATTGAAACCATTACATTAAATGGTTAAAAACCGAAAAAATTAACCGAATAAAACTGTTAATCGATAAGGCGTTTAATCGTTTATAATAGGTCGGTTAAGGATTGAGAAATTAAAAAAGCGATCATTACGGTTAGATTAAAAAAATAAGACCGTGGATCGGTTAACCTATTCGTGACCACCCCTAGAACTAGCCACAGCGAGTCCTCCATTGGACCCATCACATTACGGTTAGGTTAAAAAAATGGTACCATAAACCAGTTAATCGATCCGTGACCACCCTTAGAACCAACCACACCGGGTTAATGGGTCCAATCCGAGTCTATGTCGAGGACTCGACAGGTCTAATAGGGTCTATCCAGTTTTGTTAAAAGACAAAGAAAAAGAAAAAAATTTTGGCATGTGGATTTTTTTTTTTTTAAATTGCGGGTTGGACCCGTAAGACCTACCTCATGAACCTGTTAGTCCATGGGTCCTACCCGCCCCACCACCCCGCAAGGTGGTTCCGGGTCCATATTTTTTGGACCCGAATCAAGGAGATGTCTAGATTACAATACATTGTCCCATTAATTTTTATAAGTAGTTATACAAACCATCTAACCTATACCTTATATATTTGGTAATAAATTTTACGGATAATATCATAAATTGTGCATGAACTTTAGCAGAATATGTAATTATGTACCTAAACTTTAAAATTGATTAATTTAGTACCTAGGGAGGTACTACTGGAGTGCATGAAATTTTTTTTTTTTAAAATACTAAATTAATTAATTTCAAGGTTGAGGTACTAGATTAATCAATTTTAAGGTTCATATATCATTCATGATATTAACCCTAAATTTTATATGATGGTATATTGTATAAAAATGTTATACGTGTATTGCATCTTACCATATATAAGAAAATATTTTATAATCCTTATGTAATGCCTTAAAAATAAGGACATTATAACCCGCCACTTATCCTTTTCTTTTAAGAACACGCTAAAGCTAAAAAACCAAAACCACAAGTATACACCATATGCAACTCCATAAACTCTCATGAAAGATACCTGTTTAAGTTATCTCATGAAACAAATCCTTTGAAGAAAACACCTTGTTGGCATAAACCACAGCCAACATACTTAATAATCCAAAAACTCAAATAAAACTTATAACAATATCAAAGTTTATAAAAAGTAAATTTTCAAAACTTCACATCATCTTCCAAGTCTATTTTTAAGATCTATAACATCTTAAATGTCAACAGGATAGTCTACTCCACTAGCATCCTCTCCTTCATCCACATAAATGTCATATACTGATATGTCATACATAACTGGATCCTCACCTAGTCTTGAAAATGATAAAAGAATGAGTAAAAACGCCTAGTACGCTAAACCACAAACAAAATGTAATTGCCACACAACGTATATATATATATATATATTTTCATGTATCTAATCCTAATGCAGCGAACACAATTTATTATCTTTAATTAATCAGCAAACAACACAGTTTAGAACTATAGCACTCTAGTTCCAAACCTGGAGTTTCTCATGACCCCTGAAAAACAAACAATATAGAAAATAGGTAATTATAAATATATTGGTGTTGGAGAATCATCCACACACCGCGGCCTCTGCCAATGACAAAACCTAATCTATTGGAATCATTTCTATGCACGAGTTCACTCTAGACAACCTCACACATAGATCATCAGGGTACCTCGTTAGTACCACGCTCTGCGTGGTCTTTACTAACCAAAGCCAAACACAAGCAACAAAACAATTCTATATGTTATATAGAATTAGATTAATTTCATATTATAATCCTACACACACAACAAACAAATCTAAACCTACAAACACATACAACAAATAAGGTAAGGTCGTACCTATATCAAATTCCAGGAAAAGTACTCTAAATCACCCAAATCTGTTTTTATAACACAACTCCTAGTTCAACAGAACTTGATAACATGAATAGATAAAATTCAAAATACATCTCATCAGATAAACCTAAATCCATTCATATCTAAAACCCAAATTTCAACATAATATAAAATCTATACCTTTTTCCTTAATCACAACACCAAAATCCTTTAATTCAACAAATCTCCTCAACCACTTCTCCAAACCCTAGAATTTCATTCAACACCATATATATACTAGAAATCAACAACTATCATCTTTATAAAATCACAAAGATTAAAACTTTAAAATACTTACCTAAATTCAATTCTAAATCCTTTTAACATCAAAACTAGATCTAAAGATAATTAGGTTTTTCTCTAATCTCTCTTCAAACAACAGAAAATTCTAAGGAACTATAAAATTGTATATCTTAAAAGAAAAATGGTTATTCAATTACCCGATTTGATCCTAAATCTTCGTTAAACACCCACTCTTCAGATCTCTAAGCAAATTAAAATCGTTTCCCAATTCTTCTTCAAAACAAAAAAAATCCTAAGATAATTCATAGATTGAAAGACTTTAAAAGAAAGATATGATTTTGATTACCTGAATCCGATCTTCTAATATCTCCTTTGACTAATAGAATCAAATCTCCAAACCCGATATGTATGTTTTCAATTCTATCACAAATTCAACAATCAAACCCCAAGAAATCTAATAATCCATAAGATCTTAAAACAAAAATAGTGATTCAATTACCTGATCTGGACTTCTGAATCCTTTGGCGGTTATAAATTGTTAGAGGATAAGAATCTAGGTTTAGGGTTTTGTTGGAGAAAAGACAAAGAAAGAATATATAAGGATCTGTGACTTTTCATTTTCTGTCATGTGACCAAAATTGTATTAAAATTAGACTTTGTTGACAAATTTAACCTTATAATTTATATCAATGGACACTTTTATCCTTCTTTATGTGATATTTAATTATATATTATATCTCTCCCATCCTAAAAAGAACTTTCGTCCACGAAAGTTACCTGAATTATAATAAATTTCTAGATATTTGATTTTTATTTCCTCTTCTAACTCCCAAGTAGCTTCTCGTTCAGATTGATTCGTTCACTACACTTTTACATACCTGATTAATCGCCTTCTTAAGATTTGTTCCTTGGTATCCACAATTCTTACTGGCTTTTCAATTGTAGATAGATTCAACTGTAAATCCAACGGTTCCAATGCTATTATCGCTTCAGGATCTTTGACATACTTTCTTAGCATAGACACATGAAACACGTTATGTACCCCTTCCAAATTAGGTGGTAAAGCTAATCTATACGCCACATCGCCTATCCTTTCCAGAATCTCATACGGTTCCACATATTTAGGATTTAATTTACCTCTTAAGCTAAATCTAACAACACCCTTTGTTGGTAATATTTTCAATAAAACGTGCTCCCCTACTTGAAATTCCAACGGTCTTCTTCGCTTGTCAGCATAACTTTTCTGACGACTCTGAGTAGCTTGCAGCCTTTGTTTGATTGACTTGACTTTTTCATTAGCATCTTGTACTAATTCTGGTCCCAAAATTTGCCTATCACTAACTTCATCCCAATCGATTGGTGATCTACACTTTCTACCATATAAAGCTTCATATGGAGGCATTCCAATCGATGCTTGATAACTGTTATTGTATGCAAACTCCACTAATGACAAGTGTTCATCCCAACTACCTTTATATTCCAGTACACACGCCCTCAACGTATCTTTTAGGATCTGAATAGTCCTCTCAGACTGTTCATCTGTTTGAGGATGATAGGCTGTGCTAAAAACCACTTTAGTACCCAAAGCTTCATGTAAGCTCTTCCAAAATCTTCTAACAAACCTGGTATCCCGCTCCGAAATTATGGAGACTGGTATTCCATGAAGTCTTACTATCTCCTTAATATACAACTTTGCCAACTGCTCTAACTTATATCTAGTTTTAATCGGTATAAAGTGAGCTACTTTAATGAGCCGATCAACAATTACCCATACTGAATCTAACTTTTCTCTTGTCTTGGGTAGAGCAGTAACAAAATCCATTGTTTCCATTGAGGAATTGGTAGAGGCTTCAACTCTTTTACTGGTCTTCTATGCTCAATATTGATTAATTGACATGTATAACACTTGGAAACATACTCTGCTATCTCTTTCTTCATGTTACTCCACCAATATAATTTCTTCAAATCCTGATACATCTTATTTCCTCCAGGATGTATGGAATAACTAGAATAGTGTGCTTCTTTCAGCAATTCCTTCTTAAGTTCTTCTTGCTCTAGTACACATAATCTTCCCTTATACCTCATAACACCTTCTTCATCAACACGAAACTCAGGTGCTCTGCTAATTTCCATTCGTTTCTTTATCTAAAAAATGCTTGGATCTTCTACTTGTGCCACTTTGATCATTTCAACCAAAGTAGGTTAAATATGTAGATTTGCTAAACTCGCACCTACTTGTTTGATGACTATTTCCAGCTTTAACTTCCTCATATCATCTATTAGATGTCGTTTAGATGTGATCATGGCTGTAGGATTTTCTACTGGCTTCCTACTTAAGGCATCTGCTACCACATTTGCCTTCCCAGGATGGTATTGGATGTCTTTATCATAATCCTTTATAAGCTTCAACCATCTTCTTTGTCTCATATTCAACTCCCTTTGAGTAAAAATGTATTTCAAGCTTTTATGATCGGTATACACCTTACATCTCTCCCCATACAGATAGTGTCTCCAAATCTTTAAAGCATGCACAACCACTGCTAATTCCAAATCATGTGTAGGATAGTTCTTCTCATAAGGCTTCAATTGTTTAGAAGTTGTACGCTATTACCCTACTTCCTTGCATCAACACACATCCTAAACCTTGTATAGAGATATCACTATAAATAGCATACTCCTCACCACTTACTGGTAAGGCAAGCACAGGGGTAGATACTAATTTATCTTTCAACTGTTGAAAACTAACTTCGCATTCTTTACTCCATTCAAACTTCACTCCCTTCTATGCCAGTCTGGTCAATGAGCTTGCAATCTTGGAAAAATCTTCCACAAATCTTCTATAATATCCTACCATTTCCAGAAAACTTCTAATTTCTGACACATTCTTAGGTCTTGGCCATTCAACAACAACTTTCACTTTCTCAGGATCGACTGATATCCCATCTTCACTTACAACATGTCCTAAGAAAGAAAGTTGTTCCAACTAGAACTCATACTTCGTGAATTTTGCATACATTTCTCATTTTGCAATCTAGTCAAAACCAACCTCAGATGTTCTGCATGTTCTTCTTTTGATTTAGAATACAGTAGCACATCATCAATGAACACCACCACAAATAAATCTGAATAATCTCTGAAGACTCTATTCATAAGATCTATAAAAACTGTCGGTGCATTAGTGAAACCAAAAGGCATGACAACAAATTCATAATGTCCATATCTGGTCCTGAACGTTGTCTTTTGAATATCTTCTACTCTAACTCTCAGCTAATGATATCCTAATCTCAGATCAATCTTCGCAAATACTTTTGCTCTTGCCAGCTGGTCAAATAAATCATCTATTTTGGGCAAAGGGTACTTAATCTTGATAGTCACATGATTCAACTCCCTGTAGTCTATACATAATCTCATGCTTCCATCTTTCTTCTTTATAAACAAAATTGGAGCTTCCCAAGGTGAAACACTGGGTTTGATAAACTTCTTCTTCA
Organism: Combretum micranthum; assembly: GCA_024138025.1. Classification (NCBI taxonomy): domain Eukaryota; kingdom Viridiplantae; phylum Streptophyta; class Magnoliopsida; order Myrtales; family Combretaceae; genus Combretum; species Combretum micranthum. Next base: position 1,037,296 of record JAMXBD010000038.1, on the reverse strand, counting down.
ATAAATCATCTAATTGTACTTTGAGCTCTGCAAATTCTATAAGAGCCATGCGATATGGTGTCTTGGAAATAAGTGTGGTACCTAGTACCAAGACTATACAAAATTCAACTTATCTCTCTGGTGGTAATCCTGGTAAATCTTTCGGAAAAACTTCTGGGTACTAACATATAATAGCTATATGAGAAGAATCTTTCTTTGGTTTATCTTCTATTACCATAGCTGCCAAAGATGATCTTCCCCACATCTCATGTGTCGGCAAATTCAGAGGTCTTTGCACTTTAAGTTTATAAACAAACTTATCTCCATCCTCCAAACTAAATTCTATTATTAAATTTTGACAATCTATAACAACTTGATATTTCACCAACCAATCTACTCCCAATATTACATCAAAATCTAGCATATTTAATACTACCAGATTTGCAGGTAAATGTCTACCTCCTATCTCTATATCCACATTCCTACAAATTCTATTTAATACAGATCCACTTCCCAAAGGTGTACTTATAGAAAAACTTTCAGACATATATTCAACATGTACACCACAACCAGATACAAACATCTCAGATATGCAAGAAAAACTCTCACCTGTATCAAACAACACATATGCAATATGCAGGAGTATAGGTAGCGTACCTGCAATAGTGTCAACACTAGTAGTGTGACTGTGCTAGAAAGCATATATCTTAGCTGGTGCCTTGTGTCCTTAACCAAAACTCTGAAGTCTACCAAACTGAGCCGTCACACCCCATAGGGTACCCTAAACGTAACAATCCACCACATACCATATAAGACCCACGAATTTCTACCTTAGTCCTTCGGGAGTCTTGTATAGATGTAAGGCATCCCTTTACGAAAATAGAATACTTGAACCGATGGAGATAAAGAGTTTAAATTGACATTCAATAGCATTAGAATATAAATCAAAACACATATATAATTAGTTACAAAATCTAAGGGGCATTCCCCCCCAAAAGAATATTGTTTAAGAGGTCGATTACAGTCATCCAGGGTCTCTTGGTTTCCTATGGAAGTCTAAACAAAATTTAATACAACTTATAAAGGAAACGCCTAGCTTCTGTACCTGAGCTGTAGGTTGCCTCTGTCTAAGCCATATGAACGAGTGCTGCAACAAATAAAGACTATAGGGACGTAAGCTACACTAGCTTAGTGAGTGAGAACTTCCAAGATCACATTCATAACACATCATACAAGCAAGTGATTAGCCAGACAAGTGATATGCATAAAACATATGGAGTCAACAAACATATGACTAGACGGAAATCATATGTGGATGGACTTTCGCCCTCCATCCCGAGTTAACAGATTAACAAATATTGCGGTACTACTAAAATATGCTGTTTTGGATCACGGTCAACCAACTTATAAATTCGTTTGTGGATCACGATTAACCAACTCATTAATTTCGTTTATGGATCACGATTAGCCAACTTTTACTTCGTTTTGGATCATGAGCAACTAACCAATGCTAATGCTCCATTCCCATTTTATGATATGAATGAGTCCATATGTATTTTCAATTCCGAATAGTCAATTATACCAATTCCTTAGGTGATCAATCAATAATTGCAGACAATCAATCTTAATTCCTTTATACAAGCAATAGTTAATCACCTGACTTCAGTATTCTTATTTTCAATTTCTCATAGCATCAACAAACATATATAATTCCCATTTATCCCCATCATATTTATATCTTCATTTCATCCTTGCCTAAAGTCTAATGCAACTATCACTACAATCACATACAATAAATGGAATCGGAAGTAATACTCACTCGGCCATTGGTTCACCGGTCTTTTAGTAATAGTAATCCAATGTTAGGGAATCGTCGATTTCGGGGTCACCTAAAAAGGAAGAACCCTAATAAGTATTTCATCACTTAACTAATCCAAACTATTTAACAACTAGTAAATTCGTAATTCTCGTTATTTGCGGAAGTCCCGACTTAAAACGACCATAACTTGGTCATTTTAACTCGGAATTTCGCAAATTATTCATCGATTTCTATCTAATTTGAAAGATATATCTATTTCTAATGTTATTTTCAAGTTTTGAAAAATTTTTGAGTCATGAAACATTCTGATCAGTAGCGAATTCCAATTCCGAAAAATATTTTTGTAATTGTTTGAAATGTTTCTACTATATAGATAAACTATACATGCAATATTGATGATTTCCTATCATGAATGGCATGTTATGAGTTTGATGTATGCATGATCTTGATGATATTTTCTAAAAGAAAATTTTAGAACTCTTTATTTTGTAAGACTCCAGGAACATTTACTTTTAAGAAAACTAGTTTCCTAACTTTGATAATTTCCTTTTGTTTTGGAATTATTTCTTAAGGAAATCTAGTTATCCTTACTAAAATTGAGTCTTCATTATATCTATTACTTAGGACCTCATTTCTACATGAAAATTCCCATTTTATACTTTGTAGACATGTTTTCAAATAGAGGTTATTCCAAAATCCGAATTTTGAAAAATTAGTTTTTGAGTGATTTCTTTGAGAAAAACTTGTTTAATACTTTAAAATTCAAGGCTCTGTTATACCTATTCCTTAAGGACTTCATTTCTTAATTAAAACTTTCATTTTGAGTTTGGAAAATAGGTGTTTTCATGACATTACTCCAAAATTACGAATTTCTTAAATTGACTAGCAACTCAAAATTTTCCTATCTTATTTCTACTCTTTGTTTTGCATATTTTTCTTAGCAAATCTCATTTCAACTTATAAAAATCATCACTTGATGATATCTATTACCTATCTTCATTTTTCAAATAAAACACAAGTTTTGGAGTTGATAAAAGGGTTTTTAATGCATGCTCTTGAAGTCAACATTTCAAACAAAAATTTCCTTTTTTAGGTTTCTTGTCTCATTTACTTAAAGATCTACTAACTACAACAATTATATACACAAGACAAGGCTTTTATGATCATTAATGCACTAAAACACAAAATATCCATGAGATCATGAATGTCAAGTATGATATGAGCATTTGGATGCTAGATCTACTACTTATGATACATGAAATGGAGTTTGAAAACATAGAAATAAATTTTTGTGCAAGATCTTTATTTTATTCCACTTCTACATGTATGAACATGAAGATCACCTAGCAAAAACTCATTTAAATACAAGATCTACTCTTGTGATGGTTTGATATTCATGTAGTAGTATTTTCTTATCCCTAGCAAGTGCTCATGGGGATTTAAATGTGAAAATACTCATGAATAGTCTTGCCATTACAAGATTTAATGGCAAAGGAGTTTATGATTCATCACTTAAGGCTTGGAATGAGAGGAAAATGAAGAAGAAAATGAACTTGTGTAGGTGTGTGTGGGTGTGATGAAGGTCACAACAAGGAGAGAGAAAGTGGAGAGGGTTTGTGTAATTTTTGAAAGAAATGAAATGAATGAAGAGAGAGAATTATAAGAGAGTATATATAGTTGTTTGAATTAGGGTTTGTTTTAATTATAATGAAGGAAGAAAATAAAACAAATTAGGACAATAAAAGGGGGGGGGGGGGGGGGGGGGGGGGGGGGGAGGGGGTGCATCGGTTTGGGAGTGGGATGGAGAGAGGGAGAGTTGAATTTGCTTTGTTTTGTAATTTATGTAATAATATATCTTAAATTGTAATAATTCTTAAGAGACAATTTTTCTTGGAAAAGAAATGTAATTGAGTGTTTGTAAGGATGTAAGAGCAGAGAGTGGCTTGTGAGTGTAGTAGGTTGTACTTGTGAATAGTAATGAATAGTAAACAAGACAATTTAATTTACCGGTAGTAAAGAAAATACAAGAAAAAGGCTATATCTATAATTTTTATAAACTAAAAAATTATAAAATTTATATTCTAGAAATCCTTATTGAATTTCGGTTCTAAAGAGTATTCCAGAATATTTTTCGAATTTCGAGTTCCAGGGCTCGCTTTTCCATAATGGATCTCGGGAAGGCCCGGAATGGAAAATTTTTCGAAATAAGATCTTTTTATGGTTTGAAATATACTTTAGAACAGTATTCCAGATTAAATTATTTTATAAAAGTTTTTTTAGTTTGAAATCGAAGGAAAGCCGGATCCAGGGTTCTTAGGTTTCTGTCTCAAGCCTAAGCTAATCCGGTTTAGGTTTTTGGTTTCCGAATTCTACTTGGTTACTAGGAAAACTGGGGTTTACATGAGCTCTTGAGACAACTTGTTTTCCAGGTTCCTTACAATCAACTACCCTATGCCTTCTTTGTCCATACTTGAAGAAGAAAACTTGAGGAAGACCTTTTTCTATGTAGACTTTAGGGTCGTGTCCCACCTTGCCACAAGAAAAGCAAGCATTCTCAATCCATTTGCAATCCTTTAAGTCATGGGGTCCAAAACATCTGCTACATTTCTTATCAGCACCCTAAATAGCTAATGTAATAGGCTGTGTAAAAAGCCTCTTATTCTTGTCCTAGTTCATAAAACTAGTAGCTGGTCTCTTCCCTAAGAATATCATACTTCTCTAGGGTCCACCACTCTTCATTCTATTCAATCCTTGTTCCACAGTTTTAGAGTTGTTGACCGCGGCTGAGTAGTTGGTCAAGTCCATTAGATTCACTTGATATTGAATTTCAGGCTCTAACCCAGTGATGAACCTGCTTACTTTAGCTTTTTCACTTTCCTTCAAAGGATTAGGAAGGAATCTCATCAATCAGTATAGCTCAGCTTCATACTCCTCCATAGCCATCTTGTCATGCTGTAGGTATAATATTCCTGGAGCATCTTTTGCTTCACACTATCAGGGAAAAACTCCCTATAGAAAGCTTGTTGGAACATCTGCAAGTAATTGCCCCATCTATGTGTCGCTTGGTGCTTATCCACCAATTATTAGCTCTCCCAATTAGCAAGTAGGAGGCATATTCCATTTTCTTGTTATCGGGGATGTCCAGAGTAGCAAATGTTTTCTCTACTTCTTCCATCCAAAGTTGAGCATCCAATGGTTTCCCTGGCACAGGCTCAAACTTGTATACCAGGTCTACAAATTTGTTAAGGCTTAACACATTAGCTTGTCTAGCCCCATTTCCTCCATTTCCATTATTCCTCTTATTTTCTTATCTCTAGGCCTTAGCATTAGCCTGTATCAGGTCCACATCATGCCTCATGGTTTGGTGCTATTGTGCTACCACTCCTAATAAGGTATTTACTGCTTACATCGGTTGGGCTACATCTATAGGCGCTTATTGTCTTGTAGGTAGAGGTGCTTGTTGTCCTATAGGTGGAGGTGGCGGTAATATTAGTGTTTTTTCCCAAGGCCAAATATTTGATATTTTCATTTTATAATTTGTTAAGAACAATAAAATGATTATTCCCAATCGGATTAATAATTTTTATGTTTATAAATTATTTAATAATTTATTTCATAAATTATTTTATAATTTATTATTATCCCTAATAAGATTAGGGGACTAAAGTTATTATTCGCATGAATAATAGACTTTAGTATAAATAGAACATAAGACGCTCTCCTAGGGTTAATGACATGTGTTGTCAAAAGAAATTTTCGAAACCCTAGAGAGAGTGTGAGAAATTTGTATCTTTAGGAGCCCTTTCGAAACCAAATCTAGAATCGTTCTAGATTGCGCTGGCATGCAAGAGGAGAATCCAAATCAAGGTCATTCTCGTGTGGATACCGTAGAGAGCGTTCGCAACGTGGCAACGTCTACAAATCCGTATCATCAAATAGCTTTTTGAAATCAAAAAAGGTATTAAAACTTGAAATTTTATTTTCGTTTTTGTATCTAATAAAAAACACATGGATAATGGAATTAGGGTTTTAATTTTAAAAAAAAATTCCGCTGCAAAATTGATAATAAAACCCAACAGTGGTATCAGAGCCGCTTGTGTTTTTGATTTGATCGAAATTATGTTATGATTTGCATGTGATGCGAATATAAATTGCCTTCTTGTTTATGATTGAATTCGTATTCTATTCATATGATGATATGAAATTGTTTTATTTGAAAATTCGAATATTTTATGTATTGCATATGATGATATGCATAAATCGTTTTATTTGATATTCGAATCTTGTATATATTGCATGTGATGATATGAAATCTTTTTTGTTTGAAATTCGATTAGATCGAATCTATTATGGTACACGGATTGAAATTTGTTTAGATAACATGTAATTTGTTTTAGTCGTTAATGTTATGTGTCGAACAGATTAATAAAAATTTTTATCCACACGATGTTGTCAATTGGATTGACAGAGGTTTGGTGGCAGTGGGGTTAATTATTCGAGAAAGTCGAAATAAAAACTAGGGTTCTTGGAGAGAAACCCTAATTGTTATGTATGACATAACATAATCCATGAACACATAGATGTTTATGATGAAACAGAATAACGTCCTTGCAAAATAAAAAAAAAAGTATATATAATACACATACATATTGATGAATGTGTAACAATATACATTGACTTACCACGAGTATGCCCTGAGAATATGGTAAGTTCTGGACAGTCCAGAATTATGTCGATATATGAGACATATGAATTTCTTAGAAAAATTCAAGGATATTCATACTAGGAAATATATATTTTAAGGACATTTTTCTTAAGGCATTGAATGATTTTGCAAATTCGACTTAATTACACTTAACATTAATGCGCTTTTGAAGTGTTCTATGTTACATGTTCTTGTGAGTGCTTAAGTTATATGTATGGTGCATAGCATGGCCCCTATGACTTATCTGAATGGCAGGTTCTATTTATTCGTTTCATAGGTTGTAATTTTATAAATACAACCTGTGTGTCGTTTTGTTTATTGTAATTTAATTTTACTAGTTGTAGTAGGATTTTTTTATCTTTTTCATCATTGTAATGGAAGACATGAAGATGTAATGAAGACCTTTCCTCATCCATGATAATGGAGAAGTGAGAGCCTTGATGAAGATACAAGGAGTTTTTCAACTCAGATCCATGTTGATGGATCTTTACCTTAAGATCGTGCTATTGGTCTTCATATTGGCTTATGAAGATCAATATAGATTAAGGGCTATGCTATGACACGTTTTTATATTATGCATAACATGATAATATGCTAACATATATGTGATACCATGTTTACAACCATATACTTAATATCCTTTACATATGATAATAAGATAAAATATCACCCTATTAAATCCCTCAAATAATATTAAGTCATGAAAATGCCTTCCATAGTTCGACACTTGTCAAGACTTAGATCGTCTAATTGTAGGTTTTGCCAAAGCAAGGTGCAATAGACTATCCTAGTCACACAAGGTGAATAATGGTGCTATCCACATGTCATAATGGTTAGACTTAAATAGGCTATCAAAACGGTTTTGGGCCTGTGGCATTAGATGGGATTAGTAGGCCGGGACATGTGATGTCAATCCCATAACGAGAGTTACATTTGATGTAATTGGAAAGGGTTTCCTACCTAAATAACTAAATTTTGGGTGTCATGCCATAGTTGACTCAGGGTTTAGTGAAATATGGATCTTGACCCACTAAGAAACTTTATTTAATGGTTTCCAAATTAATATTAGAGGGTTATTAATTTGATAAAAATAGTGGGACTATGAAAATGGCTTAAATAAAGATAATTAACTTTGCATACCTCTATATGTAGATCATGGCAACCAACAACACAACCTTGCGATCAATTCTTGAAAAGGATAAGCTGAATAGTAAAAACTTCCTTGATTGGTATCGTAACTTAAGAATTGTTCTTAAGCACGAGAGGAAGTTGTATGTGATTGATGAGGCAATCCCTAATGAACCTGCTCCTGATGCTCCAAGAGCTGAAAGAAATGCTTTTAGTAAGCATAAGGAAGACTCATTGGATGTGACCTGCATTATGCTTGCCACCATGGAACCTAAGCTTCAGAAGCAAATGGAAGACATGGAGGCGTACGATATGATCGTACACCTAAAGGAAATGTTTCAAGAACAGGTAAGACATGAGAGATTTGCAGTCACCAAGGAGCTGAATTCTTGTAAAATGGCTCCAGGTAGCTCTGTGAGTACACATGTACTCAAGATGAAGAGCTATATTGATAGACTTGAGAAGCTTGGCTCTCCAATTTCTAGGGAGATGGCTATGGATTTGATCCTAGGCTCTTTGCCTCCTAGTTATGACTAGTTTTTGATGAACTACAACATGCACAAAATGGATGTGTCTATCATGGAGCTACATGGGATGCTTAAGAATGCAGAACAAAATGTTAAAACAAATAACAATGTTCTGATGGCTCAAAAGGGACAAGGCAAAAAGAGAAATACCAATGGTAGAGGCAAGGGTAAAGCAAAAGGTCATACCAAAGCAAAAAGGCCCAAGCCTCAACCTAAGGCCAAGCTACCCAAGGAAGGGGTTTGTTTCTTCTGTAATGAACCAGGTCATTGGAAGAGGAACTGCAAGCTCTATTTAGAAGATTTAAGAAAGAAGAAGGGTAGTGAGACTACTGCTTCAGGTATTTATATTATACAAGTCAATCTATCTACTTCTACATCATGGGTATTAGATACTGGATGTGGGTCTCACATTTGTGTAAATGTGCAGGGTCTACAACAAAGTAGAAAGCTGGCTAAAGGTGAAGTGGACCTACGTGTAGCAAATGGAGCAAGGGTTGCTGCATTGGCTGTGGGAAATTTTGAATTAACTTTGCCTTCTGGACTTATTCTATTTTTAAATAATTGTTATTATGTGCCTGCTATGAGCAGTAACATTATTTCAGTTTCATGTTTGGACAAGGATGGTTTTAGATTTATTATTGAGAATAATACAATCTCCATCTATCGTGGAGACATCTTTTATGGTATTGCTCATTTAATGAATGGTCTCTATATTCTAAACTTTGATGAATCTGATCATAAGTCCATTTATAACATTAATACCAAAAGGTTCAAATCTAACAGTTTGAATCCAACTTACTTCTGGCATTGTCGTTTAGGCCACATTAATGAGAAACGTATCAAAGCTTCATCAAGATGGGCTTTTAGATTCATTTGATTTTGAATCATATGAATCATGCGAATCTTGTTTGATGGGAAAGATGACAAAGGCTCCTTTCACAGACAAGTGAGAGAGCTAATGACTTACTGAGCCTAATACATACCGATGTGTGGACCATTAAGTTCACCTGCTAAGGAGGTTACTTGTACTCCATTACTTTTACAGATGACTTTAGTAGGTATGGATATGTATACTTAATGAGGCATAAATCTGAATCATTTGAAAAGTTCAAAATGTTCAAAAATGAAGTACAAAATCAACTTGGCAAAAATATAAAAACGCTTCGATTAGATCGAGGTAGTGAATATTTAAGCCAAGATTTCTCTGATTATCTAGAGCATTGTGGGATAATCTCACAATTGAATCCTCCAGGAACACCACAATGGAATGGTGTTTCTAAAAGGAGAAATCGAACTTTATTAGATATGGTTCGATCAATGATGAGTTAGACAGATCTTCCAATATCCTTTTGGGGATATGCCTTAGAAACTGATGCATTCATATGAACAGGGTTCCATCAAAATCGGTTGAAAAGACACCATACGAGTTATGGAATGGGAAATGTCCTAGTTTGTCTTTTCTAAAGATATAGGGCTGTGATGCTTATGTTAAACGACAGGTGTCTGATAAGCTAGCAGCTAAATCTGACAAATGCTTCTTTGTGGGATATCCTAAAGAGACAAAAGGATACTACTTCTATAACCAATCTGAGAACAAAGTGTTTGTTGCTCGTAATGGTCATTTTCTAGAAGGAGAATTTGTCTCTAAAGGAATCAGTGGGTGTACGATTCAACTCGAAGAAGTTCGAGAACCACAAACTAGCATAGAACCCATGATAGATGTTCAATCAGACTCGCAATTAGTTGTTGAGCCTGAACCACTAACTGAAGGCCCACGTAGGACTGGTAGGATTCGTCACGAGCCTGAGAGATATGGATTTCTTGTTACTGACAATCGCAATGTGATGCTCATAGACCAAGATGAGCCCACATCATACCAGGAAGCAATGATGGGCCCCGACTCTGAGAAATGGTTATTAGCCATGAGATTTGAAATGCAATCCATGTATGACAATCAAGTATGGACTTTGATTGATCCACCCGATGGTGTGAAAACTATTGGATGTAAATGGGTTTTTAAGAAGAAAACTGACATGGATGGCAATGTGTATACCTACAAAGCACGACTAGTTGCAAAAGGTTTTAAACAAACTTATGGTATAAACTATGATGAAACCTTTTCACCTGTAGTTATGCTTAAGTCTGTGAGAATTCTTCTTGCCATAGCTGCGTATTATGACTATGAGATATGGCAAATGGATGTCAAGACAGCCTTCTTGAATGGAAATCTCATTGAGGATGTGTATATGACACAACCCAAGGGATTTGTTAATTAGAGGAAATCACATAAGGTATGTAAGCTTCAAAGGTCCATTTATGGATTGAAGCAAGCATCTTGAAGTTGGAATCTTCATTTTGATGAAGCAATCAAATAGTTTGATTTTATCGAGAATGAAGATGAACCTTGCGTTTACAAGAGAGTTAGTGGGAGCGTAGTAGTTTTCTTGGTGCTTTACGTAGACGACATATTGCTCATTGGAAATGATATTCCTACATTACAAAAGGTCAAAACATGGTTAGGAAATTATTTCTCAATGAAGGACTTAGGTGAGGCTACCTATATTCTAGGCATCAAGATCTATAGAGATAGATCTAGAAGGATAATTAGCCTAAGTCGGAGTGCATACATTGACAAGGTACTAAAAAGGTTTAGTATGGAGAATTCCAAAAGAGGATTTCTGCCAGTATCAAATGGAATTAAATTGAGTAAGACTCAATGTCCCACTTCAAAAGAAGAACGGGAACGCATGAGTAAGATTTCATACGCCTCAGCTATTGGTTCCATCATGTATGCCATGTTATGCACTCGACCAGATGTCGCTTATGCTTTAAGCATCACAAGTAGGTACCAATCAGATTCAGGTGAAAGTCACTGGATAGTAGTAAAAAAATATTCTAAAGTACTTAAGAAGGACAAAGGATGTGTTTTTGACATATGGAGGTCAGGAAGGTGATCTTGTAGTAAATGGTTACACGGATGCCAGCTTCAAATTTGATTTAGATGATTTTCGATCACAATCTGGTTATGTGTTTTGTTTGAATGGAGGCGCTGTAAGCTGGAAGAGTTCCAAACAGGACACAGTTGCAGATTCTACTACGGAAGCTGAGTACATAGCAGCATCGGATGCAGTTAAGGAAGCAGTTTGGATCAAGAAGTTCATTAGTGCATTGTGAGTTATTCCTAGCATTGCAAATCCAGTGGACCTTTATTGTGACAATAATGGGGCCACTGCACAGGCTAAGGAACCAAGATCACACCAACGATCCAAACACATATTCAGGCGTTACCATCTCATTCGAGAAATCATTGAAAGAGGAGGTGTTAAGATATGCAGAGTACCCACAAATGACAATGTTGCAAATCCACTGACTAAGCCTCTTCCCCAGTCTAAACATGATAGTCCTACTAGAGCATTGGGCATTAGACTTATGATTGAGTAGAGCTAATGCAAGTGAGATATTGCTAGTGATGTGCCATAGCACATATGGATTTTATGTGATTTGGATATTTATTATCTTTATAAGCCATTCTATTTTTCAAGGTTTATTATTGGCCTTTTTACCTTGATAAAATAATTCTATGAGTAATTTTGTTATTCCTTATGTCATTAAAGTATGTGACTTTAATAGTAAAACCATAAAGGAATAAATAACTTTATTCTAAATTATCCCTAATCGTTCATTATATGGAATAATAATGAATTAAGATTAGTATGTAGGCTGGATGATGGTTGTCACGCCCCAGCGGGTACCCTAAACGTGATAGCCCGCCGTACGCAATATTAAAACTTAAGAATGACTACCTCAGTCACTCGAAAGCTTCTATATCGGTACAAAGTGTACGTTCACAACAAAGGGAGACCGGTGGAGTAATGCATTTTAAGACATTGGCAGCGGAACATGCAAAATAACACTTAATATATATGTCATTGAAATAAAAGTCTTACAGCTTCTAAGGGGCATTCCCCCGAAAATTCATAATAACATGGTTCTAAATATAACATAACTAAGCTAGAAGATTTTAGAAGAAATCTACCCTATAACTTCAAAATAGAGTTCCTCCAGAAGCTTCTCAAAATAAGGATTCTACCCGGGAAATCAAGGTGGTCTCGGGTGCAAAAGATAATCCTGCAATATCAAAAGTCTATAGGAGTATAAGCATTACTAGCTTAGTGAGATATTCCTTACGCAATAGTACTCATAACAACAATCAAACAAGTTTATTAATCAAGCATATGAATGCAACAATCATATGATCAAACATTACATACGACTATCCGGTTTCGTAAGTTTGATGGATTTACCCCTCCATCGGTGGTTAGGGAATGCTTTGAACTGGGTCCCGAACAACCTCCTCAAGTTTGCGCGTGTCTTGGGGTTCCAACGAACCGTACTACTAGTCCCCGGGCCTTCCATGCCCAAAGCGATCGATCCGGCTCGGCTACACCTTGAGGCCGTATTCCCCGTACGTCCTAACCCTCAAGATGTAGCTAGGCAGCTTACCTTTCCGGTCCCACGCTGAGGAGTAGTAGCAAAACTTCGAAATGATATTCTAAGTGATATGCATGAGCAATTTATTATATGGGATTTCAATATGACATTAAATCATTTAAAGCGATCAAACAATATTTGCACACATAACAATACATACATGGAAACATTTATATCAATCACAAATCGGGTTCCGATATACTTATCGTTCATTGATCGCACACAACGAATCACATACATAATTCCCATAATATCCCACATGCATATCAATTTTATCTTTTCCTAACATCTAGTGCTCTATTCTACAAGCACATGCGCGAATACATAAGCGTAAAGGAAACTCACTCGTCCATAGCGTCTAGGAGTCGAAGTAATCCTCGGGGAAGACAAGATCGTGATCCTCGACACCTAAACAAAAGAAATACCCAACATGAGTATTTCATCCAAGATCTATTCAAGTTCTATACTTCTATCTTAAAGAATTCGTAAAAATCGTATGGAATGGAAATTCCAACTTAAAATGGCCATAACTTGCTCATTTTAACTCGGAATTTCGCATATTATATACCGATTTCTACCTACTCGAAAAGATCTATCTATTTCTAAGGTTATTTTCATCAAAAGAAGTTATTTAGGTCTCGGAATAGAAGCGTACAGATTTGATACGAATTTTCCAAACTTCAAAACTAGAGTTTTCAAACTTTACTTACTCAAGGGCTTTTGTACAAAAATATAGATATTGTATGATTGAAAAATCCCTTGAATATATGTATGATCTCATACTATATGCATGAATTTGGTGTTGTCTCAACAATGGTTTTGTAAAACAAATGTCTTGAAAGTGAGATAAGCTTAAGGCTTGAAAAGAATTTTATTTTTGAAAAATTTCCTAAGTTATCATAAATGAGTATTTCCTCCTTTTAACTCCATTCCTTCAAAAAGTTATTTTAATCTTTCAAGATTTCCATAAATTTATTTCTAGCGTTTTGGAAAACAAAGTCTTTCTAAATACTTTATGGTTAGTTCCACTTTTAAAAGAAATCATCTTATAAGTTATTTTTGAAAAACTTATCTTAGACTTTAGTGTTGGTGGAAAACTTTGACAATTGAATCTAAGAAATCCTTTGTTTAAGTCTAAAGAAACTTTCTTATTTATTTGAAAAGAGAATTTATATTAACTTTACTTTATGTATTTTTGGTAAAAACCATATATTGTTACTATCTTTAGAAGAATATTTGTTTAAGATAAATTTCAAACCTTTAAGGAAAATAACTTCTTATGTGACAAAATTTTATTTAAAAAGAGTTCTTATTCTTATTTTAAGAAAACTCATTTCTATTATGATTGAGACAATAACAACATATTCATGTATGAATGAGATTGTATGAAAAATATAAAAACAACATAAATAAATAAGAGCATAAAAGTAAAGTCAAGTATTGGGAACCTTAGCTTCATCAAGGTATCCCGGGACTAAGAATGGACTAGTCCTCAAAGAAAAGAAAAGCAAAGAAATAAAATTGTTTTGACTTGATATGGACAAGTCTAAGACTAGAAAGACTAGTCTTAATATTGCATAAAACAAGTAAATAAATAAATTGCAAGACTTGAAAATAAATAAATAACAAGTGAGCTTATATGCTCTAAATAATATATACATATATATATAATACTTATATATATTAGGTTGAAACAAATAATAACAATAACAACATAATAGTAACATAAAGAAAATAAGAACATGAACAAAAACAAAACATGAATAAATTGTTGCTTCTTTAACTCAATGAGTCTAAGAAACATACACTAAACTCATGTTAAGTTATATGAACATGATGAGTAATAAGAGAAGTTTTACCTAAAGTTTATGTGTTGGTTGAAGAAGAAAAGAATGGGTTGTAGTATTATGTGGGAATGGATTTTCTAAAGAAAAGAGGAACTTGAGAGAGATGTTGGGAGAGGAATTTTGTGGAGTGATTTTGAGAGAGTTTTAGTATGAATTTTTGTTGTGTGAAAGAATGGAAGAGGAAGGGGGTATTTATAGATTTTTGGAGTGGAAATTTGTGTGATTAAAATTAATTGAATTGAAAAAAAATGAGGGAAGAGGACATGGGGGGCGCCGGTTTTGAGTTATAGGGGGGAAAATAATTATTTTTGTTTGTTTTGTATAAAAGAAGTAATGTGTAAGGTATGATGTGATTAAAGTTGTATGGGGAAGGTAAATTGTAAGTATAGGTATGGTAGAGTGTAAGAATAGAGTGTAAGAAAAAGTAGAGATAGGTGAATAGTAATGAATAGTAGAAAAGTACTATGAATAGTAGACTAGACAATTAAAATACCGGTAGTAAAGAAAATACGCGTAAAAGGCCTATATCTGTTATTTTTAGATACCGAAAAATTCTAAAACTGATATTTTTGAAAACCTTATATTTTTACGAATCTATTGGTGTTGTCGGAATATTTTTGCTATCCGGTGCTCCGGGGCACGGTTTTCGAAAACTGATCCCGATCGGATCCGAAGGACACTAGAAAAATTCGAATCTGATATTTTTAGGCTTCCCTATGTTATTACGAACCTTTTCCACAATTATTTCAATTTCGTTTTCTAGGGTTTAAGAACACGGGATTGCCGGATCTAGATTCACTAGACTAATCATAGAACTAGGTTAATTTTAGGGTTTCGTTTCAACTTCCGGTTCTTAGGGTTTGCTAATATTATCGAAAAATCTAGGGGCTTACAACCTACCCTCCTTAAAGAAAGTTTTGTCCTCAAAACTTGGCTATCGTACCTGATTCCTCAAAAAGATTCGGATATTTGCGTCGGATCTCATCCTCGGCTTCCCAAGTTGCCTCCTCATGGGTGTGATTCCTCCAGAGGACTTTGACATATTTGATCTCTTTGTTCCGAAGCTTTTGGACTTTTCTATCCAAAATCTGTAGGGTGTTCCTCATAAGTGAGGTTCTCCTTTAGCAACACTGGCTCCAACTCTACTACTCGTTCTGGATCCGCTACATGCTTGCGTAAGACGATACATGAAACACGTTGTGCACACCTGACAGGTTTGGCGGCAAGGCTAGGCGATAGGCTAGATCTCCCACTCGTTCAAGCACTTCAAAAGGTCCAATGTACCGTGGGCTCAACTTTCCTTGTGAGCGTACGATGTATACTCTTGATTGGATTTATCTTTAAGTACACATGGTCTCCACTTGAAATTCGAGAACTCGCCTTTTCATATCTGCCCAGCTTTTCTGTCTATCTTGGGCCTCTTTCATTCGCTGTCGGATTTTTCACTTTGTCTGCTGCATCTTGTACCAAATCTGGTCCAATAGCGAGCTTTTCACGTCATCCCAAAACAAAGGCGATCTACAGCGTCGTCCGTACAAAGCTTCATATGGCGGCATTTGTATGGTCGAGTGATAGCTGTTGTTGTAGGCAAACTCTATGAGCGGCAAATGAGCATCCCAGCTTCCTTTAAATTCCATAACACAGGCACGCAACATGTCTTCCAAGGTTTGGATCGTCGTTCCGATTGTCCATCGGTTTGGGGGTGATAAGCTGTGCTAAAGTGCAACTTTGTCCCCATACACTTTTGTAAACTTGTCCAAAACTTAGACACGAATCTGGGATCTCGGTCTGACACAATCCGGCAGGTACTCCATGTAATCGTACTATTTCCCTTATGTACAGCTTGGCTAGCTTGTCCATTGAGTACGTCATGTTGATTGGTATGAAATGAGCCGATTTAGTCAAGCGATCTACCACGACCCATATGGCATCATATCCTGCCGATGTCCTTGGTAGTCCACACACGAAATCCATCGAGATTTGATCCCACTTCCACGGTATCGGCAAAGGCTTTAGCAATCCTCCTGGCCTTTGATGTTCCACCTTTACTTGTTGACAAGTTGGGCACTTCATCACATAATCAGCTACATCCCGTTTCATCCATTCCACCAAAAGTGGCTCTTAAGATCTTGATACATCTTAGTTCCTCCCGGATGTACTGTGTATCCTGAGTTATGAGCTTCACTCATGATTTCTTTCTCATATCCTCATCATCGGCACACATAACCTTCCCTTCATCCTCACTACATCCTCGTCATCTACGGTGAAATCAGTATACTTTCCGCTTGTACTTCCGTTTGATCCTTTGTATGACTTCATCATATCGTTGAGCTTCTTAATTCGTTCCACAAGGGTTGGTTCCATCACCAAGCTAGATATTTCCACCTCCACATCTTTCCAATGAATTCGATACTAGCCTTTCGAATTCTTTTACCAACTCCTTTTGGTCGGTCAACAAAGCGGCAACTTCCTCATGATTCTTCCGACTTAAGGCATCGCGACGGCATTAACTTTTCCTGGACAATAGTTGATTCCAAGATCATAGTCCTTTATAAGCTCTAACCATCTCCGTTGTCTCATATTCAACTCCTTCTGAGTGAATAGATACTTGAGGCTTTTGTGATCCGTATATATTTCGCATCTTTGTCCATACAAGTGATGCCTCCATATCTTGAGTGCGAAAACAACGGCAGCTAGCTCCAAGTCATGCGTCGGATAATTTTGCTCGTGTGGTCTCAACTGTCGCGAAGCATAAGCAATCACTTTTCCTTCTTGCATTAGCACACATCCAAGACCATTTCTTGATGCATCGCTATGCACCGTGTAAGGCTTCTCAGGGTTTGGCAAAACGAGTATCGGTGCGGATACAAGCTTTTGCTTGAGCTCTTGAAAACTCCTTTCTCTTTTATCGGTCCAGATGAACTTCTCATTCTTTTGAGTAAGTTGTTAATGGCTTGGCTATAGTCGAGAAATTCTTTACAAACTTTCGATAATAGCCAGCTAGACCAAGAAAGCTTCTACTTGTTACCGTCTTGGTTGCTTCCACTCCATCACTGCTTTAATCTTTTCAGGATCAACCGATATGCCACTTCCTGAAACAACATGTCCTAAAAAGGATATCTTATCCAACCAAAAGTCACACTTTGACAATTTGGCATACAACTTATGTTCTCTTAACGTCCGAAGCGCCATACGGAGGTGTTCCTCATGTTCCTCTCGTGTGGTTGAGTAGACCAAAATGTCGTCGATGAAAACTATAACGCACTTATCCAAAAGGGCTTATAGATTCGATTCATCAAGTCCATGAAAGCGGCAGGTGCATTTGTCAATCCAAAAGACATACTAAGAACTCATAATGTCCATATCGAGTTCGAAAAGCGTCTTTGGTACATCCTCCGGCCTTACTCTTAACTGATGGTATCCAGATCTCAAGTCGATGCGTGAAAACACGCTTGCTCCTTGCAACTGATCAAAGAGATCATCAATCCGGGGTAATGGATACTTATTCTTGATTGTAACCTTATTCAACTCCCGGTAATCGACACATAACCTCATGGATCCATCCTTCTTCTTAACGAACAAAACTGGTGCTCCCCATGGTGATACACTTGGGCGTATAAATCCTTGATCCAGAAGCTCTTGTAATTGCTTCTTGAGTTCCTTCAACTCTACCGGTGCCATGCGGTATGGAGCTTTTGATATCGGCTCGGTATTTGGCATCAAGCTAATCTCAAAATCGATCTCCCTCTTTGGTGGCAATCCAGGTAATTCCTTAGGAAAAATCGAGGAAACTCATTGACTATGGGTATATCCTCCACCTTTGGTCTTCACCTTCTTCTTCTATAGCATTGATTTGTTGGTCAATCTCCTCCTCATCCGTCACCAACTCAAGCGAACTTAATCCTTGCCTCCTTAACCGTGGATTCTCCTTTAAACTCAATATCCTTCCCATTACATCCTTAAAATTCACCTTCTTCTCTCGACAATCTACCGTGGCTTTAACATGGGTCAACCAACTCATTCCAAGAATTACTTCATACTTATTCATCTCCAACACGATCAAATCACTTGTCGTATGGTGACCTTGGATCTCTAAAGGGCATTCCTTCAACATCTCTTGGGTGGTTACGACGCTACCCGTGGGTGTCTTTATCTTGAAGCTGGTAGCGGTGGTGACTATAGGTAATCCACTCTTCTTAGCAAGGTTGGGGGTGATAAACGAATGGGTGGCTCCGGTATCAAACAAGGCGTAAGCGGTCTCGTTAGCTACTCGTATACTTCCTGCGTTTAACACGCACTAGTTACTAACCATACTATACTTTATCTAACTTTTCTAAAGCTTTAGGCTAAAGAGGTATAGGGATTCTATTGCGACAGATTAATAGCGTAAAAAGATACTATAAACAAAACGAAAGCTTAAGGTTAAGGCTAACCTGCAACGAGTCCATGATCATAGCCTTCGTCTCCTCCAAGGCAGCAAACTCACATCCTTCCTCCTCATCATCTGCTTCCTCGCACATCCACTGGCCCTCCAGGTTGTAGACTCTCATTCCATGCATCGAGGTGCCAGAGCGGTTCCCATTTCCATTGCCATTGTTGGTTCTGACAAGGGCGGATCCTCCCGAGGTGTTGGATGACCTCACAAGAGCATTTTTCCTCTTTGGGCATTCATTTGCAAAGTGCCCTGGCTGCTTGCACACATAGCAGACACTGGTGTTCTTCTTGGGACACTCCAGATTTTATGATCGGGCTGCCACAAAAGAAGCACTTGTTTTGCAATTGTGGGCAGGACTTTGGATAATGCTTCCCTCGGCATTTCCAGCATGTGACATCTACCTTGGTCACCTCCCTCTGATTGCTTCCACTTCCTTTGAAACTTCCAAAGGTCTTAAACCTCTTATTTTTTGAACCCAGAACTTGGTCCTTCATGGCTTCCTTCCGAACACAAACACTTCTTCTCCGGAGCTTTTGTTTTCATCTTTTTGGCTTCTTCAATAATTCTAGCCTTTTCCACTAGCCCCTTAAAACTTCTAACATCAAACTCCACCAAACGAATCTTTAAGTCTTCATCTAACCCATTCAAGAAAACCTGTCTCTTTAGCTCCCCGCTGTGCTTATAAGAATCAGGAGCATACTGCAACAAGCGACTGAATTCGGTTTCGTACTGCTCGATGGTTCTACCTTTCTGAGTAATGTTAAAGAACTCGGTACTGTACCGAACTCTGAGACTCCCTGGAAAGTAGTTCTCCAAGAACTCTTCTCGAAACATATCCCACGTAACTGGAGCAGGCAATTCTCTCTTCTTTGACTCCCGCCATATGCGAGCATTGAACTTCAACATGAATGTCCTAAAACTGACTCTTAAGTGGTGGGGTACTTCATAACCATCAAACGATCTCTCAATCTGGGCCAACCAATCTTCGGCCTCAGCTGGTTTTCCGAAGGTTCCATCAAAGTAGGTATTACTTTTGATGAAATTGGCGAGCAAGTTTTGATGTGATCTCGGCGGTGGCGGTGGTGGAAATGGTGCAGCATGTGACTGTTCGCCGGGTGCTTCTACCGTAGCTTCAGGAGCATTCTGAGGTGGAGCAGGAGCTGGGTTATTTTGATTTTGTTGCTGAATCAAAATAGCCAACAACTAGTTCATCTGTCCAATGGCAGCTGCAAAGTCATTTTGCTGGTTCGGGGCAGGAGCAGGGTTATTTTCCTGTTGGTTACGTGGAGGTACTCCTCGTCCAGCTGGTACGTTGATGGAATCTCGTTGTTCTCTATTCCAACGTCTTCTTGGACGGCTGTTTAATTGTTTAAGTTTTAGTTTCTAATTACGCTCCATACTAACGTTTACCGAAATCACGGAAATCTCAAATATAAAGACTAGAAATTTAAATCAAGGTACAAAACTTAAGGAAATAAATTGACAAAATAGGGATTGATAGGAGTTTAATAAGAAATTATGAAATTCAAGTACAATTCAAAGAAATTACAAAGTAAGAAATCAAAATCATGCATGCTAATCACAAAAAGAGAAATAATATAATAAAACTAAAACAAAGGAATCTCATTATCAAGGAATCATTAGGTTACTTTTATTTGTTAAAAACTTAATTACATCTTTTGATTAGTTGCGATCTAATACTAAGGCGTTGCGTCGGGTGGAACGTGACATTTTCTTCTCTCATCGTGGCTCCTTACTTTCTTCTTGATCCTTTCGTCGAAATTTGAAGGAATCTAGGGATGGTTTCGCCTTCTTCTCACCTTTGATCTGTTGATGACGTCTACGAGACTTTGTCTCCAACGTTACCTAAGGTTGGTTGTATAGTCTTTTACGTAACAAAATTTTCTTTTAGTTCCATTAACAAAAGTTAGTTAATTCCGTTTTCGACTTACGAGGGTTGAGGTTCAAAACAGTTTAGAAAACCTCCTATCTTCTTAAGGGCATAAACTAGTTCTAGGGCCATCTACATATCTTAGGCATGGTCATAGAACATGTGTTTCCCATAAATCCCCACTTCCTATAATTCTAGGATTCTTCCTAAAACTCTTATGGCTTAATCTTAAACTTATCCTATTCTTAAGACTTCTATTTCTAACTTACTATTTCTTTCCCTAATCTTGATGCTCTGATACCAACTTAAACTGTCACGCCCCAGCGGGTACCCTAAACGTGACAGCCCGCCGTACGCAATATTAAAACTTAAGAATGACTACCTCAGTCACTCGAAAGCTTCCATATCGGTACAAGGCGTACATTCACAACAAAGGGAGACCGGTGGAGTAATGCATTTTAAGACATTGGCAGCGGAACATGCAAAATAACACTTAATATATATTCATTGAAATAAAAGTCTTACAGCTTCTAAGGGGCATTCCCCCGATAAATTCATAATAACATGGTTCTAAATATAACATAACTAAGCTAGAAGATTTTAGAAGAAATCTACTCTATAACTTCAAAATAGATTGCCTCCAAAAGCTTCTCAAAATAAGGATTCTACCCGGAAATCAAGGTGGTCTCGGGTGCAAAAGATAATCCTGCAATATCAAAAGTCTATAGGAGTATAAGCATGACTAGCTTAGTGAGATATTCCTTACGCAATAGTACTCATAACAACAATCAAACAAGTTTATTAATCAAGCATATGAATGCAACAATCATATGATCAAACATTACATACGACTATCCGGTTTCGTATGTTTGATGGATTTACCCCTCCATCGGTGGTTAGGGAATGCTTTGAACTGGGTCCCGAACAACCTCCTCAAGTTTGCGCGCGTCTTGGGGTTCCAACGAACCGTACTACTAGTCCCCGGGCCTTCCATGCCCAAAGCGATCGATCCGGCTCGGCTACACCTTGAGGCCGTATTCCCCGTACGTCCTAACCCTCAAGATGTAGCTAGGCAGCTTACCTTTCCGGTCCCACGCTGAGGAGTAGTAGCAAAACTTCGAAATGATATTCTAAGTGATATGCATGAGCAATTTATTACATGGTGATTTCAATATGACATTAAATCATTTAAAGCGATCAAACAATATTTGCACACATAATAATACATACATGGAAACATTTATATCAATCACAAATCGTTCCGATATACTTATCGTTCATTAATCGCACTCAACGAATCACATACATAATTCCCATAATATCCCACATGCATATCAATTTTATCTTTTCCTAACATCTAGTGCTCTATTCTACAAGCACATGCGCGAATACATAAGCGTAAAGGAAACTCACTCGTCCATAGCGATCTAGGAGTCGAAGTAATCCTCGGGGAAGACAAGATCGTGATCCTCGACACCTAAACAAAAGAAATACCCTACATGAGTATTTCATCCAAGATCTATTCAAGTTCTATACTTCTATTTTAAAGAATTCGTAAAAATCGTAAGGAGTGGAAATTCCAACTTAAAATGGCCATAACTTGCTCATTTTAACTCGGAATTCTGCATATTATATACCGATTTCTACCTACTCGAAAAGATCTATCTATTTCTAAGGTTATTTTCATCAAAAGAAATTATTTGGGTCTCGGAATAGAAGCGTACAGATTTGATACGAATTTTCCAAACTTCAAAACTAGAGTTTTCAAACTTTACTTTACCCAAGGGCTTTTGTACAAAAATATAGATATATTGTATGATTGAAAAATCCCTTGAATATATGTATGATCTCATACTATATGCATGAATTTGGTGTTGTCTCAACAATGGTTTTGTAAAACAAAATGTCTTGAAAGCGAGATAAGCTTAAGGCTTGAAAAGGATTTTATTTTTGAAAAATTTCCTAAGTTATCATAAATGAGTATTTCCTCCTTTTAACTCCATTCCTTCAAAAGTTATTTTAATCTTTCAAGATTTTCAATTTTATTTCTAGCGTTTTGGAAAACAAGTCTTTCTAAATACTTTATGGTTAGTTCCACTTTTAAAAGAAATCATCTTATAAGTTATTTTTGAAAAACTTATCTTAGACTTTAGTGGGTGTGGAAAACTTTGACAATTGAATCTAAGAAATCCTTTGTTTAAGTCTAAAGAAACTTTCTTATTTATTTGAAAAGAGAATTTATATAACTTTACTTTATTTATGTATTTCTTGGTAAAAACCATATATTGTTACTATCTTTAGAAGAATATTTGTTTAAGATAAATTTCAAACCTTTAAGGAAAATAACTTCTTATGTGACAAAATTTATATTTAAAAAGAGTTCTTATTCTTATTTTAAGAAAACTCATTTCTATTATGATTGAGACAATAACAACATATTCATGTATGAATGAGAGTTTTTGACTATGAAAAATATAAAAACAACATAAATGAAGTAAGAGCATAAAAGTAAAGTCAAGTATTGGGAACCTTAGCTTCATCAAGGTATCCCGGGACTAAGAATGGACTAGTCCTCAAAGAAAAGAAAAGCAAAGAAATAAAATTGTTTTGACTTGATATGGACAAGTCTAAGACTAGAAAGACTAGTCTTAATATTTGCATAAAACAAGTAAATAAATAAATTGCAAGACTTGAAAATAAATAAATAACAAGTGAGCTTATATGCTCTAAATAAATATATATACATAATATATATAATACTTTATATATATTAGGTTGGAAACAAATAATAACAATAACACATAATAGAAACACAAAGAAAAGAATAGAACATGAACAAGAACAAAACATGAATAAATTGTTGCTTCTTTAACTCAATGAGTCTAAGAAACATACACTAAACTCATGTTAAGTTATATGAACATGATGAGTAATTAAGAGAAGTTTTACCTAAAGTTTATGTGTTGGTTGAAGAAGAAAAGAATGGGTTGTAGTATTATGTGGGAATGGATTTTCTAAAGAAAAGAGAGAACTTGAGAGAGATGTTGGGAGAGGATTTTTGTAGAGTGATTTTGGGAGAGTTTTAGTATGAATTTTTGTTGTGTGAAAGAATGGAAGAGGAAGGGGGTATTTATAAATTTTTGGAGTGGAAATTTGTGTGATTAAAATTAATTGGAATTGAAACAAAAATGAGGGCATATAGGACATGGGGGGCGTCGGTTTTGAGTATTATAGGGGGGGAAAATAATTATTTCTGTTTGTTTTGTATAAAAAGAAGTAATATGTAAGGTATGATGTGATTAAAGTTGTATGGGGAAGGTAAATTGTAAGATATAGGTGTAGTAGAGTGTAAGAATAGAGTGTAAGAAAAAGTAGAAATAGGTGAATAGTAATGAATAGTAGAAAAGTACTATGAATAGTAGACTAGACAATTAAAATACCGGTGGTAAAGAAAATACGCGTAAAATGCCTATTTTTGTTATTTTTAGTTACCGAAAAATTCTAAAACTGATATTTTAAAAAACCTTATATTTTTAAGAATCTATTGGTGTTGTCGGAATATTTTTGCTATCCGGTGCTCTGGGGCACGGTTTTCGAAAACTGATCCCTATTGGATCCGAAGGACACTAGAAAAATTCGAATATGATATTTTTAGGCTTTCCTATGTTATTACGAACCGTTTTCCACAATTATCTCAATTTCGTTTTCTAGGGTTTAAGAACACGGGAGTGCCGAATCTAGATTCACTAGACTACTCATAGAACTAGGTTAACTTTAGGGTTTCGTTTCAACTTCCGGTTCTTAGGGTTTACTAATATTATCGAAAAATCTAGGGGCTTACAATGGTCATGTTTTACTGATCATGGATATAAGATATCATTTCAGCACATAGATACATGTAAGAGTACATTGTATTGGAATGACCAATTATGAGAATACTATATGGATCAATATGATAAGTATTTCTCATTACAGTAATTATTTAAGTCCTTTGACCTGATGACACCATAGATTCCTACATAACAAACTCCATATTTTAATTCAGTTCTTTATCATCTTTAATCAGATAATTATAAGACTGATATTGGATATGGAATAAGTTATGTGGAGGAATGCGAGTGTTCATGAGGGAATTTGTCCCTCTCATTAAATTGAGAGAGATATCTTTTGGGCCCCTTGTTGAGTAGGACCGAGATATGCATGGCCGTACTCAAATGAATTGATAAGGAGTTATCAATGTTATTTGTTTAAGTCAGTCAAACTCTGGATTCAAGAAATAGGTGATTAAACAATATAAGTGTGTATTGATCCACACCTTATGTTTAATCATAAGATATCACGTGACAAAGGGACTAAATAATTAACTGTCTATAAGGTAAAATCAGATCACCGATCTTCACTTAATTTGGGTAGGCATAATGTCTTGCTAGAGGCCGCTTATGTCTAGTAGGTCAAAAGGGTTTTTGATCTACTGCCAACATTAAGTGAAGCTATAGGGTCACACACAAAAGAATGAACTAAAAGGATCAGGGACTTGATATAAATATGTCTGATGGGAATGATAAAGTCATTTATGAATCTTAATTTGTTAAGATTGATAACTAATTATTTAGCCTAGTGCAAGTGGGAGATTGTTAGTATTTTTGCCCAAGGCCAAATATTTGATATTTTCATTTTATAATTTGTTAAGAACAATAAAATGATTATTCCCAATCGAATTAATAATTCTTATGTTTATAAATTATTTAATAATTTATTTCGTAAATTATTTTATAATTTATTGTTATCCCTAATAAGATTAGGGGACTAAAGTTATTATTCGCATGAATAATAGACTTTAGTATAAATAGAACATAAGACGCTCTCCTAGGGTTAATGACATGTGTTGTCAAAAGAAATTTTCGAAACCTTAAAGAGAATGTGAGAAATTCGTATCTCTATGGAGCCCCTTCGAAACCAAATCTAGAAGCATTCTAGATTGTGCTAGCACGTAAGAGGAGAATCCAAATCAAGGTCATTCTCGTGTGGATACCGTAGAGGGCGTTCGCAACGTGGCAACGTCTACAGATCCGTATCATCAAATAGTTTTTTTTTTAGATCGGAAAAGGTATTAAAACTTGAACTTTTATTTTAGTTTTTTGTATCTAATCAAAAATACATGGATACTGGAATTAGGGTTTTAATTTAAAAAAAAAAAATTCCACTGCAAAACTGATAATAAAACCCTACAGGTGGGATATAAGGAAATGTAATCATTGACTTGGTTCTTTTAATCCCAATGTGAGGGTGCAAATCTACATCTTGTTTGGATTTCGGTTGTCCAGACTTATATTTAAACATATGTTTGATTGATACATTGCACTTACTTGATGAATAAACTTGCTTGTTATGCTTGATGTGTAATAAGTGATGATTACTTTACTGAGTTGTAGATATGCTCATACTCTAATAGATTTTTCAAGGTTGTCTTACGACCATGGCTAGTACCATCCCGGAGGCTAGAGCCGGTAAGGAATAAAAGTTAGGAGGAAAAGGGAATAGACAGAAGAATTATAGAATTACTGTATTAGTAACTTTATGTTTGTTTTATGTTATTAGTTTATGAGTTAAGAAAACTAGTCTGTAATAATTATTATTCAGACTTTATGTATGGTTTATTCTGTTTGTTATTGCATAACTTATGTATGTACATAAAACAACTCAAAAGATCCTGTTTTATATGTCACATCTCTAAGAGTAACTAGTTTTATTATATAACAAGCAAACCTATTTACAATACAGTACAACTAGGATACCTTTGGGGCGTGACAATAATAAATATAGAATTTTTTATTAATAATATCATTCTAAATGAAAAAAAAAAAAAAATACTTTAACTCTTGGTGAATTATACATTTAGTAAATGCTCACAACTCCTTAAGAAGAAATGCCCCCCTATGCAAAATAATGAATAGCATTGATGTTCAACACACTAAAATTGTTATTTAATAATTTGTATATATCTTTGTCATAAATACCCTTTTTTGAAAACATAACCCTCTAATCAAGATAATAGGGGTATAATAGATATTTTACTTTTATTTTATTAGTTTTTTTTTTTTTTACGTCAATTGAACATTACATGTTGTTAATGGTTTAATCTGGGTCATGAGCCCTCAAAGCTAAGTCCAGCCCATTAACATTTTGAGTCAACTTATTAGGTTAAGACCTAGTCCACACCAGTAATAGCCTAAAGCCTTACTAAGGCACTTGTTGTCTTAGCTTAGTGTGCTAAACAAGTCCTTCATCACTTGGTCGGCAATACACTTAGCATCCCCCAGCATGTTTTCCTCGATCAGGCTTGATATATGAGATAATGGACTAACAGGTTCACTCTACGTCTATTGTAATCATCATCAACTGGCAACTCACCCGCTCTTTTATGATCTCATGACGCTCTCAACCGCCAGAGATCATCTGATTATAAATAATTATCTCTCCTCCATAAGAATGATAATGTTGCTTGGATTATTTTCCACATTTATGCTTGCTGACTCAGGTATCGGAGTGGTTGCACTAGATCCAACCTTGATGTGCTACTAATGGTGTTTTGTTTTCTAGGACCATGATCCTTTGAAGTTCGGTATAGATCACATAAATTTAGCTTCTACTAGATTGGAACTAGCGACACATGCATTGATGGTTAAATATGGATTACGAACCTCTCTGGACCAATCCAGCTCATTATCTGTGTAGGTTAGTCTCGTAGACCTAAGCTTGACCATTCTAGTAAACCTAGAGCCTAGCAAGGATATCAAATCACTTGGCTCGGAAAGTAAACTATTGAATACTACAACCAATCGGTTTCAAACTCCTCACCATTATGAGTTAGCACAATCAAACATGGATTAGTAGGCTCACCCCACATCCACCATATCCATCGCCAACTACTCAATCACCCACAACTCCACGACTCACATAATCGGGGATCAATTTGCTATTAATGTCTCATTCCAGCCATTAATAGCTTTTTCTTCTTAACATACATAAGTCCAATTCAATAATAATCTTTGCCTCTATTGAGTTTGAACTACCAATAAGATGTAATAGTTATTTCAACTTTATTATATATTGAATTGAAATTTAATTCACTCTTTATTCCATGACAAGTAAATGAGTTGTTATTGTATCACAATCAAAAAATAAAATTGGCATTTTCTTGTCAAAAATATATAAAAGAGGATATAAACTTTTAATAGATAAACGTCTAATTATTGAAATTTAAAAATATTGACTACCTATTATAAACTTTTCTATGTCATTAATAATGTAATAAAAATTAATAATTATAAAAATTGGTAGAGGTTATAATTAATTATCAAAAGTAAATAAAATGTGATTTTGGGATTTCCAAAATTGCACTGCAACAAAGTTTAATTCAACAAAATCACACAACACCCAGGACGTCTTCAAGAGCCCCCCAGAAGAATCAATCTTCACCGTTTCAACTAAGAAGAGAAGAAGTACTTGTAAGCTTTACGTTAAGTATTTTTCGTTACATTTACTTTCGTAGAGGTGATATTTAGTCTCAGCATGCTTGAATTGACATTGGGTTTATTTGAAGATTGTTGCTTCTTGATCCCAGAAATATCGTCTCTTGTGTTCTTTAATTTTATAATTTTTTTTGGGTGTTAGTTTCTTAAAAAAATAATTAAATAAATTGAATTTTCTAATAAGGATTTGGACTCAGGTATCATTCAAATTTGCGGATGATGTGATAATTGATTTAATGGGTATGTTAGCTACTTGGGAATTTGAACTTTGAGATATTGTAGTTTCAACCTATGTCCAATATCATGAATCATATGTCAGTGGAAACTCTGAAAATCTGAGTTGAAAGAGTATAATTTGGATATTTAGTGGCAAAATCACAATAATTGGTCCGTAAAATCTCACTTAAAGTTTACATGTTGGTAATTTCAATTATTTCATGAATTCAATATTAAGGTTGAATTTTTCTTAGGTTTGAATTCGACAGTGGATTTGGTGCTTATGGGGGTGGATAATTTTATGCCCTGATTGTACAAGGATCATATATGATATAAGTGTATTCAGTGAATGTGTGCGTTTCTAAGTAGGAATTATCTGGGTAAATGATAAGCAAAACAGTGCTTTGTCCCCATATTTGAAGAATGAGTTAAGTTTGGAATGATGTCTTGGTCTCTTTGCACGGATGTGAAAATCCAGCTCAAGAATTTGATTGTATCGTCCATTCTACATATGATCACTGTATGTGTTCTCTAGCCAAAATGTTCATGATCACATGTCGTTCAACTAAGTGGAATATAATATCCTTTCTTGCGTTATGTGATGGCAATAAAAAATTTTTAGTATGTATTCTTCACCTTCAACAGGTGTAAAACTCCATTGTGAGAGAACCATTATAGTGGATGCCATATGTTGTATGCATTTCCATGCTGCTGTTTTGTTGACTTGCGAAGTACTTTTATTTTTTTTTCCATCATTTGTTTCTGCAGTATGATTTACAATATTCATCTTTTTATCATGCCAGCGATCTGCTTAAAGGCATTTGACCCTTTGGTTATAAGATTCTCCTAAATTACCTTGTAAATTTCTTACCCTGTTTTTTCCTAGAATTATTTAGACATAACACATGACAATTTCCAACTATAATGAGCTTTTCCCATCTCCACTGTCTTTAAATTGTCGCTGCAAGTAATTTGATTGTGTCAATCTGTATTAGCAAATGCAGCCACTCAGCAGACAGAGTTATTGTGCAGGTCATTGTTGGTAAGAACTTAGGGTGAGGAATATTGTATAAATTGCCTTCCAGCGTACTGGTCGGACAATTCTTTTGTGGGGTTGCTATTATCTTTTGTTCGCTCTTGGAGAATGGAGTCACCTGGGCAGTGGCTGGAAAAGGCATTATTGGATCTTTGCAAGAAAGTAGAGACAGGATTGACTTTAGATAAGGATATAATATCTGGTCTTGTCTCCTACTGTGAGCTTGCTGAGCCAGTTGATGCAAAGGAGTATCTTGATGTAAGGTCTTACTGTTTTCTTTCTTCTGTCTGGTTCACCTATTTATATAATGTTTCTTACTTATACCTTTTTCTTCTTTGTAACATCTGGTTCTTATAGTATGTGCACTTGATTCGGTTACCCATTTCTTCCCAGATTCTATTTTAGTGTGTAATGTTGTGACTTTGAAACTGATGATGAATTTTGGACCTGCAGAACATTATTGGCCCAGAAGCTGGTGAGAGTGTGATCAATGAATACTTGCAGCGAAGAGGTAGTTCAAATCTCTGCGCCAGTAGAACTGCTGATGTTCCTTCATCAAAATTTCATGCCTATGTGAAACCCACAGCTGAAGTGCCATCTTCTGTCAGAACAAAGAAGGGGCCTAAAACATCAAAAGAAACTGCACCCTCAAATAATAAGGGAAAGCAGGTGGCCTATGAGACAAATGAGTCTAAGACCACGACTCAAGGTAACTCTAGGAAAAAGAAAGTCGGGAAAGTTATCTCACTTGCTGAAGCAGCCAAAGGTTCCATTGTTTTCCAACAAGGTAAACCTTGTTCATGTCAAGCCCGTCGACACAGGTTGGTAAGCAACTGCCTATCTTGTGGTAAAATTGTATGTGAACAAGAGGGAGAGGGGCCTTGTAGTTTTTGTGGTTCTCTTGTCTTAAGAGAAGGTAGTAAATATGCTGGTCTTGATGAAACAACGCCAATAATTTCGGAAGCTGAAGCAGCAGCAGAAGCATATGCCAAGAGGCTTGTGGATTATGATCGCAATGCTGCAGCCCGTACAGCAGTTATAGATGACCAAAGTGATTATTATGAGATTGATGGAAACAGCTGGTTATCAATGGAGGTACTTAACTTCTTGTTATTTTTTCTTTCTCTAGAGAGTCCAGCCTCATATGCTTCTTATCATTGATTTGATGGTGTGGTCATGCTGTTCTTACAGGAAAAGGAACTTTTGAGGAAGAAACGTGAAGAGATTGAAGAAGCAGAGCGAGCCCAAAGAAATAAAGTGATCGTAACCTTTGATTTGGTTGGTCGAAAGGTTGTAAATCAGTTTTGCTTCTTTAATTTTTTGAGTCATTCTTGTTTTTGCATGGATAGAATGTTTTGCAAAGTGCTTATTTCCTCTTCAGATTTCTATTCAATCCAATTGTTCTATTAAGATGCTCAATTTAGTGGTCTAATGTACAAAGCTGGGTTGATATTTCTGGTACTCTATATTGGATATTAAAGTGCTGAAAACTTGATACCTCGCAAGTGTTGACTGTCTGTTAATATTCAAACTACTATCTACATGTTTTTTTCTGGTTGGGCCATTTAACTGTAGTCACTCCTTGGAACTGTCACACTTGATTATTAGTTTTGTTTACTTGACATGTAGATGCTCCGTAATTTTGTAGGTTCTGATCAATGAAGATGAAGCTTCAGAGTTACAATCACAGAGCAACATATTGCGACCCCCAGATGAAAAGGAAGTAAACCGAATAAAACCAAATCCAACTGCTAAAGTTCACCCCATTTTTATAGATCCTGGCCCAAAGAAGAAACCAGTTACTGGTAAAGCATCAAGCACTACCAGGACTCTTCCCAGCGGCTTATGCTTGGAAATTACTGGGAGGGTGCAGCATGAGGCCAACGGCCTGAACCGTTATATAATGGACAGCCAACACAAAACAGTTCCCAGTGAAAGTCCTTGGCATGAGCCCATGTTAAATATGCATTCACTTGTTTCAGATGATACTGAATGCGCATTAGACTACAATTAGGTTATTGGCAAGTTCGCAATGAGGCGTGCTTCAGATGTTTGAGAAGCACAAGAAAACCAAATTGTCAAAATGGATCCTTGATGATAGTGTTGTTATTCTTACACTTGTGCACGGGTCCCCATTCACAACCATTATGGACAAAATCTCATTCAGGAGACAGAAGAAAAAGCCCATAGATAGTCTATTGTCATTTGTTGTGCTAGGCGACCTAGCAACCTCTGAGTTTCTTCTTGTTTGCTGTTGCCTGCAACTTCTGTTGATTTTTAGTGGTTTTAGTTGCTTTTTATGTTTTTGTATGTGTCCATTTACCTCTTGAATAGCATGAAAATGAATCAACGACGAATGGAATTTTTGGGGGAAAAAAAAAAAAAAACTTGTGTTTGTGATGAATTCCTTTTACATAAATGGATCAAGTTTCCCTGATCTTAATTGGTGTTTCCTTCGGTCATCTGCTATCATGTATGAAGAATTTAGTTGAGTGTATTATAACAATTCCGAGATTAAATACATTCTTCAAAAAGAAAACGGGATACGCCATTTGGCAAACAAAGATCTCTCCTGGCATTTTCCTGCCCCATATAAAGGATGATTAATATGAAATTTT
Organism: Combretum micranthum; assembly: GCA_024138025.1. Classification (NCBI taxonomy): domain Eukaryota; kingdom Viridiplantae; phylum Streptophyta; class Magnoliopsida; order Myrtales; family Combretaceae; genus Combretum; species Combretum micranthum. The sequence goes on along the minus strand of JAMXBD010000038.1, from coordinate 1,005,072 downwards.
ATTTGGTGGAGCACCAAATATATCCATTCATACAATTTCATATAAATAGAAAAGAAATTATAAAATAGTTCGTTCAGCGGTTAAAATTAAGCAGAACATAAAAGTTTTTTTGTTTGAAGGATAGAAGTTGAAATCGTTGACTGTTGGGCTCATCTTATTTTGGTCATTTTGATATTTTATTTTTATTGATTTTAAATAGATTATTTGTCCAAAAAATTAATATAAATGAAAAACAGGTATTTTTATTTATAAATAGAACTAAAAGATTAGATATGGATCAAACAGTTTAAACAGGACTTAAATTGTTATCGAGAAAGAAAAGAATTTTTAGCACTACAGTTCAGAATAAGGATAAACCTCGTTTGAAGGTTTTGCGCGGTCTTTTTCTATAATCAAATTGTTTGTTATTTCCTGTAAGTAGTTGATGATCGATAAGTGGAATATCAACTAAGGTGACCTTGCCGCCTCTTGAGTAGGGGTGGGCACGGATCGGTTTGGTTCGGTTTTTCCTAAAACCAAACCAAACCATAATTTACGGTTTGGTTTTTTTTCCATCCCAAACCAAACCATTAAGTAACGGTTTGGTTCGGATTATAATTTTTTAAATCATTAAATAACGGTTTGGTTCGGTTTGGATTACGGTTTAAATCAAAATTCTAACTAAAAATTTTTCTTGTTCTAGTTTTTTTACATTTGTGTAGATTCTTAAATATTTATATCAATTTACAAAGTTGATATTATAAACCACGATAAAATACTTTTATAAATTCATCATACTTCTAATATATAGTTCTCTATAAATCAATTATCCACCAATAAAATATATTCACTAACCAATACATAGTAAGTCATAATTTATGATTTTTAATATAACCATCATGTCAATTATCTACCAATAATTTAGCTAAAATAAAAAATCATCTATCAACAAAATTCATCACTGGATAAAATGATCGACTGACAAAATATATTAAACAATTAATACTAATGAAAATTTATAACTAAATAAATAAATTTCATACTTTACAAATTAAAAGCTATTAAAAAAAATAAAGTTCATCATAAAAAAAAATTACATATTCATGAGCTTAAAAAAAATTAAAAAAGAACAAGTTGATTTAATTAATATTTACCAAATAATAAATATACAATGAAATCATATAAACATATAGTAAAATATTATTATTATTTTTTTAAAACGGTTTGGTTCGGTTTTACGGATTGGTTCGGATTTGAAAAATTTCAAACCAAACCATGAAAAAAACCATATTTTCGGTTTGGATTGGTTCGGTTACGGATTGGTTTGGTTCGGTCGGTTTTTTTGCCCACCCCTACTCTTGAGTCATGGTAATAAATTAGGGGTGGCGTTTTGAAACTGATTTATTAGCTATATTGTAAAAAGTAAAACAAAAGCAGGTGGGGATGGCCGAGTTGGTATAAGGCGCCAGATTAAGGTTCTGGTCCGAAAGGGCGTGGGTTCAAATCTCACTTTCCACATTTGACTTCCAGTGCTAATGTTTTCCCCTTTTGTTAGTTTTCTTTTATGTCTCTCTTTTACTGATCTTCTTTCTATCATCTACATGTCATCATATACTTAAGTTACTTTCCGCGGATGATCAATGTAAGATCTTTCTAGTTTCTTCTATTCTCATTTTTCAAATGCATTTAAACGTTGCTGCCATAAACTTAAAGATAAGTGTACAAGGTACTGCGATTTCTAAAATAGAAAATAACAGATGACACGAAAATCCTTATTCCCTCCAATGGCCTGCATGGATTGAGAGACTATGGATGTCTCTTACCCTTGTTAAGCAGTTGAAGTGATATGTATGTATATATATATATATTATATATGTATAGTATGTATATATATTTATCATAGAAAATCACAAAAACACCAAAAAAAATAATAATAATAAAAAAAATGGAGATCCCACTAAACAAAATAGTTTTATAACATGGTATATACCGACTCTACTGGGTAACTATAAATGATGGTTGGATAATATTCAACAAATTTATTATCTCTATTTTGTTTTGATAATCACATCAACTTAAGGATGCTAATGATATGGCCTTCGTAATAACTGTTAATGAGTAAATCTTGCCAAGACTAATCAAGTCCAGCCCAATCCACTTAGATTATGGATCGACTCATTGGCCCATGAGCCAACCTCCAAAGAGGGTCTAGATCATAACCTTGACACTAAGCAAACTTGTCAAGTCATCTAGTTTGCTTGGTTATGGTCATGCCACTCGATGTTCAATTACTAAACTTGGCCAAATGAAGATCCATTAATTTTATTCCTGAGGATCTTAAGAAATGACGTAATGGCTTAGCATCCACTTTCTTAATAACTACCACGTACTCCACAATCTCTATGGCATATCTCTACTTCCAATAATAGCTTACCATCATCCTTCTTTAAATACCCTTAGAAATATTAATGGATTATTTGGTAACAATTAGCCAAAAGTCTACTCTTTTACTTATTCAATATTACATGTACATTATTAATTTAATTGTTAGAATAGTTGTACCAAACAACTCCTCGATGCCTACTGGCCTTTTCTTGTTTTATGGGTTTAACTACAATTAAACCTAGATTCATTCTACTCTACCGGCAAAATTAAGGCAATGGGAAACTCTATGGATTCTCTCATAAGTGTGGGAAAGGCACCATTATAACTGGACCCAAATCCTCATTCTAGTTAGGGGAATCATCCACATTCATGATATCAGAGACTCCCCGCGGACTCTAGACTCTTGACCAGTCTTTTGCTTACTCTAATGAAAGACTTGAGTTATAGAGACAACTCAACAGCAGGTTTGGACTTTTTACTTAGCTTTGGTTTAGATACCACTGCAGCCTTATGTTTTGCATGCCTCTCCTTATCAACGAACATAAGATAAAATTCAACAAGTCAAGATCTAGTTAGCTCTTGAAGTCGACTAATTAACTAACCTTTCCACCTGCAAAAAGAGATAGAGATTAACAAATTGATAAATAAAAAAAAAAAAATCAAGTCTGTGATGACTATGCACCAAAAGGCTCTCCTACTATATAACATTTTGAACGTGATCATCTTTCCTAGTAGCCCAACTTACACGATAGAGGAGATCGAGTAGTACGTTAGACTTTACTTTCTTTATTCGAAAAATACTATTCCAACATAAGATGAAGACCTTTCTCCCTATACAACCTCACTACCATTATTACATTAAGAAAGCTAAAACCACTCAATACCCTTGGCAATCTCTTCATCATTCTTGAAGAGTTTTTTTTATTGGCTTTAGCCTTGATAGGCATCACCCATCTCATCTAGAAGTCAAAGTCTTCATTAGACTTGACTGTAATGAATCTTTATTTCCATTTTTTCATAGATGAAGTGAAGTTGTCAAACATTTTATATTAATGATGTTGAGATAAACTTATTTAACCATTATCTTCCTCATATTGAAGAAATAAGATAATTGGTTCAAATGTGGGCCTTTAGAGCAAACCTTGACAAAGTATGTCACATCAAAACAATAGTAGCCAAAAGTTTGAATGGAAACGACTAGGGGACGCTAGTGAAATACCTTAAACCCTCACCTAGTTAAATTAAAAATGGTTTAATTGAATAATATAATAGATAGCTAATTGTGAACATAGTTTGATAATTTAAATGAATAAAAGAATTTAAATAATAGAATATGATTAGACAACTTGATATAATTAATTAGCAAAATAGATTAAGTTAAAATTCAGATTTCCAGTTATCTATTTTAAATTGTCAAATTGTTTGTTAAACTATTTCTATGAATTGAAATTTATAATCTCTCCCAATTTACAATTGTAGCATCTTTTCTTGAAATTCAAATCTCTAAACTCTTAAATATTCAAATTAAATGTTTTGTAAACTCTTAAACCCTTGAACTTTATTTTGGTTCCTAAATATTTAATCCCCTTAAATTTTGATTTCATTTATCTATATGAAAATATCAATTTCAAACTTAAACTCAATTTAAATATAGGTTTCTTGTAAATTAAACTTTTAAATTACATTTTTATATAGAGATATTAATTTTTAATATATAGATTCTCAAATTATTTTCTAATTAGTTTTGATACTTAATATAACTATCAAAAAGGTTTAAATCTAATACCTCTTACCCTAAAATATCTTTATTTTCGTCCCACTTATCTTTTCTTTCCCTTTTTTCCCTTTTCATTTTCTGTCTTTCTCCATTTCTTTCTCTTCCTTTTCTTCTCTTTTCCTTCTCTCTTTTCTTTCATCAAGTCCAATCCTAAATCTCAAGTTCAAAGAGATCTTAAGAGAAATTAAGGTTAGAAAAGAATAAAGGAGATGGAAAGCAAGATTAAGGTAGCCTCAACAACAAGAAAAGAACATTAATTTGCATGTGGTTGCTAAAAAGATAAGTATAGTTGTTTTATTTTGTTTGATTTGTTGTTTCTATATATGAATGATGATAAAGTTGATAAATATTGAATATACGAACACAAAAGTTAAAATCTGGATTAGTATGTACATGTATAGGTTAGATGATTGATGGAATGAATTGATATGAAATATGAAGTAAAAACAAGAATAGAGATGTTATAAATGATGATCTAAGTTGTATGTTGACTTTAAGATGTTAGATGTTGAAATAAGATATGAAACAAGTGGCTAAAATGGGTTAAAATACACATGCTCTGTTTTCGAGTATGAGCACGAGGGAAATACGAGAAACTACATTAGTCATGCTCTTTATTTTTACACTTAAAAGAGGAAACTCGATTAGAACACGGTCTCGTGTATCACACAGTACTTCTCTCTTATTCATTTTAATGAAAGCAATTTTAATTCTCAGAACAGCACGACCAAAACATGGGATGATCTATCTCCCCATGTTCCTCTCTGTTTCTCGAGTGTTTCATATGTTAAGAGGAAACAAGGCTAAAACACGGTTTATCCTATTTGACTGTGTTTCTCTCTGAGCTTTGAATCCTTTGCATGTTAATTGAAACATGAGACAAATATGACTTAATGTATTGTGTTGTGTTTCTCAATTATGGGTCGTATTTCTCAATTGTTTTCACTTAAGGAGAAGCACGACTAAAACACGACTTCCCTATCTAATTGTGCTTCTCCCCAAGATGAAATATGACTCGATCTTTGCATTATATTTCTCATTTATTTTAATTAAAGAGAAACACAGCCAGAACACAATGTACCCTATCCTCTCGTGCTTCTATCTGAGTTAAATTCTTGCATGAAACACTTTGTGAACACGATGGTTTGTTTTAGGCATGTTTCTCATGTATAGAAAACACGGGGCAAAACACGGTGGTGTACCTGCCCTTGTTCTTCTAAAAAAATTGAATTAAATAGAAATAAAAACAAAATGAAAAAGATAAATGATAGTTAATATATTGTATTAATTAAATGAAATACTTTGGAATGAATTAAGTGAATTGATAAGTTTAGTAATTAATTGAAGTTTAAATAGTTTTAAGTATAAAATGAACTTAGTTAATGAAATTAAGTACAACTTGATTTAATAAGCTATAATGAGTTAAAATGAATTAGAATGACTAAGTATAATCAACTTATATAAGATTAATGTAATATAAACTTAGCTAGAATTAGCTTAAATTAATGTATTAAGTTAAACCTTAAACAACGAGTACGTAATTTCTAAAATGTGTTAGACTAAAGGTAAGTTAATTACAATAATTTGACAAATAATGGAGAACTACCGTATCTTGGCAGGCTGATCTTCGTAGCCATGGTAGAGTTCCTATTTCATGTATGATCAAATAAAGACATAAAATGAATGTTTAATATGGAATTTGATGTAAGTTATTAAATAATTGAATTGCTTATATAATTTAATCTTTTGAAGAGATGTTTGGATTTTGTTTATGTTTCTTCTAGATTGTCTTATGATCTTAGTCGAGTTTTAGATAAGGTATGCAGTAACTTGTGTGTTATATGCTAAGATAAGCATCCTAAATGAATTTAAAACTTAAAATTGACTTAATAAATAATTAAGTGTTGTTTGTGTTTGTGTCATTTAATCCGGTTCGGGGAGTGACAACCTTATCCGGAGCTGGGCATAATAGTTTAGGCACTTAGGCTACCCCCTTACCATGATGCAATGGTATGCCATGATGTAATGGTAATTAATAAGTGGCTCAATGGATAGCTGATAGAGTAAACGGTATCAGCGTAACGTCTATTATGATCGGCGAGAAGTAATATAGTAATACTTGCGTTTATGGAACCGGTTAAGCCCTATTACATTATAAACTGTGATGAATAGAGTGTGTCTAATGACTGTAAACCCTAGATGAGGCACTTTTCTCGTTTTCAGTTAGATATGAAAGTATAGGTATCTAAGTTGCCTATATCAATCTCCTAAGCGGTTGCTATTACTTAGGATCTCCAGGTTCTTAGGATTGTTTCGGAGTGTGAGTGCTCCATTATTGTTTGTTTAATCTTAAATTAAAGGATAATAACTTATTGTTGCTGCATTGCATTAGTTTAAGCTTGTGTGACATCTCGTTTGTGATTGTGTTACTGTGTATTGAACTTCGACTCATTATTGTTGTTGTTGTTATTTTTTTCTAGGTGTTCAGTGGATGCTGATGATGATGATGATGATGATTTGATAAGGATGAATGTGATGTGATGGTGATAATATTGGTGATAGTGGTGCTAATGATTGGATGATGATGTTAATTATTTTAGGGTATTAAGTTGACTTAGGAGAAGTTTGTTAAAGAGAGAAGTGGTTAGTATCATTGGATGTATTTTGATTTTATTTTCATTTAAGAACTGGATTTATATTTTTGTGATTTGTAATATTCTTGTGAGGGCCTGGTGGAGCCTGAGTTTTATAATTTAAGTTTGTAAAGTTTCATTGCCATCGTAAATGATATAGGAGATACTTAATGGTATAGTTTTGTTTATAAAAACGAATATCTACTCATGAGAGTAGAATATGAAATGTTTATAAAGTGCAATTTATTAATTTTAAATCCAATTGTTTTAAGAATCTAATTAAACGATTTCATAACTTAAAAGTGAGTAGTAAATGTTTGCGATAGGCAGATCATATAAGAAAGCCCGTACGTGTAATAATTAATGTATTATACATGGCTGGGGGATAAGGCATTGCCTAACTTTTTGAATTAAGGCATGCTGGGTCCTTTCAGCTTGAAAATAATCTTAAACAATCTTGCTTGAATTCTAAAAATGCACCCTTACGTCAAACTTCAAATATTATAGATGAATGCGAAACCTCCCATCGTAAACGAGAGAAATTCTATATGCATGACTGGGTTGGCAAATATATATAAAAAAATGGAGTTTTGTTGAAAAAGTGGCCCCACTATTAACCTCAACCCAGTTTTCAACTTGACTCACTTAATCAATTGGGAAAGGGCCTCTACAATTAGATAAAGAATAATAATAAATATTAGATACTGCCCTTTTGTCTTCGTCGTTGTCTCTGTGAGGATCTCAAGGAAGAGACTTAATGGAGTATAAATCCACTTCCCCGCTAAAGACTACCCACATTCTCTATTATCATCTCCTTCGCTCTGACACTCGAGACTTATGCTGATGTTAGGGAAGGGGGTGGCAACCCTCCACCACAAAATTGACTCATCTAGCTAGGTTACAGATCAACTAGAACTCTTACATGCCATGATTGATATTTTAATTACTTGCTTGATAAAAGACAAGAAGAAGTATTTATACTTATTGAAAATAAGAAAGTAAGGCTGGAAACAAATCGAGTCAAATATGGTTTTAAAGGTTCAAGCTCGGCTCGTTTAACAAATTAATGGGATTGAGCTAAGCCAGGTCTTTAATGAACTTGGAATGTATAGGCTCAAGCTTAAACTTGTTAAGGATTCGTGAGCCTGGGCTTGGCTCGTTAGACTTGTTTAGCTTAACAAGATTGATCTCGGTTCATTTAAATAAATAATAATATATAATTATACATAACATTATATGAATATATTAATTATTGGTAAATTATAAGAAAATATATCAACATTTAAGGGTAAATTCATTTAAGGTATTAATATTTCAAATGGCTTAAAAGAGGAATCAATATTTGAGGATAAATTCATTGAATGTATCAATGTTTCAAGCGGTCAAAAAGAGGAATCAACATTTTGCAAAGTAAGTCAATATGGTATTGATAATTGAATATTAATGAAAATTTAAGAAATTTAATTGAAAACTAATAAAAATATCGCAAAATGTTGATACCTTATTTGATTTACTTTGCAAAACATTGGTACCTCTTTTTAACCACTCGAAATGTTAATATCTTAAATGAACTTACCGTTAAATATTGATATATTCTTGTGTAATTTAACCAATCAATTACAAATAATTATATATAAGAAAATAATATTAATAAAAAAGTTTCATGAGCTTGGTGCGTGAGGTTGAACAAAGGCTCGAGTTCACCTTATTTAACTAAACGAGCTTTATCCTTATGATACTTGAGCAAATTCTTCATCAATTCTTCCATTCACCTTCCTTCATGAGTCTTAGCCATCCGCTCACAAATTGGCTCTAATACCAATTATTATGCAGATATAATATGTATTTGTGAATTAGCTTATTAGAACATATATCTTCAAATACAGAGACAAACAACAATTTGGGAAGCAATGTTTATATTTTTCATTGATTTTTTGGTCATTTCCCTAGTATATATGTAGGGATGATGACAATTAGTTACAACTTTAGATTTTGTATCTTATATGATGATAGGTGGCAAAAATAACAAAAAGATATGCTAAACAACTAACAACTTTCAACTCTTATTGTAGCATTACGTTTCTAAAATTGAGCTGCTAATATGATAGCTAAGTGGGTTTTTTAGCAATGACTGGCCCAGTAGCCCATAGCTCCATTTTCATTCTTCTTAGGCCTATGCCCATTGTTACTTCGTAAACCCGACAACAAGATGGCCTCTACTTCACTTCTAACTAAGGATATGCTTAGAACATTTTTTTTTTTTGTTTCTTGCCTTTCTTCACTTTTAAATCAAACCCTAAATTTTTATCTTCTTCACAATACTTTCCCTCCCTTCAAGAACCCTTGTCTACAAGGGTTGGTGATAAGAACATATTTTATACAAATCTTGATGATCAATTGAGCTAGAATGGATATTTGTTTTGATTAAATTTTATGTTTCAGGACTAATTTAGATAAAGAAATCAAAACAAGTGAATTTGAATTGAAAAGAGGAAAAATTGAAGTCAAGGCCGGCAATTCATCATTGAAAGCCGCCGGCTTTCAGACGGCGTAAAATCCAAGGCCGTTGCAGCACAGCCAGCTTTGCCCAGCACAAGTTAAACAACATTCAAAGCCGCCTCAAAGCTGCCGGCGTAGAAGATGAAGGCCGCGTAAATGAAGGCCGGCAGCCCAGAACTGAAACATCACCAGCTTTGAAGGAGTTTCATTTTAAGCCGGCATGAAAGCCGCCGGCTTGAGGCAGTGTACATGGAAGAATTGAAGAGACATGAAGATATCCAACACTTGAAGGAAAATGAAGCAACACATCTGTTGAATGCCTACGCCGGTGTCAAAGCCGCCGCCTTGGGACGGCGTTCGTTATAAATCTACCCAACGCTTCATTTCTGACTACATACGCCGGCTAGATCTACGTTCAAAGCCGCCGGCGTTGAAGCGGCCTACATTGTAACAGATATTGAAGGCTGCCAGTGCACTGCCTGCGCAAAGACAATTTGAAGATACGCCGCCTGTAAGCCGCCGGCGTAGGATCCATAACGGCCGGCGTACATTGTGAAACAGCAAAGTTCATTAATGTTTTTCACGAAATTTTTCCTATAAATAGGGGGTCTTCCCCTCACATTCAGAATCATCCAAGCAACCAAATATCCAGTACTAATAGTAGCTTTAGAATATTTAGAATAGGCATTTCATAAGATTTTGAAGAGATATTGAAGTTATACAAGATTTGCAAGTGAAGCTTTAGTATTTTGAATTGGTGATTTCTAATCTTATTCTTTTTATGCAATTCATATACTTGAATATTCTGATCATAATGAAATCATTTGCAATTTCTTATTTGATTGTTGAATCATCATCCATGAGTAGCTAAACTTTTTGTGGGAAGTTGATGAAGCTTTAAACATGCTAAGATGATTTTTGAATCCATGTTATAAGATATTTAGAATCATGAAATATTCATATTGAATTCTGATTATTCATCATGTTTTGGTGTATAAGAATTCTAATAACTCGGAAGGGAAATTAGTGTTCACATGAATTCATAAATTGAGATTAAATTGCAATTGCGGAAGCGGCGTAGTTTAATCTAGTTTAGAAATTATCCATGAATATTAATGCAATGTTTTATGTTGATTTCTCACTAAGGAATTAGGAGATTTTAATATAAAGTATTAGTCAATTGTAGAATCGGGAGATTTATAATTGTAATTTTGATTCCACTATGATTTATTTAACGGAAGTTATTGAATTGTTTTGTGTTTAAAAGGTTTTCAAACTTTGTTTTTAAATCTTGATAATTTCTTATGAATGTTCATGAATCTAATTATCATTATAACATGAGTTCAAGTTGATTGCAATAGTTTAAAGTGGATTCTACTCCTTCCCACACTTTTCACCATATCCCTCTCTTTAAAAGCTCATTGCATTTCATATAGATAATTAGTAGATAAGTTAGTTTAACTTAATCAAATTGCCTAGATATTAGTATTAGTTGATAATTGTCTAGTAGTTAGTAAATCCTTGTGGGATCGACACTTTATTCATGCTATATTACAATAGAAGACCTAGTGCGCTTGCTAGAAATATGCTTTAAAATTCAATACTTATCACACATCAAGTTTTCTGGCGCCGTTGCCGGGGATTTATTAATATTAGACTAACTTCAGCTTTGCTAGTAGTTTAGGTTTAAATTTAGTTTGAAATTTTTCCTTTTCTCTTTGCAGGTTATATGCGAAGAAGTAGAAGTGCTGAAATTCTACCTTTAGATCCAGAAATCGAAAGAACCCTGCGACAACAGAGAAGAAGGAACCAAAGAAGAGGAGCAATGGCAAAATCAAGATAACAACAACCAATTGCAACCAGCTGCTCCAAGGGCAATTCGAGACTATACGGTGCCTACTATTCAAGATCCCGCCATACGAATGCCCACTGTGGAGGCAAACAATTTCGAGCTTAAACCGTCCCTAATTCAAATGGTTGAATCACATCAATTTGGATATCCAAATGAGACGCCAGATGAACACATTGCCAAATTCCTTCAATACACCAACACTGTCAAACTCAATGGTGTAAGAAACGAAGTCATCCGACTTCAGCTTTTCCCTTTCTCTCTTAGGGATAAAGCTTTGGCATGGTACAACTCCCAACCTCCAGATTCAATCACTACATGGGCTGATCTGACAAAGAAGTTTTAAAAGATTTTTCCCTCCAGCAAGAACCGCCAGATTAAGAAATGAAATTTCCAACTTCACCAAATTCCCTGGAGAATCATTATATGATGCTTGGGAAAGATTCAAAGAGGCGGTCAGAAAATGTCCACACCATGGTTTACCCGATAATCTACTAATTGAAATTTCTACCTCAGTCTTGATGAAGCTTTAAGGTCATTAGTAGATGCTACATCGGGCGGATCACTGATGGGAAGACATATGAGGAAGCTAGTGAGATTATTGAAGAATTAGCTTCTGCTGCTCATAATTGGAGTTGTGAAAGAACAAGATCCAAAGTAGCATCATTGGAAGATAAAGAAGATATCTCACAACTCAAAGCTCAAATGGCTACTCTCATCACTCAAGTAAGTAAACTCACAACTACAAATACTTCCAATCAAAAACAACAAGTGTTTTGTTGTGAGATTTGCTCAGGACCACACTCCTCTTTTGAGTGTCCACATGGATCATCTTCAAATGACGAGCAGCTTAATTATGTGGGAAATTTCCAAAAGGCAATTTTGGAAACATATCATCCGAATATGCGAAATCATCCAAATCTTTCATATCGGAATGATGCCAATGTTCTAAAGCCACCACCTGGTTTTCAAGGACAAGGATTGAGAAATGCTCCACCTCAACAGCAAATTCAAACATCCACTGATGCATTACTGAGGGATTTCATTGTTACCACAACAAATTCACTCAACAATCAGAATGCAATCATTCAAGATTTGCAAGGGAAACTCCATCAACTTGCACAGCAAGTGAGTAATAGACCATCTGGGTCTTTACCAAGCAACACGGAGGAGAATCCCAAGTCTGTAAATGCAATCACATTGAGAAGTGGAAAGGAGATTGCTCCAGTTGAGAAACTAAAGATGAAGAGGAAATTCCCCACAAAACAACAAAGGGAAACGAAAGATGGAGGAAACTATTCAAAAACCACCTGAGGTGAAATCATATGTTCCTCCCGTTCCTTTTCCAGGAAGATTAAAGCAACAAAAGCTTGATGAGCAATTTTCAAAATTCCTGGATGTTTTCAAAAAGCTGCACATCAACATTCCATTCTTAGAAGTAATTCAAGGAATGCCTTCCTATGCCAAATTCATCAAGGAATTGCTGTCTAACAAGAGGAAGATTGATGGCAATGTGATACTCACTGGAGAATGTTCCATGATCCTTCAGAAACAAACAACCAGTCTGCCCACTAAGCTCCGAGATCAGGGAAGTTTTACTGTTCCTTGCACCATTGGTGATTGTTATTTTGATAAAGTTTTAATTGATTCTGGTGCAAGTATCAACTTAATGCCTTCATCTATATTTCAAAAACTAGGATTAGGAGATTGCAAAGATACACATGTAACTTTGCAACTTGCTGATAGAAGTGTAAAATACCCTAGGGGTATTGTAGGAAAATGTCCTAGTTAAAGTTGACAAATTCTTTTTTCCTGTGGATTTTGTAGTGCTTGACATGGATGAAGATAGGGAAGTTCCCATGATCTTGGGCAGACCGTTCCTTGCAACAGGAAAAGCACTAATTGATGTGGAACAAGGGCAACTTACATTACGGTGATGGATGAACAGGTTACTTTCAATGTCTATGAGGCAATGAAGAAATTTGATGATGCCAATGCCTGTTACACCATCAATACCATTGATGAGCTGGTTTCTGAGTCGCTTGAGGAACAAATGGTGTGGAGACTATGGAGTCTGTCTTAAGAGACGTGGACAATTGGAGTGATGATGAAGAGGAAGAAGACAATGGAAAAGTACCAATGATCAAAACCAGATATTATGAATCTTTGGGTACAAATGAGCAGAAGCAAGTTCCATCTTTAATGCAGCCACCAACCTTGGAACTAAACCACTTCCTGACCATCTGAAGTATGCTTTTCTTGGAATTGGCGATACTTTGCCAATTATCATTTCATCTGCATTGACAGATACACAAGAACAACAGTTGATTGATGTGTTGAAAAAGCACAAGAAGCAATCGGATGGACCATTGCTGATATCAAGGGTATTAGCCCTACCATTTGCACTCACAAAATTCTTATGGAAGCTGAGTGTAAACCTACAGTTCAACCACAAAGGAGACTTAACCCGACACTTAAAGAAGTTGTCAAGAAAGAAGTTTTGAAGCTGCTTGACGCAGGTATCATCTATCCTATCTCTGATAGTAAATGGGTTAGTCCGGTTCAAGTAGTGCCAAAGAAAGGTGGTATGACTGTAGTGAAAATGAGCAAAATGAATTGATTCCTACTCGTACTGTGACTGGGTGGAGAGTTTGTATTGATTACAGGAAGTTGAACGATGCCACTCGAAAGGATCACTTTCCACTTCCCTTCATTGATCAGATGTTGGAGAAACTTGCAGGGCATGATTATTACTGTTTTCTTGATGGATATTCTGGATACAATCAGATCTCTATTGCACCCGATGATCAAGAGAAAACAACATTCACTTGTCCTTATGGCACATTTGCCTTTAGGAGAATGCCTTTTGGACTTTGCAATGCACCTGCTACATTTCAGAGGTGTATGATGGCTATATTCTCAGATATGCTTGAGAATTTTATCGAGATCTTCATGGATGATTTTTCAGTCTTTGGAAAGTCATTCGATCTATGTCTTGAGAATTTAGCCTCGGTTCTACAAAGATGCAAAGATACCAATCTGATCCTGAATTGGGAAAAATGCCACTTCATGGTTAGAGAAGGGATAGTGTTGGGTCACAAAATTTCTCGAGAGGAATTGAAGTGGATAAAGCCAAAGTGGAGATTATTGAGAAGTTACCACCACCCACGACTGTTAAAGGAGTCAGAAGTTTTCTTGGACATGCTGGCTTCTACAGACGATTCATCAAGGACTTCTCCAAAATTTCCAGACCTCTTTGCAACCTTCTGGAAAAAGATGCGGTGTTCAATTTTGATGACAAATGTCTGCAGGCATTCAATTTATTAAAGGAAAAGCTCATTTCCACACCAGTGATCATTGCGCCAGACTGGGAGCTTCCTTTCGAACTCATGTGTGATGCCAGCGACTTTGCAGTTGGAGCGGTACTTGGTCAGAGACGAGGTAAGATCTTTCATGTTATATACTATGCAAGTAGAACACTAAATGAGGCCCAGAGAAATTATGCCACTACTGAGAAAGAGCTTTTAGCTGTTATCTTTGCATGTGATAAATTTAGGCCTTATCTGATAGGTTCTAAAGTTGTAGTATACACTGACCATGCAGCTCTCAAGTATTTGTTTGCTAAAGCTGATGCAAAACCTAGGTTGATTAGATGGGTTTTACTACTGCAAGAATTTGATCTTGAAATTAAAGATAAAAAGGGAACTGAAAATGTTATTGCTGACCATTTGTCTAGACTTGAATCTGATAGTCTAGATATTCCATCATATCAATGAGAAGTTCCCTGATGAACAATTGCATGCAGTAGAGATTCTATTTGCCATGGTATGCTGATATTGTGAATTTTTGGTTAGTAAGATTATTCCATATGGTTTGTCATATCCTCAAAAGAAAAAGTTTTTGCATGATGTAAAATACTATTTTTGGGATGAACCATATCTGTTTAAAAAATGTGCTGACCAAATAATTAGAAGATGTGTGCCTGAATCTGATCAGCTTAGCATTTTAGAACACTGTCATTCAAGGGAAGCAGGGGACACTTTGGTGTTCAAAGGACTGCAGCAAAAGTATTGTCATCTGGATTTTATTGGCCTAACTTGTTTCGTGACTGCAGGAATTTCATTATGTCATGTGCTCAATGTCAAAGGACAGGTAACATTTCTAAACGACATGAATTACCACAAAACAATATTCTGGTAATTGAGCTTTTCGATGTTTGGGGATTGACTTTATGGGTCCTTTTCCCTCATCTTTTTCAAATAAATACATACTTGTGGCAGTTGATTATGTTTCAAAATGGGTGGAAGCTGTTGCTTTACAAACAAATGATGCCCGAGTAGTTTTGAAATTTTTGAAAAAGAATATTTTTACCAGATTTGGTGTGCCCAGAGCTATAATTAGTGATGGGGGTCTCATTTTTGTAACAGGCAATTTGAAAAACTTTTGGCAAAATACGGTGTTACACATAAAGTGACTACCCCCTATCATCCACAAACAAGTGGGCAAGTTGAAGTTTCTAATAGGGAGATAAAAAGAATTTTGGAAAAAACAGTTAATGCATCAAGAAAAGATTGGTCTTCAAAATTAGATGATGCATTATGGGCTTACAGGACTGCTTTTAAAACCCCTATTGGAATGTCCCCATACATGCTTGTTTTTGGTAAATCATGTCATCTTCCTGTAGAACTTGAGCACAAGGCATTTTGGGCTATAAAATTCCTTAACTTTGATGAAAAAGCTGCAGGTAAAAAGAGATTGCTCCAATTGAATCAACTGGAAGAATGGAGAAATGAGGCATTTGAAAGCGCTCGTATCTATAAGGAACGAGCAAAGAAATGGCATGATAGGAACATCATCAAACGAGAATTTTTTCCTGGACAAAAAGTGTTACTTTACAATTCTCGTTTGAAGTTGTTTCCTGGAAAATTACGGTCAATGGTCGGGACCGTTTGAGATAGCAAAAGTTTTTCCATATGGAGCGGTTGAATTAAAAACTGAGGATGATCGGACTTTTAAAGTGAATGGGCAACTGCTCAAGCATTATTTTGAAGGAAAATCTTGACAGTACTACTACTGTCATGAATCTTAAAGAACCATGATCAGGTCAGGAAAGTCGGCTAAGCGACTTTAAACTAAGCGCTTCTTGGGAGGCAACCCATGTCTAATTTTAGAGTAATTTTTATTTGTTTGTTTTTACTAACTTAGCTATTAGTGTGGCAGGATATATATATATATATATATCATAAAAAAAAATCAAAAGGTTGAAGGCCGGCTCAGAGCTGCCAGCCTTGAGCAAGCTCTGAGAAAACAAGGAAGGCCGGCTCAAAGCCGCCGGCTTATTGCCGGCGTAAAGGAGTAGGTGAGCACCGCAAAAGAGGCCGGCAGTGGAGAGTTGAAGGCCGCCGGCTTTATGCCAGCGTTTGAAACACAAGAATTAGGCCGGCTTGGGAAAGGTCTAGGCCGCCGGCTTATATGCCGGCGTTGGAGTACAAGATTTACGCTGGCAAGGGAAGGTGAAGGCCGCCGGCTTAAGGCCAGCGTATATTGCAGATTTCTTGATTTCTGAAAATTCCCGATGAAGGCCGGCATCTGAGATTTAAAGCCGCCAGCTTTATGCCGGCGTATCCATTTAGGCCGGCAGTGTAAATCGATAAGCGGCCAGCTTTGAGCTCTCGGTATGTAATTTTTTCACTTACACTGGCTTAAAGCCGCCGGCTTACATTGCAGAAATGCCGGCGTACATTGTGCAGAAGCTTAAAAACAGGTACGAATCTCTCTCTCTCTTTCATTCTCTCATCCTCATTCCCTCTCAATCACTCTCAAATCAACAAGTTCCCTCCTAGTTCATCAATCCATTGCGTATAATCCAGCTGATCAAGTAAGTGATATCACCTTTGCTCTTAGTTTTCGATCTAATCCATTATATTACATATATGTTTCCAATCTGATGATAAATGGGTTTTTGCTGAAGAATGTGATATTAGCTTCAAGTTTGATTACTTTGATGATGTTTAGATTAAGCTGCACTTCGTTCCATACATGTTTACATTTGATTGATCAATCTGTTGATCATTGTGCTGTATTAATCCATGATTGCTGCTCAGATTATGAAAATTAGGGTTCTTGAGTTGTGTAGAGGATTTCAATTTTGAATTTGGGGTTTTGAGGAGATGATGTTATAGCTGCTGGATTTGTAATTCTATATACTACTTAGTAGCTCCAATTCTTGCATTGTGCTCAAATTTGCTCAGAATTGAAAGAGGAATTGGATTTATGCTCAAATTTTACAACAATTTCAGTATAAAATTGATTTTGGAACAAAAAGGAAAAATTTTTGAAAATCAATTTTATTTGAAAAATTTGAAAAATTCCAACGTTCAATTCTGAGCTGGCAAGCCTAAGCTGCCAGCTTTGATAGTAATATGCAAGTGTAAATGATCCATGCAATTCATTAGTTGATTGGTTTCAATTAGTTATATGTATTGATATCCACAATGTTTAAAAACATGTTTTAGGCATATATCAGAATTTTGCATTCCTTAATACTAATTGAAATCAAATTATTTGCAGGAATGGCCCCAAAACAAAAAACCAAACGGGTGATGCTTCTACATCGGGTTCAGAGACCCGAAATCTGCTGTCCAGTCAGCAGTACGAAGGACAGAAAGAAAAGGCTGGTCAAGAATGACTTTATAAACATCCAGTATTTAGACTGGTGCTTGCTGGATCAGTATGATATGGTAGACAGAATTCGAGGGATTATTCAAGATCTAGCGTGGCTGAGATTATTTGACCTTCGGGAGCCTACATACAAGAATCTGACGATAGAGTTCTTGTCCACGGTAAAAAATATCCCAGACCGTGAGGAGTCCACCTTCTAGTTCCAGGCCTATGGACAGATACGGGAAGTAAAATTAAAGCAGATAGGCCACATTTTGGGACTGTATGACAGTACGGAAGAGAACAGGACTTTGCCAAACAGCTGGCCAGAGGACATGACACAGGAGGCTTACTGGGCCCACCTACTTGGTCCTGGATCAAATGAGCACTTTGTCCCATCAAAATCACTGGCCACATCATTCAGTGCCGTTGAGCACAAGCTCCTCCATCACATTATTGCACACACCCTGAGTTGCAAAAAGACGAGTCACAGCAAGGTGACTACATTTGATATGTTCTACCTGTTTAGCCTTATTAGAGGTTACAAGATTGATCTCGGGGTGGAGGTAGCAAATTTTATATACCGACAGGCTGAAGACACGAGGACCCGAGGTGTGGGTTGTGGAGGCTACATCACTCGGCTATTGAAAGGAATGAATCTTTTTGAGCCTCCACAGGATGATGAGGTGTATGAGTGCAAGAGGATCACATCTGCACCATTTAGAGGCTGGGGATTGCTGAAAAACCCCAGGCTAGCACAGCCACCGGTATTGGAGGAGGTTGAGTTCCAGGATATTTTTCCTGGAGACGTCCCATTTGAGATGCCATATACATCTGCTCCACCTCCTCCTACAGGCGCTTCATCGGCATACGGAATGGACCAGCTTAGGCTGGATGTTGAAGAGCTGAAGCGTCAGAGTCAGGAGCTCAGAGATAGTCAAGAAATGGAGAGAAAGAAGAACAAGAAATTCAGAAAGACTATCTTTGATGCACTGAAGACGACCATCTGCTGCATTAGCCCAGAGACGGGGGCTGGCATGACCTATCAGACTTCATCTGAGTCTCATCACTCAGATAGGCATAGTTCAGAGCATACTCAGACAGCCAGCCCAGGAGCCATTGCGAGACACACACCTGAGGGCAGCAGCAGACAGAGCCCGGGGCCAGAGAGCTAGAGACCCTGCTAGCTCTTATTTGATCTTATTTGATGTCTATATTATTGGCCTGTATATTTATTGAGTACCCAAGTTCCTGTGGGTGAACTCATTTATTATTTTTCTGCTTTTATTCTGCTTTTATTTTGTTTTTGTTTTTGTTTTTGTTTTTCTTTGTAGTGATTACAGGAATCGAGCAAAGCAAATCTCTTGCAATGCCAAATTTTGATGATTATGAATCAACTGACTTCAGGGAAGTATCCAATTCAATTCTTATTTCTTTCCTCTGTTTTATTTGTTGAAAAACAGTGAGGTCACTGTTTGATTGAAGTGTGGGGGAAGGGATAGAATTACATGAAGTGCTGAAGTGATGGATATGATCTGTTTGCTGTTGTTTTATTGAAAAATCTCCACCTTGTATTTTTGGTTTGAAAGCAAATCATGAGGAAATTATGCCAAAATTTTTTCAAAAATCTCTTGAAATTGGAGATAGTACAAAGCAAAGAATGAAAATAAATGAAATTGACTTGTGAAAGTGTCTTACTCACCTGCTATTGTGATTGGTTTACTAAGTTAAAATTAAGTTGTAAAATCCTTAAGGAACAAGTTTACTTTATTTTTAACTTTGGAATTGGAAATTTAAGAGCTGGTCGAGTCCTTTTGTTGAAAAATAAACAGGTCTACTTCTTGGAAATTTTAATTTGTATATATTCTCTGAATTTTAACACTTGGTGAAAGAGGTAGAAGAAACTTTTAAACTTAGTGATCCTTTATAAAAATAAGTCTTTGATATTGTATTGCATTCAAAAAGAAAGAAACAAGCATAGCCACTACTCCTCTGACTTGAAATATTGAGTTATGAGTATCTGAACTTGAATGTTAAAGTAAGGAAGAGTTCTTAGGGGTATTTTGAAACCTGGTCACTTAGGTGATGAGCCTGGGATGTGCCGACTCAATGAACTCACTGTAACGAAAAGGAAGAATGGCAAAAGTTCAATTCATGAGCTTTGAAAAACAAAAAGATGGAGGCAAAAACCTCCCAAAAAGAAAATAAATGCTTGAGAAAGAAAAAGAAAAATGAATGCAAAATATGCAAAGGAAGGAGACTTATAATAAAGAAGGAGAAATTCTAAGAAAAAGTAGATACACATGCTTTCATTTTGTGTTACTTAGAATATATATAAGCTAGAAATCCAATGAAGTTTAAATGAGTATTTTTCCTTAGTGGATTGAGTATTTGCTTGAATTGAAAGTTCTTTTGTTAAAAGTTGAGATTAAAACTTGTTTTGTTTGGATTAACTCCTAAATTTTGATTATAGTACTCTAATTGCAAGGAATTGGTATGGTTAGAGCTGTAGATACAAGAAAAACAAGTTAAAGAAGTTGAGATTTAAATGGAAAATTGTACTATCTGAAAAGAGATTTCATTTTATTCTTCATTTTGCTTGAGGACAAGCAAAAGTTCAAGTGTGGGGGAATTGATAAGATCATATTTTATACAAATCTTGATGATCAATTGAGCTAGAATGGATATTTGTTTTGATTAAATTTTATGTTTCAGGACTAATTTAGATAAAGAAATCAAAACAAGTGAATTTGAATTGAAAAGAGGAAAAAATTGAAGTCAAGGCCGGCAATTCATCATTGAAAGCCGCCGGCTTTCAGACGGCGTAAAATCCAAGGCCGTTGCAGCACAGCCAGCTTTGCCCAGCACAAATTAAACAACATTCAAAGCCGCCTCAAAGCTGCCGGCGTAGAAGATGAAGTGGCCGGCGTAAATGAAGGCCGGCAGCCCAGAACTGAAACATCACCAGCTTTGAAGGAGTTTCATTTTAAGCCGGCATGAAAGCCGCCGGCTTTGAGGCAGTGTACATGGAAGAATTGAAGAGACATGAAGATATCCAACACTTGAAGGAAAATGAAGCAACACATCTGTTTGAATGCCTACGCCGGTGTCAAAGCCGCCGGCCTTGGGACGGCGTTCGTTATAAATCTACCCAACGCTTCATTTCTGACTACATACGCCGGCTAGATCTACGTTCAAAGCCGCCGGCGTTGAAGCGGCCTACATTGTAACAGATATTGAAGGCTGCCAGTGCACTGCCTGCGCAAAGAACAATTTGAAGATACGCCGCCTGTAAGCCTCTGGCGTAGGATCCAAAACGGCCGGCGTACATTGTGAAACAGCAAAATTCATTGAATGATTTTCACGAAATTTTTCCTATAAATAGGGGGTCTTCCCCTCACATTCAGAATCATCCAAGCAACCAAATATCCAGTACTATAAGTAGCTTTAGAATATTTAGAATAGGCATTTCATTAGAGATTTTGAAGAGATATTTGAAGTTATACAAGATTTGCAAGTGAAGTTTTAGTATTTTGAATTGGTGATTTCTAATCTTATTCTTTTTATGCAATTCATATACTTGAATATTCTGATCATAATGAAATCATTTGCAATTTCTCATTTGATTGTTGAATCATCATCCATGAGTAGCTAAACCATTTTTTGTGGGAAGTTGATGAAGCTTTAAACATGCTAAGATGATTTTTGAATCCATGTTATAAGATATTTAGAATCATGAAATATTCATATTGAATTCTGATTATTCATCATGTTTTGGTGTATAAGAATTCTAATAACTCGGAAGGGAAATTAGTGTTCACATGAATTCATAAAGTGAGATTAAATTGCAATTGTGGAAGCGGCGTAGTTTAATCTAGTTTAGAAATTATCCATGAATATTAATGCAATGTTTTATGTTGATTTCTCACTAAGGAATTAGGAGATTTTAATATAAAGTATTAGTCAATTGTAGAATCGGGAGATTTATAATTGTAATTTTGATTCCACTGATGATTTATTTAACGGAAGTTATTGAATTGTTTCGTGGTTAAAAAGGTTTTCAAACTTTGTTTTTAAATCTTGATAATTTCTTATGAATGTTCATAAATCTAATTATCATTATAACATGAGTTCAAGTTGATTGGCAATAGTTTAAAGTGGATTCTACTCCTTCCCACACTTTTCACCATATCCCTCTCTTTAAAAGCTCATTGCATTTCATATAGATAATTAGTTAGATAAGTTAGTTTAACTTAATCATCAATTGCCTAGATATTAGTATTAGTTGATAATTGTCTAGTAGTTAGTAAATCCTTGTGGGATCGACACTTTATTCATGCTATATTACAATAGAAGACCTAGTGCGCTTGCTAGAAATATGCTTTAAAATTCAATACTTATCACAGCACATCAGTTGGTCTTTAAACATCAATGATAAGTTCAAATAAAATTTCCAGGTAGCTTCGCTTGTTAGCTTGTTCTTCAATTTAACTAACACCATAGTGTCTGTTGCAGGTCCACTCTTGGTGATTCTTCAATCCAGTATAGTTTCTAGCTCCTAGGCTTCTAGATCTTGTAGATGCGGTAGATCCATGCAAGCAGTGCCACAATGCGTTTAAGTTAGGACACATGGAATGTAGGGTACATGGTTAAACTGAAAGGCAAATCTATTCAGTAAGCCACTTCCCCTATTTTGTCAATGATCTTGTATAGCCCATAATACTTAGGGTTAAGCTTATGAATCTTGTGTTGTTTAAGACTACGGTGTTGATAGCGTTGCAATTTCACCAGTATCTAATCTTTTATAGAAAAAACCCTTTAGCTTCTCTGTCTGTCTGCTAGTTGTTTCATACGCTCTTGGGCTCTCTTTAAGTGAAACTGCAGTGTCTTGATTTTAGAATCCCTATCCACCAGTAATAGGTCCATCATGTTGTTCCTTGAATCTCCTAGTACAGAAGGCAAATATTAGGGTGGTAGGGAACCATACAGAGCTTTGGAAGGAGTAATCTCTACCTAAAAGTGGTAATTAGTATTGTACCATCACTCTGCTAACACTAAATATTCACTCCATCTCTTTGGTGTTTCATTAGACACACACCTCAAATAAGTTTCCAAGCATCAATTCACAACCTCGATTTGCCCATCTGCTTGGGAGTGATAGGTCAATGAAAATTTCAATTATGCACCTTGTAATTTAAAGAATTCACTTCAAAAATTGCTTATGAAGATAGGATCTTGATCACTTACTATTGAATTTAGTAGAATATGCAGCTTAAACACATTTTCTAAGTACACCTTAGCAACTTATTTAGCTAAGTGTAGATGTGTTATACTCATAAAATGCGCATACTTACTAAGTGGATCCACAACCATGATCACATCCTTACCATGTGATTTTGGCAATCCTTCTATAAAATCCATCATAACATGTGTCCAACACCCCTTCAAAATTGGTAATGGTTATAGCAAACCCGGTTAAGATACATACCCATATTTGTGTCTTTAGCATATCTTGCATTCTGTCACATATTGCTAACATTTTTTTTTCATAAGATTTTGGCAATCCTTCTATAAAATCCATTGTAACATGTGTCTAAAATCTCTTTGAAACTGGTAATGGTTATAGAAAACCTTGTTGAGATACATTCTCATTCTTGTGTCTTTAGCATATCTCACATTCCTTCATATATTATCTCACATCTTTTTCCATTCTTGGCCAATAGAAGGTTGAATGAAACCTCTTAAAGGTGGCATGTGAACTCAAATGACCTCCAACTACTCTATCATGAAACAATGCTAGCAATTTCCTCTTCAATGTCTAGTTAAGTCCAACCACAATTCTACCTTTCTTCATGAGTAAATCACCCGACAAAGTATAATGCTTGAGAATAGATCCATGTTACAATTACTCTATGATTAGTTTATAAGGCTCGTGTGTCTTGACACTTATTTTGATTTCATCTAAGATTTCATTGGAACAATCAGTGATATGAGTGGGAGTCTTTAAGCCCACATAACCTGTATGAGACTAAGCGTCAGCAACTTTATTAGTTGGTCTAGTCTTGTATTGGATTTCACAGTCTAGACCAAGTAACATGGTTAGCCACTTTTGTTGACTATTTGCAGTCACTTGTTGGTCAAGTAAATATTTAAGACTTTGGTGAACGGTTTTAATGATAAAATGTCTCTCTATCAAATAATGTCTCCACTTATCCATGGCTTGTACCACAGCTAACATTTCTTTCTCATAGACCAATAAACCTTTGTCTTAACCCCAGCGCTTTGCTTAAGAAGGCAATAAGGTATTATTCTTACATGAGAATAGCTCTAATTCCATCAACACTAGCAGCTGTCTCAATTACAAAATTCATATAAAAATCAGGAAGTTTAAGTATCGGGCTCTTGTGAGGGTACATTTGACTTGCTCAAAGGCTTTTTCAATGTCTTAATTCCACTCAAAATTATTTTTTCTTCAATAGCTGAGTAAGTGGCTTGGTAATGGTTCCGTAGCCTTGTATAAACTTCCTATAATAACCAACAAGTCCTAAAAAGCCTCTCAATTGCTTAACATTCGTTGGTCATGGCTAAGAGTACATAGCGGCAACCTTCTTTGGGTCAGTAGCAATCCCATGCCTAGAAATAATGTGCCCTAAGTATTTAATATATGTAGCTCCAAATACACACTTTTTTTGCTTAAGACACAACTTTTCCATTTATAGCACTTTTAAGACAACTCATAGGTAGTGTGTATGTTCCTTTAAATCACGACTATAGGCTAGTATATCATCAAAAAATATTAGTACAAATTTCCTTAAATGTGGTCTAAACAAATCATTGATCAATTGTCGAAATATAGAAAGAGCATTGGTCAATCCAAATGGCATGACCATAAACTCGTAGTATCCTTCATGGGTCTTGAAAGTTGATAACTCCTTTTTACCCTATTCTAGTGATGGAGATTTAGGCTTAATTTGATGCATTTTTGGATAAATTCCTATGGATTTGGTATTTTTAATATTTAAATATTGTTTTTTAGCTCCTAGAATCAAAGGAAAAAGAATTAAAGTGTTTTGAATCAAATTTGAAGCAAAACAATAGAAGAACTCAAAGACAAATTTCTATCGAGCCTTGCAAAAGTCCCTATCGAGGCCTAAACATCAAGGCAAAACAAGACAAATTGGTTTGTCATGCCTACATCGAGCCTTCAATGTGACCCTTGATGTATGTTTCGAGGCGATCGAGTCCTAAACTTGAAGAACAACTTCTATTGCTCCACACTATCTAGCCCTACACTCAACCCACGACGAATGTTGGATAAAGATCAGACCATTACTTAAAAGTACAACTTGATTTGAGCTCAAGTGTCGATCCCTCGACGCACTCAATTTACCCCTTGGTTGAAGAATGGAAAAACATTTGAGTGTTTTAGCAGAATGCCCCTAGCTTAGGTCGAGCCCTGACTTTCATACAACATCCGAATGCTTGACCTACTACGTGACAAGTGACTTTATGAGCTGGCATTTACGACACATGCATGAAAATAGAGGATGGATTCAGTTATAAAGAATCTGCCATGTCAAGAATAAAATCATCATGATTTCTGTGCCTCTAGCCTATAAATAAATATGTATAGGCATACGAAAAATGTATATAGCATATGCAACAAATTCCTAACGTAGTATAAAGAGAGAATTCTTTGGTAAAAGAACTGTTTCTTCTTGCTAAGAAATCTCGAGCTTTCTAGATAAAATCATTTTAACCTATTGTTTGTATTTTTTGCAAGACTCTGAGCTTAATTTGTAATATTCTTCATTAATTCCATATTATTTCTTAAAAATTTGTGCTTAATGCTTATGCCCATGGAGAAATAATCTCTTACAGCTTAGGGTTTGTGAATCAAAATCTTGATTCATATGATTTCAAATGTGCTTTCAAGTAAACATTGACTGGGCATTAGTAGTTAGTAGCTAGAACTTATTTTCGTGAGTCTAAATATGCTGTGCACCTGTCATGGCCTAAAGGTACCCTAGTAGTAGCAAACAAGCCACACTTGAATACTATCACTAGATTACCTTCGGAAAGTGACATATTTCTAAAACAACATGATCTTTTAGTTGCTTTGATAAGAAAGGATAAATACATGTAAGACGTAAATTAGTAAATAACTGTCATCACAAGTAACAAGTACCACAAAGATTTTACAGACCATATAATTATTCTGAAAATCTTCAAATACATAACAGATAATCCATAAACTAACTATTCTATACTAGGAATCATAGAAAACAACTTACCCCAATTTGACTCATAAGCATCCAGCTCCTAAGCTCTTACTAGGGCTATACTCCTGGATGTAAACTAGCTACGGTCATAGAGTAAACCTGACATGTTTTTAGGAGTGTGAGCAAAACCACGGGCTTAGTGAATAACCAAACATACTACACATCAAATAAGTTTATTAACAAGCCATATATAATGCAATCACTCAAACATGTGTTCAAATACAAGTTTGGATGATCTAGAATCCAAACAGGAAAAAGTTTTACGCCCTCTTTTTAGGCTTGAAGAACAATTACTTTATGACCCACCTGCCTAAGAGAGACTAAGTTTACAGGAAAATTAACGATTTCTCGTCTTAAGGTTACCACTTTTAGCTTAATGATGTTTTTAAATGACCATTTCATGTATTAATCCTTAGAAACTCCCTAAGTATTAATTATTTCAAAGTGATATTACGAGCAGCGTTCTTCGTTGCCACTTAGTTTTCGTAGAACCGACGGAGCAAAGAAAACCTTGAAAGAACTAACACTTTAGAAAAACAAAGCATTAATAGAGAACCGAAATATTAATACGTAGCAGGCTATCACCCCTTTTTGCATATGCAATAATATAATACGTGCAATGTATGACCATGTTATTTAATAAGTCAATAATTCTTATTTAGTTTCATGATGGTCATACATTACACACAATAATCAACATACTATTTCACATCAACATACCATGGTATTATCACTTTCGTTATTATAGATTATCAATCATACAATCAGATCACAACACATTTCAAACATAACACCATAACAATCACATTATTATCTTTGCATTACATATTCAGCTAATTATGAGCACAAACAGTATAATATGATTGAGTTACTCATCTGCTCATATTAGCTAGTCGTAATAATCAGCTAGAAAGTCCTCTATAGTATCAAAGTCACCTAGATGAATAAAAATATTCATCAATAAGGCATGGATTATATAACTAAACTCCTATGAGTGCTTAAGTGTCCTATATTGGTATTTGGTTTTGTTTCCATTACTATATTGGTCCTTTAATGGTCTTGTGATAATCAATTATTATTTAATATTTATTTTCATTTTACTTGTCTTGATCTTATTTGCTATTTATATACATTTATCGGGTATTCGAAAAATTGAGATTTAATAAGCTTATATTTTTATAGTTATTATTATTACTATTTTTATATTGGTCCTTATCTGACCCGTTATAGTGACTCGTATTTATGTACAATTGTTTAGTGTTGTCATGTTTCTTTTTATATAATTCATATAATTATTTCGTCATTTTTTTAGATATCACATTACTCATAAATTTAGCTTATTTAAATTTCCATTATATATCTATAATAGATAATTATTTAGAAGATTTGTAATTCATTTCTATTTGTACAATATATTAATATTAGCAATAATATTGATAGTAATATTTTCAATAATTTTAGGAATTGCTAAATTATATTTATTATATTTTATTAATCTTTTAAATCTTTTCAATTGAATTTACTTTCTAAATCCTATTTTATTTCTCTTTTTACACATATATGTAAATATATATATATATACTATATATTTATACTGGTTTTGGACAAAACAGACTTAATTTGGAAAATTTTACATGTATGTCGGCACCTACACTGCCGGCATTAATTCCCAGATGCCAGCGTTCGTGCAAATTTTTTTTTTATACAATTCAAACGCTAGCGTGTACTGGTTCAAAAGCCGCTTTAACGAACACCGCTAGCATTGTGGCCTATGCCGCCGGCGTTCCTGCGTATTATATGTGATTCAAAATTTTATGTAGCCTCTGTTCCAGACTATGCCGCCTCTACGCCGCTGGCCTATTCCTATATGCCGCTAGCGTTAGGGTATATGCTGCCAGCGTATGGCCGATGTTAGAACTGCTCATCATCTTCTCCAATTTTTCTTCCGTTTGCACTTTATTTTTCTCAATACATATGTTTATCAAATCCATTTCTAAGCATTTGTAGAGTGTTCCTAAATATTACTGCATACTTTATATATACATATAACATCCTATAACAAATTAACATGCATATAATCTTCGTTTTATGATATTTAAGAGTGTAGCTAGGGTTTTTGCAAGTTTTACCTTTTTGATTGGAATTTGAATGTTCTAAACTCCACTTCAAAGCTTGTTTCTAACCTAAGACAGCAAGAAACATTGTTTGAAACAATGTTAATGCTTAAACTAGCTAAAAAAGACTTCAACCCTACCTTAAACTCTTGTTTCCAAGCTTTTGAATTTTGTTAATGGAAGTTGTGTTTGAGCTTGTTCTATGTGTATTTTGTGGTATATTTGATGATGAATTTGAGGATGTTCTTGTGTTGTTTGGGCTATTTGTTTTGTATGTATAATGCTTTTGTTGTGTTGTTCTTAAATGAAATTCATAGAGGGTATATATAAAGAGGAAGTTTACAGCCACTTGAAGACTCCTTGCACTCAATTCTCATAGAAAATTCATGCATTAATTAGCTTAGTATATTTGCTTTGTTGTTATTGGCTTGAGTGTACATTTGTTGACTAACTTGAACAGTTACTTGGTTAATTTGGTGAAGAATTCGACTGTGCATTTCTCAAGGACATATTAGTCGTATATTCCATGCAATTTGCACTGTATGTGTCCAAGTTTTGGACCAGCTTTGAAGAAAAATTATTATATTAATGTTTGGTTAATAATTTTCTAAATTTTAGGGTAGTTTATTAAGCTAATTGGGTACAAATGTGATAATTATTCAAGAGTTTTATCTTAAAAAATTTATATAGAGTTTTACAAATTTTCTAGATTGTTATCGAGTTCAACTTTAGGTCTATAGTTTACGCGATAAATTATTTTTAGAGTTCTATCTCATTCGATTAGGGTTTTCTTAACTTAATAAGTCAATTTTTGTTCTAGGCTCTAATAGTTTAAGAATACTCTAACTAAAATAATAGTGTGATCCAAATATTTATTTGGAGTCTATATTGTGAGTTGTAGATCTATTTTTGTTTTTATTTTATATTTATAATCCCAAAGATTCATTCATAAATTACCGTTTTCTAATTATAAGCTTAATTGATTATTCACTTGCTATTACACTTGAAATCCTTTTTAATTTATTTCTCTACTTTGAGTTTTTGATACCTACTATGAAACTTTAATAGTATTGTTTAATACTATCTAGGAATATTTGTTTTAGGATTTAAAAATATATATAGGCTCATTACTACTTATAGTTTTATTCTAGAGCCTTGATTGAGTCCTATATTAACATTCTATTTTTTTATTTTTATATTTTCATCGATTTCTATTTGTATAAAAAATCTTGGGGTTTTCAACATCGTTTAGATTCATGTTTGATTTCAACTGAATAGATTGAGAGATCATTCTTTTGAATAGATTTGAGGCTACTAATGGCTCATAATCGCTTTGAGAGAGCCATAGTGAAACTTTCTTTCGCTTGTTTTTGAAATTCATTAGGTTAGTTTTGAAACAAATGTTTACTACGCTTTATGTGGATCTGGACCATTGGTAACTTATGAAGAGATTCTGGTGGTCTGGTCTAGTACTAGAGTTATCGATCTTGAGAGAGACTTTAACTTACCCTAGTGAATTTGACAATGCAAATACACTAGCAAACAACTTTCTCTCTAAATTTGTCAAGAAATTACATAATATGGAAATGGTAAAGCAAACCCTAGGCTTCCATCTTGTATTTTTACAAACCCATCCTTAATTTTGCCTAAAAAGCATGTGCATATCACCAAACCATAACTTAGGTTCCTTTTTTTTTTTTTTTTTTTTTTTATCATGACCTTCTAAATTTTCTTTGGCTAGATAATGGATGAAATGTGAGTAAGGTAGATGCCAACAATCCCTTGGAATGTAACCTAATATTTTCTATGTTACTTTGGTAAGTGCACTTGCTCGATATTGGTAGTTGCTTTCGAAGTTGAACAAAACTTATTAGTTTTATAAATTAAAAAAAAAAAATCAATTTCGTATTCTTTAAAATAGGTTTAAAACCTGAAGAACTACACAATCAAGAAATTTTTGTCGTTGTTGTCAAGGATTAGTATTAAATTCATAAATTGAAGCCCAACAGGGTACTACCCGAAAACATCAATTCTATTATTCTATCCACTTTTGCATATAATGTTTTAGTTTAGTTTTACTTGTTTTCCTATGATCTGTGTTTCTGGTTCTGTTTTTGTTTATTTTAGTTAGAGTAGAGCAAGAAGTCCACCAGATAGCTCAGCAAATTAGGAAGATTTTAGGTAAACAACATACTAGAGGGGGATCTTTTTCATATTACTAACCCCTTTGTTATAACCTATTAGAGATGATTGGTCAGAACTTTTTGGCAACTCACCCTGAAGCATACTAGAGCCAATAGCAGCAGTGGAGTTCACACCATCTGAAATAGCCCAAACCTTCACCTAGTTTAATTAGAGGTGGTTTAATTAGATAATATAATAGATTGTTAATTATGAATGTAGTTTATATAATTTAAATGAATAAAATAAGTAAATAATGAAAAAAAAAACAATAGATGATTTGATATGATTAAATTAGTAAATAGGTTAAATTGAGATATGGGATTTTTAAATATTCTTTCCAAAATTTTTATTTTCTTTTATTATTAGTTTTATAAATCAAATTATCCAATTTCTCTTAATTTTCAATTTAAATTACTTTTCTTATAATTTCTTATTTCTAAACCCCTAAATAATCAATTTGAATGTTTGATAAATTCTTTAAAAACTCTTACACTTTAGTTAACATTCATTTTATAAAATCTTTATAAATTTTAAAATCAATTACTTGTTTAAACCCGAACACAAATTAAACAACCGATTTTCATAAATTAACCTTTTAATTGTGTTTTTATATCAAGTCATAAATTCATAATATATATGTTCTCAACTCATTTTCTAATTATTTATGATACTAAATATAATTATCAAAAAGGTTTAAATTTAATATCTTGTTCTAAAAATATCTTTAGTTTTTTCTTATCGTTATCTCTTTTTCCTTTTCCATCTCTATTTCATCTTTTTCTTTCTTGCTTTCTTTTTCTTTTTTCTTCTCTTCTTCTTCTTCTTCTTCTTCTCCTCCTCCTCCTCCTCCTCTTTACTTTCTTCAAATTTAACCCTTAAATCTTAGTTAAAACAAGAATCAAAAAGGAAATTAAGGTTAGACAAAAAAGATAGAAGATGGAAATAAACATAGGATAGCTTCAATGACTAGAAATGAAGATCAAGAAGTCTATGTTTGTTACGCATATAAGACAAGTTGATTTTTGCTTGAGTGGTTTTATATGCATATATTTAATGAATTATTGTTGGCTATAAGTAGGATTTGAGTTAAAGCTTGTGACATACGAATTTGTGTATCAAGAAATAGGTTATGTAAACATGTTAGACCTAGGATTAAGAGGAAATACGAGGTAAAACAGTTTATAAAAGTTGTGGATGATGAATCTTAGTTTGTATGATGAGTATGGCATGTTAGAAGTTGAAAATGATGTAAAATGAGTAATAAAAGAGGTTGTATTTTCGAAACTAAAGATATAACAATGAGCATGAGATGAACAGAAGGAATTACACATGGCCGTGTTGTTTGTCTTGGTCATAAAAATTTTTGAAACTTACACACTTAAGGAGAAACACGATTGGAATCCGGTCTTATGTATCACACAATGCTTCTCTTTGATCGTTTTAACAAAAATGATTTCCAATCCCAGAACAACACGGCTAAAACACAAGATATTATATCTCCCTATGTTCTTCTCTGTTTCTCATGTGCTTTGTGTATTAAAGAGAAACACAACTTATTCTATGTAACTATGCTTCTCTCTGATATTCGAACGCCTTGTATGACAAATGAAACACAGGACAAGTAATCCAATATATTTGATTGTGTTTCTATTTTAAGGAGAAGCATGACATAAACACGGCGTCACCTATCACACAATGCTTCTCGCTAAAATGAAACATGACTCGAGTTCACGTTGTGTTTCCCTTTTTATTTTCAACTTAAGGAGACACACGATTGGAACATGGGTTCATGAATCTCACCGTGCTTCTCTCTTAGTCAAATTTACAAGTGAAACACATATTATTTGTTTGGGGTGTGTTTCTTTTATAATGGAAACACGGGGAAGTGCACGGTTGTGTATCTACCCATGTTCTTCATAAAAAGTTGAATAAAATAAAAATGAAAAAGGTTAATGATAGCTAATTTGTTACATTAGTTAATTGATATAATTAAGCATGATTTAAGTGGATTTACAAATTTAATAAATAAATGGATTAAACATGAAAGTTAGATATAAAATG
Source organism: Combretum micranthum (assembly GCA_024138025.1). NCBI lineage: Eukaryota > Viridiplantae > Streptophyta > Magnoliopsida > Myrtales > Combretaceae > Combretum > Combretum micranthum. The sequence goes on along the minus strand of JAMXBD010000038.1, from coordinate 972,649 downwards.
AACTTAGTTAATAAACTCAAGTTCAACTTGACCTAATAAGCTCTAATGAGCTAAAATGAATTAAATTAATTAAGTATAATCAACTTGGTTTAGTAAATGATTTAATTAAATAATTCTAATCAATTTGGCTTAGATTAAAGACTTATGATAAACCATAAATAATTTGGGGAATATGTTATTTCAAATGTGTGTTTGTTTAGGAAATGAATGTTTTTGAATATAAATGATAAAATGATGTTTTTTATAATAAGAGACTATAAACAAAGAGAAAAGAAATAATTTAAGAGATAATAAAGAACAATCCATATCTTGGTGGGGCGATCTTTGTAGCCATGGTGGGGTTCTTATTTAGTGTCTGATTAAATAGGGTTATAAAATAAGTTTGATATAAATGGATAATTAATTTAACTGCTTGTATAAGTTTAAATTATTGAATCTATAGATATGGATACCTGATGATGAAGGTATGTAATGACTTGCGTGTTGTATGCTAGAATAGGCATCTTAAATGAACTAAGACTTAAAGATGCCCTTTAAAATTGAGTATTGCTTGTGCTTATGCCATTGAATCCAGTCTGAGGAACGACAACCTTATCCTGAGGGCACATGGTAGGTGCTTAGGCCACCCTTGTCATGATGCAATGACATTCATAAATGGCTCAATAAGTAGCTGATAGGGCAAACAGTATCAATGTAACATCTATCTTGATCAACGAGAAGTAATATAGTAAGGCTCATGTTTATGGGACTGATTGAGCCTTATTATATTATGGATTATGATGGGTAAAGTGTGTGTAATGTCACGCCCCGTAGGGTATCTTAAAAGTAACAGCCCGCTACATACTAAGTAAGACTCTCAAGTTCCCTACCCGAGCCCTCCGGGAGTCTTAAGTAGATGTAAAGCGTTCCTTTACGACAATAGAATACTTCAACAAATGGAGTTAAACAGTTTAATGTGGCATTCATTAGCCATAGATAATAAATCAAAACGCATAATTATAGTTTACAAAATCTAAGGGACATTCCCCCGCAAAATAATAACAAGTCCATTACAGTCATCCAGAGTCCTTAGTTTCCAACGGGAGTCTATACAAAAAGAATGGATTAAACTTCTATGGTAAACTCCTATCTCCGATACCTGTACTGTGGCTTGCCTCGGCCTAAGCCATATAAACTCGTGCTGCAATAAATAAAAACTATGGGGGCGTAAGCTAACTAGCTTAGTGAGTAATAACTTCCATAACACAATTAAATACAATTCATTCAAACAAGTGATTATTCAAGCAAGTGTATGCATCAAACAAATGTGATCAACAAACATATGACCAACCGGAAATCATATGTGGATGGACTTACGCCCTCCATCCCGGGTTAGCAGATTAAGAATCCTGCAGTACGACGCCGTTTAAGCTCACGGTCAACTAACAATATTTCGTTTTATGGATCACGATTAACTAATAAATTCGTTTTATGGATCACGATTAACCAACACATTCGTTTTATAGATCACGAAAAACCAACCAATGCGAATGCTCCAACCCCATCGTGATATGAATGAATCCAATTTACAATTGAAGTCGAATATACATTAGTTCAATTCTCTTAGGTGACCACAAGTATTCGCGGACATTCATCATTAAGATACTCGCTAATCAGTCAATGCTTAACACCGGGTTTCGATATTCTTAAATTCCATTTCACATTATCAACAGTAGACAACATATATTTTCCCATATACCCCACATGCATATACAATTTCTTTTTATCTTTGCCTTATACCGCTTAGTGCCACTACATTACATACATTCATTGATTGAGAGTGGAAGTAAAAACTCACTCGGCCATTGGACGCCGGTCTTATAATAGTAGTAGTCGGGAGGTAGGTCGTCTGTCGGGATCACTATCAGCAAGAAAATCCTAATGAGATTTCATTATGTAACCTAAATCAAGCTACACATCTAAACTAAATGAATTCGGATTTCTCGCTATTTGCGGAAGTTCCGACTTAAAACGGCCATAACTTGGCCATTTCAACTCGGAATTATGCAAATTTTATATCGATCTCTATCCACTTCGAAAGATCTATCTATTTCTAATATTAAATCCAAGTTTTGAAAATGGTAAGGTCACAGAACAGTGGGATCAGTTCTGTTCTGCCATTTCTCAATTCCGAAAAATTTGCTTTGCTTTTGATAAGAATTGTTCCTAGTTGATGATTCATGCATGAATGGTATAGGAATGAATTACTAACATGAATTCCATGTAATGAAATTAATATATGCATAGTCATGATGATTTTGTGATAATAAACTCTTATGAATTCCTAAGTATTAGAAAATTCCATAAAGGTTATTTCGTAAGAAGCTATTCTTCCACTTTACACTTCTTAGGGTTTCTTTGATTTTTAATCTTGTAATTTTACTTGCTATCTATAAAAAATAAGTTCTCAAAGTCTATTAAACCATGGCCTTCATTCATGCATAAAAATTCCCATTTTTCATTTGGTAATCATGTTTTTAAACAATCTTTTTGTAAAAATCCGAATTTTCCGAATTTCATTTCTTGCATTTTTCTTAAGGAAAAACTTGTCTAATGCATTAAAAGTGAAGCTCCAATATATATTATCTAAGGACTTCATTTAGCTTATAAAACATCCAATTTAGAGTTAGATACTAAGTGTTCTTGTGGGCATGAACCTAAGTTACAAATTTGACTATTGATCCACACAACAATATTTTTCATTCTAACTCCACCACTTGTTTTACATTCCTATCATGCCTAAACCCATCCAAGCTTATGAAAATCATTCCTTCAATATTCCCATTACACATACCCTTCATTTTTCTTATGAAACATGAGTTTAGAAATGATTTTGGTGGCTTTTAAGGTAGGGTTTCCATTTCATCCGAATTTTCAACATTGCATATTCAACAAAACCTTTCCCTTTTCAATGTTCTTGCTTCCTACATGTAAAGATCTACTATCTAACACCTTTATACATATTCAAGACTACATTTTTATGATCATCAATGCATGGAAATAAAAGTAGCTATATGATCATACATGTTCATGGAGTTGTGGATGTCTAAACTTTAGATCTACTATCTATAATGCATGAATCATGGATCTCATGGCATGAACAACAATATATATGCAAGATCTCTACTTTACATGCATGAACAAGTTGATATTTCAAAAAAAACTCATTCAAAGACTAGATCCACTTCTTGTGATGGCTTGAGATTCTTGTAGTAGTGTTTTCATGTCCCTTGCTCATGCTCCTTGGGATCTAAATGAGAAAACACAAGAATGATCTTGCTATTACAAGATTTGGGATGAACAAGGCCTAAAATCAACCTACCAATGGAGTCTTGAAGTGAAAAAGAGAAGAAAACAAGTTAAAGTTGTGAGAGAAGGAGGGGGGCAAACTCACGACACACTAAGAAAAAGAAAGAGAGAGTTTTTCTCTTTGTGACAATTTGAAACAAGAAGAGAATGAAGAGAGAGAGAGAACATTTAGTATATATATTAAGTGAATTAGGGTTTAGTTAAATAAAATGAAGTAAAAATAATTTAATTGAGAGGGAAACTGAGAGAAGGGGGGGGGGGGGGGGGGGGGTAGGGGTGTGGTGTTGCCGAACACACTTCATGTGTGTGTGTGTGTGTTTTAAAATTTGATTTTTGTAATTTAGTAAATTAAAATGTAATAAATGTGATAATTATTTAAGAGACAAAATTTCTTGGAAAAAAAAATTGAAATGAGTAGTTGTAAGGATATGAGAATAGGGTATGGGTAGTGTGTAGTGTAGGTTGTATTTGTGAATAGTAGACAAGACATCTACTTTACCGGTTGTTCCAAAAACACGGGAAAAGTTATAACTATAATTTTTATAGCTCGGAAAATTACGAAATTGATATTTTTGGAATCCTTATAAAATTACGGTTCTAATGAATATTCCGGAATATTTTTCTGAATCCGTGGTCCGGGGCACGCCTTTTCGTAATTGAGCTCGGGAAGGCTCGGAATTGAAAAATTCCCGAATTTAAAACTTTCAAAGGTTTGAAATATACTTTAAAACAATAATTCAACTTCATTTACTTTATAAAATTTCTTTTATTATAAAACTGAAGGAAAGCCGGATTTAGAGTTCCTAGGCTTCTCTCACTGAACTAAACCTGGATCGGATTAGGGTTTCGCTTCCAACTCCCAGGGTTTCCTAGCTACTGAGAATACCGGGGTTTACATGTAACCCCTATAAATCGTAGATGAAGCTATTTTCCTTTTCAGTAAGATATAGGAGATGTAGGTATTTAGGTTGCCTATATCAACCATATGAGCAACTGTTATTACTCAGGACCCCCAGATTCTTAGAAGTGCAATCAGAGTGTGAGTGCTTGAATGTTGATTTACTTAATTTAATTTAAAGATAATAACATGTCATTGTTTCATTACATTTAGTTAAACTTGTGTATCACTTTGTGTGTGATTGTATTACTGTGCACTGGGCTTGAGCTTATTATTATTGTTATTGTCATTTTCTAGGTGTGAGTAGATGTTAATGATGATGATGATTTGATGAGGATGAATGTGATGTGATGGTGATGATGTGTGTAAGCCCCGAAAAATTTCAATAAATAATTTTAAGATGGACTTCGAAAATAAACCCTAAAAATCATTCCAAATTAAAACCAAATTTCAACTAGCCCAAAAACGCGAACGAATACATAAACTTCTTAATCTTGAGAAAATGAAAATCTTTAAAAATAAAATAAGAACACAGTGGTCTTCAAATTCAAAACCACGACGTACGAAAAATTCCATATTTAACTCCGACTTATAAAATCGGGTAATATAAAACCAAAAAATAAACTATTAAAAAGTAAATAATGATTGACCTTCAAAAATAAAACTCAATTTAAGAATTCTGAAAATATTAAGAGATATTAAATACTTACAAAAATAAAATTTAAAAATAAATTTCTCAAATTAAATATGTTGTATAAACATAAATATCAGTTTCTAAATTGGCAAAGGTCTAAACCGGAAAATCACCCGGAAACCCTAACCGGAATACAATAGCCTAAGTCCGGCAACTTAGTGCCCCTAACCCTAGAGGCCGAGGCGTAGCTAAATATTTAGAATAACTCATAGTAATATGAGTTTGTTTAAAAATATCAGATTGGTAAATTTTTGACCTATTTCGAACCCGTTGGGATACAGACTTCTAAAAGCATGTCCCGAGGCTCGAGATATAAAAAATATACCAATAGTACCGTTAGACTCGTAATTTCATAAGATTTCTAAATATATCAGTTTTATAATTTTTCGGGTTATAAAAGTTACAGTTATAACTTTTTTTATCGTATTTCCATTATTACCGGTAATTGATTAGTCTTTTGCACTATTCATTTTTATTTTATTAAAAAATTTTATTATTCTTATAAAGTCTTATATTTTTAGATAAATATTTTATATGTTATAGCAAATTTAGTTCGTTTCGGGTCTTTACGGGATCAGATTCTGTTTAAGATCCGATACTAAAAATAAAATAAATTAATTTAATAATTGAAAAATATTTGAAAAATATTTATACTTTCATAAAATAATTTTTCGGGTTATAAAAATATTATTTATAGCCCATAATCGGGTATTTTGATCATACCGGTAACATATTTGTTAAAATACTAAAATAATTCAAATAATTATTTAAATTTAATTATGAAAAATCTGCTACAAATATTTGGAATAAATTTTTTAATTTAATTTAATTTTAATTTATTTTATTAATAAAGTACTTTTACAACCCATACCTTCAAGTACACCTTACACATATCACTTCATTTTCACTTCAATCTTTCTACACATTATCCCACAATTGATGGCAGATTTTTGACCCTATTTATGGCTGCCATTGTCCTTTATCCACTCATATTTTGACTAAAATTAATTATATTTCAATCCTTTTTCAAAAAGTTATATTACACATTAATTACACAATTTAATTCAAGTCAAATTTCAACAATTCCTCTCTCTTCCTTCCCCATTTCAACATGCAGCAGCCCTCCCCCTTGGCTGCCCATGTTTTATTTTTTTCTCTCATTTATTACAATTAAAACACTCATTTTCTCTCACTCCTTCATTTATTCACTTTCCCTCTTTCATTCTTTAACCTTTTCTCTCTCTATTTCCTCTCTTTTCTTCTTCTTCTTGTTCATGTTTCTCCAATAAACAAAGCTGCCCCCTTCTTCTTCCATGGCTTCCACGCTTCATTTTTAAAGATTTTCTAAGCAAATCTTCATTCCAAAGCTCCATAGGTGATATAGGTAAAGTATAATGAAGGTTTCATGCATCAAATGAACTTTCATAAGCTTAAAAGCTTAGGATGATGATGCCAAAAATGAAATCTTTCTCTTCTCCACTTTTATTACCTTGTATTATAATTATTTTCTTGTTTAAAGTTATTATATTTTGTAGATCTAACTTTTTATGGCTTTGATTTTTGTTTATGCCATAGATCTTGTTATTTAAGTTGTCATTTTTGTTATTCCTTATGATTTATGCATAGATCTAGCATTCACATGTCTATCTTAGTGATTCATGCATGTAAAACTAGTTTAGAAAACTAGATCTAAAGTTTTGAGTTCATAGATGCATTAGATTTGTTTATGCTCATGAACAACTTGCTATAGCTTGATGATGGTAGGAAAGTTATAGGAAACCCAAGATCTTTTTTGTTTTCAACAAAAATCAATTTTTAAAATTCGGATGAAAATGGAACCCTATTTAGAAAAGTGGTTTTTCAACTTTAAAATGTATATTTTTCATTTGAAATGAAGGGCTTAGAGTATAGATACCATAAATAAAAGATTTTGTTAAGTGAGGTTTAGATCCATGATGTTTATAGCTTATTACCATGCATTTGTTTTATGTTTATGTTCATATTAAGTATAGATCTTAGTTATGAACTCAAACAAAATTGTGAAATTCGTATTTTGGCAAGACCCATATTTAAAAACTACTTTTCAAGTGTCAAAATGTAAGTTTTACATAAGAAAATGAAGGCTTAATATATATATAGCATCAAGACTTCATTTTATATGGTTCAAAGATGATTTTCAAAGATTAATTTTCAAAACAAAGTTCTATTCTCGGATTTTGGCCAAGGCCTAGTGCAAAAACATGTTTTCCAACTCAAAAATAAAGTTTTTATTCAAGAAATGAAGGGCTCTTAAGATATGATATGTAAGGAATGGATTTTCACAAGTTTAGATAGGTTTTATCAAAAGATATGTCCAAAAATGAATTTTGTAAATTCGGATCCCAACCAAGATCAATTTTTAAGACCCATTTATCAATATAAAAACTCATGTTTTATGTGCAAAATGAAGTATATAGGTAATAGGTATCATTAAGTATTGATTTTTATAAGTTGAAATGAGTTTTGATGAGATTAATGTATAAAACAAGAAATAGAATCAAGATGAGAAAATTTTGAGTTAGCAACCAATTTGTGAAATTCGTAATTTTGAGTGAAGGCCATAAGAATACCTATTATCCAAGTTCAAAATGAAAGTTTTATGTATTAAATGAAGTCCTTAAGTAATAGGTATCATAAGGTCTTAAATTTTAATGCATTAAACAAGTTTTCCCCAAATGAATCATTTAAAAAAGTGGATTTTCTAAAATTCGGATTTTTGAGTAAATCATATTGAAAAACATATTTACAAAGTGTAAAATGGGAATTTTTATGTAGAAATGAAGGTCATAAGTAGTATATATAATGAAGACTCAATTTTAACAAAAATAATTATATTTTCTTAAGTAACAAATCCAAAACAAATGGAAATGATAAAAGTTAGAAAACTAGATTTTTCATAAGTAAGTTCGTTATGGTCTTGCAAAATAAAAAGTTATAAAATTTCCTTTTAGTAAAATAATCAAGATCATGCATGCAATAGGCTCATCTCATGTCATTCATGTTAGGAAATCACTCATATTGCATGTATAGTTAAGTTATATAGTAGGAACATTTCAAATATTTACAAGACTATTTTTCGGAAATTGAAATTGTTGTTGACCTAATCTGATCCGAACTTTTCGAAGCTTCAAAGTTTTCAAAACTTGAAAATAATATTAGAATTAGATAGATCTTTCGAAGTAGATAGAAATCGATATATAATTTTGATGTACTATGATAAGTATTGAATTTTAAAGCATATTTCTAGCAAGCGCACTAGGTCTTCTATTGTAATATAGCATGAATAAAGTGTCGATCCCACAAGGATTTTGTAAATCCCCAAAATTTTCGATTTATCAAATAAAGACCTAAACCCTAAACGGAAGTCAAACGGATCCTTAGGTCAAACAAAACCCTAGTTTACCGTAACCGTTTAACTCCGGCATTGCCGTTTTCTCAAGTCATAGAAAACGAAGTTGGAAAAATTAGCTCGAATAGTTTGTAATAACCATAGGTTTTATAAAAGTTTCAGTTTCGCGAAATTCGGATGTCCGTCGAAGCCGAACGGACACAGTTCTTGAAAAATGTGTCCGGAAGCTCGGAATAGGAAAAATATTCCAAATACACCGTTAGACTCGTAAAAATATAAGATTTCCAAAAATATCAATTTCGTAATTTTTCGATAACTAAAAATATCAGATATCGCCTTTATACTCGTATTTTCTTACTACCGGTATTAAATTGTCATGTCTACTTTTACATTACACTATTTTCTACTATTCTACACTATTCATCTATCTCTACTTTTTCTTATAATCTACTCCTACAAACCATACACCTATTTCTTACATTTTTCATTTCCAATACAACTTCACATCTTTCATTTCTTACTTTAATTAATCAAAAGACAAAAAAATTTATTTTCTCTCCTCCCCATGCAAGAAATGGTGCCGGCCCCTCTCTCCCCATGCCCAATTTAATTGGATTTTCAATTATTTAATTAACACAATTTAACTCCCACATTTTCCTATAAATACCCCTTCATACCTTCACTTCTTTCACACTTCTTCATCTCTAAAGTTACTATACTAAAATTTCTCTCCAAATCCTCTCAAGAGTTCTTCAAGAAAGTCCTCTTAAGTTTAGCTTATTTAGGTAAGAAATTTCTCAAAATTTCTTCATGTTCATTTACTTAGTATGAGCTTAGTGTGTGTTTTCTAAAACCATGAAGGTTAAGAAAGCAACATTAGGTTCATGCTTTGTTTTTGTTCATAATCAAAATCCCTCCATGATCATTTATGTTTCTATTATGTTCCTTTATGTTTTCTTATATTTCCTTTATGTTTATTACTATCTAACATATTTATATAACTATATATACTATTTAGAGCATATAAGCTCATAGCCTTGCAATTTATTTACCTTTCATGCAATTCATTTATTTCAATGCAATTTATTTAAACTCAAGTTGATTTTAAGACTAGTCATTCTAGTCTTAGACTTGTCCTCATCAAGTCAAAACAATTCTTTTTTTTTTTCGGGACTAGTCTTTTCTTAGTCCCGGGGTACCTTGATAAAGCTAAGGTCCCAATACTTGATTTACTTTATTATTTAAGCTTTTTAAGTTATTATGTTCCTTTGTATTTCTATAATTTTGATTCATATTCATGCATGAACATAAAGTTTTTGTCTCAACAACAACAAATGAGAAAATGTTTTCTTGAATTAAAGATTCTTTCTAAAGAAATAAATATGGAAAACGGATTTCTAAAAACTCATGAACATACATAGGAATGATTTTCTTACATAAACCAAAGGTTTTATGAAAACTTATCTTTTATCAAGAAGTAGAAATTCTTTTAAAAACATTACAAGAAATAAAATATCATTTCGCTACTTTTGAAATCCAAGTTTAGAAAACAAAGCCACACTTTAGGAAATTAAAGTAATTACAAGAGATTTCATTTAGAAATAAAATCTTTATTTTAATGATCAAAAGATCTTTCAAAAGTAAAATAGGATCTCAAATTCAAAGACTTTTAAAACCTTATTTTAAGTTGAGACAACTTCATTTACTTCATACATTTGTTATGAGTCATTATGAATATATTTATACCTTTCAAAAAGTTTACAAAATAATTGAAATGTTATCTTTTCAAAATAAGCTTTGTTTACAAAAAGGAAAGCAAGTGTTTACAAATTCGTAGCAAATCTGATCGCTACCTTTCCGGAACCCAAACGACTTAGTTTTATGGAAATAAGCTTAGAAATGCGTAGATCGTTTCGAGTAGGTAGAAAACGGTATATTATACGCGAAATTCCGAGTTAAAATGAGCAAGTTATGGCCATTTAAAGTTGGAATTTCCCTTTATACGATTTCACTACGATTTTTGAGAAAAGATTAGAATTTTCAAGAATAGAATTTCACGAAATACTCATTTGGGTATTCTTCTTGAATTAGATAATCACGAGGAGGATTGTTTGTATCCCGAGGATTACTACGATTAAGTGGAATTTCCGATCGACCCATCCAATTCAAGAAAGGTGTCACCATGGCCGAGTGAGTTACTTCCCGTTATTTTTCATACTTGCTTGTGCTTGTAAAGTTAGTAGCATTAGAATCTAAGCAAACTCAAAAAGAAGTGTATGATAATATGTTGAAGGAATACTAAGTATATCGAAACTCAATTTGTTTGTAATAAAGTTGTATGTACATTATTATCTTGAATTGTTTGAAATTAGTTGATCACTTGAAAGAAGTTAAATGTAACTACTAGACTTTAATTAAAGAAATTATTCATGCACTTCATACGTTGAGTCACATTGCATTCGCTACTATACAATTGGTGGGACAAGTGTATAATAGTGGTGGTAGACATAACCGGTATATCATGTAAGTGGCGAGTAGGAGCCGGTAAGAACTACTTATATTGATGGCTAGTAGGAGCCTGTAATAAACTACAAGTTTTTGATGGCTAGTAGGAGCCTGTAATAACTACAAGTTTTTGATGGCGTATAGGAGCCGGTAAGATCTATAAAAGTGATTTTTAAAAGTTGTGGCTGTAATTGGCCTGAATACCCAACCCCGAATAAAGGGCGTAAATTCATTCAACATATGATTCCCGGAAAGTCATATGTCTTGTATGATCACGTGGTTGTTGCATTTCATATGTTTGAATAATAAACTTGATTGATAAATTTTATTTGAGTATGAATTTTGGGATTTACTCACTAAGTCCATAAGCTTACACCCCTATAGATATTTGTATTCTCAGGAACACCTATTTTTGAGCCCGAGGCCATCCCGCATCCGTATACATTTTTATGTTGAAGCTTTTAGAGGAAATCTACTCGAAGACTTAGACTAGACTTCCTTTGAAATCTTTAATTTTGGTTATTATGAAGTTATATCGATCCTTGGTTTTAGCGGGGGGTATGCCCTTAAGAATTTATGTATCAGACCTTTAGTTATTTATGGTATGATATATTTTCCTGAATTCTTGTATGTTTAACTTTACTTGCTTAAACTATGCTTCCCAAAAGCGTCTCCTATTACCGTGTTAGACGCCTTACATATAATACTAAGGCTTTCGCATGACTAAGGTAGCCATTCTTAAGCCTTGATATTATATGTGGCGGACTGCCATATTTAGGATACCCTTCGGGGCGTGACAGATTTACTAACTACTAGACAATTATCAACTAATACTAATATCTAGGCAATTGATTTTCTTAATATGATTAAGTTAAACTAATTATCTATATAATTATCTATATGAAATGCAATGAGCTTTTAAAGAGAGGGATATGATGACAAGTGTGGGAAGGATTAGAATCCACTTTAAACTATTGCTAATCAACTTGAACTCATGTTATAATGATAATTAGATTCATGAATATTCATAAGAAATTATCAAGATTTAAAAACAAAGTTTGAAAACCTTTTAAACCACAAAACAATTCAATAACTTCCGTTGAATAAATCATTAGTAGAATCAAAATTACAATTATAAATCTCCCGATTCTATAATTGACTAATACTTTATATTAAAATCTCCTAATTCCTTAGTGAGAAATCAACATAAAACATTGCATTAATATTCATGGATAATTTCTAAACTAGATTAAACTACGCCGCTTCCGCAATTGCAATTTAATCTTAATTTATGAATTCATGTGAACACTAATTTCCCTTCCGAGTTATTAGAATTCTTATACACCAAAACAAGATGAATAATCAGAATTCAATATGAATATTTCATGATTCTAAATATCTCATAACATAGATTCAAAAATCATCTTAACATGTTTAAAGCTTCATCAACTTCCCACAAAAAGAATTTAGCTACTCATGGATAATGATTCAACAATCAAATAAGAAATTGCAAATGATTTCATTATGATAAGAATATTCAAGTATATGAATTGCATAAAAAGAATAAGATTAGAAATCACCAATTCAAAATACTAGAGCTTCACTTTCAAATCTTGTATAACTTCAAATCTCTTCAAAATCTCTTATGAAATGCCTATTCTAAATATTCTAAAGCTACTTGGAGTACTAGATATTTGGTTGCTTGGATGATTCTGAGAATGAGGGGAAGACCCCCTATTTATAGGAAAAATTTCGTGAAAAACATTTAATGAGCTTTGCTGTTTCTCAATGTACGCCGGCCGTTATGGATCCTAGGCCGGCGGCTTACAGGCGGCGTATCTTCAAATTGTCCCTTGCGTAGGCAGTGCACTGGCAGCCTTCAATATCTGTTACAACGTAGGCCGCTTCAACGCCGGCGGCTTTGAACGTAGATCTAGCCGGCGTATGTAGTCAGAAATGAAGCGTTGGGCAGATTTATAACGAACGCCGTCCCAAGGCCGGCGGCTTTGACACCGGCGTAGGCATTCCAACAGATGTGTTGCTTCATTTTCCTTCAAGTGTTGGATAGCTTCATGTCTCTTCAATTCTTCCATGTATGCTCCCTCAAGGCCGGCGGCTTTCATGCCGGCTTATAATGTAACTCTTTCAAAGCTGGTGATTTTTCAGTTCTGGGCTGCCGGCCTTCATTTACGCTGGCTTCTTCATCTTCTACGCCGGCAGCTTTGAGGCGGCTTTGAATGTTGTTTTACTTGTGCTGGGCAAAGCTGGCTGTGCTGCAACGGCCTTGGATTTTACGTCGTCTGAAAGCCGGCGGCTTTCAATGCTAAATTGCCGGCCTTGACTTCAATTTTTCTTCTTTTCAATTCAAATTCACTTGTTTTGATTTCTTTATCCAAATTAGTCCTGAAACATAGAATTTAATCAAAACAAATATCCATTTTAGCTCAATTGAACATCAAGATTTGTATAAAATATGATCTTATCAAATTTGTGAGATTCCGAGTTAAAATGACCAAGTTATGGCCGTTTTAAGTTGGAATTCCCGCTTAGGACGAGAATTACGAATTTGATAGTTTGTATAAGATCGTTTAGATTAGTTTGAGTTGAAATACTTATTAAAGTATTTCTTCCTTTTTAGGTGATCCCGAATTCGATGATTCCCTACCACCGAATTACTATTACTAGAAGATCGGTGATCCAATGGCCGAGTGAGTTTTATTCTTGTTTTGTTACCTTGATTGTGATTGTAGTTAGTTGCATTAGAATTATAGGAACAAGATAAAAATCGATATGAATGGGGATGGGATATATGATGAGACTGTGATGAATGTGTGCTAAAGAATACTAAAGCATATCGAAATCCCGATTTGATTGGATAACTGCACCGTTCATATTATTTGTGTTATATGTGTGATATTGGTTAGTCACTCTAAAGAATGTATAAATATTTTTGACCTAAGCAAAAATTAAATTGGTCATGCATCGCATCGGACATATTGCATTTGGTAGCATGCTACTCCTACGCAGGTCGATCGGTATGGTCCGTTGTTGCCTCGTTTGGATAACGAGTCCGGTGCCAGAGCTCATTCAAGGGTACTAAGGCGCATGTGGATGCATTCTTGGATGAGCCTAGCCGAGTCGAGTGCTAAGAGCCGAGGGCTTGGGGACTAGATGCGGTCGTGTAGACTCAATACCATTCCTAACCCAAGATATGGAGGGCGTAAATCCGTTCTGTGTGTAGGTTCCGAATACCTACGCATAATTGCTTGCTCACGTGTTTGTTCATGCATAGCATATGATTGACTACTACTTGTTTGTTATGGTACGGAATTAAGGGAATTCTCACTAAGCTAGTGTAGCTTATACCCCTATAGTGTTTAAATGAATAGGTTATCTCAAGAATGCAAAGTGGGGACCGAATTGGTTGGAGCCGGGAATGACTCCGGGATTTCGGCAAGAATAAGAATGTTTGAAGCTATCAACTAGTTATGATTTGTCTTGTAATAATTTATATAAGGAAGTCTGTGGATGAATGTAATTGGAGTTGAATGATTTGTATTTTGAAGTATAGTGTTTTGTATCTGAAGTATAGTAAATTGAATTTCCTTTACATTGCTCTCAAGTTGTATCAACATAAAATGCATTACTCCGATGAGTCTCCTCCATGTGTTAGACGCCTTGTATATATTATGGAAGCCTTCGCGTGACTGAGGTGGTCATTCTTAGGCTTTAATATTGTGTACGGCGGACTGCCACGTTTAGGGTACCCTTCGGGGCGTGACAATGTTGGTGATAGTAGTTTTGATAATTAGATGATGATGTTGATTATTCTAGGTATGGGCTGACATGGAAGAAGTTTGTGGATAAATGAAGTGAGTTAGGATCTCAAGATTTTAGTTGGTTTTCTTCTGTTTAAAGCTAGATTTATTCCTTAAGAATTTGTAGAGTTCTTTTGAGGGTTTGATGGAGCCCATGTGATTTAAAGTTTACAAGCTTTGATCTACCATCATATAAATTATTGAAGATACTTGATGTTAGGGTTTTGTTTTTATGAAAGTTGATCTACTCAAGTGAGTAGATATAATGTTTTGTTTTTATAAAAGTTTATTTTGAATGTTTAAATCTAGTTGTTTTGAGAATCTAACCAAATGATTTCATAGTTTAAAATTGAGTAGTAATTGTTTGACATGAACAAATGTTTTACGAAAGCTTATGCATATAATATATAAATGTTATACATGGTTGTATATGCCTCGATGAAATTTTGGGGTGTTACACCATCCATATTAAAGTATGTAGCAATGACATTTCCACTGTGATGCTTATCAACAGAACTCCTGCATGGAGGAGTTACCCTTATCTTTCATTAAAAACTTTAAACACCACTATCAACAAACCAAATTGGTGATGCAAAGTCATGCCAACTGTTGGTCCCGAAAATAATCAAGAAGGGGGGTTGAATTGATTATTTCAGAAAATTAAAATTCTTACCTTTTAAAAACAATCCCCTTTGATTTTAAGTTATGAGAACAATATGAACAATAAAACAGCAATAACATAAACTTATGGAAATATAAATAGAGAAGGAATAAGAAGGTTAGGCAGATATTTATAGTGGTTCTGCCTTGTGCGTCAGTTCACTCTTCCAGCTCCGAGCCGGGGACCCCGATATCCTTCGGGTTTGTTCCACTATATCCAATAAAAAACAATTACTAGCTTGTACAATTCTCTCTACTCGATTCTCACAGCTATCTTCTAGCTCCAATCGATCTACAGAGTCTAAACTAGAAATTGAACTAGTTCACTTGAAGACAACAACAAGTTGCTTCAATTAACTAAAAGACAAATGTAAAGATTGCAATAATAATTGCTACAATTCTACACGTGGAAATAGTAAAGAAAGTGTGCTTTTTCAACTCTTAATATTTCTCGGTCAAAATCCAACAATTCTTAGTTTTTGTTTTTCTTTTTTTCTGTTTCAAGTTCTGCGTCTCGCTCTTCTTTTGAACTCTGTTCACTTCTCATGTGCTTCTAACGTTCTGAAATTGTTGTGCTTGAGATAAGATAAATATCTCAAAATCTTGGATGAAAATCCGTACCTTCTTATCTTTAATTTGATTTATCAACCGCTACTGATATTCTTCAAGAGATAATCTCGTTCTTTTTCTTTAGTTCCAGATTTGAATTTGAATTCTTGATATGCTGAAGTAAGATAAGATCTACTTGAATTTCGTGATCTGAGATGATCCATTTGTTTTCTGTTTGAAAACTTCTGATAAAGTTGATCTTATAGATAAATCTGGAGAACTGTTGCTGACTGCTGATATCACGGTCTTCAACGTGATCTTCGTGTATTATCTACTTAAGGATAACATTGTTCTTATCTTGAATTTGTTTCTATCTTGAGAAAAAAATCAGAAAACATAACTGTTCTAACTTCAAATCATTCCATCGTTAATCAACTGTAGCTTCTATTTTTTTATTTCCAGAAAAATTCTTTGATAAAAAATAATCAATCCGATAATTTATTTAATCCCCTAGGATAATCCAACTTTAGTGGAACTAATAAGTATACTGTCCAAATATACTTATTATCTCGAAGCTAGGTCTTCAAAACTATTGATCTTTTTCATAAATAAATGTAGATCTTATTTGAGAAGATAAACAGTAACCATCTTTAACTCAGAATTACTGCTGAAATTTCTTGAAAAAGTTCTGTAAAAACTTATGTGTTTCTGGAAACTAACTTCAATTTAGAATGGTTGCTTTGAGTTTCTCCCAAAGGTTCAGTGAAAGGTTCTGTGTTTCTGGGATTGTTTTATACTTTAAGTATCATTCTGAAAAACATTATGTGTACCTTTTTCTTATCATCCGAAATCCTCATATCGTATAACAACTCTTTTATGTCCAAGACTTAATATCATTCAACCTTATATATTTCCTCAACAGCTTTACCAATATTCTGTATAAAATTCTGAATATAATTCTGCACACTAATAGAGCAGTTAGTTCATTGAGTATTTTGTTATCATCAAAACTCTTAGATATTTAGAGAATCAACACCAACTCATTCAAGAACTTGGAGATATAAATGAATAATGTTGTGGATATACTTGGAGAAAGGATTCAAGAGGGGGGTGCATGCTATTATGTTGAGAAGTTGTAAACCCCCAAAGTTTTGAATTCAAATTAAAACTTAAACCTTAATTAGAAGTCAACCGGATTTCTAAAGTAAACAAAACCCTAGTTTACCGTAACCGCTTAGGTCCGGCATTCTTGTTTAAGATACCCTAAGAGAGTAAGAGAGAGTTTAGTGAGTAGAATAGTTCATAATTATCCAAGGAAACTTAAAAAGATCAGTTTAGCAAAACCGTGACTCGTTTTGAACCCGATCAGACACAGTTCTTGAAAAACGTGTCTCGAGGCTCGGAATAGTAAAAATATTCTGAATATACAGTCAGACTTGTAAAAATATAAGATTTTCAAAAATATCGATTTCATAATTTTTGGTAGCTAAAAATATCAGATATCGCATTTATACGCGTCTCTTCTTACTACCGGTACTTAAATTGTCATGTCTACTTTACATTACACTATTTACTACTATTCAACACTATTTATTTATCTCTACTTTTTCTTACAATCTACTCTTACAACCCATAGCTCTACTTCTTACACATTTTCTTTTCCAATACAACTTCACATCTTTCACATCTTACTTTTAATTAACAAAAATACAAAAAATTAAAATTTTCCTCCCCCTTTCCTCTCAAATTGCGTCGGCCCCCTTCTCTTCCTCTCTAAATTGTTTTATTTTCATTTATTTAATTAACACAAATTATCTCCCACATTTTCCTATAAATACCCCCTCTTACTTCCACTTCTTTCACACCTTTTCTACACTAAAGTTACTCTCTAAAAATTCTTTAAGAATTCTCTCCCAAGAAGTTATCTCTAGTTTAGTTCTTTTAGGTAATTTTTCTTTAAGTCTTCTTCATGTTCATCTACTTAGTATGAGCTTAGTGTGTGTTTTCTAAACCATGAAGGTTAAAGAAAGCAACAATAGGTTCATACTTTGTTTTTTTTTTTTCATCATCTAATTCCTTTATGTCGCTTTTATATCTAATATATCTATATAGCTATATATATCTTTTAGAGTATATAAGCTCATTTGTTTTGCAATTTATTTACTTTCCATGCAATTTATTTATTTTCATATTGTTTTTAAGACTAGTCTTTCTAGTCTTAGACCAGTCCTCATCGAGTCAAAACATTTTCTTTTTCTTTTGGGACTAGTTTTTTCTTAGTCCCGAGATACCTTGATGAAGCTAAGGTTCCAATACTTGATTTATTTTCTTATTAGCTTATTCTTTCAAGTTATTATGTTTCTTTATGATTCATATTTATGCATGAACATAATAATTCTTGTCTCAACAAAAATAACTAAGGAAATGTTTACTTAAAATAAAGGTTCTTTTCTAGAAATAAAAGTAGGAAGTAAACTTTTCTAAAACTAAGAAGTCATCTTAACAAACTTAGAGGAGTTCATAAGAGATTTTATAAACATACATGACATAGAAAGGACTTTTTGAAGTAAACAAAGATTTTACAACAATTTCACTTTTTCTTCAAATGATAGAAATTCTTTTCATTAAACTAGAATGATCTCAAGAAACCCAGAAATTATTTCTCTAAATATAGAAGCGTTATTACTTTCAAAAGTGTTAGAAACTAAGCTTAGGAAATAAAATCATTCCTTAGGAATTTAAAGAGATTACGGAAATAAAATTTAGGAAAAGAAAAATACTCATTTAAAATAACTTAAGATATCTCCAAAACAAAATAAATATTTCAAAAGCTCTCATGTTTCCAAAATCTTTAAAAGACTTCACTTTTCATAGTTGAGACAACTTTATTAACTTCATACATCCAGTATGAGTCACTTAACATATGTTTATACATTCCAAAGGTTTTACAAACTATTATAATATCTATCTCTTCAAATGAGCATTGAATAAAAGAAAGAAAACAAGTTTATAAATATTCGTGGTGAATTTGTCCGCCACTTTTTCAGAGCCCAAACGGCTTAGTTTGATAAAAATAAGTTTAGAAATAGATAGGTCTTTTTGAATAGATAGAAAACGATATATTATACGTGAAATTCTGAGTTAAAATAAGCAAGTTATGACAATTTTAAGATGGAATTTTCTCTTATACGATTTTACTGCGATTTTGAGAAAGATTTAGAATCTTCCAGAATTGAGATTTCATGAAAGACTCATTTTGGGTATTTCATCTTGTTTAGGTGGAGAAGGACCCGAGATCACTTTCATGGAAGATTACTTCGATTAGGATCTACCGACATGGAGTGAGTTAATTCTTTACTTAAGTTACATTTCCTTGTTTTGTGCTTGTAAGTAGTAGCACTAACAATTAAGAAAAAGATAAAATGAATAATTGTTGTGACTTGTAATTATGATTGATTGAATATAAGTTAAGAATATCGAAAGAAGGTTTGATAAATAAATTGTGATTCTTGTATTGATATGATGAAAATTATGTTGATCGCCTTCAACTTGAACTAAACATTATTTGGTTAAATATATATTGAAATCAATTTATGCATATCATACTTGTGAGACACATTTCTTTCACTACTATTCTTCATGTGGGGAAACGAGGAAATGGTAGTGGTGGCTGGTAGAAGCCAGAAAGCCTACATTGGCTAGTAGGAGCTAGAAAGTCTACAGGGTGAGCAGGAGCCGGTAAATCTACAAATATTGATGGTCGTATGGGCCTGTAACCTCCCAACCCTCGACATGGAGGTCGTAAAATCCATGCTATACTTGATTTCTGGTTAATCACGTGTATTTTGTTTGTTCATATGATTGGTGCATTCTCATATGCTTGATTAAACACTTGTTTGCTATATGGAAATGTCTTGTAGATGGAATTATCTCACTAAGCTAGATTTGCTTATTCCCTTATAGCTTTTTGTTATAGTACGATTACCTTTGGTTGGCCCCAAGGAGCCCCGTATGCCAGGTACGAGTTTAAGCTACTAGGAGTTTTTGGGAGAAGCTATATGTATTTAAGTTTTGAACATAGGCTTCTAGGAAAATCTCTATAGTAGGCTTGTGTTATAGTAGCTATTATTTTGTTGAAAGACTTCTAAAGCGAGGGAATACCCCTAAGATGATTTAAGAATATTATTATGAATATCTTATGTTTATTTATATAAGTTGTTGCTTGCTTTTATTATCTACTTAAATGTAATACCCCTGTGAGTCTCCTAGTATCTTGGAAGCACGCCTTGCATGTGATATCGAAGCTCCTGCATGACTAAGGTTATCATTCATTAGCTTTAATATTATATGCGGCGGACTGCCACGTTTAGGGTACCCTCTGAGGCGTGACAGTTTAAGTTGGTATCATAGCACAAGTTTTAGATAAAAGATAGTAGAAGTAGACTTTAAGTTAGATACTAAGAAGTTAGAACCTAAAGCTTAAGATCTGATCCTCTTCTTGTTCTATTTTGATAGCTAACCTTCCCCGAAGTTAAGGAAAAATCTCGAAATTTCCTTAAGGACCCAGATGAGACCTTTGTGAACTACCGTCTTAGGTTGAGAGTCCTATGTGAAGAATTTGCATTAGTTGGAAGACCAATAACCACCCAAGAAATGTTTAAGTTATGGAGGAAAGGTTTGAAACATTTTTTATGGAGAAACTTGCCCAAAGAACTACGATTCGATGCCATAAGCAGACGATGGTGGAGTGATGTAGAGGTTATATACGTGGTAGAAAGAATGATGGTTTTTATGTATAGAGAAACCATGCTACAAGAGATGACCTTCATTTTAAAGGCGGAAGGAACCCGACAGGACCCAGACTTCCGAACTTGGAACAAGTTAGGACCCTTTTATATCTATGCACATGATGAGCTGGCAGACCACAGCGATTAGCTAAAGGCAGATGCAGAAGAACGATTCTACTAGTATGCCACCTACAAACGTATTGTCCCCATGCCATCAGAATGTATCATCTAACTAAACTCCATCGGAATGCAGTTGGAAGTAATCCCAGACGAGGATTTCATCATGGAAGATGCCTAAAGGAATGAAGGAAATGGAGAAACAGAAGGTGACCCCGAAGAAGCCCAATGAAGACCTAGAACATGAGAAAAATCCATCTGCATGTCCTTGGAAACATAGTCCCCTGATTCCCAGTCCGGTACCCCCGCAAAGGTTGAGTCAGGACATTCCCATGGAGACAGTGGAAAGAAATAACCCGGTGATGATTTCCGACTCGGAAGAAGAAGGAAGGAGATATGACCAGCAATGGGGGAATGCTTTCGATCCAAGTGGATTTTTGAGAAGCAGGTCTCAAACCCTTACCATAGTAGTGGCACTGAAGAAGGAAACCAAGAAGGATATGAGGCAACAAACGACACCACTCAAGGAGAAAGGACTTCCATGCATGAAGAAGTATGGCTGTCTCAGGTAGAAATCACCTCAAGATACAGAGGAAAAAGGATGTCCGTGAGTCAGTATCTGCGACAGTTTGTCAAGAAGCATAAAGGTTCCACTAGTCGAAGCATGAACCCAACGCCATCCCTGTAAGGAAAGGTAGATTGAAGAAGGAAGAAGTGAAGAAAGATGAGCACAATCCAGCAAGTCTAACCAAGCCTTTTCCTAGGATCCGGATAGGCATATCTTTGTTGTAGTGCATGAATGTTCTTACTTTTAATGTTGTGTTTTAAATATTTCCTATTTTGAACAATTATCTTTTGTTGAGAATGGTTCCAACCTTCTCAAAATATGTAAGGGTTATCACCCCCTTTTGTTTTAATGCAAGGTACTCTATGTTTGATTTAATGATTTTAGGATTTGATTACCTTGAATATTTTCTATGCAAAATACGATATTTCCGATCTCTTTCCAAAGATTTAAGAAGTCTAAAACTAGAGTAATTAACAGACGAGGTAGGAGAGGTAGAAGACATGAACGACGTGCCTCTAATAATGTTCCAGCTGAACCAGAAAATCCCCCAGTAGGACAACAAGCAACACCACCAAATCCCCTACAAAACTAACAAGGTGACGTTTAGGCTACGATCAACCAATTGGCTGGTCTAGTCAACAACTTCATGCAGCATGTGCAGAACATGCCACCTCCAGCTGCCAATGCCCCAGAAGTGACAATTGAGGCACCTGCACCACCAGAAGCTGAGTCTCAAACTGTTCCTTTGCCAGCACTACCGCCGCCTCAACCTTACCGAAGTTCTTTGCCAAACTTCATCAAGAGCAATAGATACTTTGATGGGAGTTTCGGAAAGCCAGATGAAGCGGAGGACTGGCTAGCACAGATAGAGAGATCGTTTGCTGCATATGAAGTACCCCATCATCTTCTCTTGGATTATGGCACATATATGTTAAGGTTCAATGCTAGAATTTGGTGGGAATCAAAAAGTAGAGAATTGCTGCTACCGGTGACCTGGACAACCTTCCGAAGAGAATTCCTGGAAAATTACTTTCTTGGAAGCTTAAGGGTACAATACAGTGGAGATTTCCTTTACATATCTCAGAAAGGAAGGATAGTGGAACAATACGAGATAGAGTTTAGTCGTCTACTTCAATATGCGCCAGTATCCTTCAGGCAAAGTCAAGAATTGAAGAGGTAGGTCTTCCTGAGTGGCCTAAACGAAGATTTGAGGACGCGTCTGGAGGAGTTGGATCTAAGGACCCTTCGTGAGTTGGTCGAAAGGGCTTGCATTATAGAAGGAGCCAAGAAAAGGAAAAGTAAAGCACCTGAGAAGCGAACCTTTGTGTTCGGAAAAAGGGCTCAAGATAGTTACAGCCCCAGTTTTCAGAGCAAGAAGTTTAAACCCTTTAACAGTTACAGAGGAAGTGCTAGTGGTAACAAGGAGGCATCCGAGGTCAAAGTGACATGCTGGAAATGTAAGAAGGAACACTATCCGAAGAGGTGCCCCTTGCTTTAGCACAAATGCTATTTTTGTGGATACCCAAGCCATAAGATCGGTGACTTCTTAAAGAAGGCTTCCACCATTTGCTTTGTATGTAAGCAAACTGGGCACTTCGCCAATGAATGCCCACAGAGAAAGAATGCCCCAGCTAGACCGTTTGGTTCAATAGGAGGAACTGCACCGGCGAAGAATGGAAGTGGAGGGAGCAACTCGAGCCGTTCTGGAGCAGCTGTCCACGGAATGAGAATATACAACTTGGAAGGACAGTGGGTGTGTGAAGAGTCGAATGAGGAAGGAGCGGAGTTAGCAGCCATAGGTGAAGATTGTGGCCCAGATTTTGGACTGGTGATAGGTTAGAATCAAAACTCCTCTACCTTTAATGCAAGTTATTAAGTATCCTGTGTTCAAATCATATGCTAAATGTATAAAATTTTATACCGTAAATAGCTTAAGTATACCAGTTTCGTGATTAGTATAAAATTCAAGTGCAGGACATGTACGCATAGCTAGTCAAACCGCTTATGTTTTGTTCGACATGGGAGCTACACATTCATTTATCACCGTTAGCCTTGCTAAACAAACTGGTTTACCCATAGATACTATCGTTACCGGTTTTTGAGTTAAGACCCCCACTGGAAGCATAGTAACAACTAAGGAAGTGCTTAAGGATTGTCCCATGGAGATACAAGGAAGTTACTCTAAATGTGACCTGATAATCTTGGAAATGAGCAAGTACAAAGTAATCTTAGGAATGAGTTGGTTGACATATGTTAAAGCTTTAGTGGATTGTAGATGTAAAGAGGTGAAGTTTAAGGATCAAGATGGATGTTAAATAGTGTTCAGGGGAGAATCCATGGTGAAGTTGAACTCATTTGAGTTAATGAATGATGAAGAGATCAACTTAAGTAACATGGACGAAGAAGAAAAGGAGAAACCTGAGTTAGAATCTATACAAGTGGTTAAGGAATTTCCAGATGTGTTCCCTGATGGATTGCCTGGATTACCACCTAAGAGGGAAATCGATTTCGAAATCGATTTATTGGTAAACACATAGCCAATATCAAAGGCACCCTACCGGATGGCACCAGTAGAGCTTAAGGAGTTAAAGACTCAGTTGCAAGACTTGTTAGATCAAGGTTTTATTTGACCAAGTGTATTGCCCTGGGGAGTACCAGTGTTATTCGTGAAGAAGAAGGATGGTTCCATGCGCTTATGCATCGATTATCGGGAACTCAACAAAGTCACCATCAAGAACAAATATCTACTCCCAAGGATAGATGATCTTTTTGATCAACTTCAAGGAGCTAGTGTCTTTTCAAGGATTAACCTACGGTCAAGATACCACCAGTTCAGAATTAAACCTGAGGATGTACCTGAGACAGCTTTCAGAACTCGCTACAGACATTACGAGTTTCTGGTAATGCCTTTTGGATTAACCAACGCACTAGCAGCTTTCATGGATCTCATGAATCGAGTATATAAGCCTCTGTTGGATAAGTGCGTGATAGTCTTCATTGGCGATATTCTAATCTACTCCAAGACACGAGAGCAACATGAGGAACACTTAAGAATGGCATTACAGACCTTGCATAAGCATAAGTTGTACGCCAAGCTGTCTAAGTGTGACTTTTGGTTGGATAGGATAACCTTCCTAGTACATGTCATATCTGGAGAAGGAATATCGGTGGACCCTGAAAAGATCAAGGCAGTGATGGATTGGAAGCAGCCTAAGACTATGACTAAAGTGAGAAGTTTTCTCGGATTGGCTGGATATTATAGAAAGTTCGTAAAGAATTTTTCTACCATCGCCAAACCACTCACATAGTTAACTCAGAAGGATGAGAAGTTCATTTGGACAGATAAGAGAGAACAAGGTTTTCAAGAGTTGAAGAGAAGGCTTGTATCTGCCCCAATCTTAATTCTACTAGATCCCCAAAAGCCGTATAGGGTACACAGTGATGCCTCTAGAAATGGTCTTGGATACGTGTTGATGAAGATGGAAAAGTGATCGCTTATGCATCACGACAGCTTAGCTCATGAACAGAATTACCCCACTCATGATCTGGAGTTAGCCGCCGTTGTGTTTGCACTTAAGTTGTGGAGACATTACCTGTATGGATAAAGATGTGAAATCTACACCGACCATAAGAGCCTCAAGTATCTATTTATGCAGAAGGAGTTGAATATGCGGCAATGGAGATGGTTGGAACTCATCAAAGATTATGACATTGGAATAAATTACTGTCCTGAGAGAGTAAACGCAGTTGCAGATGCCCTAAGTAGAAAGAATTATGGAGAAGTAGCTTCTTTACTCACTGACAAGAAGGAGCTAATAAAGGAATTTAAAAGAATGAGTATCGAATTCATAAGGCAAAGTGTGGAAGCAAAAATCGCCAGCCTAGTCATGGAACCCACCTTAGTGGAGAGAATCAAGGGGACCCAACGATATGACGAGACGATTCAAAAGATTAAGGGAGAGGTACAAGAAGGAAAATATACCGACTTTACCATAGAAGAGGATGAAGTAGCAAGAATGAAAGGAAGGTTATGTATCCCAGATGATGAGGATATGAGGAAAGAAATCATGAATGAAGCACATCATTAAGGATACACCATGCATCCAGGAGGAACAAAAATGTATCAGGACCTGAAGAGCCACTATTGGTGGAATGGTATGAGGAGAGACGTAGCAAATTTTGTGCTAAAGTGTCCTACATGCCAACAAGTAAAGGTGGAGCACCAAAGACCTGGAGGACTTTTGAAACCCCTAACGATACCCGAATGGAAATGGGATCAAATCACAATGGATTTTGTGTGCGGATTGCTAAGGATTTTTGCGGGATATGATGCTATTTGGGTCATAGTGGATCGATTGACAAAAACAGCACACTTCCTCCCAATTAACATGATGTACTCCACGGATAAGTTGGCAAGAATATACATAAGGGAAATAGTACGATTGCATGGAGTGCCCGCTGAATAGTCTCCTACTGAGACCCAAGGTTTGTGTCTAAATTTTAGATGAGCTTACAAAGATGTATGGGAACAAAGCTATACTTCAGTACTGCCTATCACCCTCAAACAGATGGGCAATTGAAGAGGACGATACAGACTTTGGAAGATATGTTGCGAGCTTGTGTGATAGAGTTTAAAGGAAGTTGGGACGCACACCTACCTTTGGTAGAGTTTGCCTACAACAACAGCTACCATTCCATGATCCAGATGCCACCTTATGAAGCGTTGTATGGAAGACGATGTTGATCACCTTTGTTCTGGGACGATGTAGAAAAGTTGAGCATCGGACCTGACTTGGTACAAGATACGGCCGACAAGGTGCGGATCATCCAACAAAAGATGAAGGAAGCACAAGATAGACAAAAGAGCTAGGCGGATATGAAGAGACGTGTGCTCGAATTTGAAGTTGGAGACCATGTGTACTTGAAAGTAAACCCCATCAAGAGTATCCACCGAGTTCGAGCACAAGGAAAGTTGAGCCCACGATATATTGGACCTTTTGAAGTGCTTGAAAGAGTAGGAGATCTTGCATATCGTCTGGCACTCCCTCCTAACCTATCTGGAATTCACAATGTATTCCACATATCAGTTTTACGGAAACATGTGTCAGATCTTACCAGGATTGCAGAACTGGAACCAGTTCGGTTGAAAGAAAATCTCACATACTAGGAGCACCCGATTCAGATCCTAGATCACAAGGTGCAGAAGCTTCAGAACAAGGAGATCAAGTATGTGAAGGTTCTATGAAGAAACCACTCGCATGAGGAAGCAACTTGGGAGGCTGAAAGCGACATACGCCAGAAGTATCCGAGTTTATTCGAAGAATCAGGTATGAACTTCAAGTTTTGAGGACAAAACTTTCTTTAAGGAAGGTAGGTTGTAAAACCCCGAAGTTTCGAATTCAAATTAAAGCTTAAACCCTAACTAGAAGTCAACTGGATTTCTAAAGTCAACAAAACCCTAGTTTACCGTAACCGCTTAGGTCCGGCATTCTTGTTTAAGAAACCCTAAGTGAGTAAGAGAGAGTTTAGTGAGTAGAATAGTTCGTAATTATCCAAGGAAACTTAAAAAGATCAGTTTAGCAAAACCGTGACTCGTTTTGAACCCGATTGGACACAGTTCTTGAAAAACATGTCCCGGGGCTTGGAATAGTAAAAATATTCAGAATATACCGTCAGACTTGTAAACATATAAGATTTTCAAAAATATCGATTTCATAATTTTTGGTAGCTAAAAATATCAGATATCGCATTTGTACGCGTATCTTCTTACTATCGGTACTTAAATTGTCATATCTACTTTACATTACACTATTTACTACTATTCAACACTATTTATTTATCTCTACTTTTTCTTACAATCTACTCTTACAACCCATAGCTCTACTTCTGACACATTTTCTTTTCCAATACAACTTCACATATTTTATATCTTACTTTTAATTAACAAAAATACAAAAAAAAAAAAAATTTCCTCCCCCTTTCCACTCAAATTGCGCCAGCCGCCTTCTCTTCCTCTCCAAATTGTTTTATTTTCAATTTATATAATTAACATAAATTATCTCCCATATTTTTCTATAAATACCCCCTCTTACTTCCAGTTCTTTCACACCTCTTCTACACTAAAGTTACTCTCTAAAAATTCTTTAAGAATTCTCTCTCAAGAAGTTCTCTCTAGTTTAGTTCTTTTAGGTAATTTTTCTTCAAGTCTTCTTCATTTTCATCTACTTAGTATGAGCTTAGTATGTGTTTTCTAAACCATGAAGGTTAAAGAAAGCAACAATAGGTTCATACTTTGTTTTTGTTCATCATCTAATTCCTTTATGTTGCTTTTATATCTAATATATCTATATAGCTATATCTTTTAGAGCATATAAGCTCATTTGTTTTGCAATTTATTTACTTTCCATGCAACTTATTTACTTTCTTGCAATTTATTTACTTTCATATTGTTTTTAAGATGGAATTTCCTCTTAATGGAAGCACGTCTTGCATGTGATATCGAAGCTCCTGCATGACTAAGGTTGTCATTCATTAGCTTTAATATTATATGCAATGGACTGCCATGTTTAAGATACCCTCTAGGGCATGACAGAAGTGGGAGAGAATTATAAAAGAAGGAGAAAGAAGGAAAAAGTAGGAGAGAGTGAGCAAAAGCCAGAAATGAACAGATAGATTAAGAGGTATTTCTCTAAGGGGAAATACGACAATTTAGGAGATTCTTGAGAGAGAAACATTCCATTATAGAGAGAGAATTTAGAGAGAGAGCTGAGTAGATTTTTACGGTTTTATGGTAAATTTTATGCTTCATCGCTTCAGTTCATCAAGGATATCAGTTTTTACTTCTTTATCTTATTATGTGTTTTAATCGTTCCTCTCAAACATTGATTTGTCTTGTTATATTCATGGAGGAGTAATTGATTTTGCTTGGGTTTATGGATCCTTGGGTCTATTTCATCTAATCCTATTGTGCTTATTTTGAATATGTGTTGATTTATTGAATTCAATAGCTTATGCTTAATAGATCTTGAATCTGTATAGTGTGCGATATGAGTTTATGTTTGATTTTGTTAAAATAGGTTGAAAGATCATTTTAATGAATAGATTAAGGCTATTGATGAGATTGCTCATAGTCACTTGAAATAAGGATGATGAAATCTTTTATCGCTTGTTTTAAGATTCATTAGGTTGGTTTAAAACAAATGATTCTTGAACTTTATGCGGGTCTAGGTTGCTAACAACTTGAGAAGAGATTCCAATGATCTAATCTAGGCCTAAAGTTATTACCTTGAGAAAGGCATTGACTTACATTAGTAAATCTAATAGTTCAACAATCAAACACAACTCTTACTGAGAAATTCTCGAGTTACATGAATAGATCTAAGGTGAAGCATGACCCAAGCAACCTTATGAATTGATATATCATAGTTCTTGCATGCTTGCTGTGAGACTTGTTGATACTTATTAGATTAGGCTTAGTTTGGTGCTTAGTTGATAAATTTCTCCCTGTTTTGTTTAGGCTAGATAATAAGAAAAGAGTAAATAGAAGTAATTACTAGCTTTCCTTTGGAATACGACCTAGATCTGTTAACTATACTACTCTGATAGGTGTGCTTGCCTTATTCAGACTATAGTTAGATAAGGATTTAGAAAAAAAGATACAAATTTCAAAACACAGTCTTCGGCCTTCACAGAACAAACTAAGTTTTTTTGGTGTCATTGCAGGGAAATTTCTTAAACTAATATGTAGCATACGTAACAAATTCCTAACATAGTATAAAGAGAGAATTCTTTGGCAAAAGAACTGTTTCTTCTTGCTGAGAAATCTTGAGCTTTCTGGGTAAAATCATTTTAACCCATTATTTGTATTTTTTTGCAACACTTTGAACTTAATTTGTAATATTTTTTATTAATTCCATATTATTTCTTCAAAACTTGTGCTCAATGCTCGCATCCATGGAGAAATAATCTCCTACAGCTTAGGGTTTATGAACCCAAATCATGATTCATGTGATTTCAAATGCACTTTCAAGTAAATAATTTTAGAAAATTTATAAATTCCTACTAATAGAGTTGTGTGCTGGTGTATTTGCATTGTCGAATTCACTAAAGTAAGTTAAAGGCTCTTTCAAGATCAGTAACTCTAGATCTAAACTAGACCATTGGAATCTCTTAATAAGCTATCAACAATCTAGATCCATATAAAGCTTAAGAATCCTTTGTTTCAAAGCTAATCTAATGAATTTAAAAAATAAGTGATAGAAAGTTTCACTATCCCTCTCTCAAGACTATTATGAGCAACTCCATTAATAGCCCTAGATCTATTTAGAAAAATGATCTCTTAATCTATTCAGTTGAAATCAAACATGAATCTAAATGGTGTACTGCATATTTAGTGTCACGAAAATAAGTTCAAGCTACTAATTATAAATACCTAGTCAATGTTTACTTAAAAGCGCATTTGAAATCACATGAATCAAGATTTAGGTTCATAAACCCTAAGCTGTAGGAGATTATTTCTCGATGAATGTAAGCATTAAGCACGAATTCTAAAGAAATAATATATAATTAACAAAGAATATTACAAATTAAGTTCAAAGTCTTGCAAAAAAATACAAATAATGAGTTAAAATAATTTTATGCAGAAAGCTCGAGATTTCTCAACAAGAAACAGTTCTTTTGCCAAAAAATTTTCATAATAATTTAAGGTACTAAGATGATGTAATTAATTCCAACAATATGTAAAGTTCAGATAGATAACTGCAAAATTTGGTGGAATTCAAGTAATTAATTGTAAAAATGAGCAAAGTTTAGGTAAAATAGACAAAATTTAGACATCAAATATGACAATATTCTGTGAACTGTTAATGAAGGAATTGTTGATAGACTATTTTAAACATGGATTTCTAGGCTTATATTGTCACGCCCCATAGGGGTGTCGTAAATGTAACAGTTCGCCACATGCTATATAAGACTCTCGAATTTCTATCCGAACCCTTCGGGAGTCTTGTATAGATGTAAGGCATCCCTTTACAACAATAGAATACTCTATCCAATGGAGTTAAGAAGTTTAATGTGGCATTCATTAGCCATAGATAATAAACCAAAACACATATATATGAATTACAAAGTCTAAGGGGCATTCCCCCGCAAAATAATATTAAGTCTATTACAGTCATCCAGAGTCCTTTAGTTTCCAACAGAAGTCTAAACAAAATCGAAGTACACCTCTAAGGGAAACTCCTAGCTCCAGTACCTGAGCTGTAGCCTGCCTTGGCCTAAGCCAAATGAATTCATGCTGCAACAAGTAGAAACTATAGGGGCGTAAGCTAACTAGCTTAGTGAGTGGAAACTTCCATATCACAATTAAGACAATTCATTCAAGCAAGTGATTATTCAAGCAAGTGAAATGCATCAAACAAATGAGTTCAACAAACATATGACCAGCCGAAAATCATATGTGGATGGAATTACACCCTCCATCCCGGGTTAGCAGATTATCGAAGCTTGTGGTACGATGCCGTTTAAGCTCACGGTTAACTGAATAATATTTTGTTTTATGGATCACGATCAACCAACAATTCGTTTTATAGATCATGATCAACCAACAATTCGTTTTATGGATCACGATCAACCAACAATTCGTTTTGTGGATCACGATCAACCAACAATTCGTTTTATGGATCACGATCAACCAATAATTCGTTTTATGGATCACGATCAACCAACAATTCGTTTTATGGATCACGATTAACCAACAATT
Organism: Combretum micranthum; assembly: GCA_024138025.1. Classification (NCBI taxonomy): domain Eukaryota; kingdom Viridiplantae; phylum Streptophyta; class Magnoliopsida; order Myrtales; family Combretaceae; genus Combretum; species Combretum micranthum. The sequence goes on along the minus strand of JAMXBD010000038.1, from coordinate 941,557 downwards.
CGTTTTATGGATCACGATTAACCAACAAATGCTAATGCTCCATCCCCATCGTGATATGAATGAGTTCAATTATATTTGAAGTCCAATAATCGATTAATCAAATTCTTTTAGGTGGCTAAGCAACATTCGTAGACAATCAATTCTAGCTGATCTCTATACAAGCAATAACTTATCACCCGGCTTCGATATTTTTTAAGTTCAACTTCACATATCAACAGCAGACAATTATAATTCCCAACTAACCCCATCATACATAATCATTCTTTTTATCTTTTCTTAGCAACTAGTTGAACTATCATTACAATCATAAGCAATAATTGAAATCGGAAGTGATACTCACTTAGCCATCGGACACCGGTCTCTTAATAGTAGTATCGGGTGGTAGGGTATCGTTGTTCTCGGGATCACCTACCAAATAAGAATAACCTAATGAGAATTTCATCACTTAACTAATTCAAGCTATGCATCTAAGCTAGACAAAATCGTAATTCTCGCTATTTGTGGAAGTTCCAACTTAAAACGACCATAACTTGGTCATTTTAACTTGGAATTTCACAAATTTTATATCGATTTCTATCTACTTCGAAAGTTCTATCTATTTCTAATATTATTTTCAAGTTTTGAAAACATTAAGGTGACGTAACAGAGGGATCATATCTATTCTGTAACGTTTCCATCTCCGAAAAATTGTTTTGCACTTAATCACAAAGTTCCTAGTTGATGATTCATGTATAGATGGAATATGAATGAATTCCTAATATGAATGACATGTAATGAGTTCAATTCATGCATGATCTTGATGATTTTTTGATAATGAACTTTTAAGAATCCCTAACTATTACAAGACTCCACAATAGACATTTCTTAAAAATCCATTTTTTTTTCCAATTTTGCTTTCCATTAGTATTTTAGGATTTTATTCTTATAATTTACTTGTTATCTAAATAAAAATGAGTCTTTATCATCTATACTATCTAAGACCTTCATTTCTTCATAGAAATTCACATTTTTCACTTTGTAAGTATATTTTCAAATAAGCTTTTCACAAAAATCCGAATTTTGGAAAATTTCATTTCTTGCATATTTCCTATGAGAAAACTTGTTTAATGCACCAAAATTTGAAGCCTTACTATATCTATTGTCTAAGGACTTCATTTAACATATAAAATTTGCAATTTGAGCTTGAACACTAGGTGTTTATGTAGGCATCACTTCAAATTACGAATTTAACAACTTGATCACTAACTCAAAATTTTCTATCTTAATTCCACTACTTATTTTACACATTACTCATGCTTAAACTCATTTAAACTTGTAAAAATCATTCCTTAAAGATACCTATTACATATACCTTTCATTTTTCATGTAAAATATGAGTTTTAAAGTGGTTTCAAGGGTCTTTAAAATAGGTTTAAAAAATCATCCGAATTTTCCACTAGACATTTCTAACAAAAATCTTTTCTTTTCAAGATCCTTGTCTTATTTACATAAAGATCTATCACTTAACACATTTATATATATGAAAAGCTAAACTTTTATGATCATAAATGCATGCAAGCTCAAAATAACTACATGAACATAAATGTCAATGAAAATATGTGTGTCCAAACACTAGATCTACCACTTATAGTGCATGAACATGAGTTTAATGACATGAACATAAACTTTCATGCAAGATCTCTACTTTACTTGCATGAACATAATATTATTTCAACAAAACTCCTTTAGACACAAGATCTACTTCTTGTGATGGCTTGATATTCTTGTATGAGGGTTTTCTTGTCCCTAGCATATGCTCATTGGGATCTAAAGTGGAAAACACACAAGAAAAGTCTTTCCATTACAAGATTTGGTAATAACAAAGCTTGGAATCATCACATATATGGAGATTTGGAGTAGAAAAGGAGATGAAATGAAGTTGTGAAGGGGTGTGTGTGTGTGTGTGTGTGTGTCACGGCAACAACAACAGGAGGAGGAGAGAGTTTTCAACCTTTGTAAAAATTTTGAATGTGTGAAAATGAGGAGAGAGAGAGAGAAAATAAGCTTATATATTAAAGGAATTAGGGTTTAATTGAATAAAAGAAGTAAAAATAAAACAAAATAGAGGGGAAATGGGGAGGGGGTGCGCCGGCCAAGTGAGTGAGGGAGAGAGAGATATTTGATTTTGATAAAATTTGTAATTTAAGTAATAAAATGTAATAATTGTAATAATTAATTAGGAAACAAAATTTCTTGGAAAAGAAAATTATAATGAGTAGTTGTAAGGATGTAAGAATAGGGTATGGGTAGTGTGTATTGTAGGTTGTACTTGTGAATAGTAGACAAGACATCTACTTTACCGGTTGTAAAGAAGATACGGGAAAAGGCTATAACTATAATTTTTATAGCCCGGAAAATTATAAAATTTATATTTTTGAAATCCTTATAAAATTTCAGTTCTAATGAATATTCCAGAATATTTTTCTGAGTTTCTGGTCCCGGGGCACGTTTTTCCGTAATTGAGCTCGGGAAGGCCCAAAATAGGAATTTTTCCGAATTTAGAACTTTCTAAGGTTTAAAATATACTTTAAAATAATAATTCATATTCATATACTTTATAAAAGTTATTTTGTTATGAAACCGAAGGGAAGCCGGATTTAGGGTTTCTAAGCTTCTCTCACTAAGCTTAAACTGGACTGGATTAGGGTTTTGCTTTTCGATCCCCAGAGTTTATTTGACTACTAAGAATATCGGGGTTTACATATATAAACCTATTTAGGTCTTAGGCTGAGTGCTTTAGGCTCTCGACCTATTTTGGGACCATGGAACAGGTTCCAAGAGTCTGACCAAGCTATCAAAATGATAACAACGTAGTCACTCCTTTTACACCATTAAGAGATATGCTTTAATAATATATTTGGGTACTTTTACCTGATATGTTGGGATGTATTTACCTATTATGATGAGCCACTTTCCTTATGAATGTGACCTCAATCCTTATATATCAGCCTTTCAAGAGCTTCTACGGTCTTATTAATGGGACCATCCAATCAATTATCTAATCATTAAAATAAATATAGTAATTAGAATATTAATTATTTTAGTAGTTTAATCATGGTTGGGTATGGTGTGAGCCATTAAACAGTCGATGAGACTAGTTCTATCAAAATTAATGAAGGAATAATAGAATTTCCCTAGGCTTTCTATCCTTTGATATAACTATCTACATTCATTTCAGCTCTTGTTGTTACTCTGTCAATTTACTTCCAATCTTCCATGGACTATTCACTTAAGTATTGGATTAGCTGCACCAAACAACCTCAGTACCCCTTAACTTATCTCTATTTTGCAGGCGTAAATACTCTCTCAAGACCCCAATCACCTTAAGACCTTTATCATTAGAATTAAATTACCAATAGAAGTGCTCTTAGTGTTTATTAGAGAAATAATATAACACGGTAAAAGTGCACGCAAACATAAAAAACGATATTTGATAATAACTTAAAAAAATTAAACAATTAATTACAATACTAGGACTCACTAACAAGAAAAGAATTTTATCAACTAGTTAACATTTACACTTATTAACGCATAAGGGAAGGATTTTGTACCTTTTAATGTATAAGTGTAGTTTTTTCTTCTTCTTCCTCTTCTTTGTTTTTTTTTTTTTATATAAGCAATTGTACTAAATAGAAGAGTTCATAAGAATTATCATGTGGAATGGATAAGAATAGTATAAATACTTTAGATTAATACCAAGATTTAATCAAATTATCTTAATTTTAAATATACTATATAAATCTTATATATGTCAAACCTTTTTTTTTTTTTTTTGTTTTAAGTGAGTCATGTCCTCCATTATTGTGTTAATGCATTATAAATTTGTTACATATAATCACAAAGCTTGAACTATACTAATTATCCATAAATATTCTCCTTCTCCATTCCATAAAATGTATGTATTACAATATTTACCCAACATAATGTAGAGTGGGTGTTGGTTATCAGTTGAAGTAAGTTATCTTAGTAGGCTAAGATCCATCATTAGGTGCTATTGTCTAGCTTGAACTTGGGAAAAATGGCTCTTGAAACAAGAAACACGAATCTTAATGAGCAATTGGAGAAAATGCAAAACAATTTACATCAAGAATTTGATAAGATATTAGTTACATTCATGGCGGAAGTGAAGCAAACTATTTCTGCTAATTTGATGAATAATACCCTTGGTAATACTCAACAATCGAATACAGTTCTTCGAGAGTCATCATGTTCCTCAATTTCTATGGCTAATTCCACTCTCGAAGGAATTCAACGTGAGATACCCAAGTTTAATAGAGTAGATAACATATGATGGATTTTCAAGACTAAAAAATTCTTTAACTTTCATAAAGTTTTAAAAGGAGAGTGTATTGCCATTACTGCCTTTGCATTTGAAGAAAAAGCTATAGAATGGTACCAGTGGATGGAGAATAATTATTGTCACGCCCCAAAGGGTACCCTAAATGCGACAGTCTGCCACACTCGATATCTAAACTCAAGTATGATAACCTTAGTCATTCCATGAGTTTAAACACTGGGTGTAAGGCTCACGTTCAACATACAAAGAACCATACTTTGAATCGAAATAGCTTAAGAAGACATTCATAGTGATAAGAATATAAATCATAATAGATAAAACCAAATTAATCTATTACAATAGATCTAAGGGGCATAACCCCGTCAAAATATAAAGAGTCCTTAGTTTTGCAAAAGTCTCTTACAACACCATGTAAATAAAATTAAGGAGGTTTAACTAGAAGTCTATGCCTAACGTCTAGGTCCCAACTTCTTCAAAAAGCTCCTTAAATTCCAAAAGATATACCTGCGAAAAGTGGCTTCTCAGAGATAGCCACAAATAATCATACTGCAACAGAAAACTATAGGGGTATAAGCGGAAAGCTTAGTGAGTTTCACCTCCAAAATTAAATACTTCAACAAGCAATATATCAAGCAAGTTATATTAACAACCATATGAAATGCACAAACATGTGAGCACACAATACATAAAACTTTCTGGGAGTCCTATGTTGAATGGATTTACGCCCTCCATTCGAGGTTAGGTGTTTCAGGTCTATACGACCATAGATTTTAATTTTTCTCATTTACATTATGGTCGATTCAGGTACCCATCCATACATAATTGTGTAGTTGATACAAGTGCCTACACCACTACCATTTCAATTTCCGTCATTACACCAACATTCGAGTTTACATGCCCCTCATTGCCCAGCTATTATGCCTTCTTCCCACAAAGGTATAATAACAAATGCAATGTGACTCAACATATGGTATGCATGGTCAATTTGATTATAAGATCATGGCATATTAATCAACAATTTATGGGCAATCATAGATATTGCAGACACTTCAATTCTATACTAAATCATACAAAGATTTACAATAAGTCCATTTTGATATTCTTACCATCAATTCAATCAAATAGGATTCACATGCACAATCCAATTTTGTCTTGCCCTAAATCTAATGCCACTATCATTACAATCACAATCATAAGCATATAATTTAAATATAGTGAACTCACTTTGCCATGGCACGAAAAAATCCACTTAATCGTAATAGTTCTCAGGAAGGTCTAATCCATCTCCCAAGTCTCCTAATCAAAAGAAATAACTCCAATGCGTATTCCTATGAAGTTTGAGTGAACTTATAAATTCTATTATAATAAGTTTGTCAAAGTTCATCTAAGAGGAAATTCCAACTTAAAACGACCTTAACTTGGTCATTTTTAATGTTGTTTTCATCCAACAAGATCATTTGGTCCACGAACAGTAGGGTACAGAATGTTATACGAAATTCCCAACCCACAAATCAATTTCTAATTTTAATCCAAGCATCATTCCAAAGCTTTGATAGATACTTAGCTATCATTATATCTTGAAAGACCCTTTTATATACATATTTAACTCAATATCATGCATGATTCATGGAGGTTGGTCAATCTATCTCTTCATGTACTTAGACAATGCTCTATAAAATGTGTAATACACTATTTTTTTATCTTTGTTTCTACCAAGTGCTTTATCTGTACATGTAATATCTATAAGCTATTATCATGAATGTCATAAGATGAGCTATCTATATGTATATCCTCAATTATATATGATATCAAGAATTCTTTTAGAAAACTTTTGCTTTGCAAAACTTTTGAAATCTCTAGACTTAAAAAAACTAGTTTTATTTCTTGCAAAATCACACTTACTTTTGTCAAAACTCAACCTTAATGACCTATATGCCTATCACCTTCATTATTTTAATAAAATTCTTCATTTTGGAGTTGGAAAATAGATGTTTAAATAGGGGGTTTATCTAGTTGTGAATTTTACAAAATTTTTAAGGAATGAAAACATTGTTAAATCTATGTTTTGAAACCTTTACTTATTTTAGGATTATACTTTGATAAATTTCATTTATCCTTATCAAAATTAGGCCTTTATTACATGTATTCCCTAAAACTTCTATTTTTCCATAAAAATCCTCATTTTGGCATTTGGAAATAGGTGTTTATGAGGTAATTTTCAAATCCGAATTTTGAAATTTATATTTGTTTTTTTTTTGGTAAAACTCGTTTAATCTTTCAAAAACTATCTCCTAATCAAACCTACTCTTTAATGCTTCCATTTCTTTAATAAAAATCTTGTTTTGGGGTTGAAAAATAGGTTTTCATATATCTAGCTTTCCTTATTACGAATTTTAAGTTTGTTGTTGGAATTGAAACATAACTTTTGCAAACTTTTCCTTGTTTTGAAAATGGTCCTTAATAGATCCAAGATTTACTCATCAAATCGCTTATTTATGATACCTATTCCTTAGGCCTTTCATTTTTAATGTAAAATACTCATTTTCAAGTTGAAAAATAGCTTTTCTAAATATGGTTCTTTTTTTATCCGAATTTCAAAAATCCATTTTTTGTTGAAACCAAAATAGATCTCAAGCTTTCTAACATTTTCCCACTATTATTGTGTTACTACAAGTTCTTTATGTACATAAAACAAGCTCCTAAGGTATTTATGAACTGAAAACAACTAGATCTAGTTTACTATACTAGTCACAAATGCAAATGCACTATGATCATTATGTAGATATAGTTAAATGATGAATACAAGTGCAAAACATTAGTAATGGCATCATAACTTAATAATAAAGCAAAATAATAGCAAAACAACATAAATAACAAGATCTACAACATTGTAATGGCAAGGATCTCATGTTCCGGTGTTTCCACATCCCTAGTATAAAGCTCATGAGGATTTTTGAGTGGAATCACACATGAATGATCTTGCCATTACATGTTTTTAAGGTGATGGGGTGTAGATCTATTACATATTAGATGTGTGGAGTAAGAAATATAGAAGGAAAAAAACAAGTATGTGTGTGTGTGTATAGAGGGAGGGTGTATCACGGCAAAGGAGGAGAGGGGGAGAGAGTTTTGTAAAATTTTTCCAAAAGAGAAAATGAGGAAAGAAAGAAAATGAAATGATGAAGGCATAAAAGGGTTTATATAGGGAAATGGATTAGGGTTTATGATAGTAATCTAACCATGCAAGAAACCAGATCAAGTTCTCAAGTTCAAATCAAGGAATTAAAGAGTTTGTTACTAGGAATTCCATCGGATAACAAGGAGATCGACAAGAGAATGAACCAAAAGGACCTCGGGATCATTATGGAAGATGGAATCAAGCTAAGCGGAGCAATTCAAAGGAAACTGGCTCTGAAAGCTTAAAGGCCGGCAGCATTAAATGGCAGTTACATTGTTTTAATGCGTTGAATGACAGTTACATTGTTTTAATTAGATATAGCAAGTTCTTATTTTCATAATTATTAGTCTTTATTATCTTTTTAGTCTTTATTGTCATTAATTACGTCTTGTCTTTAATTTCATATTTATTAGTCTTTATTATCAGTAGATTCCTTTCAAATTAAGATAATTAGATATAGAACGTCCTTTTGTCATTAATTAGGTCTTTTAGGGAACTATTATAAATACCCCCTTTGTATTGAGACTCATCAGCCTTTGGTCATTTGATATTATATTATTAAGAGATTTTCTCTTGTTTACTCTTATCAATCTATTGCTTAGATTGTGGCGAGTTTCTAATCTTATCAATCTTTTAGATTGTGGCGATTAAATCGATCTTTTCAATCTCTTACAGATTGTGGTGATTAAACCATTCATCTTTCTTATGAATAATATCAAGAGAGATCGAGTGTAGTTTGGGTTGGTTGTGGTGAGTCATATTCGTAGCGAGCACTGTCCATATCATTTAATTTTCTTTGCATCCTAAACATAAAAACCCTTAAAAAAGATCATCTTTATGGTATTTGATTATTTGATTGAGAGATCTGCTGCGTACCTAATTCGAGATAACCGTGCCTTGCATTTTAGGCACATCAGTTTGTGTGTTAAATAAATCAAAGAAAAATAAAACAAATAGAGAGAGGGAGAGAGAGCATGGGGCACTGGTTTTGGGGTTAAAGGGGGAGAGAGAGAGATGTTTGTTTTGTGTTGTGTAAGATTCAAATTTAAATAAATAATTTAAGTAGTAAAAGTTGTATTGGAAAAGTAATTATAAGGAAAATGATGAAATATTGTAAGAATAGGTTGTAAGGATGTAAGAATAGGGTATGGGTGGTTGTACTTGATGAATAGTATGATAGAAATCAAAAAGTAGGTTAGACAATTAAAGTACCGGTAGTGAAGAAAATACGATAAAAATTATATAACTGTAACTTTTATAACCTGAAAAATTATATAACTAATATATTTGGAAACCTTATGAAATTATGAATCTAACGGTACTAATAACATATTTTTAATATCTTGAGCCCCGAGACAAGCTTTTCAAAGTCTGTATCCGATCGGATTCGAAATAGGTCAAAAATTTACTAATCTGATATTTTTAAGCATCTTAATATTATTACGAACTAATCTATACTCTTCAATCATATTTCGACTCTTTGGTTTAAGAACACAAGGTTGCCGGATCTAAATTGCTAGGGTTTCCTAGGAATTTATTGACTTAGGGCTTCCGGTTGATTTTTCGGTTTAGGGTTTAAGCTCAAATTTACTCTAAAAATTAGGGGTTTACAATTACAACCTTTCTACATAGCGATTGTTCAAGAAAGCTATTGAAGAACATTTTGGCCCTTCCATTTATGATGATGTACAAGGTCAATTGTCTAAGTTGATGCAAATAACTTTTGTAGATGAATATTAGTCTCAATTTAAGACACTTTCAAATAGTATAGTAGGTCTTCTAGATAGCTTCTTGCTCAATTGTTTCATTTCAAGTCTTAAACCCTACTTAAAACGTGAAATCCAAATAGCACGGTTAGTGGATTTGCTACAGGCCATTTACTTAACAAAGTTACATGAAGCTAAGTACGTTGACCATACTTCTTTCAAACCCTTTCATTCTTCTTTCGTAACCAAACCTTCTTTGTCTACCCTTCAATTTTATAAACCCCGAATTCATTCTTCCAATAACCAAAACACTCAATCGACGGATAACATTCTTTACCCATCAAGAAACTATCCATTGCCAAGATGGCTGGAATAAGAGAAAAAGACTTACGTTATAATTGCAATGAAAAGTTTCATAAATATCATAAATGTAAGGCTTGTTTCTTACTATTGGTGAGTGATCATAACTTTTATCATTTTGCGCATGATGGTGTTGCTCTATAGCAGTATGATGATCAAGATGAACAATTGATTTCAACGAATGATGCTACTATTAGTTTTCATGCTTTATTCGATATGTCCATACCAAACACACTTCGATTTCAAGGTACCATTAAGAATAAAATGTTTTCCACTATTGTTGATAGTGGTAGCATACATAATTTTTTGCAAACAAAGATAGTTAAACCTTTAAATTTGCTTGTTATGCATGCTCTAACATTTAATATCATGATAGGACACGCTAGTAAGATGGTGTGTAATAGAAATGTGTAAACATACTTGTAATAATTAAAGGAAATGAATTTATCATGACTTTCTTTGTATTGCCAATCCAAAGGGTTGAAATTGTATTAGGGGTTTAGTGGTTGCAAAGTTTGGGTCTTATTACTATAGATTATGGTGCTTTGTTAATATCTTTTGTGCATAATGGTAGATGGGTGTCTTTCAAAGGAGACTCAACATCACTTCAACATGTGTCCAATCATCAGTTACATCGAATGGTTCAAACTGATACAATAGTATCATTTTATCAATTGGTGGCTAACCTCTTGGAGACATCATTGAGTACTACATGCAATACTCCTTTTGAGGATGTAATAGGTAGATTCTTTAGTTTCTTTGAGATACTCACGTCATTACCACCCTATAGACAAATCTAGCACATAATTCATTTGCAACATGGCGTTCCAGCTGTCAATGTAAAACCATACAAGTTCTCATATTTTCAAAAAAATGAAATTGAAAAAAAATTCAAGGATATGTTGGATCAAGGCATTATTCATAACAGCGTTAGTCCTTTTTCATCTCCAATGTTACTATCAAAGAAAAAGGATGGAATGTGGCATTTTTGTATGAATTATAGTTGGATCAAAGAATTATTCGATTAGGAAAAAAATTTAAATTATATTATAATTATACACAACTAACTGCTATGTTAATAAAGGAATAAGAAATTAATGCACAAAGAAAATAACTATACTTTTACCTTATAAATATAACTAATGGAGTAAATTTGGTTTATCTTATTTAGGCAGCACAATGAAAGCTAACCTTTAATTTAGACCTTAAACTTAGTGTTGTAATCCTCTGAAAATTTTCATAATTTCTAGAAAATAATCATAGAAGTCGGAAACTAAAAACTGAAACCGTGAAAATAAACCCAAGTTAAAAACTAAAATTCTATAATAACATGAAAATTTTTAGTCTTGAGAAAATGAGAACCCTCAAAACAAAATATAAAATACAACTATCGATTGATTTGACATCTGTACATAAATCAAATCATCTATCCGATTTCTAACATGCAAATCAAGACAATATATCCAAATAATGCTCGACAATGAAATACCAAGATCTTAATTCCTTCGGTGAATTTTAGAATCAAAATTTTCAATTTTCATCAAAAGTCAAACTAAGTCAACCCATAACTTAGACTCGGTTAAACGATTCTGAGAACTGAAAACTATTAAATAATCACAAATAAACCATAGACGTCAAACTAAAAATATAATACGGGTAAAACTCCAAAATTTTATGATCTTACGAATAACTCAATAAAACCAAAAGTCAAACCGGGACCCTAAAAGTCAACAAAGGTTACAACAAATCCTAGTGTTTAAGATCTAGGAATCTCACACTCTTAAACCCTAAACAATGAAATGAAAATAATTGTTGAGAATAGTTTATAATAATATAGGGAAGCTTAAAAATATCAGATTCGTGAATTTCTAGTAGCATTCGGATCCGAACGGGATCAGTTTTCAAAAATCGTGCCTCGGTACACCGAATGGCAAAAATATTCTATTAATACCAATAGACTCGTAAAAATATAAGGTTTTCAAAAATATCAGTTTTAGAATTTTTCGGTAACTAAAAATTACAGATATCGCATTTATACATGTATTTTTATTACTACCGATATTTTAATTGTCTAGTTTACTATTCATAGTACTTTTCTACTATTCATTACTATTCCTCTTTCTCTACTTTTTCTACTACCTATTTTTACACCTACATACCTATTTCTTACAATTTTCTTTTCTTATAAAAATTCTACACCACATATTATTAAACTTCTCTTACACTTTTCTTCCAAATTTTTTTTTTCACTTTTCTCTCTCTCTTTTCAAGATTTTCGTCCACCCCTCTCTCTCTCTCTCACTCTTCATGCTTATTTAATTTCTTTTTCAATTATTTTAATTACATCTTTCTTTCACACAACTCATTCTACTACCAAAACTCTCTTTCACCAAATACTTACAAAATTTCTCTCTATACACAATCCAACTACCATTTCTCAATAACCACATAACCATACATTCACTACCATCTCCATGCCACGTAAACACTTTAGGCAAAATTTCTTCCAACCATTTAGTTTATCCATGTCATATAACTTAACATGACTATGGTGTTGTTTTAAAACTCACATGAGTAGTAAAAACAACAACATATTCATGTTTTGTTCTTGCACATGAGAATCTTATTTATTGTCTTGACATTATATATGTTGTTATTATTATGCTAACTTCTTATTCATATCTAACTAAATATATTTATGTATTTTTATATAATCTTTAGAGTATATAAGCTCACTTGTTATTTATTTAATTTCATGCTTTGCAATTTATTTCTTTCATGCTATTTTTAAGACTAGTCTTTCTAGTCTTAGACTTGTCCATATCAAGTCAAAACAATCTTTTCTTTATTTTCTTTATTCTTTTTGGGACTAGTCTATTCTTAGCCCGGGATACCTTGATGAAGCTAAGGCTCCTAATACTTGACTTAAATACCTTGATGAATCTAAGGTTCCCAATACTTGATATTTTTATTATCTTGCTTATTATTATTTGTTTCTAGTATTTTTCTCATATTCTTATTATTTTACATGCTCATAATACATGCATCTACATAATGATATTGTCTCAATTAAAAATAAAAGTAGAATTTTACTATATTAAAGGAACTTGAAACTAAATTTTTTGTTATGTGAATTGTTATTAAATAATGGAGATTATTGTCAACAACATAAAAATAGAGTAATACAAGTTTTGTCAAAATTTTCTCAAATAACAAAGATAGCTTTACCAAGGAAATATAAGAAATAAATACTTTCTTTTTATAATATGATAACCTAAGTTTTAGTAAAATAATTTGTTAGTTTTCAAAGTTTTCACAAAAAGCTTAAGATTAAACTCTTTTCAACTCCATAACAAAACTAAGAAGCAAACTAATTTTCAAAGTTAAGATAAAAATCAACCTGTAAAGTTATAAACCCACTTAGGAAAATAATGATTTTCAAGAAGAAACTTATTTTCAAAGAATATAAATATGATAAGATCAAAAACAAATGATTTTACCAATAAAGAGGATTCTTTTCAAATAAAATTTGTAGAGGAAATAAAAGACTAAGTTTTAGAAAACAAGAACTTACATTTTAAACGAGAAATATAAAAAGAAAAGACTCATTTTCTAAAAAACATTCTAAATGCATATTTATAAATAGGTTATTAACAACTTAATAGACTTTTGATAATTTTGATCTTTTATCACTAGAAGTAGAAACTATAAAAGACCAAAGTTAAAGGAAAATTTACTTGTTTTGGAAAAAAGACGAGGAAAATAAAATAAGAATGTACTCATTCATAATAACCTAGGAAAATATAAAGTTTCTTCAAAATACTTGAAAAGAAGTTTATCAAGTTAAGTTTTAAACACTTTAAAATGAATTATTTTATGAAATAAATTATTGAGACACTACCATTAGAATTTTTGCATATAAAGTGAGCTTATCTATATACTCAAAGGATTTATCAATCATATATATATATATATATCTATATTTTTATCAAAGAATTTTTTGAATGAAGTTGAGTTGGAAAATTATTTCACAAAATCTAGAGATATTCATTTTAAATCTGTACCCTACATTTTTGGAACCCAAATGACTTTATAAGACAAAAATAACCTTAGAAATGGATAAATCTTTTCGAATAGATAGAAAATGATATATTATATGCGAAATCGCGAGTTAAAATGAGCAAGTTATGACCATTTTAAATGGGAATTTCCTTCTATACGATTTTGACAAACATAGTGAAATAGAATTAGAAAATTTAAGTTGAATTTCTACGAAATACTCATCCCAGATATTTCTTTTTGTTTAGGTGGCAAATGATACGATTACCTTCCATGAGGATTGCTACGACTAAGAAGATTGCAAAATGAACGAGTGAGTTATTCCTCTTAAATTCATTACCTTGCTTGTGTTTGTAAAGTAGTTGCATTAGCATACAAAGAAAAGATAAAAACGGATATGTATGGGGAATTCAGGGATATGTATATATGTGATTCTATGCTTATGTGTGGAATAAGAATTAAGAATATCGTAGCTTCAAATTTCCTGTTTAAGTATTTTGTTTATTTACTTATATGATTACTTATCGCTTATCAAATTGATTGATCGCCCCCTAAATAAACCTTAATAAGGTTTGGCTTACAAAAAAATAAAATGCTCACGCATAGCATCCATCGAGTCCCATCTCTTTTAGAAGGCTGCTACTCCTACGCGTAGAGTTGGATTGGCTGTTATCGTGGTGGGACACGGGCTAAGTTCCTTCCTGGAGAATCCAAATCGCTCGGGAATGCGACTCTAGGTTCGGAGTCGAGCCAACTGAACGCTTTGAGGAGGGACCTGGGTTCTATTAGTGAAAGGTCGAGGATCTTCATCACCGATTCCCTAACCTTTGATACGAAGAGGTAAATCCGTTCTATATATGGTTTCCGGATAATTATATATATCTGTGTAATCACGTGATTGTTGCATTGTATGCATAACATATGTGTGAAAATTTAAATGAACTTGTTTGAAACCATGGTGCGAATGTTAAGTAATACCTCACTAAGCTATTTGTAAGCTTATACCCCATAGATTTTGTTAAAACAGGTATACCGGTGGCTTAAATCGAAGATCATAACATTAAAGAAGTCATGGAAAGATGTTAAACTTTTATGAAGATAATGGGAACATAGGATGAAGTTACTTGTAAGGTCCCTTATATGTAATGTATGTTATGTTAGTGTTTTTGAAAAATTTCTAAGAAGTGCATTTATTTTTTCTTGAAGATAATAGAGGGATATGCCCTTAAGAATTATAATTTACCATGTTCATATTTTATGATAATTATTTTTTTTTCCTTGTTACTTAATCATTATCAATATAAATTGCGCTACTCCGATGTGTTCCCTTGTTTGTGACGTATGCCTTGTACATGATATAGAAGCCTTTGCGTGACTGGGGTAGTCATTCTTAAACTTTAGTATTGTGTACGACGGACTACCACGTTTAGGGTACCCATCAGGGCATGACAAGTGTAATAGTTGATAGAAAAATAACAAATATTATAATAAAAATTGTGCAATTAATTACACTCTACTTTCTAGGCTAACAAATTGGATCAAAGAACTTCTTGCACATACAACTTGACTCTCATATGCAAACATAAAAATATAGCTAAATTCCAAAAGCATATAATACAAGGGAAGGAAAATTCTATGGTTCATGATAATTAAAAAGGGATCGATATTGTTAAATAATTGAATGAATGAGATCTATATTTAGTTATTATTAGACCATTAAAATATATTTTATATTAATTTTTATAATCAATTTAATAGTAAAATACAAGTCCATCATGTTCCCATAAACCCAAACTGTCACGCCCCAAGGGTACCCTAGTAGAAGTAGACAAGTCTCACCTGAATACTATCACTAGATTACCTTCGGAGAGTGACATGTTTTCCAAAATAATAGGATCTTTTAGTTGCTTCAATAAGAAATGATAAATACATGTAAGAAATAAATTAGTAAATAATTGCTATCTTAATAATAAAATATCATAGATTATTACAAACCATATAGTCTTCTTGTAGTTCTCTACATACATAGCAGATAAGATAACACTAGCTAATCCAATTCAGGAAAATATAAACCATTAATCCCTAAAAGAACCATAGGTTTCCATCTCTTAAGCCCTTACCGGAGCTATGTTTCTGGAAGTAACTAACCAAGGTCGAAGCGCAAACCTGAAAAGACTGTTGGAGTATGAGCAAAACCACGGCTTAGTGAATAACCAGATATATTACACATCAAACAAGTTATTAACAAATCGTATGTAATGCAATCACTCAAACATATACTCAGATACAAGCTTGGATGATCTAGAATCCAAACAGGAAAAAGATTTACAACCTCTTTTTAGGGTTAAAGAACATTTACTTTATGACCCACATGCCCAAGAGAGACTAAGTTTACAGGAAAATCAATGATTTCTCGTGTTAGAGTTATCACTTTAAATTTAATAACAGTTTTAACTGACCGTTTCCTGTATCCATCCTTAGAAACTCCCTAAGTATTAATCATTTCCAAACGATAATAGGGGCGGCGTTCTTCATTGCCACTTAGTTCCCATAGAACCAACGGAACAAAGAAAACCTTGGAAGAACTAACACTTTAGAAAAACCAAGCATTAATAGAGAACCGAAATATTAATATGTAGCAAGCTATCACCCGTTTGTATATGTAATAATTCAGTACGTGCAATGCATGACCAGTTTATTTTAGTAAGTCAATAATTCTTATTCAATTTCATGGTGGTCATATATTATACACAATCATCATCATACTATTTCACATCATCATACCATTGTATTATCACTTTTGTAATGGTAGATTAGCAATCATACAATTAGGTCACAATACATTTCCATCAAAATATTCATATTATTATTATCTTTGCAATACATATTCAGCTAATTACAAGCACAAACAGTATAATATGACTGAATTACTCACTTGCTCATGGTGACTTAATCGTAGTAATCTGCTGGAAGGTCCTCTATGGTATCAAAGTCACCTATTAAGATGAATAAAATATTCATCAATATAATATAGATTATATGACTAAACTCCTATATGTGTCTAGTGTCCTAAATTGATATTTGGCTTGGTTTTTATTACTTATTTTGGTTCTTTAATGGTCTTATGAAAACAATTATAAATTCATCTTTATTTTCTTGTAGCTTGCCTTAGTCTTACTTGATATTTATATACACATATCTGGTATTTGAAAAATTGATATTTATCAAGCTTTTGTAGTTAATTAACACTACTTTTACGTTATTCTTAATTTGACTTATTATAGCAACTCATATTTGTTTACTATTTCTTAGTGTCGTCGTGTTTCTCTTAATCTGTTTCACATAATTATCTTTTCATTTTT
This sequence comes from Combretum micranthum, assembly GCA_024138025.1. Lineage (NCBI taxonomy): Eukaryota > Viridiplantae > Streptophyta > Magnoliopsida > Myrtales > Combretaceae > Combretum > Combretum micranthum. The sequence goes on along the minus strand of JAMXBD010000038.1, from coordinate 924,556 downwards.
AGAAATCACATTATTCGTAAATTTAGCTCACTTCAATTTCCATTCTTACCTATTTATCTATATAAAACAAATATTTGATGATTATAGTTGTTAATAACACTTAATATTTCCCTATAATTCTAGGGTTTTAGAAGCTATCAAATATTAAACATATTGTTATTTTAAGTATTTGTGTTTATTTAATTTCTTAGTAAATTCTGTTTTGACATAAATATACATATATAATATGTTTATTAGTATTTATTATATATATATATATATATTTTTTCTATTCATGTAATACAAACTTCTCGTAGGAAAAACATGGCTGTACGCCCGCTCCAACGTTGCCGGTATTGAAACCCAGATGCCGACGTTCTTAATTTTTACATTTTATTTTGTATCAGGTTACACTGGATTGTAAACCACCAGCTTTACCACGTACACCGGACCATATGCTACCGGCATATAATCCCAGTTAGCCAACGTTTGTTTATTTTACGTAAGAATAAGTTTTACGTAGCTTCTGTTCCAGTATAAGCCGTCTCTACATCGTCGACCTACCTCTCATAAGCCGCTGGCGTTCAACGTTTACACTACCGGCTTAGGGACAGTGTTGACACTGTTTATCATCTTCTCCGATGAAACAGTTCATATTTCTTCAATTTTCTATGTCATAAACATTCTCAAACCATTCCTAAGTGTTCCTATGTGATATATATATAATATATATATACATACATACATACATCAACTCATAACACATCTACATGTATTTGATCTTTAATTTTCAAATTTGGAAAAATGCAACTAGGGTTTTTGCAAGTTTTACCTTTTTTATCCAAATTTGGATGTTCTAAACTCCACTCCAAAGCTTGTTTCGATCCTAAGATAGCCACAAACATTATTTAGAACAAAGTTTGACACTTAAACTAGCTAAAAATGAATTCAACCTTACCTTAACTCTTGTTTCCAAGTTTTTAGTTAAGCTTTAATGGAGGTTGAGTTTGTGGTTATGTTGTGATCGGTTTTGGTGTTTGTTTTGGACAAAAATAGTGTAGTTTGGGTGTTGTTTTAGCTACTGAGTTGGAGTGTTTGTTTGTATTATATAATGTTCTTTGTTTGTGCGTATATTATTAAGTGTTATATAGACAAAATGGAGGAGAAGAGAGGGTCGGTTGCTACGATTTTTCCTTCAGCAATTTGCCAAAATTGTAGCTGTTTTGTGCTGCATTAATTAGCTTATACTCTTGATTGAATTTGATTGGCTTGTGAGTGTGTTTTGTTGACAAATTTGAACACTTTGTAGACAAAGAAAAGAAGAAATCAACTGTGCATATTTTTTAGGATCCTCAGCCATAATTCTCTCCCATTTGCACCGAATATTAGAGAAAATAATATATAATAATATTTATTTAGTTAATTATCTTAGTTTTAGGATAGTTTAATAAGTTAAACAGGTACAAATATAACAATTATTTGAGAGTTTTTTTCAAAAAAATATTTTTATAGGATTCTACAAAATGCTTAGGTTATCAAACGATACCAATTTAAGTTTTAAATTTACGAGATTAATTATTTTTAAAATTTTATCTCCCGCGATTAAGGTTTCCTAATAGTAGCTTAAGAATTTACTAACTAGAATAATGGTGTGATTCAATTATTTATTTGAAGTCCAGATCTTTAGTTATACATGTGTTTATGTTTTTATTGTGTATTTATAATCCTAACGGTTTATCTTTAGGTTATCGTTTCCCATCTATAAGCGTAGTTGGTTAACTACTCGATATCGCTTTTGATATATAAGCTAAATTATCTATATATCTTTAGTTTTTGATACTTACTAAGAAATCTTATTAGTAGTGTTTAATACTATCTAGGAATCTTGAATTTAGGGTTTAAATCCATATATAGATTCATTACTATTTATTGTTCTAGTCTCAAATCATTATTGAGTTCAATAGTAGTCATTTAATCTCTATATCTATATTTTTCTATCAATTCTATTTGTAAGACAAGTTTCGGGGTTTGGAAATATGGGTTCCCTTCAATCATATTTTGAATTATCAGTTCAAGATATGAAATCTTGTTTTTGGTATCAATTAGGGCTAAATAAGTTCTTTATTCGGCTTTTATATCTTAACCCAGCCAAATTCAAGTCATTGATCTATTCTTAGGTTTTTTTATTGGATCTTAAGTTTACTAACTAGTTCATACATTCTATTTTAGAGTCGTGTACTAATGTGGAAAATTTTCGGGGTTTAAACAAACATATTCTAAAGATTTCAACCATAAAAATGGTGTTGTTTTTGTTAAGAAAAATGAAAACTTTTACATGACTTTTGAATAAAAAATGGAAATGCATATCATAATAGTAACATTATCTCAAATAATTTTAAGTGGAATGTACACATCTCATTTGGTTCACTAGAATCAAATAGGACCGAAAGGGCATGGCAATTTCTTTCTTTTATGATCAGGGATTTTTTTGGAAAAAAAATGTTTTTTATAAGGAATAACAATTCTTCTAGTGAAGAAAAGGAATCGGGATTCTTTATTTATTTCATGTTCCATGGAAATAGACATTCTTTGTGATAAAATTTTTTACAAACCAAACAAGAAAATAACTATTTAGCGATAATAAAGACAGAATATCAATTTCATTCTTATCAATCAAATGTAACGTTAAAGTTTTCGGTTTAATAAACTTTTGAATTCCAATGTTTGGATATATTGTGGCATACCAATACAATACTAAAGAAAGCACCAAAATAAACACTAATAAAATTGAACTAAGGGATAATATTATAAAATGATATATGAACTATTGGTCCCAAAAGAATAACTAAGAGGTGGGTGAATCGGTTATTAATAAAAATTTTACTTTTCAAAATTTTAAACAAATTCACACAACTTAGTTACTCAAACTTTAATGGCTTTAAAACTTTCTTAAAACAATAAACTTAATAAGTAAATTCTTTAAACAAAATTCGGATCAAAAGAGTTTACTCAAATTCATAAAAGATCAAACAATAATTTTAAAGTTAAACTCCCAGTTTTACTCTCTGATTAGCTCTCTGCTTAAGAAAATATATTTCAGTTACTCTCTGATTTACTTTCTGAGCATATAACACAGCTAAGAAAAACACTTAATTATGCACAAAATAAAGAGAGAGAAGGGAGTAGAGAGTGCAAAATCGATTTATAGAGGTTCTACCTTGAGTGTCAGTCCCCTCTTCCAGCACCAAGCCGGAGACCTGATATTCCACACCGGTATGTTCCACTTTATCCAAGAATCAATCAAGTTACAAGTTGTTTTTGCCAAAGCACTTGGCTAAAAATCACTCATCTTGATTCTCCAAGCTTTCCTCAAGCTAACAATCAATCTACTAAGCCTACTTGTAACTCTTAATTTCATACAAGGTGAATAAATCTAGATAAGAGGAAATAGATTGTGGATCCTCAAAATTTTGAACAAATAAGAATAAAATAAAATGACAGCAATTTGCACAAATGAAGAAGGAAATTCGTATTCTTTGTTTTCTCTTTACTTTTCACGTTGTTGTATATTTTCTTCTATTTTAGGCGTGTATATTTATCCCTGTTACTTCCAATGGCTAGGACTTGAGATGGATAAGTTTGGTTCCTGATATTGTGCATGATTTTAGAATAGGATCAGCTTATTTTGGTCTTCTTCAACTGCAAAATTTGAATGAGTTGTTATCTTGTTGTTATTATCTCGTGTTTTGCTCCAATGGATAAGGTTGAATACCCAATAGCTGATATGATAATCATAATCTTGAACTTTTGAATTTGATTTGAGACATTGTTGACGAATTGTAACTCCTAGTACTGTTCACATGAAGAAGAATCATATCTTCAATAATTTTTGAATTCTTTGTATGGACAAAATATTAATCAGACAAATTCCTTGCATAGCTGGATCGTGTCTTCTATATTTCCAAATAAAAACTTGAATAACCTGTAGAAAAAATATTTATTGTAGATCACGTGATTTTCCTTGTTGTCAAAAACATCAATTTCCCAAAAATAAACTTTAATCCAACAAAAATTTGAATCCCCATGGATATTTGAACCAACTTAATGGAACATAATTTCCCAAATACACTCAACTTTGGAGATGGGTCTTCAAAATAACGAATCCATCAAGAAAAATCAAATTTGGAACTTGTTGTTCGTATATTGCATTTTTTATAAGTTTGCAAGTGTAGTCTCTGATGTTCCTTTTGACTGTTTTAAGAATCTTGTAAACCAGCGGAATAACTTCTAAGCAACCTTCTGACTGTTCATTTGTTCCTAAAAAAAAACTTTCCAAACTTTCTGATATACATTCTGAATTGAGTCTCTTTTGAAACATATTCTCATAAACCAATATTTAAGTACTGCACACTTCAATAAATTTGTTAGTAAATACTTAAATTCTTTTTGTTATCATCAAAATCATTATTTGAGAGAAACCAACATAAACCTTCTCAAAAAATTCAATTAGGTACATGAAATTTCGTTTTAAAATATATGGTACTTGAAGCAAATTTTTATACGTATTTTTTTCTACCTGAAGCAAGTTTAAGCAAGTAGTAAAAACATAGGCAAAAACTTGCTTTAGGTTTCAAATTGTTCAAAACTAAACTTCAAATACTTAATTAAATCTTTTGTGAAAATTCAAGTACTAGATTGTTCAAAACCAAACTACAAATACTTGATTGAACTTTTTACGAATGGTCAAGTACCATTTTTTACATTAACACTTAAACTAATAACCTATCAAAGAATGTTCAGACACTGAAACTCTTTTATACTTAAAGTATAATAGCTTTCGTGAAGTTTCAAGTTATTTTATACATGCACCGATATGCTTCCATTTTCATAATCAATGTACACGTATGATCAAGATTTTACCTTTATGGAGTTATACATTATTTTCTTTATTTCTTTTTGAAAACTCAAGGACGACAAAATCTTATGGGATATAGACAAAAAGAGAGGAAAAAAAAAAAGGAAAACAGTAAATAAAATTACCATGATAACTATTCCACTTCATTGAAATAATACATGGATGGATAATTCGCAAAAATCGAGCAACAACTTCTGTGAAACTATAATATTTTTGTAAATCTACACTATTTAAGCCAAAGCACCTCATTTAATTAATTACATTTTGCCAAACACAATATTTATATATAAATGGTTAGTTACTATCCATTTTACTTGAGGATGCATATGTAATTTAACCATCAAATCCTCTCTATCATTTATTTTTTCTTTTTTCATTATAAATTTAGAAGTCCCTGTATTTGAAGGGAAAAGGAAATAAATATTATTATTTTTTAGAAAACTTATAAAAATGACACTAGGACAAAAATAATCTCAATTGTAGACAACTTAAACTCGTCTCTTGGAGAAACGAGTTTACTAGTACTTAAACTCGTTACTCAAAGATATGAGGTGTAAATAATTTTGCTGACCCCGTCACTTGAAGAGACGAAGTCTATGTAATTTTACCGATTTCGTCTCTTCAAAAACGAGTTCCATATATCGTATGTTTTCTTACCGGCCAAAAATGGACATATGAAAGCTTATAATGTGTACTATTACATTAGGTGAGGATGTTGAACCTTGAGCCACTTATGAGGTCCTGCTACTCCTACTGGAATGAAAGGTTAAAAGATTTGACATCACTCAGAGAGAGAGAGAGAGAGAGAGAGAGAGAGAGAGAGAGAGAGAGAGAGAGAGAGAGAGAGAGAGAGAGAGAGAGAAGGGAGGTGAGTGGTAGGGGAGCCAAGGAAAATGAGAGAGAGAAAAAGGGCAGAAACAGATGGACAATGGGAAAATGGAAAAAAAAAAACTTTAACTATGGCTATAAAGAATACCTAGAGATGTTTAAAAATTGGAAAAATGTTATATGGACCTTGTCTCTTAAAGCAACAAGGTCAGTAAAATTATACACATCTTATCTCTTTAAGTGACGAGGTTAAGTTGCCTAAAATTAGAATTATTTTAATCCTAATGTCATTTTTGTAATATTTTTAAAAATAAGATTATTTATTTCCTTTTCCCCTTTCTAAAAGCAGTTTTCATAATGTTCATTATTTTTTTCCTTAGTTTCAGAACTCTCTCTATGTTTTCTCTCTTCTGTATTTGTCCCCTCATTTTCTCCACAAAGTATCTCATTCAACGAATCAATCATCAGTATTCTTATACTTATTTGTTATTAATGTTTGTATACATACTCATCTTCATATTCTTTAATAAGGTTTTTTGAAGATTGAGGATAGAGAGTAAGGCCATGCCAATATTATTGGCAGTTGAAGCAAGAAGGTTTGAGTATTCGCACATCCCATTTGTTTCAAGGAAAATTATTTTTTAGTGGAAAAGATTTTTCACTTGAAATTAATTTCCTAAAAAGCAATATATTTTCATGTGTTTGGTTGTTTTCCTGAAAGATATAAAAAAAAAAAATTTACAACGTTTGTTAATTACATTGAAATGAAAAGAAAAATATTTTATATACTTTAAACATATTTCTCATTTAACTTTACAATCATGAAAAGTGCAATTGATATTTAAAATTTCATCAAAGAAGAACTTTCCTAAAACATCCAAAATCGTGTAATGTAATGCGTATAATACTTTTGCATAAATGAATGGATATTGAAAAGAAAAGGAAAAAAAATGGTATGCAACTTGTGCCATGGTGTAAAAAATGATATTTGTACTTTTAATTTTTGACTAAAAGTAGTCAATAATGAATGTTGTTATTATTTGCAAATAATAAAAAATGATGTATGTAAAGTTTGCAATAAAAATAATGTCAAAGTTATTCATAAGAAATATAAAAATGTGTAATAACAATATCCACATAAAAAACGTAAACCATGATGATGACATTAATGTCATCATATTATTTAAACATTGTCCAAAAAAAATAACTTAAAAACCCTAATAGTACCCAACATAAATTTGGTCTTAAATTGTCCAAGAATAAAATAAAACCTAAATAATGCTTTTTTCCAACATAATCATCATACAATAAAAAAATGAATAGAATAAATGTCCTAACTCATTACATTTTATTAAAGAGAAAATGACATAATTCATATTACTAAAAATTAGTGCGCCTTTATCATGTCCCTAAATAGTGGCTTAATAGGTTTACTCTAAAGTTGTCATATCACATGTGCACCCATAATATGAAGATCGCCTTGCAAGTCAGAGATTACAAGACTCTAATTACTTATTCTCTCAATATCTTATGCATATATCTATTTAGAAAAATAGTTTTGGATACCGATATTTCCACAAATCATAAGGACAGCAGAGAATCGAATACCCTACCAAAATTGAAACAAGGTAAAGCAACTTAGGTTATCTATCATCCACTATCAAAGGAGATTAAAAAAGAATAAGTCAAGTTTTAAGTCTTTTCCCTCAACTAAATTTAGTCCATAGACATTTTAATCCTCTAATTATCATGACTTGATCTTTGGCATGCTCTGCGCTCGGTTCTTATCCTAATTCCGATGTTATGATTTTCATGCAAAAACATACTATTGAAGGGTAAGCACAACTAGCTTAGTGAGAATATTCTCATATTAACGTACTCATATAAGTAAATCAATCAAATTATTAGATAAGCATATGAGATACATCAAACACGTGAGCAAGCAATACACATGATTAACTGGAAATCATATGTTGAATAGATTTGCATCCTCCATTCAGGGTTAAGTGTTCTAGGCCCCATACGACCGTACTTCACAAATAAAATTTTTGTAGTTCATTCAAGCTATTGCTCGCCGTTTAAATGTAGTTCATACGTGCTATTACTCACTATTAAAATGTAGTTCATATGAGCTACTACTCACTATTAATATGTAGTCCATTGGGCTACTACTTGCCATTATACAAATTTCGGATGCCTATTTACCTCACTATTATGCTCTTGTCCCACCAAGTATATAATAATGAATGTAATGTGACTCACTTTGTGTTATGCATGAATTCATTTAACTAAGTACTCATAGCATGATTTTAGATATCTTAGGGGTGATCATAAAATCGGCAAACACATCAATACTATGTTAACTAAACCATTTGATTATAGATAATTTAAGCCTCGATATACTTAATATAAGTTCAACCACTTATATAAAGCACACGCACTTTCCATTTTATATTCCCCTAATTCTAGTGCCACTACTCTATAAGCAAACACATATGTACGAAATTAAGGAAATAAACTCAATTGTCCTTAGCGCAATCCTTAGTCGGAGTGCTCCTTAGGGAAAGATATGTCAAATTCCTCGTTATTTAAACAAAAGAAATATCTGGATGGAGTATTTCATATTGATTCTACTTAAATTTCTAACTTTATTTCATTATTCTTGTTAAAATTTGGATTATGTGAAATTTCAACTTAAAATGACCATAACTTGCTCATTTTAACTCGAAATTTCACATATTAGCTATCGTTTTCTACTTACTCGAAAGGATCTATCTGTTTCTAAGGTTATTTTTAACATTTAAAGCTATTTGGGTTCTTAAACGGGTCGGTACAGAATTGATCCAAAAATTTCCAGCCCTTGAATTGAAATTTTCTAAGTTCTACATCATCCAAAAATTCTATAGCAAGCACATAAATATTTATATATTTGGAAAATCCTTTAATATAGATATATGCTCATATTATATGCATGATTCTAGTGATTTTGTGTTAAACTCAGCCTTGTATATTGAAGCCCAGCCTACAGTTCACTCATTAATCTAACCCTAATCCTAGACACACTGGCCTCACTATTGCGTAGAGTGATATTCTCTAAGCTAAGAAACCCTAATCCTCTCTTATTGTTTCTCTCGTGTTTCCTTTGTTTGAAACCCTAACTAATCCTCTCTTGTTATTTCTACGCAAGTATGAAAATAAGGCAGTTTCGAGTGTGCCAGACTCCTAACAACCTAGATCTGAGTTCAAATACTCGGTGATCCTTTTCTATTGCATTTCATATCCTTTTATACAAGCATCAGTCCGTGTAATACAATTCCTGAGATGTTGTTTATCTGTTATAATCACTATATTTTCCTGATTACAAGCTATTTTTTAGTATTTACATATATGTCATTGATAGATCCAGTCTTTATTTGCTTATTATGTATCTTGTCTGTAACGACTTTCTCCCATTCTTGAGAAACAACCTTGTCCTCAAGGTTGTAAGTAGGATAAATTGTTCAAAAATGAACAATGTCTTCCCAAGTTGAATCCTCAGGATGTACGCCTACCCATTGAACCAAAATTTGTGTCACTTCTCTATCATTCCGCATGATTACCCTAGAACCCAAAACTACTAAGGGTATTAATAGGGGGTTATTGTGATATGAGTTAGGTGGTAAATCTAGAGATGGAAAAACTGAGCCATGAGCTGGTTTTAGAGCCGAAACATGAAAAACATTGTGGATTTTAGAGTTTGCAAGTAATTCAATCGCATAAGCACAGGACCCGATTCTCCTTAGTACCTTATAAGGTCCATAAAATCTTTTGGACAACTTATGAAAGCCACCTGAAACAAAACTCTGTCTATAAGGCTGAAGCTTAATATAAACAAAGTCTCCTTCCTGAAACTGTAAATCCAGTCTATGTTTATTAGCTGGCACCTTCATTCTTTGCTGTGCCTTTAACAAATTAGCTTTCAACGAAGCTAATAACTCATCTCGAGTGGCTAAATCTGTGTCCACTGCATCCATTTTGGATTGACCCCTAATGTACATAGTTATAGTAGGAGGGTGTCGACCATAAACTGCCTGAAAGCCTGTAGTTTGTATGCCCTCATGAAATGAGCAATTATATGAAAATTCAGCCTAAGCTAGAAACCTACACCAATCATGGGGTCTGTCCATACAAAAAAATCAGAGGTCCTGCAGTAAAACTCGATTAATCACCTCAGTTTAGCCATCGCTTTGAGGGTGATAAGCAGAGCTCATGCACAACCTTGTCCCACTTAATTGAAATTATAAATGCACGAAATTTTGGATTCAAATTAAAGCTCAAATCCTAATTAGAAGTCAACCGGATTTCTAAAGTCAACAAAACCCTATTTTACCGTAACCGCTTAAGTCCGGCATTTCCATTTAAGAAACCCTAAGAGAGTAAGAAAGAGTTTAATGAGTAGAATAGTTCGTAATTATCTAAGGTAGCCTAAAAAGATCAGTTTAATAAAACCGCGACTGGTTTTGAACCCGATTGGACACAGTTCTTTAAAAACGTGTCTCGGAGCTTGAAATAGTAAAAATATTCCGAATAAACCGTTAGACTCTTAAAAATATAAGATTTTCAAAAATATCAATTTCATAATCTTTCGGTAGCTAAAAATATAAGATATCGCATTTATACGCGTATTTTCTTACTACCGGTATTCAATTGTCATGTTTGCTTTACATTACACTATTTACTACTATTCTACACTATTTATCTATCTCTACTTTTTCTTACAACCTACTCTTACAACCCATACACTTATTTCTTACACATTTTCATTTTCAATACAACTTCGCATCTTTCATATCTTACTTTTAATTAATCAAAAGACCAAAAAAAAAAAATTTTTCTCTTCCCCATTACACCAAAGTTGCACCGGCCCCCTCTTTCTTTCCCTTAAATTGTTTTATTTTTCATTTATTTAATTAACACAAATTATCTCTCACATTTTCCTATAAATACCCCCTCATACTTCCACTTCTTTCACACTTCTCTTCTACTAAAGTTACTCTACAAAAATCTCTCCAAGAATTTCCTCTCAAGAAGCTCTTCCAAGATTAGTTCTTTCAGGTAAAATTTCTTCAAGAATTTCATATGTTCATTTACTTAGTATGAGCTTAGTGTGTGTTTTCTAAAACCATGAAGGTTAAGAAAGCAACAATAGGTTCATACTTTGTTTTTGTTCATAATCTACTTTTCTTATGTTGTTTTTTTATGTTTATAACTATCTAGTATATTTATATAACTATATATATTATTTAAAGCATATAAGCTCATTGTTTTGCAATTTATTTACTTTCCTTGCAATTTATTTACTTCCTTGCAATATACTTACATTCATGCTATTTTTAAGACTAGTCTTTCTAGTCTTAGACTTATCCTCATCAAGTGAAAACATTTTCTTTTTCTTTTGGGACTAGTCATTTCTTAGTCCCGGGATACCTTGAAAAAGCTAAGGTTCCAATACCTGATTTATTTTCTTATTAGCTTATTCTTTCAAGTTATTGTGTTTCTTTATGTTTTCATAACTTTATGATTCATATTCATGCATGAATATAATGGTTTTGTCTCAACAAAATAAATGAAGAAATGTTTTCTTAAAATAAAGATTCTTTTCTAGAAACAAAAGTAGGAAGTTAATGTTTTTCTAAAAACTAAGAAGTCATTTTAAACAAACTTAGAGGAGTTCATAAGAGATTTTATAAACATACATGACATAAAAAGGACTTTTGAAATAAACAAGGATTTTACAACAACTTCATCTTTTTCTTCAAATAATAGAAATTCTTTTCATTAAAACAAAATGATCTCAAGAAATCGAGAAATTTTTTCTCTAAATATAGAAGTGTTAATACTTTTAAAAAGTGTTGGAAGCTAAGTGTAGGAAATAAAAATCATTCTTTAGGAATTTGAAGAAATCACGAAAGTAAATTTTAGGAAAAGAAAAGAGATACTCATTATAAACAAATTAAGATGATTTCAAAGCAAAATGAACATCCCAAAAGTTCCCTAGTTTCAAAATCTTTGAAGACTTTACTTCTTCATAAATTGAGACAACTTCATTTACTTCATAGATTTGTTATGAGTCAATAAATATATGAATATACTTTCCAAAGGTTTTACAAGCTATTAAATTACCTATTTCTTCAAAATGAGCTTTGTATAAAAGGAGGAAAACAAGTTTACAAAAATTCGTGGTGAATCTGGCCGCCACTTTTTTGGAACCCAAACGACTTAGTTTTATGAAAACAAGTTTAGAAATAAATAGATCTTTTCGAATAGGTAGAAAACGGTATATTATATGCGAAATTCCGAGTTAAAATGAGCAAGTTATGGCCATTTTAAGTTGGAATTTCCTCTTATACGATTTTACCGCGATTTTAAGAAAAGTTTAAGATCTTCAAGTATAGAAACTTCATGAAAGACTCATTTTGGGTATTTCATCTTGTTTAGGTGGAGAAGGACCCGAGATCATTTTCCCGAAGGATTACTTCGATTAGAATCTACCGGCATGGAGTGAGTTAATTCTTGACTTAAGTTACATTTCCTTGTTTTGCGCTTGTAAGTAGTAGCACTAGCAATTATGAAAAAGATAAAATGAATAATTTTGTGTGACTTGGAATTATGATTGATTGAATATAAGTTAAGAATATCGAAAGAAGGTTTGATAAATAAATCGTTATTCTTGTATTGATATGATGAAAATTGTGTTGATCGCCTTCAACTTGAACTAAACATTTTTGGTTAAATTTATATTGAAATCAATTCATGCATATCATACTTATGAGTCACGTTTGTTTCACTACTATTCTTCATGTGGGGAAACGAGGAAATGGTAGTGGTGGCTGGTAAGAGCCAGAAAGTCTACATAGGCTAGTAGGAGCCGAAAAGTCTATAGGGCAAGCAGGAGCCGGTAAATCTGCAGATATTGATGGTCGTATGGGCCTGTAACCTCCCAACCCTCGACATGGAGGGTGTAAAATCCATGCTACACTTGATTTCAAGTTAATCATGTGTATTTTGTTTGTTCATATGATTGGTGCATTCTCATATGTTTGATTAAAATACTTGTATGAATTATGAAAATGTCTTATAGATGGAATTATCTCACTAAGCTAGTTTTGCTTATACCCTTATAGGTTTTTGTTATAGTACGATTACCTTTGGTTGGCCCCAAGGAGCCCCATATGCCAGGTATGAGTATAAGCTACTAGGAGTTTTTGGGAGAAGCTTTATGTATTTAAGTTGTGAACATAGGCTTTTAGGAAAATCTCTATAGTAGACTTATGTTATAGTTGTTGTAGATGTACAAATTTGATTACAAAGGCCCTGAGTCTAATTTTTATTTGGATTTAACTCTTTGGGCTAATGTGACAGGGCTTAAAGAGTTAGGCCCAATTTGATTGGGATGATCATGGGAGAATTGGCATGGTAGGCTTGGAGTAGGGTCCGTTGGAATTGGCCTGCCCAGTTCCAACCTTTCTCAAATTGGCTCACACACATTACAATGAAGGCCTCAATGGGCCTGGGTCCATAAGTGAGCCCACATCCATATCCATAATGAGAGGGACTCATCCTGGCCGTTGGTTGTCTGTCTCATCTGACGGACGACATCGACGGCTAGACTCTCTATAAATACCTTAGTCCTTACCTCATTTGGACAAGGTGGAATATTGGACAAACACCGTTGTGCTGCCGGATTTCCATTTTTGTGAATCGATTACTTGACTCACTCAAGAACGCATACGGTATTTGTGGTACTTAGTGAGGTTGATGCTCAATAGCTCCCTCGCCTGTCACACGTGTGTTAGAGCCTATTGAGATTGCCTACTCCTCCTCCCTACACGATACTCTCTTGATCATCCTATCACGTGTTGTTTCCCTAAGTCACGCGTAGCGCGATAGTCTCACGATACGCACGTGATCATTGCATCCGGATTCAACCCACACATTTTTGGCGACTCCATTGGGGAAAGGGAAATTAACACTCGCATGATGGCACCTCCAGGAAAGAGACCCATCGATCCCACTGAGAGTACAACTCAAGAAACTAATGTTAATCTCGAGGCCGCTGAACATGACATGCCAGCACTTGAAGATGTGAACCAACTTGCTAGTGCTTAAATCGACAATGCTACGATCTTGCGTGCTGTGCAAGAAAATACCAAACAAGTCAATCAATCAATGCAAGAGTTTGCAAAACAATTCCAACAATTCATGACAATATTTGCTCAGTACCTGCCTGGAATAGCTGCTATTGCTGCCACACAACAAGGTGCGACTTCGTCAACCCCTGTTGTTGTTGTGCAACAACGCGCTTCTCAAGCACCTCAAGTTGCTCCACCTGCTAATCCTACTCCTATTCCTAAACAAGATCCTACCAGAGTTGGAGAGCAAATCCCTCCATTAGAGCCCGTAATCACACAACCACTTGCACCTCAGGTAATGAATACTGGAATTCAACTTGGAACACCATCAACTTCCCAGCCTGCATTACATGCTCAACTTGGAGGATCTTCATCCTCACAGGCTACACCACCAATTGTCATTGGTGGACCCACTGTTCAACCCAATGCAACTTTACTCCAAACGGCCACTCCAGCTACACCAGTTGAAGTTACTACTTCAACTCCTAAAGGTACTTTCGTCACGAAGGAAGATCTGGACATGTACCTAAGGGAAATACAAGCTAAGTCTGATGTGGGAGTATTGGATCTCAAGCTCCCATACAATCAACGTATTGCTGCTAAGCCATACCCTCAGGACTATGTGAGTCCCAAATTCATGCTATTCAATGGTAAAAAGGGAAGTGCCAAGGAACATTTGTTGAAGTTCATTGAAACACTAGAGGTTTATGGATTTGATGATGATTTAAAGTTGAAAGAATTTTCTAAGTCCCTCACAGAGAAAGCGTACACTTGGTACGTGAATCTTCCCCCTGGATCTGTAGATTCATGGGCAACCATGTGCAAAATGTTCCTAGAGAAATTTTCTCCACACAAGAACGAGTGACCTTGACTGATATGGGACGAATCGTCAAAAGCCCAAGGAAGACTTGATGGATTACATTGAGCGCTTCAGGGAGCGTTCATAGACATTCAAGACATATGTGATGAAAGAGAGCTAGTGAAAATTTGTATCCAAGGCATGTTCACTGAGTATGCAGTGCATTTGGAAAATCTCTCCTTAGCCTCATTCTCCACTTTGGTTGAGAATGCGCGAAGGACCAATAATTCTGTCACGACAAAGAGGAGGAAGTGCTAAGTTTAACAAGAGAGAACCATCGGTGAATTTGGCTCAAAGTGAAGATTTCAAAGAAGGAAGAAACCAAGAGTTGAGAAGCCCAAGGGTGAGAGGGCAAAAGAAGCACAAACATATCCTTGCTCAATGGGAAAGGTGTACGCTGTGCTAGATCAGTGGTTAAGAGATGGAAATCTCAAACTCCCAAGAGTAGAACGTTTGCCAACTCAGGAAGAAAAAAATAATCCTAAATTTTGTAGATTTCACAGGATTGTGGGGCATCCTACTAAGGATTGTTTTACTTTGAAGAGGATCTTTAATGAAAGAGTTGAGAATGGTGAACTTATCATCGAGAATAATGATGTCAGGAATAACCCACTTCCAGCTCATGGCAATCAACGTGGTGCTGTGAATGCCATTACCCATGATCCTACTATAATGGAGTCAACAGACACACAGCTAGTTGGGGGACATGAAGAAAATGACAATACACTCAAAATTGAAACTCATGGGGATGATAATGTCGTCTTTACTTTACTAAAGACTTCAAATTTTAAGAATTTCTTTGATCTCCTTGGATTTGATGATCATGCACGATTTGCAGCAACGACTGTACTTAACCAAATTGCGCAAGGTCATTATAGCGGATGCGACATAGTTCAACCTAAGAAAGGAGTGGTCTCTACAAGGGATTATGCAATTACATTTACTAGAACTGATGCACACTTGAAGAACTTCAATCACAATCGTCCTTTGTATGTAGAGAGTATACTCAATGGTTACCCCCAAGAGGACATTTATCGATAATGGATCCTCACTCAATATCATGCCCATGTCTACTTTCAAAGCTGCAAGAATAGATATCCGATACTTGATGAAGCATCCCATCGCAGTGAATAGTTTTATCGAATCTTCTACAATGACAATGGGTTATGTCAAAGCAAGTTTTAAAGTTGGGCCCATTCATGCCTTGCTACATTTCATGTAATTGATGCACCGGTGTCCTATCACCTTCTCATAGGAAGGACATGGCTGCACGAGTACAACATGATACCCTCAACACAACATCAGTGCATGAAAGGTCATTGGAGTGGAAGTGATATCCTAATCCATGCGACAAAGAATCCATTCAATCGTAATGAACTCCACTTTGCTGAAGCTACCTTTTTCTATGAACATGAAAATGAAGCAGATATGACTTTAGTGGAATCCCACGGAATCACTACCCACAGGAGAAGAAATTAAGACTCAAGAATTTAAAAAGAGAAAGAAGCGTGGTTGTCGTGGAGGTAAAGAAACACAAGAAGGCTTATGATAGGATGGAAATGTAAAGCAGTGCATGAATTGAAGAAAGAGCTGTTTATAACAAAGAGTGCTATTATCATATCTCACTCATTTCCTTTTTGTTTCTGTGTAAACAAAGCATTAGATGCTTTTACCTAATGAATGAACTATATTACTCAATCAATGAGTATTGTTCGTGAAAATGTGATGGCATGATCACTTATTCTCCTTTCCATCGCTATTGTCGCTGCAAAGTAAGAAACTAATCTTCCTAGCGCACAAAGCTAGTTAAAAAAAAAAGGGGATCGACATCAAATTGAGTAAGATTACCCTTTAGTAATGAGAGAAAAACAATAACAAACATAACATTTGATTTAGACATCGTTGCTGACGGGTCAGAGCTTAGCTCCCAGGCGCACGATGTTGATAGCTCATCACCGCTTTCTCCTTGGTATTTCTAGTTGTCAAGTAGTGGAGATAATCCCCTTGACAACCCCTATTGAGCCAAGTAATCCTTGGCATATGGTATTCTACACAAGTACTATATAGTTGAGTAGTGGGAAATACCCCCTTGACTAATAAAAATTTATCGGTAACAAATGCTATCGCAGCATGAGCGCGATTGATAACAAATGTCACTATCGCTGCATAGCGCGATTGATAACAAATGCTACCGTCGCTGCATGAGCGCGATTGATAATGAATGCTACTATCGCTACATAAGCGTGAATGTTCATTTTCCTTAAATGGATTGTCTAAACATTATTGCGAGGAAGTAGCAGTGCTACTTCAATGCACATGATAATTCCACTCATCTTTTATATTAGATAATATTGCTGCTTGGTTGAAGCTTTGCTCTTAAGCACGTATGATCACAAAAAAAAGCATGTTTTAAAACTAAATGTTATATTTCAATGACAATCCTTGTTATCTAGACATGCTCTTTGTCTGTGATGCCTATAATAACTCTATGAGTGTCAAAGGGATTGAAGTGATCCTAGTACTACGTCTTTTCATGTGTTGCAATCATATGAGAGCTACTACTCCAAAGCGCATGATGACTAGATATATCACCAAGGTGAAAATGAGTATCAAGAATATAAATGGATATAGAGATGATGAGTTGATTTTATTGTCCTTGTCAGTTTCACATATTCGATACAGCTCATATTGAAAGGAAGAAGGGAGACAATATTGCATGACCAAGAAGATTACAGCAAAGAAAGACACGAGTAGATGCCTATCACAAATCAATAATGTGCAATGCACATTTGTGATGCTTGAAGTGCAAAATGTTTGTTTGAATGTGATCCTCACTTATGTAATGATGCATGAAGTTCATTTGTGCAATATGCTCAAGGCATGTACGTGCATGTGACACTAGCCTGCTCATGGTACTACATTGCTCTTATATCATTCTCCTACGATTAGTCAATTAAAAGTACATGCATGAAAATAATGCTTGTCTTCAAACAAAGTTGATGTATTCCATCAAGATATTGCAATGATGGCCCAAGAAAGTTCAAAAGAGTGTAGAACATGACATACAAACTTGAGTAAAAAAAAAAAGAGTATCGCATACAATATGAACTGTAACAAGCATATGTGCTAGATTTATACAAAGCAAGTAAGGCAACGATATGCTACAAAGTCTCAAGGAGCACTGGTATAGGATTCATTATATATGCTGACTCATACTTTGAGTAAAACCATCAATCATTATCCATATTATCAAAGTGAAGGTCCCCGAGTGCCATTTTCCAAAACACGACACGAGTCATCAACAACTTGTCTCCTATCTCTAATTTTTTTTGGCAAAGTCAATGATACATACTAGACGGTTGTCTACTTTGGAGTATTTACTTATTATGATATCGTTCATCAACAAGATGGTGAAGAAAGCAAGCTTGATACTAAAATAATGAAAAAAAAACGAGAAAGAGTCTTGTTACAATGAAAATAGTAGATGAAGTTGTTTAAGCAAAACCTTGATTTAGAGGACAATATGCACTACTTGTGAACTCAAATTCACAGCATGAGACATACACAACAAGTGTATTAGCTACCAAAGTATCTCATTCATTCACCAAATGATTAGGTGCCCAAGATGAGTAAGAATCCCCTCTTATAGTAGTGCGGTTCCAAGATCGTCGCATGGGTAAGTGAGACACAAATAACCGAAGAGAGCCTCTCTCATAGTGGTGCGGTGCCAAGATCATCATGTGAGGAATGGAACACGGACGCAATGTGCGGTTCCAAGATTGTCACATGAGGTTTGGGACGCGGACGGCTGAGAGTGTCATCGTACAGTGCATGGTCTTGAGATTGCCATTTATGCGGTCGGAACATGGACAACAAAGAGCTTTGTCTTAAAAATCATGAGGCACCGTGGTCATTAGATGAATGAATGGAACACATGATGAATGTGAATGATGAATTTGAGTATTCTTCTTGAACACAAGAATCATTAATAGTTGATGACATTTATATGAGTTCACAAAACAAGAAAATCATGCTTACAAAAACAAAGTCAAGAGGATATGTGATGAAGATTCAACACTTCAATCTAAAGCCCTGCATTGTAAGAAAATGAGATGAGTTAGTTTCACAAATAAGGAAGGTTTCACTCATGTATAGAGTGATCATAATTCTTGGGAACAGAGTGCAAAGATGATTGAAAGTACTATGCTGATACCTTCAATACTTTAAGTCAAGCCAAAGAAACACTTAACTGAGTAGTGACATCCCCAAAATAGAAGCTGCCATGGTGTACTTGTAGATTGTTCAAGCCACATAAATGAAGCCCCCATGACAACAGTAGTAAATTTGTTTCACCAAGCATTAGTGGAACACGAGAGTGAAGTTGCTGAATTTTTCTTTTGTTAAATTCTCCTACAGCGATTAAATCAATCATGAGCACTTAGGAAAAGCATAAGCAAATCAGCAGCTATAGCAAAAGCAGTGACTAGATTTGATGCTCACTGTTGCTGTCTTAAATGTCCATCTGTAGAGCACTTCACCACTCGCAATAACACACGGCAACAAACGCTCACAAACACAAGCAACCAACACTAGTTAGAACGTGCTCGCTGCCTGACATGAATGAACTCTCCCCCACTTTTGTTGATTGCTCTAATGGGGAATCAGGTCTCTAGTCATGGTCTTTTCAAGATCTGCATGCTTTGGACATTAGACGGGATGAGCTATCAATAGATGAGACCAGAATAAAGCAAATGCAAGGACAAGAAATTAACTACAATGCATGTAGAACTGGAAGTGCTACAGTGCTTTTCAGGAAGAATCTAACTTTGAACAGTTGGAGGGATTACTAAGCAAGGATTTTAAGTTTAAGCTTATCGAGCAGTGGGTGAGTAATCTAGAGCCTTGCAGTTCGTGTGAAGAGAAAGAGGAATCATTCCAGCTCAATGATCAGAATGGCGCTGAACCAATTTCTTCGACTGATTTGACTACAATGAAGGCCGATGGTAAGATCACTCCTGGTGCAGAAGCTGCAAAAAGATACATATCTTCCTTGAGTCCATCAGCCACAACTGCTCAACTGTCGAACCATGGTCTAGCCATGATACCATTTTTAAGTGCATTTTCAAACTTGAAAGTGTTAAATCTTTCTGGCAATGCCATAGTGAGGATTACTGCTGGTTCGCTTCCGCGAGGACTCCATATGTTGAACCTGTCAAAAAACCAGATTTCCACTATCGAAGGTCTACGTGATCTTACAAGATTACGCGTACTGGACTTGAGCTATAACAGAATATTGAAAATAGGACATGGTCTTGCTTATTGTTCATCCCTGAAAGAGCTCTACTTTGCTGGGAACAAGATTAGCGAAGTTGAGGGTCTGCACCGACTTCTGAAGCTATGCATCCTAGATTTGCGTTACAACAAGATCTCGACAGCAAAATGTCTTGGCCAACTTGCAGCAAATTACAACTCCTTACAGGCCATTAACTTGGAAGGAAACCCTGCCCAGAAAAACGTGGGAGATGAGCAATTGAAAAAGCACCTACAAGGGCTTCTCCCTCATTTAGCTTACTACAACAAACAGCTCATAAAAACTAGCACATTGAAAGACACAGCAGAGCGGTCAGTTCGTTTAGGAATTAGTTCTCATCAGTATGATCGTGGCTCTGTAAGAGACTATAAGTCCAGTATCGCAGGAGCAGCCATGGTGTTAGTAGCAAGGCAACGGCTTTAGCTTCTTCACACAGCCGTAGAGGTCAAGGAACTGCATCTTCTAGACATACCAAGGGGAAGCATGTTCAACTTCCCCTGAGTGGAATCAAAGCTAACCATCACCCCCAGTTGCATTTTGATTTCAACGAGCAACTCAAGCAGTTGAAGTCTGATCTCTCCATGCACAGAAGTCGCAGTGAAGGAACTTTGGGAGCATTCCGAGAAAGAAGAAAATTTTATGAAAAGAAAAAAAAGTATGAAAAGTGCATATCATCCTTCTCCAATGGTAGCCTAACGTAGAGGAATGGGGGATAAAGATATAAAAGGCAAGAGATGTCCAGTAGAGCTATGTGGCAAAAAAAAAAAAAAAAAGAAGAGAGAAAAAAAATGAAGAAAATGTTGGTTTCGTACGATCAATATCTGTTATTTGCAGCTAATGTCGCTCCAATTAAATACCAACATCTCGCTGGAAGTACGAAATAGTATCACTATGTACCATATTTACTTGACTGGCATGCAAAGACAAAAATCTCCTACCGCCAATCGTGGATTCGGGCCGCAAATATCATAATTGATGCATGCTAGGTACGTGATGAAACTGAGCATTTTCAGGATTGCAGAGGAGTGGGACTTATGCGCAGGACATGCCACGCGACCCGACCAACGCGTGTAATGCACGCGCTCAAAAGCACTTCATCATGTGCGCACTAATGGCTGGATGACTCCTCCGAGCCCCAACGTTTACAGATCAGGTAACGATGAAGCATTTGCAAGTGTTGAGCCAAGAAGATTACTTGAAAGTATATTGCTTGAGAGTCATGTAATGCTATTCACGACTGAGACAAGGTGCTCTGAATCTCTTGCTGAGCTTTATCGCTTGCCGAATAAGAAGGATATGAGGTGTAGATTGTGAAAGAAAAGATCAGTTAATACAGAAACAAAGGCAGGGCTGTCATTAGTACAACATGGATATTGGTAGCGTGCTCAAAGTCTCTTTTACCAAGCCATGGTTAAGGCAACACAAGGTACTTACAATAACACAGTTCCTAAGGCTGAGATGTGTCTCCGGGAAGAGCAATGACTATACTGTGCTACACAGCTCAGTTAGTAGGATGCTCTGGTGGACTTTGGAAATGAAGGGAGAACTCTCAAGTGGTCTAAATTTGATAACTAGCACAAATTTAGAATAGTTTCCTCCAAAGCACAAGGCTGAAATTTTTCGCCTCAAGAGATTTTCTTTTGAAAATGAGTGATTCCGAAAATGCTAATAACGCATATTCCAATGCTATTAGCCTCTTCAAGAATCTCCCTAAAGGATGGATAAGCTGGGGAAATTACTATGACTTGGCTTATAAGGAAACTCATGATGAGATCTGGCTAGAGTATGCTGTCAGCTGTTTTC
The DNA here is from genome assembly GCA_024138025.1 of Combretum micranthum. NCBI lineage: Eukaryota > Viridiplantae > Streptophyta > Magnoliopsida > Myrtales > Combretaceae > Combretum > Combretum micranthum. The sequence continues at coordinate 902,690 of JAMXBD010000038.1, read as the reverse complement.
TACAGGGTATCAGATTTGGTGTGTCCAACTGGCGGAGTTACCTTGCTCATGTTCTGTTTCTTCTGAGTTTCGATACACTCAATGAGCCGATAGGGAGGGCTTTTGACAAGTGTCTTAAACAAATTCCCTACTGGATTTGGCTTTCGTGAATTCCACAGTTACTGCTTTCATTGCAGAGGTCAGAGGCAACACACACCAAACTTGTTCTGTTAAAGATTGCTGCTGTGTATCCTCAGGCTCTGTACTACTGGAGGAAGAAGCCATAAAGTGCTTGCATCAGCTTGACAACATATTAGTTGAATGTCTTTCACATCGTATGCAGTAAGATACCCTAAGGGATCCATATCTTTTTCTACTGCAAGATCTTCCCAAGAGAGCTTCTCACACAAGATGGTCTCAAACAATTTTTATGTGCTGCTCTATTCAGAATGGCATCACATTTGACAAGAAACAAACTTGCATGAATGTCCTCCAACTTTAACCAATCATACATCTTCAAAGATGTGGCTGTGCAGGACCAATCAAGCACGCATCGCAGTTCATATAGAAATGGCAAGGCTCGATAAAGCCTGAAACCCATATGGTTTAATTTGGAAATATTACTTGTTAAGAATTGCCTATAAAGAGAGCTCTCACGAAGAATCCCATATCGAATCTGAACAGCTTGAAGAGCTAGAGAAACTGCCTTAGTTAGATAGATAGCATGGAGAGCCAATCTTCCAGCATGTTTGTTAGGGGGAGCTGTATACCAAGTATACCTGGCCGCAAAATATGTGAAGAGCACCAGAGAAAAAAAGATAGAAAATGACCTTTCCTTTAGCAAATGAGCAGAGATAGATAACTCGATCAAGCGCAATAAAAAAAAATCACCATTAGGATGAACACAAATTCTTTTGGGAATTGATCTTCAAGCTGATAAACTTCTAGGAATTCACTATTATTTTTAATTATGGACTAATAGAACATGTACATCAAAAAGAAAACAGCTAAATCCGCACAGAATATGTAGACATACAGATCAATCTCCTTTTACCTCCACCAATAACTGCACTTGCAAATCTTGCGATAGAAACTAGGACTCCTTCAAGTTCTAGTCAAATAGGAGATAAAAGGAGAAAAACAAACCACTCCCAACAGTATTTTAGCTCTGGTCTACCTCAAGGTTCTGTTCCTATGTCGTCTGAGATGGGTGGTTCTCAGGGAAGCAAGAGTAAGGATTATCTGTACACATACTTCTGGAAAAGTCGTAAAGGGAGCAATAAGTGGAACAAGAAGAGGATTATATATTTTAGAAAGGAGAAACTTCACAAACAAAAGATGATGTTAAAGATATATATAAAGTACTGGATTGAGAATATGTTCAATCTCTTTGGCCATGAGATTAATATGGTTGCTTTACTTGTAGCCAGCTTTGTGGTGTTGAACACCTTTTCTTTGGTGTATGTGGTAGCACTTGCTACTTGTGTTTTTCTTCGTCGAAGCTCTGTACAGAGAATTTGGCCCATGTTTGTTTTCTTGTTTGCTTCGTACATACTTATTAGAACGGCGTGATGTTGCCAATAAATCCGAGTTAAGCAGAATGGCAATTGCTCAACAACGAATGCAGCAGAATGCTGGAATTGGCCAGAATTCCGGTTCTCTTGGAGTGGTTGATGAGAATGCTCGAGCACAGAGCCATGGAGGCCCTACATTGATGCCTGAGAATCAAGGTTCACAATCTAGCTCTGGTATTGGCCCAAATGAAGCTAGAAATCACGGTCCAGAATCTGAAAGACCTGCTTCATCTGAAAGCAGTATACATGGGGGAAATGATTCAGCTCTACAACAAGGCTCTTTAAACATCAGTGAGGGTGGTCAAAATGTCCTCAGACGTAATAGTGCATTGGGTTTGGTAGCGTCTGCTGTGAGTGGCTTTGATGATATTGTCTGAGGAGTTTTATATTGGGAACCATGTATATGGATGTCCACCTGGAGAATGATAATGAAAGAAGCTACGCTTGCGCGCTTTGCATGCAAGGAATGGATATGAGATGTGATGTTTCTGACTAATTGGAGTGCTGGATTCGTACGAAGGCATTGAAGGTCATTTCTTACCTATTGAAAGATGAAGAGGAAAACCACACACCCTATACTTTTGGTGCTTCCTTTGAGATGAAACAGGAAAGCAGCTCTCAAGGTATTCCGAACCTCATGCAAGTTTTTCCTTTAGTTCAAGGAGATTCACAAGGAAATGTCCATTCTGGAGCGATGCCTCCATGGCTAGACGCTACTGACAATAATACAATGCAATCATCTAAAGTTAGCTTTGTGTCTGCTTCAAATAAGCATGGAAAGTCTCATAAATTGAACCCAAAACGGGTTGGAGCTGCTTGAAAAAAAAATAAAAATAAAATAAAATAAAATAAAAAGAAGGAAGAAAGGTTGAACTGGGGATGGAGAGAAGAGGAGAAATTGTTAGAGATACCTGTGATTCCAATTGGCTCCCAAATTTTGGTAGGGTTTGGCAATCAGGAAGTCGGAAAGAATCCAGGAAGGAATTTGAGACAGAAAAGCAAAAGCCGACTGCTGTGGAGGGTCATCAATCTGAGATGCCATCTGAAATACAACCTTATATCAGCAAAAGAATGCGAATTAATGTATCCAAATGATTTTACAGAACGATATCTTACGAATTATGTCCATAGATGAATTAGTTGCATAAATATGGCGAAAATGAATCAAAAACTGGAGTTCCAATCAATTTCTCTACACTCTAACATGGGGCATGATTGAGCAAATTCAAATGAATTCTGTTAAGCAATCTTCACGTTATTGACCACCTAGCAGCAACTAAGTGTCAGAAAGGTCTTCAACTGAGCAACCACTGCATGCCGGCCAGATCTGTCATGCTCATTACATTTTTATGTCAAACCAGTGAGCACCAACAGCAAGCTTCATGATATGCCGAGCTGCCGTGAAGACAACATCAGAATGCCACTGACCTGCCTCCTCTATGCTGACCTGATCTGACCAAGCATTTCCAAGCTCAACTGAAGCAATGCCAACCTGACTTGAAATAAATCACTAAGCACCCAAAATGGAGAACTCAAGCCCCCACTATTGAAGTAATGACAGCATGTACACCAACCTGGGTAGTAGACTGCACACACCAAGCAGCAGTGCAACTAAGTTATAGCGCACATGCGCTGGATGAGACTTTTGTCATTCGAAAGGGCTTGAAATAATGCCCAAACCCCTCCGATGAGATCCGAAGGACTTTGGTCATGGGGCAAAATGTAGATGTACAAATTTGATTACAAAGGCCCTGAGCCTAATTTTTATTTGGATTTAACTCTTTGGGCTAATGTGACACGGCTTAAAGAGTTAGGCCCAATTTAATTAGGATGGTCATGGGAGAATTGGCATGGTAGGCTTAGAGTAAGGTCCGTTGGAATTGGCCTGCCCAGTTCCAACCTTTCTCAAATTGGCTCACACACATTACAATGAAGGCCTCAATGGGCCTGGGTCCATAAGTGAGCCCACATCTATATCCATAATGAGAGGGACTCATCCTGGCTGTTGGTTGTCTGTCTCATCTGACGGACGACATCGACGGCTAGACTCTCTATAAATACCTTAGTCCTTACCTCATTTGGACAAGGTGGAATATTGGACAAATACCATTGTGCTGCCGGATTTCCATTTTTGTGAATCGATTACTTGACTCACTCAAGAACGCATATGGTATTTGTGGTACTTAGTGAGGTTGATGCTCAATAGCTCCCTCGCCTGTCACACGTGTGTTAGAGCCTATTGAGATTGCCTACTCCTCCTCCCTACACGATACTCTCTTGATCATCCTATCACGTGTTGTTTTCCTAGGTCACGCGTAGCGCGATAGTCTCACGACACGCACGTGATTGTTGCATCCGGATTCAACCTACACAGTTGTTATTATTTTGGAAGACTTCTAAAGCGGGGGAATGCCCCTAAGATGATGTAAAGATATTATTATGAAAATCCTTTATTTATTTATATAAGTTTTTGCTTGCTTTTATTATCAACTTAAGTGTAATACCCTTGTGAGTCTCCTACTATCTTGGAAGCACGCCTTGCATGTGATATCAAAGCTGCTGCATGACTAAGGTTGTCATTCATTAGCTTTAATATTATATGCGGCGGACTGCCACGTTTAGGGTACCCTTCGAGGCGTGACAGAAATAACTCCTGCGAAATCTTGCTGAGGAATATACTGTCCCTGTTTGACACAATCGTTCGAGGAAATGCATGTAGCTTTACAACCATTTTCATGAAATATTGAGCCACCTTAGATGCATTATAATTGGTATCAAGTGCACCAAAGTGACAATACTTAGAAAGTCGATCTACCACAACCAAAATAACAGTGAACCCCTGAGACTTTAGCAATGATGTAATGTAGTCCATTGAAATGTCTTCCCAAATCTGTTCTGGGATTGGTAATGAGGCTAATAATCCAGATGGACGTCTAGTAATACTCTTTGTTTGTTGACAAATGTGACATCCTTTAATAAAGAGCTCCACATCTTTCTTTATACCCTCTCAATAAAATTGTGAAGACAAACGTTTATAGGTCTTTGTGACCCCAAAATGTCCAACAGAAGGAATGGCATAGAATTCATGCAATAGCTTGGTCACCACAGAAGAAGTGGGAACTAAAAATAAATAAGTCCCATAATACAACAAATCATTCTTCTAACTCAATTCCCATTTCAGAGACTCACCCTACTGTAACTTGTGGATGAGTGTTTGAAAATGAGAATTTCTTTGATATTCCTATTTGAGTTCATCCACTAAACCAAAATGTGGTATAGAAAAAGTCAGATAATGGTACATCTCCTCAAATTTTCTAGATAAAGAGTCTACCACTACATTCTCAGCCCCTACCTTATAGACTATAGCATAGTCAAAGCCCATGAGCTTAGTGAGATACTTGTGTTGTCACGTCCCACCCCCGCAGGTGGCGGCAAACCCACCACTGGCCCCCTAGTGGAAATGGTCGACACCACCATTGCATCATGGTGACCCCAACCAACACATGCCCAAAGGGTACCACAGGCACTATAGGTATTGTTACCCTTAGGCAGAGTTGAATCCAGTCTGCAGACTCTAGGATTCGAACCCCAGACCTAAGGCTTTTGCCTACCCCAAAGGCAGCACCTTTCACCACTTAAGTTTTATGTCATGCCCCGCCCCCGCAGGCGGCCGCAACGTAGCTCAAGTGGTGAAGGTTGCTACCTTTGAGGCAGGCAAAAGCCTCAGGTCATGGGTTCGAATCCTAGAGGCTGCAGACTGGGTTCAACTCTGCCTAAGGGTAACAATACCTATAGTGCCCATGGTACCCTTTGGGCATGCGTTGGTTGGGCTCACCATGATGCAGTGGTGGTATCGGCCATTACCACTAGGGGGCCAGTGGTGGGTTTGCCTGCCCTAGCATCACGTTGCCGTCTCCTACGGGGGGCGGGACGTGACATGTGTTGTTCAGGAGTTTGTATTACTTGTGTCAATAATTCCTTAAACTTCGGTGGTCTGTTTTAATAATGAAATGAGACCCCAAGAGATATTACCTCCATTTTCTGACTGTAGCCACCAATGCATGTAATTCTCTCACATAAGTTGATGCCTTTAACAGATGATGAGGTAATTTTTTACTGAAAAATGCAATCAGTTTGTTGTCTTGCAAAAGTATAGCCCCCACACCTGTCCCTGAAGCATTAGTCTCCAGTATGAACTTCTTAGAGAAATATGGAAGCATTAATATAGGAGTTGAAATCAAAGCTTCCTTCAATTGAACAAATGCTTGTGTTGCTGCTTCTGACTACTGAAAACCATCTTTCTTCAGTAATTCGGTAAGAGGATGTGCAATAGAAGCATAAGATTGAATAAATTTTCTATAATATCCTAAAAGTCCCAAGAAAGCCCGAAGTTGCTTAATAGAAGAGGGTATGACCCAATTACGAACAACATTTACCTTATTAGGTTCTGGTTGGACACCATGAGTAGTAACAATATGGCCCAAGTACTCAATAGAATCCTGGACAAAAGCACACTTAGACTTTTTTACAAAAAGGGTATTGTCAGCAAGTATTTTTAATGAGTATGTCATAAAAAAAACAATGACAAACTTACGTAAGTAAAGCTTGAAAATTCTGTTTCATCATAGATTGAAATGTTGCTAGTGCATTAGTCAATCTGAATGGCATAACCAAAAACTCATAATGGCCTTTGGTGTGCGAAAAACAGTCTTTTCCACATCCTCTTTGGCCATTCTAATCTGATGATAGCAAGCACGAAGGTCCAATTTAGAGAAAATTATCACCCATGCAATTCATCCAATAGTTCATCAATGGTTAGGATTGGAAATTCATCCTTTATAGTAGCTTGGTTTAATGCTCTATAATCCACATAAAATCGCCAAGAGCCATCTTTCTTTTTAACAAGGAAAACTGGTGATGAGTATGGGCTAGCACTATTCTGGATGAATCCCTGTTCTAACACTTCCTTAACCTGTTTTTCAATCTCAGCCTTTTGCAAGTGTGGATAACGATATGGTTTGACATTAATTGCTGAGGCACCATTAACTAGATGAATTCAATGTTGAATCTCTCTAGACGGTGGCAAGGATGAGGATGGCTCAAAAATCTGAGAATATTTACCCAACACATTGTCAAACTATGTGTTGTTGGTGAAATCCTCTGTTGAAATTTCCTTCTGAGCCAAAAGTTGAAAACAAGTAACCACTACATCAACCTCAATCAAACATTTTAATTGGTGATGTGTGATTTGGCTACTTGTAGGAGATTGATCTCCATGTAAACAGACAATATGTCTCATACGAGAGAACTGCATTGTTAATTCTGAATAGTCAATAGTGATAGGCCTAATTCCTGTAGCCACGGTACACCCAATACCAAATCAGCGCCTTGTATGGGCAGAACATAGAAAGAGGTAAGAAAAGAAAACCCCTGGATTTCTATAGAAACATCATTGCATAAGCCTGTACACTGTAGTTTTTGTCCATTGCCAATCATGACTTGAAAAGAAACTGCTGGGGATATGATCAATCCCAAATGTTTTGCAACTCTTGTCTGAATGAAATTATTAGTACTACCAGTGTCTAACAATACTAATAATTGCATTTTTCTGATAGTTCCCAGAAATCTAAGTGTATAAGGTACTAGATTCCCACTTAGGGCATGATAACTGATTGCATCTAAAACATCAGTCATATCTTGTTCTGACTGCCCAATGTCATCAGAAAGATCCTCCTCAATCCCATCATTTTCACCATGCAACAATAATAGAAACTTTGATTTGCATTTATGATTTCTGCTATATTTCTCATCACAATTATAGCATAATCCCTTATCACACCTAGCTTGCATTTCCTCATAAGTCAATGTTTTTATTGGATAAGATGAATTAGGTCTGAGAGTAGAAGAATTGGTGGCGAAATTGGTAGAAGAGTGAGGTTTAGAAAAGGGGATAGTATTTTTAGAAGATTAAGGAGAAGAGAAAACTGGTTTATAAGCATTGTTTCTATCATTCAATTTGTCCTCATACATTCTAGCAAGCCAAATAGCATCCATCATGGATTTAGGGCGACTAATTTGCACATCTCTTCTTAATGCAAGTTTTAAACCACACACAAAGAAACTGATTAGAAAAAACTCGGTCAATCCTTGAGTTCGATTAGATAAAGCCTCGAATTCTGATTGATACTGAACAATAGTAGACGACTAAGTTAATTTGGAAAGCATACCTTGGACATCTTCATAGCCAAAGGATCCAAATAGCGCAGTTAAGTCTTCTACAAACTTTTCCCAAGATGAAAGTCTTTTATTAAGAAACATCCACTTATACCATTGTAATGCGTCTTCTGTCATAGCAAAAGAGCAAATAGACAATCTTTGAGGACCGTCAATGTGACGAAACTCAACGAATTGTTCTACTTGGAAAATCTATCCCAGAACATCTTCCCTAGAAAATTTAGGGATTTCTAACTTGATACCCTTTAACATATCATCCAAAGCAACCAATGATTGTGAGGATGATGAATCTTGCACATTCTTGCTAAGATCAAGAAGATTGTGTGAATTTTGACTCAATTCAATTTTTCTATCCTGGATGCCAAAGAATCAAATTTCTGATCCATTGATTCTTGCAAAGACAAAAGTGTGGTCTTGATGAAATCCATGTCTGTAGCCTGAGAAGGCGACAACTGAGATCTGGTATCAGGAGCCATGAGTATCGGATGAGAGCACCAATTTGTTAAACTCAGCCTTGTATATTGAAGCCCAACCCACAGTTCACTCACTAGTCTAACCCTAACCCCAGACACGCTCGCCTCACTATTGTCAGAGTGATATTCTCTAAGCTAAGAAACTCTAATCCTCTCTTTTTGTTTTCTCTCGTGTTTCCCTTGTTTGAAACCCTAACTAATCTTCTCTTGTTATTTCTGTGCAGGTATGAAAATAAGGCAGTTTCGAGTATGCCAGACTCCTAACAACCCAGATCTAGGATTCAAATACTCGGTGATCCCTTTCTATTGCATTTCATATCCTTTTATATAAGCATTAGTTCGTGTAATATAGTTGCTGAGCTATTGTTTATTTGTTACAATCACTATTTTTACTAATTACAAGCTATTTATGAGTATTTACATATATGCAGTCTTTATTTGCTTATTATGTATCTTGTTCGTAACATGTTGTCCAAACAATGATTTTTCATAAAACAAATTGTTTTAGGAGTTTGAAAAATGAAGTTTACAAAATCTCTTTCTAAGTTGTTGGAAAGAAAATTAAAATCTTGAGTTTATTACAAATGAGTGCCTACCCATTTTATCTATTATTTTTATATTTTCTTAACTTCTTAAAAATAAATTTACTTCTTAAAATTCATTTCTTTAAGTTGTATACCAATTTTATTTCCTAAGTAGATTTGTAACTAGTGAGTTGCTTTTAAACTTGATTTAGGAAAATTGTTTAGTTCTTAGTGTTTTTCAAAGTATTAGTATAAATCCTATAAATAAGTTCTTAAGAAAATTTTTCATATCGAAGAATTATCAACATTAAAATTCATAAAAAATTACTTTAATAATTTGGAACTAATGTGGTTGAACCATTATCCTACACTATAGTGAAAATTTCTCCTAAGTGTTAAAAATCATTTTTCTAGAGGGTTTAATCCTATTTTTATAAAAGAAAATGACTCCTTTTATCTCCTTGAAATTTTTATTAAGAGAACAACATTATGACCATGCATGAATATGAACTTGTATATAAAAAAATAAATAACTCATATAGAAAATAAAAGACATAAAGAATTAAATAAGCATATATATATATACACACACACATATATAAGAATAAAAATTTTGGAAGCCTTAGCTTGTAGTAAGGCTTCGCGGAACTTAGAAATGGACAAGTTCCATAAGAAGAAAAGAAAAAGCATAACAAAGCTTAAGGAAAAGAAAAAGAAGAAATTTGTGGAAGTCTTAGATTTTTATTCAAGTCTTCCCATGACTTAGAAATAGACAAGTCCCATAAAGGAAAGCAAAATAATTAAGAGCAAAACAATAAAATGGAAGCCTTACAAATTTTTGAATAAGGCATTCCTAGGACTTAGATTAAGGACAAGTCCCATTTTTGTTTTGACTTGATTAAGGACAAATCTGAGACTTAGATTGTGGAAAAATCTCAAAAAGCAAGTAAATAAATAAATCAATTGCAAGTGGTAAAATAGATGCATGAACATAAATGTTAGATTAGTAAGCTTACATGCTCAAATAGATATAAATATGTACATTACTATATTTATACATATAGATAGTTAGATTAGTTGACAAAAATATATCAACAAGAATATAACTCCAATATGATCATAATATAGATGAGATACGAGTTTCATTTTTGGCATTATCATCCCTAGCTTTTTGCATCCTGGGGAGAGAATTTTTCCATGGATAATGCATAAAAAAAAATATCTATACTAATTGTAGATGTATAGGAAGTATGTTTACTTTAAAAAGATGAATGAAAGGAGTGTGTTTGAGTTGAAAAAAGGAATGGGCAGCAAGCTTTTGTGCAGCCAAGGAGGAGAGAAAGAGAGAAATTTGAAGGAAGTTATAAAGTGTTGAATAAGGGAAGTGTAGAAAGTATTTATAGAGACAAATGGGAGGATTTTTGTTGTAATAAATAATTTGAAAAAAAAAAAAAGGTTATTGCAACAAGGTACAGCAGGCATGAATAGTGGCTGTAAGAAAAAAAATCAAATGAAAAGTGACAAATTTGACATGTAATGAAATAACTTGTAAAAGTAGTAAATAGGGTATGGAGTATAAGAAATAGGCAAAAATTATAAGGAAAAAAAAGAGCATAAAATAATGTAAATACTAATGAATAGTAATAGTAAAATATCATATAAGTTACCGGTAGTGATAAAATACACGTATATGAGCTATATCTGACATATTTATGAGCTGTAAAAATTGTATCTAATATTTTTTTGAAATGATAAATTATTAAATGATTTTTGAAAGATGAATTGATATTATTTTATCATTAATTGTTATCCAGTTTTGTTATCTCGATTTGCGTAGTAGCGAATCGGTTGCAGAAACTGTTTGATTGACGAAATTTGATTCGAAAATTTAGATACCATATTATAGAAAAGAAATTAGCATTATTTTATTACTAAATATTAATTAAATTATATTTTCTTGATTTACGTGTTTGTGACCGGATATAGAAACTGATCCAATAAAGGTTCGAAACGATTGAATTTTTAGACAATCTTATCTTTTTAAGATTTATATTATATATATGATTCATAATTTGAGTTCATAATATTTTTCTAATTAATTTATTATTTTATGTTTTTAGAATTTATTCGATCAAGTCTGGTTTTTATGAGGTTTAAGGTCGACTCGTTTAACTTTAGGATTTCAATTCTGTTTTCAAGTCTGAGGTTTTACTTATAAAATCACTATAAAATTTTGGGAGTTTACATTTATAGGAAGTTATTTCTTTATTATTTTACCAATGGATATTATTTGGATGTATTACCTCAATTTGCATGTTAGAGATCAAATGGGTGAATTACTTCTCATAAGGTGTTCAAATCAATTGAGTTATTGGATCGTTTTGTTGGTGATATGTTTTTGCTGGATGATTTACTTTTAGGATTTTAGGTTTTATTTAATTCATCTGATAACTTAGGGTTATTGAAACTTTATTTGATCCTATTTATGGTTTCCAAGGTTTAAAAATTTTTAGAAATCCAAGTTTAATTTAATTTATATGATATCATAGGGTTACAAAATTTATTTGATTTCATCTAAGGTTTCTGATATTTTGGTATGATCTGATACAATTTTAGGATTTTAGTTCTAATGTGAATTTTAGAATTCACGATGTGTTTTGTTTATATTATTAAAATTCTATTTAGTCTTCTAATATGATCTTGATCTACATTATTTAATTAATATCATACTATTTTCTTGATTTGCGTTTTTACTTCTTTATTATAATTATCTTGATACGGTATTTGTTGTATCAAATGTTTTGTCAAATACGTAGTTAGTGCCAAGAATTGTAAGTTTTCTTAATTAGCCTTAAGGTCTTGTTATGTTATAGGTTGTATTGATATTATAATTATATATAAACTATTATTATGATTATTAAATTATAAAGGTACTTATCATAATTAAAATGTTGGATAAGAATCATATAGCATTGTTACAAGTTGATAAATTATCAAGATGAATATATTATTGTTACTAAAATAATTATGGTCTTACATAATTAATATTGTTAACTTATCAAAATTGTTTTAATATGTGAATCAAGTATAGTATTATTATTTATTATATGACAAAATGATCTTGTTTATTTTTACCACAATATATATATTGTAAGTTACAATATATTTTTTATATTATTAACACTTCTACTATAAATTGTAGTAATAGTTTGTCATATACTTATTATGTATTATGTGTCTAAGATAACCACATGATCAATTTAGTAACACAAACATTTTATGGGTATTAATGTTGGAGATTTTGTATTTTATTATAATTACTTGTGTTATATTTTGAATATTTCTTTATGTAATAAATTATTTACATGATTTGAGTGACCTTCAAGAATTCTTTTACTTACTAAAGGAGGTGGTATTATTCATTTCTTTAAGGGGGTATGATCATTTTTAATTATAAGTTCATAAGAAAATATTTATTTACGATTGTTTTGGAAATTTACTCATTAGACACTGTTTGATTCTATGTGCTCGATAAATCTAGAGATATATTTATTTTTATTTGATGGAGTTGAAGTTTTGCTGGTTGATTAATTACGTTATTTCTTATTAGAGAATTTTCAAGGCATAATTACCGTTTTTTGAATTATTTTTCAAAATTGATTAGTAGTTCTTTTAAATTTGGTGGAGTCTCTAATAATTACTTGTTGATTTATTATTGCTCATCATTACGAAGGCTTAAGGAAATTTTGTTAATGAAGATTGGAATTTATGGAACTATAATTATACTATTTATATTTTTATTATTCTTAAATCACGAAAATTTGAAAGTGATTTTTGCGACTTTTCTCAATCTCTCTTTTTTTTTTTTCAAGATTTTATAACCTATTATTGCCAATTATCAAAACTAGTTTATGTAAAAAATAAAAATTTCTATATGAAAAATATAAACCATAAAGATGCTGTCACGCCACAATAATATGGGACCTAATAGGATTAATCTAAAGCTATCATATCACGTATGCACCAGTCATATGAGAGTCGTCTTGTAAGTCAAAGTGTACAAGACTCTATTTATTTATAAATGATTATCATATAAATGATATATTATATTATAGGATTTCAACTATGGAATCTGATTTTTCAATTTCTACCAAGATCGCAGAGATCGGTATCCCCTACCAAATGGTGAAAATGGGTTTCAAACTGCAATTTACAAATTTCAGTTATTATAAAATTTATCTAATTTATGTTCTAAGTTTACCATATCCTATATATTTCTATCTTCAATAGAGTTTGTTGGAGAAGCTCTCTTCACACATTCCTATCCCAATCTCAGCTAGTATTAATCCTGCATAGAAACTATTGGGGGGTGAGCGAACCACGGGATTAGTGAGATAAACTGACCAAATCACACATCAACCAATAACAAACAAGTATAATTATCAATCATATGTAATGCAACAATCAATCATATGCACATTACGAGCTTCGATGATCTAGAATCCAAAGCAGGATGGAAATTTACGCCTTCTCATCGGGGTTGAAGGAACTCGATACTATGGCCCACCTATCTAAGAGAGACTAAGTATACAGGAAAGCCACAATCCTCACTGTAGATATCTCTTTATACTTTAGGCACTCAATTCCTGTTTTAAGCCTTAGAAACTCCACTAAGTGTTAGTCATTTCATAGCGATACTATAAGGACCCGTTATCACCCCTATATTTGCAATATGAGATAACAGTTCCCCAACCACATATAACCCCTAAGATTATATGTAAGGTTGCCTGAAGGAATAGTTTGCGTAATTGTTTATCTAATTCCATAAAGATAATATACAATAGGAGATATAGATTATTTTTTTTTCTAACCTTAGACAAGATTATACTACTACACTACCAACATATCTTACAAAGGAAGTACAACTTAACTTCTAAATAGCTAAACACATACATATATATACATATTACATCCAAAGGCTTTTTACAAGCCTTAACAAAAATCCTCAAAACACAACTCAACTAACATTATAATTACATTATCAATAAAAAGGAATCTCATCTAATCTAGTACAAGTCATAGGGTTCCATTAGGTCCATGGTCATCTCTAATCCTCCAACCCATCAAGAAAATCTTCAAAGTCGGTTCCGTACCCCATACTCGTATAGAACTCATCGGAGTCATCACCTGAAATGGATAAAATATGAGTCGAAGGCCCAGTACACAAGTAACGAATACAAAATGCAAAGTGGATCACACATTCTTAGGCTAAATGCATTATGCAACAATCACTTGTTTATTATTAAGTCTTTAGTTAGTAAAACAACATGGGAGTATTCAAACTCCGGACAATAAGGATCTAGTATTACATCCGCCTCCCTGAGTGGTCCCTACTGTTCATACAGACTACGCAGCCCCACCTTCCGGCATAACCCATAATACTAGGGGTTCCTCAGTAACGCATCACGATGCTCAGGGGGTTGATATGAGCAGCTCGGATACTCATATCTCCTAAACAATTCTATCCATTAATGAGAAAGTACCCTGCCCCCAATCTGAGCAGGGTGCCGCTCTCCGAACCAGATTCAATGGCAAATAAAGACAATCAACACTCATATGTAAATAGGAATTTTTCCTTAATTTAAAGTAGTTTGACTTTGATGCCTATCCTAGCAAAGAGACAAACAAGTTACTGTGTACTTGAGATAGCTCGGAAATTAACAGGGTTGACTGGGCGAGGATCTATCACTGTTTAAATCAATATTAAATTTCACACTTAGCTTAAGCATTAATTAACTAGTTGAAAATATAAATAAATCAAAGAAATCCAAATAAATTAATGCAAAGTCATAATAAAGCATTTAAACATCCTACTATATCCTAGATCGCTTAACAAATACTTAATTGATCAAATATCAAACTTCAGAAAATTTTGGAAAAAGTTTTTAAAATTCAAAAGCGCAGGGGATATGCCGGCACTCAAAGCCGGCGGCTTTGAACCGGTGTTCGATACTCTGAAAATCAACACTGCCAACGCTGGCAGCTTTCAGGGGTACACCGGCAGCCTTGGTCCTACGCCTGGGCCTTGAGCCGGTGTAGAATCCAAAATTCAAATTTCCAAAAGTTTACATAGAGGTACAAACCGGCAGCGTATACATGTATGTTCGCAGCTTCTCGCTATACGCCGGCAGCTTTGAATCCCAGTAGCCGGCGTACAATGTGAAAGAATGAACACCGACTGACTTTTCCAGTGAAAGCCAGCGGTGTTCGATCGGCCTTAAGAAATTTGATTCTGTTGGCTTCCAACACTGCCTATAGGCCGGCAGCGTAGAAGCCTCAGATGCCGGCGTACGTTCAAATTTTAACCTATACGAAAATGTTTTTGATTTCCCCTGTTTTATTACAACTTTGTTCATTTTTAAAAAATTGCCCAGACTTAATCCAAACTTTCTAAAGCTTGTTATATGATCCAAATACTATCCTAACAACATGAATCCTACTTCTAATCATCATAACACTAATCACACTTCCAATTCACAACTCAAATACTCAACCTTCAATCTTCTAAAATACTCATCCCCACACATCAACACTCCTATAAGATATAAACTACCACTCCATTAGCCACATAATCTCATTCAAACTATCATCAATGCACCAAATCAATCCTACACCAATTATCACATCAAATTCATTTCTATCTAACATTTACAAACAAACACAATATAAAACATAAAATAGAAGATAAAGTTTGCATTAAACTCACATGACTAATTCTTGGCTTGGAATGATGTTAAAATCCTAAAGCTTGTAATAAATCTTGGCTTAGGGTTTAAGATTTTGGGGTGAGAAAGGAAGAAAGAAAGAAAGAAAGAAAGAAAAGAAGTGAAAATTCGTATGGAAAATAGGACAGCCCAAAAAGAGGTGAAAAACATGTCTAAACAAAGTCAATTGTCATCCAAACTTAGTCATTAGGGGTATATTTGTCCTAGGATTAATTTAGGCAAATTTCAAATGCATTTGAGTTGTATTTAGGCTCAAAAGGTAGGTTTAAAATTTACCAAATTTCTATCATAATTCTAAGCAATTCAAAAGTAATTTGATTAAATTCTAAACATAATACATGCATATTAATTTGAAAAAGACACACATATTCATTACACTATACACACATTTATACATATCAAACAATAATATTAATTTCATAATACTATACACATATAAAATAACACATTCACTAATTATATTAATTAAGCACACACACACACACACACACACACACACATATATATATATATCATTCCAATAACACATTAATATGTAATTTAAGAAATTCATGGTTATTTCATTCTCTCCTCCTTCAAAAAGTTTCGTCCTCAAAACTTAGCTTACCTTAACACTATTCAAATAACTCAGGGTACTTTTGCTTCATTTCATTCTCGAGCTCCCATGTCGCTTCTCTCTCGGTTTGTCCAGTCCACAAAACCTTCACATAAGGAATTACTTTTCTCCTCAACACTTTATCAATCCTATCCAAGACTTTGATCAGTTTCTCCACTGTGCTCAAATTTGGTTGAACCTCCGGTTGATGTGTAGAAATGATAGCTTCGGGATCTGATATACATTTTCGAAGTTGTGACACATGGAATACATCATGCACTTCCGACAAATTTGGTGGTAGAGCCAATCGATATGCTAATGGTCCAATTCTTTCTAGAATCTCATACGGACCAATGTACCTTGGATTCAGTTTGCCTCTAGCTCCAAATCTAATAATCCCTTTTGTTGGAGAAATTTTAAGAAATACATGATCACCAACTTCAAACTCCAATGGTCTTCTCCTCATGTCGGCATAGCTTTTATACCGATCTTGAGCCGTTTTCATCCTTTGCTTAACTACTTGGATTTTATCCACTGCTTGTTGTACCAATTCTGGACCCAAAATAACTCTTTCCCCAACTTCATCCCAATGTATTGGAGATCTGCATTTCCTACCATAAAGTGCTTCATAGGGTGCCATTTGAATTGTTACTTGGAAACTATTGTTGTAGGCAAATTCAACAAGTGGCAAATAAGTATCCCACTTATTGCCAAAATCTAGAGCACATGCTCTAAGCATATCTTCCAAGATTTGAATCGTTCTTTCCGATTGCCCGTCTGTCTGTGGATGAAATGCAGTACTAAACTGAAGTTGAGTACCTAAAGCGGCATGTAGACTTTTCCAAAACCGGCTGACAAAGCGAGAATCTCGATCAGAAGTAATTGTCTTCGGAATCCCATGTAGTCTCACTATTTCTTTGATATAGATATGTGCCATTCTTTCTAAGAATCTCCAACCCAAAGGTATGAAATGAGCCGATTTCGTTAATCTATCCACGATTACCCAAATAACTTCATGTTTGGCAATAGTCTTGGGTAAAGCCGATATGAAATCCATGGTGATATCATCCCATTTCCATTCAGGTATGGATAAAGGTTGAAGTTCTCCTCCGGGTCGTTGATGCTCGATTTTTATTTGTTGACAAGTCAAACACTTGGAAACATATTGAGCAATATCTCTCTTCAAACCTTCCCACCATAAATTTTTCTTCAAATCTCTATACATTTTGGTGGTTCCCGGTGGATCGAATATGAAGATGAATGAGCTTCCTTCAGGATTTCTTCTCTCAACTCATATGGCACAAAAATCGATTCCCATATCTAATAACTTCATCCTCATCAATCCTCAACTCTTTTCTCTTCCTTCACCAATGGCTATCTTTATTCTTTTCTTCATCATCTTCCTTTTGAACTTGTTTAATCCTTTCCAAAATTGTCGGTTGCAAGGATAATTGAGCCAATATCACATCAACTTGCTCTAATGTAACCTGAAGTTCTAACTTCATGAAATCCATCTGAATCTCTCTTTGACTAGAAATCAAAGTCACATCATTCATTTGCCTCTTCCTACTGAGTGCATCTGCTACTACATTAGCTTTTCCAGGATGATAAAGTATTTCCACATCATAATCTTTAATCAACTCAAGCCATCTTCTTTGCCTCATATTAAGCTCCTTCTGTGTGAATATGTATTTCAAAACTTTTGTGATCCGTGTAGATCTTGCATTTCTCTCCAAACAAATAATGTCTCCAAAGTTTCAATGCGAGAAACACTACTGAAGCACTGGGTAATTCTTCTCATGGGGTTTTAGTTGCCTTGATGCATAAGCTATAACTTTTCCATCTTGCATGAGAACACAACCGAGTCCTTGGATAGATGCATCACTAAAAACTTCAAATTCCCTTCCACTAACAGGCAGTGCCAAAATAGGAGCTGATATCAATCTTTCTTTCAACTCTTTAAAACTCCTCTCACACTTGTCATCCCACACATACTTAGTATTCTTCCAGGTCAACTTTCTTAATGGGGATGCAAGCTTCGAAAATCCTTCAACAAATCTTCGGTAGTATCCAGCTAATCCAAGGAAACTTCTAATCTCACTCACATTAGTAGGTCTTGCCCATTTCAAAATGGCTTCAATCTTCATTGGATCAACTGAAATACCTTCTTTCAAAATAACATGTCCAAGAAAGGATATTTCTTCCAACCAAAACTGACACTTGTTAAATTTCGCATAGAGTTTCTTCTCTCGGAGTTTTCGTAACACAAGTCTCAAATGCTCTCAATGCTCTTCCCTATTTCGTGAATATATCAGAATATCGTCAATGAATACTATGACAAATGAATCCAGATAATCCTCAAAGACTCCATTCATCAAATCCATGAATGCGGCTGGAGCATTGGTTAACCCAAAAGGCATCACCAAAAACTCGAAGTGTCCATACCGAGTTCGGAAAGCTGTCTTCTGAATATCTTGCGATTTGATCTTGAGTTGATAATATCCTGATCTCAAATCGATCTTAGAAAACACTGTAGCTCCCTTTAACTGATCGAACAAATCATCGATCCTAGGTAAAGGGTATTTGTTCTTAATAGTAACTCGGCTCAATTCCCTGTAATCAATACACATGCGTAAACTTTCATCTTTCTTCTTGACAAACAGTATAGGAGCACCCCAGGGCGATATACTTGGTCTGATAAAGCCCAAATCTTGTAACTCTTGCAATTGTAGCTTCAACTCTTTCAATTCAGCTGGAGCCATTCTATATAGAGCTTTGGAGATAGGTACTGTTCCAGGCAATACTTCAATTCCAAACTCTATCTCGATCCGGTGGTAATCCAGGTAACTTCTCGGGAAATACATCAACAAACTCATTCACAATTGGCGCCTTTTGATATCCACCTCTTTAAGATTCATAGCTGCCACAACTAGTTTTTCCCATAGCTCCATAAACTTCATACTCCTAGGTCTTAACCTCTTCAATTTATATGTGAAACTCCCTTCAATCAAACCGAAACTTAACTCTGCCTTACTACAATCAATCGTAACCTTATAATGATTTAGCCAATTCATTCCCAAAATCACACCAAAATCAGATAAAGGCAATACTATCATATCAATAGGCATGTTCACATTTGAAATCACAACACTTATATTTTTACACACACAAGGATGCCTATTTTCAATCACCAACGAAGTAGTCACACACATAACACGATCAATCAACAATTCAGAGGCAAGCTCACAATCATTCATAAAATTTTCAGAAATACAAGCATGAGTTGCTCCAGTATCAATCAGTACATAAGCATCCCTATTAGCAACACTCAGTATACCTACCAAAGTGTCTACTAAAGGAGTATCCTCAATTTGCTGTAAAGCAAAACCCCTTGCATTTGTCTTTCCCTTCTCTATATCAACTCCACTCTTAGCATTAGGTCGATACTTGCAATTAGCAATATGATGACCTCTCTGCTTACAATATGCACAGAAAACCGGTGGTAATTTCGGATTCTTGCACTCTTTAGACTTATGCCCAACTTGACCACATGAAAAACATGCATTGGGAGTCCACTTGCAATCAAACAACTCATGAGGACCATAGCATCTAAAACATTTCTTTTCAAATGCAACTGTAAGAGCTTTATATGTCGGCTTTTGATCTCCTTGTCGTCCCATAAATGGCTTCTTTCCTTTACCAACACCCCGATAATTATCATAGGATGAAGTGGAAGCGGGTCTCTTTCCCAGAAAGGCAGCTCTCCTCGCTCTTCTAATTCTACTATGATTTTGAATTTGCTCCATTAGCAAAGCTTTGGCCACCGTACCTGATAGGGTATGCAACTCAAATTTCTTCACTTCACTTTGGATTTCTTCATTCAGTCCATTCTTAAATTTCTGAACTTTCATTCTTTCATCCTGGTAATCACCTCCAACAAAACGCAACAGTCTAGAGAATTCACCATAATACTCATCTACAATCTTGCTCCCTTGTCTCAAGTTCAGCCAATGGGCTATCATCCACTCTCTTACTGAATTCGGAAAATACTTGGTGAAAAATATATCCTTGAATGCATTCCATGATATGGGTAGTTGTAAATTTCCACTTGTTAATCTCCACCAATTATAAGCCTCTTTCTTCATCATGTAAACCGCTAAATCCACTTTATTATCTTCCGGTGTTCTACTAGTTGTAAATGTTTTCTCAAGCTCCTCTATCCAACCTTCAGCTACTGTAGGATCAATACTAGTGCCATCAAATTCTGGAACCATCTTGCTAAAATCATGTAACTTGATTTGGTTGGATTGATCATTTACAGAAGCAGCCTCATTTGGTCTCATTCCCGACTGGTTACCTTACTGTATGAGATGCTGAGTTTGTTGATACATCATCATCTGATATTGCTGCATCATGGCCATCATATCCCTCATCATGCTGTACATCGAGTTCGGATCACCAGTAGGTATTTGTGACATAGGAGGAATGGGTGGCATAGGTGGAGGTGGAGGAATCTGAGTCGATGGAGGAATTTGTGAAGCTGAAGCCGATGCAGGCGATGGAGTAGTCTCACTGCTCGGTGTAGAAGATGAAGTAGGAGCAAATGTAGACGATGAATGTGGTGGTGGTGGCATACTTTCTCTATCAGAATGTTGCCTGGTAGACCTCCTCAACCTGTCCATCTTTACCATTGCATACATATATTCAACACACATTCACACATGTATATCAATCCCTAATCACATGCAAAACTTATCAAGTTAACATTTACATTCATATATAAATGAACAAACAATTCAACAAGTCGTCAACAAACAATAAGCAATTAGTAAACAAGATAACAAATAACAAGTATATAAAACAAACAAGAAGGAAATTATACACAACTATTTGGAAAACTTAATTCTTTTCCATACTACTTAATTGTGTCTAGGTCAAGTCTTAAATAATCATTACAATTAAATAAACAATTAATCAAACCTCGCTCTGATACCAACTGTAAGGACCCGTTATCACCCTTATATTTGCAATAGGAGATAACGGTTCCCCAACCACATATAACCCCTAAGATTATATGTAAGGTTGCCTAAGGGAATAGTTTGAGTAATTGTTTATCTAATTCCATAAAGATAATATACAATAGGAGATATAGATTATTTTTTTTCTAACCTTAAACAAGACTATACTACTACACTACCAACATATCCTACAAAGGAAGTACAACTTAACTTCTAAATGGCTAAACATATACATATATATACATATTACATCCAAAGGCTTTTTACAAGCCTTAACAAAAATCCTCAAAACACAACTCAACTAACATTATAATTACATTATCAATCAAAAGGA
Organism: Combretum micranthum; assembly: GCA_024138025.1. Taxonomy (NCBI): domain Eukaryota; kingdom Viridiplantae; phylum Streptophyta; class Magnoliopsida; order Myrtales; family Combretaceae; genus Combretum; species Combretum micranthum. The sequence continues at coordinate 881,174 of JAMXBD010000038.1, read as the reverse complement.
ATCTCATCTAATCTATTACAAGTCATAGGGTTCCATTGGGTCCATGGTCATCTCTAATCCTCCAACCCATCAAGAAAATCTTCAAAGCCGGTTCCGTACCCCATACTCGTATAGAACTCATCGGAGTCATTACCTGAAATGGATAAAATATGAGTCGAAGGCCCAGTACATAAGTAATGAATACAAAATGCGAAGTGGATCACACATTCTTAAGCTAAATGCATTATGAAACAATCACTTGTTTATTATTAAGTCTTTAGTTAGTAAAACAACATGGGAGTATTCAAACTCCGGACAACAAGGATCTAGACTAGGCAGCCTCACCTTCCGGCGTAACCCGTAATACTAGGGGTTCCTGAGTAACGCATCACGACGCTCAGGGAGTTGATATGAGCTGCTCGGATACTCATATCTCCTAAATAACTTTATCCATTAACGAGAAAGTACCATGCCCCCAATCTGAGCAGGGTGCCGCTCTCCGAACTTGATTCAACGGCAAACAAAGACAATCAACACTCATATGTAAATAGGAATTTTTCCTTAATTTAAAGTAGTTTGACTTTGATGCCTATCTTAGCAAAGAGACAAGCAAGTTACTACGTATCGGAGATAACTCAAAAATTAACGGGGTTGACTGGGCGAGAATCTATCACTGTTTAAATCAATATTAAATTTCACACTTAACTTAAGCATTAATTAACTAGTTGAAAATATAAATAAATCAAAGAAATCCAAATAAATTAATGCAAAGTCATAATAAAGCATTTAAACATCCTATTATATCCTAGATCACTTAACAAATACTTAATTGATCAAATATCAAACTTCGAAAAATTTTGGAAAATGTTTTTAAAATTCAAAAGCGCAGGGGATACGCCGGCACTCAAAGCCGGCGGCTTTGAACCGGTGTTCGATACTTTGAAAATCAACACTACCAACGTTGGCAGCTTTCAAGGGTACACCGGCTGCCTTGATTCTACGCCAGCAGCCTTGAACCGGTGTAGAATCCAAAATTCAAATTTCCAAAAGTTTACAAAAAGGTACAAACCGACAGCGTATACATGTACGCTGGCAGCTTCTCGCTATACGCCGGCGGCTTTGAATCCCAGTAGCCGGCATACAATGTGAAAGAATGAACGCCGGCTGACTTTTCCAGTGAAAGTCGGCGGCATTCGATCGGCCTTAAGAAATTTGATTCTGTTGGCTTCCAACACCGCCTACAGGCTGGCGGCGTAGAAGCCCCAGATGCCGGTGTACGTTCAAATTTTAGCCTATACGAAAATGTTTTTGATTTCCCCTGTTTTATTACAACTTTGTTCATTTTTAAAAAATTCCCCAAACTTAATCCAAACTTTCTAAAGCTTGTTATATGATCCAAATACTATCCTAACAACATGAATCCTACTTCTAATCATCATAACACTAATCACACTTCCAATTCACAACTCAAATACTCAACCTTCAATCTTCTAAAATACCCATCCCCACACATCAACACTCCTATAAGATATAAACTACCACTCCATTAGCCACATAATCTCATTCAAACTATCATTAATGCACCAAATCAATCCCACACCAATTATCACATCAAATTCATTTCTATCTAACATTTACAAACAAACACAATATAGAACATAAAATAGAAGATAAAGTTTGCATTAAACTTACATGACTAATTCTTGGCTTGGAATGATGTTAAAATCCTAAAGCTTGTAATAAATCTTGGCTTAGGGTTTAAGATTTTGGGGTGAGAAAGGAAGAAAGAAAGAAAGAAAAGAAGTGAAAATTCGTATGGAAAATAGGGCTGCCCAAAAAGAGGTCAAAAACATGTCTAAACAAAGTCAATTGTCATCCAAACTTAGCCATTAGGGGTATATTTGTCCTAGGATTAATTTAGGCAAATTTCAAATGCATTTGAGTTGTATTTAGGCTCAAAAGGTAGGTTTAAAATTTGCCAAATTTCTGTCATAATTCTAAGCAATTCAAAAGTAATTTGATTAAATTCTAAACATAACACATGCATATTAATTTGAAAAAGACACACATATTCATTACACTATACACACATTTATACATATCAAATAATAATATTAATTTCATAATACTATACACATATAAAATAACACATTCACTAATTATATTAACTAAGCACACACACACACACACACACACACACACACACACACACACACACACACACACACACACACACACACATATATATATATCATTCCAATAACATATTAATATGTAATTTAAGAAATTCATGGCTATTTCAGATACCATGGGCGGCGTCCTTCATTATCAGTTAGTTCCCATGGCATCGACGGAACAAAAATAATCTTGCGTAGAACTAATAGCCTCTTGCCTAGAAAAACCAAGTATTACCATAGAACCGAAATACTAACACATAGTAGGCTGCCACATCTTCAAATGCAGTTTATGCAAATCATGTGATGCATGTCCATTCCATTTATAGTACCAGTAGTTGTTAATCAAGTTTACGGCGATTATACGATTTACAAACAATCATCCACATGCTTCATACAACATTTATCATACAATAGAATTATCATTTATATTATGGTAATTTGTCATTCAATCATAAACCATGCATCATGCATTATTCCCAATCCCGCATGCATATCAATTGAATATATATTATTCCAAATGCAACTATACTGCAAGCACAAACAATGTGACAAAGTCAAGTAACTTACTTGTGGTCCTTGCTAAATTATTGTATAAGCTACCGGAAGTCCAGAAATTGATCTATTTTCCTATGAAAGGAAATAACAAAGATTCATTATTGAACTATTTTTGTAAGAGAAGTCTTCCTAGAATGAAAGGTGCTGATCCCAATCGCCAAACATTAGACTAAACTCGTTATTTTAATTATTACATCGTTTAACAATTTAATTGAATCCTCATAGGTGCCTAACTATTTTGTATCGATATTTGATATGGTTTCTATTATTTATATAAAGCTTTTTAAAGCTTTAACCCTTATAGCAAGAAATATTTATCTATTATTTATTTTTATTTTGCTTTTCTTGATCTTAATTACTATCAATATTTTTATTTAAGGGGTTTGTCTTTTTCTTAAGTCCTACTTTTTTTTAGTAGAAGATTTTTATTTATTATTATTATTTTTTTTTTGCCTGTCAACAATATCTGTCTCTCAAATTGGTATTTTTATTTATTTAAGGGTATGTTCAAGTATCTACACCTTTCAAAAATTATTTTAATAAAATCGTATGTTTATGGAGTTTAGATATATCAAATTTTTATTATACGATAATTTTATTTTTATTGTAAAACAAGCTAAGTTTAATAATATCATATTATCAATAATATTAGTTTGAAATGTTAATATTAATTTTAGTAATAAATACAAGTATAATAATAACAAAAATTTTTAGACATTTAGTAAATACTAACATTAGTGACAAAATAGAATTGATGATAGTATAAATATAGTGACCTTAATGTAAAAATAATAGTATAAATAATCCTTGATGACTCTTCATGAGAATATCAATAATACTGAATAATATACTCAGTAGTAATAATAATAGTAATAATCATAATCATATTTATAGGAATAACACCAATATTGATATTGGTTTATTAACAGTGAAAACTAAATGATTTTCTAGTTTGTGATTTCTTATTTGTTTTAAATCCGATTTCGCTATATAAATAATCAATTTGATAGTACTCTTTGAGTACTTTTTATTAGTGGAATTATTTTCAAGAAAAGAGATTTGTATAATTTTTAAATTTATGAAACACTTGCATAGGTTTCAAGTGAATCATAATAATTGTAGTCAAAACTTGTTTTGATGATATCTAACTCATTTCTAGTCTATTTTTTACGAATAAATACTCATTTTCATGGTATTTTTTGAGTACAATACATGATAGGGTTGTTTTCATTAAACAAAGTCATTAAGGGGGCGAAAAAGGCAAGAAAAATCCGCTTTGTTCATACAAATCTGGCAGCAGTAATCTAATTTTTGTTTTTACAATATCTAATTCGTTTTTTTATCAGTTTTTAACAAATAAATAGTCGATTTCATAGGATTTTTTGTATTCTTTCCATTGGTGAGGTCATTTTTGGCTTATAACAAGCACGTCAATACAGTTTATTCAATCCTCCTAGTCTTTTACATGAGTTATCTAAAGTTCAACTTAGTTTTATTGTAGTTTAGGCATGGTTTTGGTTTTTTTTCCTTTCTAGGATTTGAATTTCTACACTTAAAAATCTTCAAGTTGATGTATTTATATCCTAAATAGTCTAAATAACATAAATATATTATTAGATCCATTTTGGTAAATTATAAGACAATTTCTATAGATCAAACATAGTAAACATTTGAACTTAATATGATCCTTACCTTGGTTGGATGCTAGAATGAATTTAGCTCCTCGTTCTTGATGAAAATAATGATCTAAAGAGGAAGGTAAGAAGATGAGTAACTAAAGAAAAATTAATCTAGCTAAACTAACATATATATATATATTTTATTTATTTTCTTACCTTGTTGAGCTTAGATTCCAACTTGGATTTATGGCATATCAAGGGCTATTAGAGTTTGTCTCTTGTTATTTGGAGTAGCTGAAGTGGGGTTTTGATTGTGGTTGATAAGGATTGACGTTTAGATAATGCTATAGGATATAAACAAGGGATACACTTTTATTTTTGAAGTGTTTAAGCAAGGTTGAATAAGTGAGCAAGGAATAGAAGTATTTCAAATTCATAGTGGCTATTTAGAGAGAATTTTTGGATTATGTTTGGGGAGATCTTGAGTTGGTTTTGTAGCCAACTTAAGCCTATATGTATATACTAATGTTAAGCTAAGATATAGGTATAAGAGAGGGTGTTTTCAGCTTGAAAAATTTGCAAATCTGTTTGAATGATGATTTTTGCTTCATTTGTACAAGATTTGTGGCTGATTTCAAGGGGCATTAATTGTATTTGTTTGGTAGTTAATTAAGGTCATTTATGGGTGTAATTTGGAGGCTCAATTTGCAAGAAAAATCGGGTCCAAATCATATGAAAATAGAGGCAAGAATCCTAGTGTTTTACTGTAATTTGGTGTGTTGTTTTTCCAAGTTGAATTGCATAGGTTTTTGTTCAGATTCTTCTTGTTATTTTCTAGCCAATAATTGGTGTTTGAAGTGTACATTTAGAGGCTTTTAATTGGTGCTTATTTAGTCAAAAATAACAACTCAAACTAAGCCTATTATTTGTACAAAACAGAGCTACCATTGCGTAGCTACTATTGCTGTTTCCATGAAAATTTTTTTCCAATTTGCAACTATATACAATTTGCCTTGGTTGAAAATTCTTATACATTTAATGTTGGTTTATGTGTGGAGTTTTTGTATTGGTTTAAATGTCGTTATCACATTGAATTTGGATGTTCAAATGGAGCAATTGTTGGACGTAATTTGCTTGAAATTCTACAACCGAGGAATGCAATTGCTACCCATCCCCTGTTCCAGCGTGATTGCAAATTCCAACAGCTCTGCTTCTTCTCGAGGATTCTACATTCTTTCTTCTATTTCCAAGTGATTTTCGCATGAAGTATTCTCTTCTGTCCAACGTGAATTCTGTAGCTGACTCCTCCTATTCAACATGATTTGCAACTCCATCGTTTTGTATTTTGTTCCGTGATTTGCTTTGGTTTTCATTTTTTTTTTCATTTGTTTGATTCATATCATTAACTAAAATATTTTCAAATATCAATTTATATATATATGTTATATCAGTTAGGTAAGGGTTTTATTGAAATAAAATTTTCTAAGTTCCTATAAAATTTCTAAATTGTTTATATATGTATAAATTTTTAGTTTAAAGTTTACACAATTAATTATTTTTAGTATTCTAACTTACATGATTAAATTTTTCAAGTTCAATAGATTAGATTAGGAATCAAGTCCTAATGAATTTAAAATTCCTAACAAGTATAACAGTGGGTTTTGAAATTTTCATTTTAGATATAAATTAATATTTATTGATCAGTATTGGTATCTATTATGTATTTATAATTCTAATAATTCATCTTTATATTATTGTTTTGTACCAATAAGTTCTGTTAATAGACTATATCTTATTGGTTTTGAAATTCAGAGCTACTTCTAATTATATCTTGAATTATCAATTCATGATACGAAATCTCGTTTTTGGTATCTATTAAGGTCAAAGAAATTTTTATTTGGGTTTTTGAAACTGGGATTGAGTTTATTACAACTCATAGGTCTATTCTAAGATTTTTGTTTAATCATATATTTGATGTTAGTTTCACATTTGCTAATTTGTTCATTTTCTAGTCATGAAAATTATTGAAGGTTACATTGCAGCTCAGTATTTTAATTTCTAAAATCTCTAAATCATTTAACTAGAATATTAGTGTAATTTAAATATTTATTTAAGATCTAGATTCTTAGATATCAATCTATTTGTGATCTTATTGTATCTTTGTAATTATAGTAATTTATCTTTAGTCTACATTTTTATAACTTGTAGGTTCTAAAAATTAATCGTCTGTTATTGTGATTTAAATTTAAGGTTAATTATGATTTCTTGTTGGACTATTGGTCATCTTACCAAATATTATGTTTTACTGTATAGGAGTTATTTATACTAATTTTTTAATAACAACATATTTTGTCTAGTGCTCTTTATTAGTGTTAACATATTAAAAATGTTTAAACACCATTATTTCATTATTCAGCAAGCGTAGAATTTATTTTCAACTATTGAACTTAAGGGTAAAGGATTCAGGAATTTACATTAACGATTGATTTATCTTTGTTTATAATTTATCTGAGATCATAGAAGTTACAGTTGGTATTTCGAAATTTTTATTGGTAGAGATTCTAATCTTTCTAATTATAATCAAATTCATTTATACTTTAACATTTTTAAATCGAGAAAAATTTGAAGTGATTTTTACTACTTGTTCCAATTATTCTATATAATTCTATATTACATTTTTAGTATTTGTTAAAATTAGGTTACGTAAAATTAGGGGGATTACAGATGCTAGTAATATCATTATATGATTTAAACATTGCCCAATAAACTAACTTAAAAGACCATAATAGTACCTAGCATAAGCTTGGTCTTAAAGTGTCCAACAATAAAATAAAACTCAAAACCTATCCTAACATAATCATTGTACCATTAAAAATGAATAGAAGAAATGTTTTTAACTCATCACATATTAGTAAAGAGAAAGTAACATAGTTGAAACCACTAAAAATTAGAGCAACCCATTGCTTCTTAATGAAACCATTTATCCATACCTATCAAAGGTCATCGCTTTTGACCATAAAAGCTTTTGCAATCTTTTCATTTTCAATCAAATAATCAAATACTGCAGCTAAAGTAAATTTTTCAAACTCCTTCATCTTTATCACATCATCATAAGGTTTTGCACATTAATAAATTTTAAGTCAGATGTTATAGTTGCAAGAACATTTTACGTAGTGCCTTCTTTTTGTCATAAAAAAGCGGCCTTAAATTTTAAAGGGAATTGATGGCATACAATACTATCTTCATATTCTAAACCACAACATATAAGTTCTACAAGTTTGGTGGCATACCTTGAAATATGGGTAAAATATCGAGTTATTCATTATCTCTAAAGGGACAATGTCAGCTGGTGCTTTGACAACATACTTATATAACTTTGAAATTGCTTCTATAAAGACCCAACCCACTAACTTCCGAGATTTAGTGTACCGAGTCCCCAACCACATATAACATTTTCATATTATATGTAAGGTTATCCTAAAACTAACAGTTTATGAGAATTGTTTGATCAAATCTACTAAAACTTTATTAACAAATTTTAACAAAACAAGATTGCTAATAAAAGCAATCCATACATATATATATAATATGTACAAAATTTAGTGACAATACAAGACACTGCAAAAATTACAAGTTTTTCTTAGTATAAAAGATAATCTAAAGAGATCTTAAGGTCTCTTACACTTAAGCTTATCTAATAAGCCTTCTAAACAGAGAATTATGCTTTAAATAAAAGCTTCTCCAAAATCCAAAGGTATTCGAGTCTTACTTGTCCCACTCATCCATGAATCGCTCAAAATCTGACCTGTATCCCAGATCATCATATAACTCATCTTCATTACCTGCAAAGTAGCAAAAGTGAGCCAAAGGCCCAGTACGTAATAACAAATACAAGAACAATTTATCAAGAGAACTTAAATCAAATAAAATGCATCAAAGATCAAGTCATTATCTTATTAAGTTTTCTTTTAACAAAACAACAAGAAGGTATTCAAACCCCGAAATCACACTCTAGGAATTTAGGGGTCCTGAGTAACAGCAGCTGCTCAGGAGGTTAATATAAGCAGTCCGCATACTCATATCTCCTATATCTATTCCATAAAGAAATAGCTTCATTTAGGGTTCAAAAGTCGTTGCCCGACTCTACTTAAACTCAATTCACAACATGAGCCTAGTTCACAAGTTCCCATAAACTTTGAACTAAACCATGGTATTTCCCCCTAAGTTTAAGCTATTTCTCCCTAAGTTTAAGCAAACGTTATTCGGATACTATTCTCCCCATTGGCTACCCACTTAACCAAAAATGAATCGCTATTGCATCATAGCGTACAATTGCATCATGGCAAAGTCATTGCGTCATGACTTAGGTTAAGCACTTAACTAACATGTCATTGCATCATGACAAGTTTGCTGCTCCTCGGACCAAATTAAACAGCGTAAAAGACATCTAGTTCATCAAAGGATTCAGCAGAATTGAATTAAATCAATTTTAATAATGCCTAGTCCTAGCATACAACAAACAAGCTATTGCGTACCTAAACCTGATAGTTTATTACTATATTCACTCGCAGGGGAAATAACCAAAGAACCTTTAACTGAAATAAGAATATCAAAACAAATCAATAATAGAACGTATAATATATATCACAATCCTAGGTTAACTATACAAGGAGATTCATTGAATTTAAAGTATAGTTTTAACATTTAATTCATACATAAAACATGTTTATATAGCTTATAGATTCATTAGAAGACCATATACGAACTAAAGAATGACAATTGAAAAAGTTTAAATTTGTAAAATTCAAGGGATATGTGGCCTTTCTACACAGGCAAAATTGAACTAAACATCGGCAACATTGGAATTATACGCCGGCAGCGTTAAGCCCGACGTTAAAAATTTTGATTCTATTCGCATTCAACACTGCCTATACACCGGTGGCGTTGAAGCCCTAATAGCCGATGTACGATTTGAAAAATAAACACTAGCCAATTTCCTTACAAAAGCCGACGGCATTTTAAGCGACTTTAGAAAAATCAGTTCTGATCACATTCAACACCGCCTCTACACCGTCAGTGTTGAAGTACCAGATGCCAACGTACACTAAAAAACAGACTTATTCGAAAAATGTTTTACTTCCCCTATTTTACACTTCGAAAAATGTAACATACAATACATTTAATCATTCTTCAAACACATATTTAACTTCATACACTATCTTCTATCCACATTAACCAATCCTAGCAACTTTGAACTTCATAACAACATATCAAACTGCTTCATTCACATCAAATCTTCTCCCACACTTCACTTCAACTTCAATTACTCAACTTAACTTCACTACTCAACACTTCTCACAACTTCCCTAACACATAACCAAGTTCACACAATAACAAAACACAACTTAACATATATCAATGCATAAAACCAATTAACTCAAATGACATTAACTCATCCTACCATAGGTTTTACATCTAAAATACAAGAAAGGAAATAAAACAAAGAGATTATACTTGCTTTAATTTACATGAAGAGGCTTTGGCTTGGTGAGATTGTTGAATCCAAAGGCTTAATATTGGTTTTGAATTAGGGCTTAAGGTTTAAAGATAGAAGGAAAAGAGAAAGAAAAGAAAAGAGGGAAATTCATATGAAAAATATGGGCTGCCAAAAAATGCTCTAATTAATCAAATTTGAGGCTTATATTTATCCTAAGTTTGACTTTAGGGGTATATTTGACTTAGGCTTAATTTGGAGTTTATTTGGGTTGAATTTGAGTTTGAAAAATAGGCTTAATTTTTTAAAAATTCTGCCAACAAAATCTTAGGTAATTCAAAAGTTGTTTTGATAAATTTTAAACATAACACATATATATTAATTCATGAAAGACACAAACATTAATTACACTATACACACATTAATACACATAAAGCAATAACATTAATTTCATTACACATACTCACATACATCAATAAGTTACATTAATAAACATGATATATCAAACCTCTTTCTACACATTCATTTTCATAAATCAAAATTACTTCAAACTTAATGTCTAGAACTAATATTGTATGCACATGCAATTTTAATTATTGAATAATTTAGATTATTTAAGCTTCTAAAATGATCCAAAATATATTGATGCGTAGTTTCAATGGATCTATGAAATCTTCGTCCTATCACTCTATATATCATGTTATGACTAAGCAAATGACCAAATACCATTAGTTGTTCTCTAATGGACACATCTTTAGTTTGATGTGACAAATTTCTCTCCTTAAGTATCCTACACAACTCAAAGAATTCCCTTGGCCTCGTTCATATTTGCTTGGTACAATGAATATCTCCACTATATAAAACTCAATTCATATATAACTCTAGTTTGTGCTCCTCATTAACACGGGGCTCTCCTTGAATTCTATTTTTATGGTGTTTCTGTCTAGTTAAGATAATCCTGGTTGAAAGGACCATTTCTGTTACACCAACTATTGTGGCATGAATCTCATTTTCATCCATTTATGTGATGAATTATTGTCTTGATAAACTATCAAATAACAGGATAATCAATATGCAATTTTATTATCAAACTTTAATTGTCCCTTATGGAGTTTTTACTTTGAATATTATTATCTTTGCTATAGTTTAGAAAAAATTGTTATAAAATAATCAACTACAAGATACTAATTTCTAAAGTTAATTGATATACCTAGGAACGTAATCACTAGTGTATCTATAGGTTAATACAAATCAACCCTAAGAAAGTCCCAAGATCTAACATAAGTATTAGGGTTTTCTTGAAAGTAAGGATTTGTTCTTCACGTCTCTTGGATATGACTCACCAAGAAAAAGCAAAGAGGATATTTTACATTCGCAAATAACTGATATTACTTAATTACTTGTGTTTGTAACTTGCCACAATTAAGATGATTGATAAGAATTAGGGTTTTCTAGAGAATGCTCTCAAAAAAGGGATAAATTTCAATTAATTAATAAACTGACTGTAATGTTTGCAAAGAAAACCCTTATAGACTCAAAACCTAAATAAGGGGAAAATAGTAATTATTCAACCAAATCTAATAAAAGACTCCTAATAAAATGAAGAGAAGATTTAAATAAATTAAATCATCGGACTCATAACAGCCTCTATCACAATGAGATGCGGGCTGTGATCTGATCTAGTCGCTTGTCTTTAAGTTAATCATGGGTGTAAGATAGAATGTGATTTGTATTATGACCAGCCTTGTCATGGCCATCTTCTAAGGCGTGATCTCCACTAGTCTTCACATCAGCGTTGATAATGGGCATCGTCATGGGTGCGATAGGCATACGTAAATGATCATGAGCGTGATGTGCAACGTGAACTCCTCTAATTTCTCCAAGTGATGTCACGACATAGATTCCAGTCATGATTGACAAATTTTCTTCGCTTCCTTCATGTTTATCTTCATTCCTTACACAAATTGATGCATAATCAGCTATGTGATGAATCCCATAGCTATAAAGGAAGTCACGCTCATGTTCATTAGAATCCTTTGAACCAAAATTTGTAATCCTTTAGCTTTAGCTCTCCTAATAGGACCCTTGACTCAACTCCCTTCATTAATTGCAAGTTTGAGGTTTTGCTACAATAAATTTAATAAATGATTTAATATGAGGTTAGAGTAAAATTGGTGAATGAAATAAAATTATATGATAGAAAATTTTGATGTAATGACTCTCATTGCACTCTTTAAAACTAAAACATATATTTGTAAAATCAATTTTCAACTAAATTGGTCTTAATGAGCAAAATATGATTACAAAATAAAAATTTTTTCTTTCATGTAATATGGAAAATTCAATACATATCATCAACAAATAAACAATATTACTTAAACTTGATGAATTAATCATATTATTTCATGTCCCTTATAATTTTTTTTTTTTTGAAATTACTATATGACAATATATATGTTATTTGCAAATAATAATAATAATAATATGTTACTCTCTCTAAATTAAGTTTTGATGATAATAAAATAGTTAAAGAAAACTAATTGAATTATTAAGTGTGTAGGATTAGTTTGAGTTTTTAAACCATAAAGTTATGACAGAGCATATAAAAGGAAGTATAGAAGCTTATTTACAAGGATTAATGTTAGAAACTGAGATCTAGAAGGATTTGCAAAATCTTGGATGAACATAGAAAAGTGATAAGTCAAAAAGTATAGAACATTCTTTAAGTGCTTCAAACTGAGAAAGACATCCATAAGTTATCTTAGAAGGCATGTATCACAAAAGATCAAGAACAGAAGTTTTGATAAATATCCAGAAGGTTGTCTAGAAATTATCTAGAAGGTTTTCTACAATTTTTGATAGCAAGACAATTTATGCATAATTTCACTACAAATTCGTTCAGTTTCGATCAAATTCTTTCCAAATCAATTCAAATAATATCTTGCAGGCCTAACTTCGAGAAAATGAGTATATTTAGGTAATATGCTCATATGTTTCACTAGATTTGGTTAATATCCAAAGGGATTTTAGGTTTTTATCAAGACAACTTTATGTTATTTCAAGTCATTCATCAGAATTCAAGAGCAAATTCAAGTTTTTCTTTAACAACTGTTATATGATTTTTTAATTGAAGATAAGTCAATTATCTAGTACTACAATGTTCGAAAGAAGTCAAGTCTACCTCATTCCTAATCTTATGAAATTTATAAAGTTTAAAAGAAAATAAACATTATCTACATCAAGCTGGATAAGAGCAAAACAGATTAGGATGGTTTAAATTTAATTTGAATTTCAAGTCTCAAGCTAAGAAAAGTATCTCCACAATATCAGGAAGACAATTATCAGTGAATGACACAAAATATTCATCAACATTATCCGATAGCTATTGAGTAGCAGCAAATAAAAAGGAAGAATGATTCAAATTTGAAGCATAGAGATAACAAGTGCACTACTTTCTCACATCAAAAAAGCTTTTCAAAATTTTATTCCTTTTTTGTATTGAGCTTAGCTTACGTTTTCTTTAAGCATTCTTTGGATTCGAATTAGATTATTGTTGATAATAGGAACTTATTGTTGCCTTCTAGCTTGCTTAGTTTACAAAATTGGGCTTTTTAGTTTCAGTTTTTAGCTTGAGGAAAGCTGTGAGAATCGAGTAGAGTAAATTGTATTATCTTGTAAATTGACTTTAATGAATATAGTGGAACATACCCATATGGAGTATTAGGTCCTCGGCTCAAAGTTGGAAGATTGGACTAGGCATAAGGCCAAGTCACTTCATATAGCTTTGTAATGTTCTCTTTCCTTACTCTTTTAATTTCCTATAAGTTCTATTTTATTTATTTGCTTAACTTTTTATCACATTTTGATCAAAGGGGATAAACTTTTAAAGGTTGAAAATTAAATTTTGGTTATAATCAATCAATCCCCCTTCTTGATTATAAAAGAGGGACCAACAACAACAACAATAATAATATACATAGATATGAATTTTTTTTTTTTTTAATGGAACGACTATAGCATTAACACTTACTAGGTCTTACTACCTCATTGCTCCAAAACCTGAAATACATAAAAAAATAAAAATAAAAATAAATGAATAGAAAAAGGGGGAAAAAAGACACATAAACATAAAAGCAAAAAATTCGGAGACTTTGTAAAATCAAGCCTCCCAATGACTATAGATAAATTTTGAAATTTAATAAGTCATCATCCTATTATATTGGGTAAAAAAATAAGGAAGTTCAATCCAATTAATATACTATTAATAATTATTTAATTGGTTAAGGGGGGAGGGGGGTGTGTGCAACATGAAAAATCTTACAAGAGCACGTATTTCATGAATTTAAAAGGTTGGAAGGCATGAATTAGAAAGTTGTGAAAAAAAAAAAAAAAAAAAAACCAAAGTATGTACCAAAGCAATTAATGCAACCAAGGAAATGATGATAAAAAGCTGGATTCAATAAAAGTAAAGAGAGAAGATAGAATCAAATATTGGAAAGTGTGAAGTAATGATATATATTTATAAAGCTGTAAAAGATTTTATCTGTTGATAGACATTTATCTTTCTCCAATCTTATCTTTTTGATAGACTTATATCCTTTGTCGAGCTTTTTTAAGTAAGAAATGATGTTGGAAAATGACTCACCATCTTTAAAACGATATGTTGTTTTCAAACTGAGATATGATATTTTCTTTTAAAAAGAATGAGTTTTCCATGTATGGGAGTTCATTTTTCACTTAAAAGATGTACTTTTTTCGAATAACAAACATAGAAAAACAACTAAAAAGCATTTCAGAATTTATTTTACATGAAACAAATTCTTTCCTCCTTTTAATTTTGTTCTCAAACTACAATTACTCTCTTTCGTTCTCTATCAATGCCTATTGATGTTCAACATCCTATGTAGGTTATTTATCCCTAAAATGCTTTAATCTTCATAATCTTTCAATAATGACCTTGGATAGTTGTACAAATTTTTTTCTTTTTACATATAAAACGATTTATTATCTTTTTCTTAAAGGTTCAACATTGAAGTTTGCGTAAGTGTAGGTGACAAAAGTCTAGCATTTTCAAGGTAAAAAAAAGAGAACACCTGATATTATTGTTATCCATCACCTCCACTATTTAGCATAGACACCTTTATTTGAGGTTTTTACAATGATCATGGGTGAAAATTATAATTAGACCATAAGATGATGAAGTCTATGCCTAATCTCTACCAACTTAAAGTATAAAATTGTATTGTTACTAGAACTATTGTGAGAAGACAAGATGTTATTTTCAATTAGGTTTTTCCTTTTCTCTGGCACAACTAATTGGACAAATGTTATACCATGTATTAACAATGGATTTTGAAGAGCACTATTGTATCACTAAGGTTTTAATTAACTTCTCTTCTTATTTGTGGTTGCAACATTAGTATTTTACTTTCCGTTGTATGTAATTTTATTGACATTGTTATGTTTTGATTTAAAACCATTTTATTGTATTTATTATGAATTAACATTTGATGAATTGTGTGATACATAAAACGAATCACCATCGTGTTTATCCAATAATTTTCCATTTTCATCTACATGTGCAATTCTATAAAGAGTTGTGAATTTTTGGTTTTTTATACCATTATAGTAGGTTATATCTACAATTATATTTGGTTTAGGTATATATGTGTAAATAGTTTAAACAATTGTGGATTTGAGAATTGCTAATCCTTAAATGAAAAAATTGCATTTTTGATCAATTTTCTATTATTTGATGAATGAGGAATGATGAAATTATGTATTAAACCTTTATGTTTCATTTGATAAGTACCTTCTAAATTTTGACATTGGGGATGAGTTGTGATGTTGATATGTGGTGCTATTTGGAAATATATCTACCTTAATTTTTTTTTTAAAAGGTAAAGGATTGTCCGGTCAATGAATTACTCACTATTTAATTAACTCATCAACGGCACAAAATTTGTTGCATCATTTTGGAACCTACTCAATTTGATCATTTGAAACCCTATTCAATTTGATCATTTTTTGTGTGTACAAGTTCTCATATTTTTATCGGTTATATCTATATATATATATATATATATTTTTTTTTTTTTTGCACGATTTTTATAGGCATTAAGGAAGACAAGACGGAAAATGAAGCAATTGCTAGAACTATTCACTATGATATATTAATAATTACAAATAATTATGTATTCACATGTTGTCAATATTTTTCATTAGTTTTTACATTAAACTTTTTCATATATTTTTCTTTTTTTTTTCCCTTTTTGGGGAATCATACATTTCCATTCCTAACTATTATGTGCTATTAATTATATCAACATTTTATCAATTAAATTTGCTCACACATTAAGGTTACAACAACAGTCACTATTGTTTGTTACTTATGGCCATGTTCCTATATATTGTGGGCTTTAAAAATCTTAATAGCATATAATAAAAACCAGAATCAAATAGCATAGAATTGGTTTAATATATAATAAAGATAAAGCTAAATGCTACACATAACCTACCTAAGCTATGTTTTAAATTTTAGTCTGGAAATTCATGATTATAAATTATCTTGCTTTTAGACGCAAGATGTGATTTGACACATTTACAAACTCATTTTTTGTACAAGAATATAACTTATATTTTGGTGTTTTAGAAATCTATGACTTTATTATTATTATTATTATTACTACTATAAAAACATGACATTATTAATTTATGAAAGAAAGTACAAATAATTTCCTAAATTTTTATATCAATGCAAGTATACTATGAACTTTAAATTGTTGGAAACTCCTTTTTCAAATTTTGACAAATCAACCAATGACACTTAAAATTAAAAATAAACCTTCTTGTTGAACTATAATTCTTGTCTACTAAATCTGGACCGAATGTAGTAGCCTCCTCTATGTGAGTTTATGCACAACCTATACAAAATTAACAAGAATTAGTTAAGTGGCACTAAACCCCAACACAAGCACTTTGACGCTTAAGTCAACACAGGATATCAAATAGTAAGGAATATAACACTAACCATATAAAAAATAAGGGAGAAATGAAACGTCCTAATACTCAAATCAAAGAAGGTTTTGGTAAAAAACTTTATAGAGTAAGCAAGAAAGTGGAATATGTAGAAGATGTAATCACCCAAAATAGTACAACTTGAATATAAAATCATTAAGTAAATAATGTGTTATTTTTGAAAATGTTTTAAAAGAAATTACAAATATCACTTTTCACTTTTTAAAAATATTAAAATATAAACAATAATTTTTTATTAAGAAATTGAATCAATATCAATAAAATTTTGAGATATAATTTTTTCAAAATTGTTGTTAATATCCTATAAAAATAAAGAGGTAAATTTAGATATATATGTAAACAGCAAACACAAAACATCTTGATTTTAAAATTGTCAAGATGATCACAATAATGAAAATTATAAAACATAATACCGCTAATGATTAAAAGAATATGAATACTATGTATTTTATATGCACATTGTTATATATATTCAGGTAAGATTGGAAAAGCGAGTCTACAACCTTCAGGTGTTGAGTTTGTCATATCGTGTGAGTCTTTGATTGTGTCGTTATATGATGTCTTAAGTCTAAAGTCAAGTCCAGTTGTGTTGTCAATTGTTTGTCATCTTTTTCAAGTGCGTCTTTTTCAAAAATCTAGTAAGTGAAGGTAAAATCGCTAAACTAATTTTTATTATTTATATATACTCTAGTGCATAGAATATCAATTGTGTAAAGCAAAGGAAAACATTTAAATCTCAAAATATTTTGTAGAAAATGAAAATAGCTAGAAATTCAAATAAATGTGATAAAAGACCAAAACAACGTAATCATGCTACCTATAATATATAAACTTAATAAATATGAATGTTTAATAAAGTAATCAAAATTTCTTTAAGATATCGAAAAATTATAGCAAAACTTGAAATTAAAACTTAAGTCAAAAATTGAACTCTGATAATGTCACGTCCCAAATGGTACCCTAGACGTGGCAGTCCACCATATATGGTATTAAAACTTAAGAATGACTTTCCAAAGTCATGTGAAAACTTCAACACCATATGTAAGGCGTCTATCACAACAATAGGAGACACCAATGGGATATGTAGCTCGGGATAGTAAATACAGCATACAAGTAATCTAAATAACTATCTAATTTCAACATTATAATAATATAATCCTTACATCATCTTAGGGGTTTCCCCTATAAATCTCCAAACAATTATAATATCAGCTTAGTCTTTCACACGAGAAAACAATACTAACACCAAAAGATAATAAAGGATATTTAGCCTAAGATCTTCAAAGGATTTCCAGAAGCTCCCCAAAACATAATCCTACTCGAGTATATGAAGTCCTCGGGCATAAGAGATATTGGTCCTGTTACATCAAAAGTCTATCGAAGTATAAGCATAACTAGCTTAGTGAGAATATTCTTGAACTAATGTACTCGTATCAATAATTTCAAACAAGTTATTAAACAAGAATATGAATGCGTCTAGCAAGCAATACATATGATCTACTGGAAATCATATGTTTTGAATGGATTTATCCCTCCATTCGGTGGTTAGGTGTTTCAGGCTCTTTAAAACCCATCTTTGAAATTCAAATTATATAGTTTGTTTTTTGCTCCTACTCGTCCATCCTGAAATAGTTCCTTCTAGCT
The DNA here is from genome assembly GCA_024138025.1 of Combretum micranthum. Taxonomy (NCBI): domain Eukaryota; kingdom Viridiplantae; phylum Streptophyta; class Magnoliopsida; order Myrtales; family Combretaceae; genus Combretum; species Combretum micranthum. The sequence continues at coordinate 862,668 of JAMXBD010000038.1, read as the reverse complement.
CCTATTTGCCCATCTTGCAGACTTATGGCTCCTCCAAAACCTACTATTATACTCTTGTCCCATTGAGTATAGTCGCTAATGAAATGAAACTAACTACGTGATATGCATGAATCAATTAATATATATAACTTGAAATATGTAATTAAGGTACTTTTAAGCGATCATAGAATTGCAGACATTCCAGCATGGTAATAATAAAACACAATTTGATTTAACAACAATTCATGTCCCGATATGCTTAGTATTCTTTCAATCAATATTATCATATAAATTTTTTTTTTATTATCTTTTCCTACTTATAGTGTCTCTAGCTACAAGCACAAACAAGTAAGTAAAAGGTAAGAAATAAACTCACTCGGCCATCCTTGCTAAAAGCTCTTTACTCGTGATGGTCCTCTGAATATGAATCCTCCCAAAATTTGTTACCTAAACAAAAGAAATACTCAAAATGAGTATTTTGTGGAATCTCTTCTTGAACTTTCTAATTCTATTCTAGCATTTGTGTCAAATTTTGGATAAGAGGAAATTCCAACTTAAAATGGTCATAACTAGCTCATTTTAACTCGGAATTTCGCATATAATATACCATTTTCTATCTACTCAAAAATATCTATTCATTTCTAAGGTTATTTTTATCATAAAAGGCCATTTGGGTTGCAAATTACTACGGTACAAAATAGTTACAAATTTTATAGCTCACAAAATATGATTTTCCAAACTTCTCTTTACTCAAAAATCCTTACGCAAAATATATGATATTTATAGAATTGAAAAATCCTTTGAACATATATTTATACTTATATCGTATGCATGATTTTTATAGTGTTGTCTCAATATTGATATTTTACAAATAATTTGTCTTTAAGAGTTTTAAAAGATGAATTTTGAAAATTTTTCCTTTTTAAATTGCTAGAAGGAAACTTAAAAATTCTTGAGTTGTTATAAGTGAGTGTTTTTCCTATTATAATTCCATTTCCTATCTTTTTAAAAGTAAATTAATTCCCAAAAATTTGGTTTCTTAAGTTATCTATCAACTTTATTTCCAGTGATTGGAAACTAGGCTTTTCAAAATTTGCCTTAAGTTGTTGATGTGGTCAAATATTTGGAGTTGTGTTAAATGTATGTTTTCCTCTCATTTTTATATCATTTTTCTTCTTTAGAAAATAAGTTTACCTTTAAAAACTTTACTTTCTTGGCAAATTTTATTTTTCTAAGTTAGTTTCTAAAATAGTAAGTTTGATTTTACCTTGATTTGAAAAACTTGTTTTATTCTTAATGTTTATCAAGTGGTGCAATGATTCTTTTAGATAAGTTTATAAGAAAAGCTTTCCTAATAAAGAATTATCAATATTAAAACTTAGCAAAAATTTCATCTTAATTTTGAAAAGAGAGTAACAGTGTAAAAATTAAGTTTTGAAGAAACTTTCTTAGTATGTAATTTTTGAAGTCTATAGTGAACCTATTTAAGTTTTATAAAAGATATGGTTGAATTAAATTCTATCTTTATGGAGTATTTAGTTTTGATTTATAAAAGAAATCAGTTCCTTTCATTTGAGGAAATCTTCATCACTAATACTTTAAAACTTATGATCAACTTGTCTAAGCTTTTGAAAAGAATTTATTAAAAACAATACTTAGGCTTCTTGTTGAGAAATCTAGTTCACTTTTCCTTATTTAAAGAAGAACCCATATTTTTATTTTTATGTAAGACAACAATATTCTAATAATGCATGAATATGATTATGTAGCAATTAAAAAGTAAGAATAATACATAATAAGATACAAAAAAGTACTCATAAGCAAATAAATGGAATAATAATATGGTCAAGCATTGGGAATCTTAGCTTCATCAAGGTATCCTAATCATGTATTGGGAGCCTTAGCTTTATCAAGACAACCTGGGACTAAGAATAGACTAGTCCCAAAAAAAAAAATAAAAGAAAGGAAATCGTTTTGACTTGATATGAATAAGTCTAAGACTAGAAAGACTAGTCTTAATAAATTGCTTGAAACAAGTAAATAAATAGCAAAACATGGAAATAAATAAATCACAATTGAGCTTATATACTCTAAAGAAAATATATATATATATATATAATATACATAAGACTATATAGAAGTTAGATTAGAGCAAAAATAATAATAGCAATAATAACAACAACATAATGTAAAATATAAACATGAAAAAAAAAAAAAAAAAAAAACCTAAACATATTGTTACTTCTTTAACTCTCATGAGTCTAAGAAACATACACTAAGCTCATGTTAAGTTGTATGAACATGATAAAGAGATATAGGTAGGATTTTACCTAAGATTTAATGGAGGATTTGAAAAGAGATAAATGGGTAGTGTGTTTGTTATTTTTCTTGAAGAGTAGTAAATGGTAGAGAATGTTTTGAGAGGGGATTGTTGGAGAGAGGTTTTGAGAGGAAATTTTGGTAGAGTTTTGTTATGTAAAATGAATGTGTAAAAGATTGAAGGAGGGATATGGTATTTATAGAATTTTGGAGTGAAATTTTTATGTAATAAAATAAATTAAAAAAGAAATAATATTTAGAAAGAGAGAGGGAGGCCAACGGTCATCAACGGGAGGAGAGAGAGGAATTTTTGTTTGTTTTGTAATTTTTGTAAAGAAAAGTAATAATGTGTAAGGTTTGATGTGAATAAAGTTGTGTTGAAAATGTAAAAGTGTAAGAAATAAGTGCATAGGTAGTAAGAAAAAGTAGAGATAGTGAAATAGTAATGAATAGTAGAAATAGTACTATGAATAGTAGACTAGACAAATAAAATATCGGTAGTAATAAAAATACGCGTAAACGAGCTATATCTGATATTTTTAGCTACCAAAAAGTTTTGAAAATGATATTTTTGAAATCCTTACATAATTATGAGTTTTTTGGTGTTATTGGAATATTTTTATTATTCCAGGCTCTGGGACATGCTTTTTGAGAACTGATCCCGTTTGAGTCCAAAGGACACTCGAAATAGACAAATATGATATTTTTATACTTCCCTATATTATTACAAACTCTTATAAGCCATTAACTTAATTCCGTTTTCTAGGGTTTGAGAGCACGAGTTTGCCGAAGTTGAAACTGTTAGATTGTCTTAATCTTTGGACTTTTGAAACTCCGGTTAGATTAGGGTTAGGGTTTAATCTAACTTTACCCTAGAAATTGAGAGGTTTACATTAGGGATTGGATAGATGGATTGTCTCATGTTCGAGTTTTTGAATCGAACGATTATTGAATTTTCTTTTTTTTTTTTTAAGATTTTCTTATGAAATCCTGTGATTGAAATTGTTTAGGGTTTGGTTTTAACTTGGGTCAGCTTTTAGGGTTTCAATTCGGTATTCCAAAACCATTTTCAAACAAAAATCCAAGTGTAAACCCCAAAAACTTCTACCATACGATACGACCCTAGATTAGAAATTATGGGTTGACTAGTAACCCTAGGAGTTAATTAGAAACTCTAGTTTAGAGAGATACTTTAAATTTGATCGGTTTGGGACTCATAAACTTTATAAAAGGACTTCTTTGACCCCAATTGATTCCAAAAACAAGATTTCATATTCCGAGTTAATAATTTAGGTTGTGATCAAAGGAAACTCCAAATCTTAAACCCGAATCCTTGTCAAACAGACAGATTATATAGGAAAACCTAAATATGGATATTAAATGATTACCTTAGTATTCAATAGAGATCGGGAATTAACTACATATCATGCATATCAATTGATCATACATATCATCAAGAATAAAAATATTATAAGGAATATCAATATTTAACAAACTAATTTCAACAAAGCAATATCATGGCATAATCAAGATTTATATATCATTGAAACTACATTATGAAGGGCAAGATTTTAATATGGTTTCATATATGGTGAAATCATAAAATTCAATATTACTACAATCAGGGTCATCACTATATCAAGGCATAAAAAGAATATTAATGACTAATCATCATACATGATCACACAATTTCAAATATTATAAACCTAAAACTAAAAAAAATTTTATATATTCCTCATGATTAGGGCATGATTATAGGTATATTATCAATAACAAGATCTTAATGTAATTCTATGAACACATATATAACATGAGATATATAAAAAAATTCAATTCACAAGAAAACAAAATTATTACTATTATTAATGCAAAAGGGACCATCAAGTTATGTTTTTAACAAATTTATAAGAATTAACTTTTCTAAGTGATAAAAAAGATTTTGAATAATGGATTAAAATTATATATCATGGCAATTGTCAAGCACATTAATTAAATCAATATATCATCATTAATAAAAGATATCAATGTTAACAAGATGAACTCACATTCAATAACATAGGCAAACTTCATACATGATTTAACATCATAGCAAAGTTTCTAATTACATTGCATATTGATAACGAAATCGGGTTCTTTTAATCATTTCAAAATCATGGTATAAACAAACTTTAGCCAATCAAGATTTTCATCAAGTTATCAATACAATTTGTATGTCAAATATTTGCACTATATCATTATTCGAAATTTGATAAAATCATAATATACAAAACGATATCACAAAGAAAAAGACGCAAGGATTATAAGTATCATAGCAAGATCGATATAAAAAAATAAACCCTAAATTTCAAATTAATATTTTTAGAACAAGACAATTTCATTTATTGACAAAAAATTAATTATAATGACTATACTATCATGATTCAAACTATACTAATTTAACATATTTGAATTTTTTTTTTTTTAAAACACAATATATTCATAACAAATTTTGATATTACATCATATACTAATTTTTCATTTTTCCTATTTTATTATTTCGTATCATTATCTAAAATATTATAAATAAATAAAGAGAAAAAAACTACGGAGGCTAGACAATATACTCGTATAATGTCACTGTATTTTTTCCTCTTTCTTTTTTTTTTTTTTATAATAGCATTAATATTATTATTATCATAAGTTTTACTTATATTATTATAATAATAAACTAATAATGTGAATAGAGGACAGAAACTTTACCTGGAATCCAAAGCATAGGGGAGCAGATCAACGAAGTTTCGGTGGGTATTCTAGCCGCGCGACGGAATCGGACGCCGATGATAATCAAAGATTTCTTTCAATTTTCCGATTTGGCCTTAAGGACGAATCATCATGCAAGAGAAACAATCTTCGAAGTTGTCGAGCAATTTGAAGGAAATGGGCATCCAGAATTTAGAGCTTCTCTGTCTCCCCCCTTTTTGGTTTTTTTCTTATTTATAGATCTAAATTTAGGGTTTTTTTTTTTTTAATCCGAAAAACAAATTACAACTATTAATTAGTTGTCATTAACATGAAAATAGCTGTCATTACCGTTAGATTTTGAACGTTAAACAACTGTCATTAACAAAAATCTCGGATTTTCCATTTTTTTCGGAAGCTAAAAACGAATTTTTTTTAATTTTCGAATTCAAATTTGAAACCCTTTCTCTTGATGAAAACAACTAAATTTTATACCAATATAAACTACTCCGCGCCTATTTTCAAAATATGTATTTATTTTGTAAAAAACGGGTTTGAAAACGGGTCAAAAATAGACTTAAAAATGCCCCATCGGGCGGCCGGAGGTAGGAGACGATGAACAGTGTTTTTTTTTTTTTTTATTTACGAATTACATTATACTATATTAATTATCCATATTACATCTATTGTATTTATTTCTATTAAATTGATTTATTTATTTATTTTTCTAATTTTCATTCCTAGCTTTAATATTTGTAATTTGCAAAAATTCAATTATTTTAATTATGTATATACTAAACTAAGTATTTATTTTAACAAAAAATGTCAAAATGAGATGTCTACAACAGACAACAGAGAACTGTTCGTATCTTGATAGGCGATCTTCGCAGCCATGGTGGGGTTCTTACTTAGTGTTTGATCAAATAGGATCTTAAAATGAATTTATTTTCATAAACCAAAATTTGTCTTTGATATATCCTCTATAATAGCCTTAGCCATTTTTTTTCCTATTTCTATTTGAATTTCATATATGAAGGATGATGATGATTTGATGCTATTGATGAGATTGTTGATGATTGGATGTTGGTGGGGATAATGATTGGGTTCCTAGAAGATTTCTATGGCTTAGCTTGGATGTTAGGTGGGTAACATTGATCCTATCTCCTTGTTTGTGCCTGTAGTATGGTTGCATCTAAAGTTAAGATAAATTTAATTAAATGTACATGGGGATGGGCATTCGATTATTGTTTGGTGATTGTTTGATTGATAAATTACTAATATAAAAGTGATCACCTATTGTTTATAATAATTGAGTAGTTATGGTGAATGAGTGTTTGTAAATCGATTGATCACCCTAATAAAAGGACCTAATACTATTTGACCACTTAATTAAATGAGCATGCACTACATGACATCATACTTGCATTAGCATGATATTAATATTCTAATTTTGTAGTAGTGCCTTTGAGAGCCCGGTGAATCTAGTTAGGGCCACTATAGGGTTGTTGGCTTCATGGAAACTAAGTAGGCACCAAAGGTCATCGCTCGTGTTGGAGTCGGCTTTAGGGATTAATATTCAGGGAGGTTATGCGGTTCCAAGGGAAGTTGGAGGGTATATTGGTGGTATAAATATTTTAAATTATGCACAAAATGAGTTCAAGATTGTAAGGATCCGTTATTACCCTTATAATTAAAATAGGCGATAACAGTTTCCCAACCACATATAACCTGCAAAATTATATGTAAGGTTGTCCAAAAAGAAGTGTTTAAGGAATTGTTTGTCTAATTCCATATAATTAACAAAATTGAAACCATAGTTTTTCAAAACTTTTAACAAAACATAACTAATCCCATTAACATATTTCATAAAAGAAATAAACCCAAGTCATACATAGCTAAGTACATATATATATATATATATTACAACCAAAGGCTTCTTACAAGCCTTAACAAAATTACGCATATAATCCAACTAGAACTTTAATTATAACCACAAAAGCTATCATAACTAGTCTATTACAAAATATGAATTCCATCAAGTCTAAGGTCATCTCTAGTCCTCTAAATCATTAAGAAATTCCTCCAAATCGGTTCCATACCCCATACTAGTGTAAAACTCGTCAGATTCATCACCTGAAATGATTAAAATATGATCCAAAGGCGCAATATACAAGTAACGAATACAAATGCAAAGTGATTCACACATGCTTAAGCTAAATGCAAAATGCAACAACCAATAATTTATTATTCAATCTTTAGTTAGTCATGTTGGGTTTTATTATCAGTTTTGCAGCGGAATTTTTCTTTAAAATTAAAACCCTAATTCCAGTATCCATGTGTTTTTTATTAGATACAAAAACGAAAATAAAAGTTCAAGTTTTAATACCTTTTAGATTTCAAAAAGGTATTTGATGATACAGATCTATAGACGTTGCCACGTTGCGAACGCCCTCTACGGTATCCACACGAGAATGATCTTGATTTGGATTCTCCTATTGCGTGCTAGCGCAATCTAGAACGCTTCTAGATTTGGTTTCGAAGGGGCTCCTAAAGATACGAATTTCTCACACTCTCTAGGGTTTCGAAAATTTTTTTTAGGTTTGCAGAATTTCTCTATCGTCTAATGTGACGTTAAAAAGTCTAACCTAAAAGGCTGTCTATAGATCTATATATATAGACATATAGGAAACCCTAGAAAATAAATATGATGAGATATTTATTTAATATTTAACAAAATACATTATTTCATTAAATATTAATTATATGTCATAATTATTTATTATTCTTAAACTATTTAAGAATAATAAACAACATAATAATTCCTATAGGTTTAATTATAAACCCATAAAATGAAAATATCAAATATTTGGCCTTGGGCAAAAACACTAACAAGTCATACATCATGGGAGTATTCAAACTCCGGACAACAGGGATTTTTGGGGAAACCTGAGTAACAATCACAATGCTCAGGGGGTTGATATAAGTAGGTCGGATACTCATATCATCCTAGATAAATTTATCCATAACAATTAAGTAATCTCATTTAGGGTTTCCATTCGTTTCTCGACTTTACTTAACTCGATCCATAATATCACTTAATTTAGGTGTTCCCATAAACATTGAATTAAATCATATTACATTTTTTCAAGAATAAGTGAATGTTATACTGATACCAAATTCCCTATCGATTACCCGCTAGACCACTTACGAAAGTCATATCAAAGTGACAGGGGTGGTCTAAGCGCCTAAAACTACCATGCCCCCAATTTGAGCAGGGTTACTGCTCTCCGAATCAAATTCAATGGTATAAAAGACACTCAGAAATCAGTTATTAAATCTCTTAATTTAGAGTAACTTTGAATAATGCTTATCCTAGAAAAGACACAAGTAAGTTACCGTACACTTGAGATAGCTCGAGAACTATTGAGCTTGGCTGAGCGAGGATCTATCACTGTACAAGGTAATATCGAATTTCTCACTAAGTTCAAGCACTAATTAGTTAATTTCAAATATAACTAATCAAAGAAATTCAAATAAATTATTACAAAGTCATAACATAGCATTTAAACATCATATTATATCAAATAATACTCAACAAATATTTAATTGATCATATATCAAGCTTTGGGAAATATTAGAGAAAGTTTTTTAAAATGAAAACTGCAGGGGACACGCCGGCCTTCAACACCGACAACGTTGAAAAGGTGTACATTATACTAAAATTCAACGCTTGCCATCACTGGCAACGTTCAAGGATATGCCGGCAGCTTTTAGTCTACGCCAACGGCTTTGAGCCGACGTAGACTACAACTCCAAATTTCCAAAATATTCTGAGAGTTCCACGGGATTAGTTCATGCCCGTGGATACCCCCCAACACTGGCAGCGTATCCATGTACGCCAACAGCATGGGATACTATGTCGGCGGCTTTAAGTCCGGCGTTAAAAATTAGGATTCTGTTCTCATTCCACACCGCCTCTAAGCCGGCAGCGTTACAACCCTAATAGCCAGCGTACGTTTTGTAAAATAAACACTAGCAAACTTGCCTTACGACAGCCGGCAGCGTTTTTAAGCGGCTTTAAAAAATAGGTTCTAATGACCTTCAACACCGCCTCTACGCCGATGGCGCTGAAGTACCAGATGTCGGCGTATGCTCAGAAACAGACTTATTCAAAAATGCTTTACTTCCTCTGTTTTCTTTACAACATCAACTCATTTCAAAAATTCTCCAAACTTATTCTAAGCTTCCCAAAACTTGTTATATGTTCTAAACACCATCCAAACAACACAAAGCCCACTTCTAATCATCAAACACCCAACTACAACATTTAAATACCAATTACACTTCAATTCCACACTTCAACTACTCAACTTAACTTCACTAATCACCAACACTCTTTATAACTTCCCTAACACTTAACTGAGCTCACACAATAACAAAGCACAACCTAACATATATCAATGCATAAATCAATCAACTCAAGTAACATTTACTCATCCTACCATAAGTTTTTACATTCAGAATACAAGAAAAGAAATAAAACAAAAAGATCATGCTTGCATTAACTTACATGAATAGGCTTTCGCTTAGAGTGATTTTTGAATCCAAAGGCTTGTTGTTGATTTTGGTTTAGGGCTTATGGTTTAGAGGTAGAAGGAAGAGAGAAAGAAAAGAAATGAGAGAAATTCGTATGAAAAAATAGGGTTGTTAAAAGAGACCCTAATTAATCAAATTTGAGGTCTATAATTATCCAAAGTTTGACTTTAGGGGTATGTTTGACTTGGGTTTAATTTGGCTTAATTTGGAATGCATTTGAATTTAATTTGGGCTTGAAAAATAGACTTAAACTTTGTAAAATTTCTGTCAACAATTTCTTAGAAAATTCAAAAGTTGTTTTGACAAATTCTAAGCATAACACACACATTTTAATTCACAAAAGACACAAACATTCATTATACTATGCACACATTAATATACTTAAAACAATAATATTAATTTCATTGCACATACACACATACACACATACAAAATGACACATATTCAACACGTGCACTAATTATATTGGTCATGCATACATATCTTATTTCAAAATCATATATCATTTCAATAACACATTTATAAAATGTAAATTGGGAAATGTATGGCTATTTCATTCTTCCCTCCTTCAAAAAGTTTCGTCCTCGAAACTTAGCTTATCTTAATCACTACTCAAATAACTCGGTACTTCTGCTTCATTTCATCCTCGAGCTCCCACGTTGCCTCTCTTTCGGTTTGTTCGGTCCACAAGACTTTCACAAAAGGAATTACTTTCCTCCTCAACACGTTGGGTCTGTTTGGATTGTCTGTTTTTCATCTGTATCTGTATCTTTTTTAAAATGATATATGTAAATATATCCGATTTGCATCTAAATTTTATCTATATTTATTCTATTTGATCTTTTGATGAGAACTGTCAACTTTTTTTTTTTTTATCTATATCTATTTCTTGATAAATAATTTGTTAGCAAAAAGTTTGAAAAAGTGTCTGTATCTGGCGGAAAAAAGCCAAAACAAACAGACCCGTTATCAATTCTATCTTGGATTTTGATTGGCTTCTCAACTGTACTCAAATTCGGTTGAACCTCTAGTTGATGTATGGAGATGATGGCTTCGGGATCTGATACACATTTTTGGAGCTGTGATTCATGGAATTCGTCATTTACTTCCGACAAATTCGAGGGTATAGCCAATCAATAAGCTAATGGTCCAATTCTCTCTAAAATCTCATATGGACCAATGTATCTTGGATTCAACTTGCCTTTAACCCCAAATCTAATTACTCCTTTCATTGGAGAGATTTTAAGAAACACATGGTCACTAACTTCGAACTTTAATGGTCTCCTCCTTGTGTCAGCATATCTTTTATACCGATCTTGAGCTATTTTCATTAGTTGTTTTATCACTTGAATCTTATCTACTGCTTGTTGTATCAATTCAGGACCTAAAATAATTCTTTCACCAACTTCGTCCTAATACAGTAGAGATCTGCACTTTCTACCATAAAGAGCTTCATAGGGCACCATTTGAATCGTTGCTTGGAAGCTATTATTTTAGGCAAACTCAATAAGTGGCAAATAAGTGTCCCATCTATTGCCAAAATCTAAGACATATGCTCTAAGCATATCTTTCACTATCTGAATTGTTCTCTCTGATTGTCCATCTGTCTGTGGATGAAATGCAATACTAAACTGAAGTTGAGTACCTAAAGCAGCATGTAAACTTTTCTAGAATCGGCTGACAAAGCGAGAATCTCGGTCGGAAATAATCATCTTTGGAATCCCGTGTAGTCTCACTATCTCTTTAATATAAATATGTGCCAGCTTCTCTAAGGAATCTCCAACCCTCAAAGGTATGAAATGAGCCGATTTTGTTAATTTGTCCACGATCACCCAAATAACTTCATATTCGATGATAGTCCTGGGTAAGGTCGATATAAAATCCATAGTGATATCATCCCATTTCCATTCGGGTATAGATAGAAATTGAAGTTCTCCTCCGGGTCTTTGGTGTTCGATTTTTATTTGCTGATAAGTCAAACACTTGGAAACATATTGAGCAATATCTTTCTTCAAACCTTCCCACCAGAAATTTTTCTTCAAATCTCTATACATTTTGGTGGTTCCCGGATGGATCGCATATGAAGAAGAATGAGCTTCCTTCATGATTTCTTCTGTCAACCCATATGGCACAAAGAGTCGATTCCCATATCTAACAACTTCATCCCCATCGATTCTCAATTCTTTTCTTTTCCCTTCACTTATAGCAATCTTCATTCTTTTAACTTCATCGTCTTCCTTTGGGCTTGTTTAATCTTTTTCAAAATTGTCAGTTGCAAGGATAATTGAGCCAATATCACATCAATTTGCTCCAATGTAACTTCAAGTTCTAACTTCACAAAGTCCATCTAAATCTCTCTCTGATTAGAAATCAAAGTTGCATCATTTACTTGCTTCTTCCTACTGAGTGCATCTGCTACCACATTAACTTTGCTAGGATGGTAAAAGATTTCCATATCATAATCTTTAATCAATTCAAGCTATCTTCTTTGCTTTATATTAAGCTCTTTCTGTGTGAATATGTATTTCAAACTTTTGTGGTCTGTTTAAATCTTACACTTCTCTCCAAATAGATAGTGTCTCTAAAGTTTTAGTGCGAGAATTACTTCTGCCAACTGAAGATCATGCACCAGATAATTTTTCTCATGGGGTTTTAGTTTTCTTGATGCATAAGCTATAACTTTTCCATCTTGCATGAGAATACAACCGAGTCCTTGGATAGATGCGTCACTAAAGACCACGAATTCCTTTCCACTAATAGGTAGTGCCAGAATAGGAGCGGATATCAATCTTTCTTTCAACTCTTCAAAACTCTTCTCACACTTGTCATCCCACACATACTTAATATTCTTTCTTATTAATCTTGTTAATGGGGACGCAATTTTTGAAAATCCCTCTACGAACCTTCGATTGTATCCCATCAATCTAAGAAAACTTCTAATCTCGCTTACATTAGTAGGTCTTGTCCATCTCAAAATAGCTTTGATCTTCATTGGATCAACTAAAATACCTTCCTTTGAAATAATATGTCCGAGAAAGGATATTTCTTCCAACCAAAACTGACACTTGTTAAATTTCGCATAAAGTTTCTTCTCTCGAAGTCTTTGTAATATAAGCCTTAAGTGCTCTTGATGCTTCTCCTTGCTTCGGGAGTAAATCAGAATATCATCAATGAATACGATGACAAATGAATCTAGATAATCTTTGAAGACTCTATTCATCAAATCCATGAATGCGGCTGGAGCATTGGTTAACTCGAAAGGCATCACCAAAAACTCGAAGTGCCCATACCGAGTTCTGAAGGCTATCTTCTAAATATCTTAAGATTTGATCTTAAGTTGGTAATATCCTGATCTCAATTCGATCTTAGAAAACACTGTGGCTCCCTTTAACTGATGATCTATCAATCTTGGGCAAAGGGTATTTGTTCTTAATGGTAACCCAATTCAACTCCCTATAATCAATGCACATGCACAAACTTTCGTCTTTCTTCTGTAAGCCCTGGAAAATTTCAACAAATAATTCTAAAGATGAACTTAGGAAATAAAATCCTGAAAGTCACTCCGAGTTAAAACCGAACTTCGACGAGTCCCAAATTCCGAACGAATCCGGAAATTCTGAGTTGTGAGAAAAATAAGAAACCTCAGAAACAAAATAGCAACCCAATATACTTCCATTCTAAAACCTTTAGGTACGACAAAATTTCATATTTAACTCCGACTTATAAATTCGGATAAAATATAGCCCTAAAATAAACTGCTAAGGAGTGAATAGTGATTGGCTTCGGGAATAAAACTCAATCCAAAAGAATTCCGAGAACGTGGGGAAATATTCGATACTTACGAAAGTCGACCTCAAAATAAAACTCACTAATCAGACAAGTCATATAAGTGTGAAATATCAGTTTCTATTTTGGCAATGGTGTAAACCGGAAGGTTAACTAGGAAACCTGAGTCTCCAAAAACTCCCAAGAAACTCAGTAACCTGGGTCCGGCAAACTCGTATTTATAAACCAAGGAGTTGGAACAAGAGAAAGGGTGTAATCGGTTCATATCAAGTCTTGGATGCTCGGGAAAGATGAGATCAACGGGCTTTCGACCTATCCTAATCTGTTCAAGTGCCAGTTTTGAAAAGGTGCCCTAGGATTTGAAATGTTAAAAATATGTTTTTAACCCCGTTAGACTCATACTTCTAAAGGATCTCTAAGTTGTTAGTTTTACAAAATCTCAAATAGCTAGAATTATCTGATTTTACAAATCTGTTCGTATTTCGTTGCTACCGATAATTGGTGAGTCTTTCAGTACGATTTAATATTATTAGTTACCTAAATTGTTATTATTATTATTATTGTTATTATTATTATTTTATAGGATATACCTTAGTTCTCCTAGTGATCGGATAGTACTTGGGCGAACTTTGGAAACCGGAAAACAAAGCCCTATATCGGTCCGATTCCAACTTAATGAGAGGAGCCTAGAAACCCTAGATCCGGCTTTCCTTCGATTTCATAATAAAAGAAATTTTATAAAGTAAATGAATTTGAATTATTTTTCTAAAGTACATTTTAAACCTTTGAAAGTTTTAAATTCGGGAATTTTTCAATTCCGGGCCTTCCCGAGCTCAATTACGGAAAAGCATGCCCCGGACCACAGATTCAGAAAAATGTTCCGGAATATTCATTAGAACCGTAATTTTATAAGGATTCCAAAAATATCAATATTATAATTTTCCAAGCTATAAAAATTGCAGTTATAGCTTTTCCCGTGTTTTCGTTACAACCGGTAAAGTAGATGTCTTGTCTACTATTCACAAGTACAACCTATACTACACACTACCCATACCCTATTCTTACATCCTTACAACTACTCATTACAATTTTCTTTTCCAAGAAATTTTGTTTACTAATTAATTAACACAAATATTACATTTTATTACATAAAATACAATTTTCAAAATTCAACACACACAAACACAACCCCCCACCCCCACCGCCCCCCCAATGGCCGGCGCCTACTTCCCCTTTCCCCCTCTCAATTGTTCTATTTTTGCTATTTTTAATCAATTAAAAACCCTAATCTATTCATATATAAGCTTCTTTTTCTCTCTCTCCCTTCATTTTCACTCTTTAAAAATTGTTCAAAGTAGAAAACCCTCTCTTCCCTCTCCCATTGTGCCGTGACTCCTCCTCCTCCCACACTCACACACACAACTCAACTCCACTTCATTTCATCTCAAATCTTCTTTAGGTGATGATTCTAAACCTTATTCCCATCTTTTCTTGTAATGGCAAAGCTATTCATGTGTGTTTTTCACATTTAATCCCAATGAGCATATGCTAGGGACATGAAAACACTTGTACAAGAATATCAAGCCATCACAAGAAGTGGATCTAGAGTTTAGAGGGGTTTTTGTTGAAGATACCATCTTGTTCATGCATGTAAAGTAGGAGTCTTGCATAGATCATTATGTTCATGCCATGAAACTCATGATTCACGCATTATATTTGATAGATCTAGTGTATAAACATTCATATCTTCATCTACAACTATGTTCATGTGAATATCTTGAGCTTTCATGCACTAAAGTTCCTAAAGGCTTAGTCTTGCATGTATATAGATGTGTTAGATAGTAGATCTTCATGTATAGGAAGTAAGAAACTTGACATTTTACTAGGAATGTTTTATGGAAATTCGGATGATTTTTTAAACCTATTTTTGGAACCCTTGAAACCACTTTAAAACTCATATTTTGCACAAGAAATGAAGGGTATGTGTAATAGGTATATTGAAGGAATGATTTTCACAAGCTTAGATGAGTTTAGGCATGATAAAAATGTAAAAACAAGGAGTAAAGTTAGAATGAAGGATATTGAATTATGGATGTGTAGTCAAATTCGTAATTTTGGGTGATGCCCATATAAACACTTAGTATCTAAGCTTAAATGGCATGCTTTATGTGCTAAATGAAGTCCTTATATAATAGACATATTGGAGCCTCAATTTTTGATGTATTAAACAAGTTTTCTCATAAGGAAATTGCAAGAAAATGAAAATCTCAAAATTCGGATTTTTCTAAGTAGCCCATTCAAACACATATTTATTCAATGAAAAATGTGGATTTGTATGCATGAATGAAGGTCATGATTAGTATGGAAGTTGGGAACTCATTTTTATTTAGATAACAAGTAAATTTCAAGAACAAAATCATAAAAACCCTAGGAAATGTAAACTTGGAAGGAATGGCTTCTTATAATTAATCATCATGGAATTTCTTGATAATTAGGAGTTCATGTGAGTTCATCATCAAAGATCATCAAAACCATGCATATATTGAGCTCATTACATGGTATTCATATTAGGAATCCATTCATATATCATCTATGCATGAATCATCAACTAGGAACATTTTTATCAAAAGCGAAACAATTTTTCGAAATCGGGCAAGTGACAGAACAGAACTAATCCCACTGTTCTGTGGCCTTGCTATTTTCAAAACTTGAAAATAATACTAGAACTAGATAGATCTTTCGAAGTAGATAGAGATCGATATAAAATTTGTGAAATTCCTAGTTAAAATGACCGAGTTATGGTCGTTTTAAGTTGGAACTTCCGTAATTAGCGAGAATCCCGCTTTCATGTAGTTTAGATGCATAGTTCAAATTAGTTTAGTGATGAGATTCTTATTAGGCTATTCTTATTTGGTAGGTGATTCCGAGCACGACGATACTGTATCACCCGACCACCGTTATTAAGAGACCGGCGTACCATGGCCGAGTGAGTTCCTCTTCCGATTTCAATTATTGCTTGTGATTGTAATGATAGTCGCACTAGTTGTTAGGTGAAGATAAAAAGGAATGAATATGTATGACAGGGTTATTTGGGAATTATAAATTTTCTGATGTTGAAGTGTGAAATGAACCTTAAGAATTATCGGAACCGGGTGTTAAGCTATTGATTGACTATCCAGTATTTGGTATTGAATGTCTGTGAATAATTGTTGGCCACCTAAAAGAATTGAATTAATGAATATTTGACTCAATTGTAATTGGATTCACTCATAACACGATGGGGATGGAGCATTAGCATTGGTTATTTTTCGTGATCCATAAAACGAATACTTGTTGGTTAATCGTGATCCATAAAACGAATACTTGTTGGTTAATCGTGATCCATAAAACGACATATTGTCAGTTGACCGTGAGCTTAAACGGCGTCGTACCGCAAGATTCGTAAATCTGCTAACCCGAGATGGAGGGCGCAAATCCATCCACATATGACTTCCGGCTAGTCATATGTTTGTTAAACTCACTTGTTGATGCATTTCACTTGGTTGTTTAATCACTTGGTTGAATGTGTTGTGTTAATTGTAATTCGGAAGTTCCACTCACTAAGCTAGTGTAGCTTATACCCCTATAGTTTCCTATTGCAGTATGAGTACCTTTGGCTATCTCCGAGGACCCGTGGACACCAGGTACGGCTCTTAGATATTAAGGAGCTTTTGATGAGGCCGGGGCCTAAAGATTAGAAATGGACTCTAATTCCGTTTTCCGAACTAGTATTTAAAGGGAAATGCAAGGAAATGTGTGGATTGAGAATTGGTAACTGGTGCTATCCGGGGTATGCCCCTTAGATCATGTAATAAAATAATTCTCTGTATAACGATTATGATTTACATTCTTGCTGCTGTGTATATCTCTTTAAGCTACTACGAAGCAAAGTATGATCTACAAATGTGGAGAGCGAGCCTTACACTCGATGTTTAAGCTCATGGGGAGACTAGGGTTGTCTTATGTGAGATTAAATGTTGAGTGTGGCGGACTGTCACGTGTAGGGCACACTTTGGGGCGTGACATCTTCCTTACAAATAATACAGGAGCACCCCATGGCAATATACTCGGCCTAATGAAGCCCAAATCTTTCAATTCCTATAACTGCAACTTTAACTCTTTCAACTCTGTGGGAGCCATTCTATACGAAGCCTTGGAAATAGGGATTGTTCCAGGTAATACTTTAATTCCAAACTCTATCTCCCTATTTGGTGGTAGTCCAGTTAGCTTCTTAGGAAATACATCCACAAACTCATTCACAATTGGCACCACTTTGATATCCACTTCTTCAATATTTATAGCTGCCACAACTGGTTTTTTCCACAACTCCATAAATTTCATACTCTTAGGACTCAGCCTTTCCAACCTATATGTGAATCTCCCCTCATCTAAGTCAAAACTTAACTCTGCCTTACTACAATCAATCGTGACCTTATAATGATTTAGCCAATTCATTCCTAAGGTCACATCAAAATCAGATAAAGGCAATACAATCATATCAATAGGCATGTTCACATTTGAAATCATAACATTTATATTCTTACACACATAGGGATGCCTATTTTCAATCACTAATGGAGTAGTCACACACATCATACGATCAATCAATGTTTCCGAAATAAGCTTACAATCATTCATATAATTTTTAGAAATACAAGCATGAGTTGCTCTAGTATCAATCAATACATATGCATCCCTATTAGCAACACTCAGAATACCTGCCAAGGTGTCTACTGATGGTGTATCCTCAATCTGTTGTAAAGTGAAAACCTTGGAATTTGCCTTTCCCTTCTTTATATCAACTCCACTCTTAACATCAGGTCGATCCTTGAAGTTAGCAATATGATGACCTCTTTGCTTGCAATATGCATAGAAGACCGGTGGTAGTTTCGGATTCTTGCACTCTTTAAATTTATGTCCAACTTGACCACATGAAAAACATGCATTGGGAGTCCACTTACAATCGGATAACTCATGAGGACCATAACACCTAAAGCTTTCTTCTCAAATGTAAGTGTAGAAGCTTTATATGTCGGCTTTTGATTTCCTTGTCGTCCCATAAAAGGCTTCTTTCCTTTACTAGCACCTCGATAGCTATCATAGGATGAAGTAGAAGCAGGTCTCTTTCCCATAAATGCAGCTCTCTTTACTCTTCTAATTCTACTATCATTCTGGATTTGCTCCATTAGCAAAGCTTTGGCCACAGTATCTGATAGGGTATGTAACTCAAATTTCTTCACTTCACTTTGAATCTCCTCATTCAAGCCATTCTGAAATTTCTGAACTTTCATTCTCTTATCCCGGTAGTCACCTCCAGCAAAGCACAACAGTCTACAAAATTCACCATGGTATTCATCTATAGTCTTGCTTCCTTGTCTCAAGTTCAACCAGTCAGCAATCATCCTCTCTCTCACTGGATTGGAAAATATTTGGTGAAGAATGTATCCTTGAATGTAATCCATGATATAGGTTATTATAGATTCCCACTAACTAATCTCCACCAATTGTAAGCTTCTTTCTTCATCATATAAACTGCTAAATCAATTTTATTATCTTCCGGTGTTCTACTAGCAGCAAATGTCTTTTCCAACTCCTTTATCCAATTCTTAACCATTGTAGGATCGGTACTAGTGCCATCAAATTCTGGGACTATCTTGCTAAAATCATGTAACTTAATTTGGTTAGATTGGTCATTTACAAGAGCAGCCTCATTTGGTCTGATTCCTTATTGATTACTTTGCTGCATGAGATGCTGTGTTTGTTGATACATCATCATCTGATCTTGCTGTATCATTGCCATCATGTCCCTTACCATACCATACATAGGATTTGGATCACCAGTGGGCATTTGTGGCAGTGGAGGAATGGATGGCATAGGTGGAGGTGGTGGAATCTGAGCCGGTGGAGGAACTTGCGAGGCCAAAGCCGATGCAGGAGATGGAGTAGTCTCACCACTCGGTGTAGAAGATGAAGTAGGAGCAGATGTAGACGATGACTGTGGTGGTGGCATACTTTCTCTATCAGAATGTTGCCTTGTAGATCTCCTTGACCTGTCCATCTTTACAATTGCATACATATATTTAACACACACACATGTATACAAATTTCTAATCACATACAAAACTTATCAAATTAACATTCACATTCACATATAAAATAGCTAATAATTTAGGAAGCCATCAAACAAGCAATAAGCATAGGAAGATATCAAAGAAGCACATAAACATAAGTATTCAAGCAAACTTAACTCTTTTCTATATTACCTATTTGTGTCTAGGTCAAGTCTTAAACAAACTATTACAATTAGACAAACAATTAATCAAACTCAGCTCTGATACCAACTGTAAGGACCCGTTATCACCCCTATAATTAAAATAGGTGATAACAGTTTCCCAACCACATATAACCTGCAAAATTATATGTAAGGTTGTCCAAAAAGAAGTGTTTGAGGAATTGTTTGTCTAATTCCACATAATTAACAAAATTGAAACCATAGATTTTCAAAACTTTTAGCAAAACATAACTAATCCCATTAGCATATTTCACAAAAGAAATAAACCCAAGTCATACATAGCTAAGTACATATATATATATTATATATATATTACAACCAAAGGCTTCTTACAAGCCTTAACAAAATTACACATATAATCCAACTAAAACTTTAAATACAACCACAAAAGCTATCATAACTAGTCTATTACAAAATATGGATTCCATTAAGTCTAAGATCATCTCTAGTCCTCCAAATCATTAAGAAATTCCTCTAAATCGGTTCCATACCCCATACTAGTGTAAAACTCGTCAGATTCATCACCTGAAATGATTAAAATATGAGCCAAAGGCGCAGTACGCAAGTAACGAATACAAATGCAAAGTGATTCACACATGCTTAAGCTAAATGCAAAATGCAACAACTAATAATTTATTATTTAATCTTTAGTTAGTCATACATCATGGGAGTATTCAAACTCCGGACAACAGGAATTTTTGGGAGAACCTGAGTAACGATTACCATGTTTAGGGTGTTGATATAAGTAGCTCGGATACTCATACCATCCTAGATAAATTTATCCATAACGATTAAGTAATCTCATTTAGGGTTTCTATCCGTTTCTCGACTTTACTTAACTCGATCCATAATATCACTTAATTCAAGTGTTCCCATAAACATTGAATTAAATCATATTACATCCTTCAAGAATAAGCAAATGTTATACCGATACCAAATTCCTTATCGATTACCCGTTAAACCACTTATGAAAATCATATCAAAGTAACAGGGGTGGTCTAAGCGCCTAAAACTACCATGCCCCTAATTTGAGTAGGGTTACCGCTCTCCGAACCAGATTTAACGGTATAAAAGACACTCAGAAATCAGTTATTAAGTTTCTTAATTTAAAGTAACTTTGAATAATGCTTATCCTAGCAAAGAAACAAGCAAGTTACCACGTACCTGAGATAGCTCGAGAACTATTTGGGTTGGCCGACCGAGGATCTATCACTGTACAAGGTAATATCGAATTTCTCACTAAGTTCAAGCACTAATTAATTAGTTTCAAATATAACTAATCAAAGAAATTCAAATAAATTATTACAAAGTCATAACATAGCATTTAAACATCATATTATATCATATAATACTCAACAAATATTCAATTGATCATATATCAAGCTTTAGAAAATATTAGAGAAAATTTTTGAAAATGAAAACTGTAGGGGACACACCAGCATTCAACGTCGATGGCGTTGAACTGGTGTACATTATACTAAAATTCAACGCTTGCCATCATTGGCAGCGTTCAATGATATGCCGATAGCCTTTAGTCTACGCCGGTGGCTTTGAGCTGGTGTAGACTACAACTCCAAATTTCTAAAATTTTACGAGATTTCCACGGGGTTGGTTCACGCCCGTAGATACCCCCAACACCAGCAGCGTATCCATGTACGCCGACAGCATGGGATACTACGCCGGCGGCTTTAAATCCGATGTTAAAAATTAGGATTCTGTTTGCATTCCACACCGTCTCTAAGCTGGCGGCGTTACAACCCTAATAGCCAGCGTACGTTTTGAAAAATAAACATTAGCAAACTTTCCTTACGAAAGCCGGCAGCATTTTTAAGCGGCTTTAAAAAATAGGTTCTAATGACCTTCAACACCACCTTTACGCCGATGGCGCTGAAGTACCAGATGCCGGCGTACGCTTAGAAACAGACCTATTTGAAAATGTTTTACTTCCCCTGTTTTCTTTACAACATCAACTCATTTAAAAAATTCTCTAAACTTATTCTAAGCTTCCCAAAACTTGTTATATGTTCTAAATACCATCCAAACAACACAAAGCCCACTTCTAATCATCAAACACCCAACTACAACATTCAAATACCAATTACACTTCAATTCCATACTTCAACTACTCAACTTAACTTCACTAATCACCAACACTCCTTACAACTTCCCTAACACTTAACTGAGCTCACACAATAACAAAGAACAACCTAACATATATCAATGCATAAATCAATCAACTCAAATAACATTTACTCATCCTACCATAAGTTTTTACATTCAAAATACAAGAAAAGAAATAAAACAAAAAGATTATGCTTGCATTAACTTACATGAAGAGGCTTTGGCTTAGAGTGATTTTTTAATCCAAAGGCTTGTTGTTGATTTTGGTTTAGGGCTTATGGTTTAGAGGTAGAAGGAAGAGAGAAAGAAAAGAAATGAGAGAAATTCGTATGAAAAAATAGGGCTGTTAAAAGAGACCCTAATTAATCAAATTTGAGGTTTATAATTATCCAAAGTTTGACTTTAGGGGTATGTTTGACTTGGGTTTAATTTGGCTTAATTTGGAATGCATTTGAATTTAATTTGGGCTTGAAAAATAGACTTAAACTTTGTAAAATTTCTGTCAACAATTTCTTAGAAAATTCAAAAGTTGTTTTGATAAATTCTAAGCATAACACACACATATTAATTCACAAAAGACACAAACATTCATTACACTATGCATACATTAATATACATAAAACAATAATATTAATTTCATTGCACATACGCACATACAAAATGACACATATTCAACACGTGCACTAATTATATTGTTCATGCACACATATCTTATTTCAAAATCATATATCATTTTAATAACACATTTATAAAATGTAAATTGGGAAATGTATGCCTATATCAAAGATGAAATCGTCACTCCTTTGATTTGTCTAAAGAGAAGTTAGAGGCTACATTTGATAAAACAATTTTCAAAGAAAATCCTTCCTCCTTAACTATGTCTAAGAAGAAATTAGAGGTTATTGTTAATAAAATGTATTTCAAAAAGAAATCATCTATCCTTAGTTATATCTTAGGAGCATTTAAAGGTTACATTTGTTATATACTATGGTTTTGTGTTGTGAAAGTTGTGAGCTGAAGGCTCTAAATTGAGAGGACACCCTTTTCCTTAGTTCACAGTTTTACCAGACATGAATGACATGAGTTAGTCCTTTAACCCCCAAGACAAGGTGTAAATCTTCATTGATTTAGATTCCAATCATCAAAATTGTGCATATCATATGTTTAAGTCCCGCATTGCATATGTTTGTTAATTGAATTAGTTTAACTTTTGTTTGATGAGTGATTTAGTTATATTATTCACTGAGCTATAGAGAAGCTCACACTTCCATAGTTTTGTGCAGGTGTATCTTAGGATGGGAATGGGCTAAGAGAGTGTAAAGACCCTAGAGATTTGAAGATTAGCTTAGAAGAGAATTCATCTATTTTGTAATTAAGTTATTTTGTTTTTTTATTATATGTGATAAGTTTAGAATAGATTGGTTATATTAGAAATAGTTCAAGGCTTTGTAATATATAATATGATCCATTCTCTTTCACTGTTTGGTGGAAGATACCGACTCTCTGCGGGTCTGGAGGACCGTAGGAATTTATATTTCCTTAGCTATATAAATGTTTTTATGAATTAAAACTTGTATAGTATATATTAAGTAGAGTTTTACAAATCTCTGACTTGCAAAATGGTGTTCATACCATAGATGCATATTTGGTATGATAACATTAGGTTGATCCTTATAGGCCCATTTCTGGGGTATGACAGAAGAGATCCTCTCCAAGCATTTTTCTCAATAGATGAGAGAGCTTTCTTCAGATTTTTTACATTGAGAGCTTTTTATAATAGTGGCTTGCCCATTTGAAGAAAGTACATGCCAACTTGTACTTTCTTGATGTTGCTTATAACTGTCACTAGTCCAACATAAGTAGTAGCCTTATCCTTGAGACAAATCATGAATTTCCCTCTTATGAAGGGTCTTCACAAGTTGTGTCCTTAGACCTTCTAAGCTGCACTTCGTTAAAAACTTACTAAAAATGTTGATGTATAATTCTCATCTACAGAACTTAGGTTTAGCAACTATCCTCTATATGGGTGTATGGATAACCTACATAAGTGACAACATAAGAGCTAAGTGGTGTTGGAGGTACTTCCAGTGTAAGACTTCAATACTTAAATTAGCATAAGATACCAAATAGTAGGGAATATAGTATCAACAATTTAAGGGTAAGGATGAACAAAATTATCCTCATATAGTTGTACTTAAACTAAAGAAAGGTTTGATTGGAGTCTTATATAAAAAGTGAGGATATAAATTGTGTAGAGGAAATCCCTTCAAGAGTCTCTCTTAAGAGTTAAGAAAGCATCCCCTCAATCTTTGAGGTTGATAGCCTTTATAGTAGTTTGCTTGCTTGTCTTAGAAGGCTCATGGCAACTTATGTTTTCTCATGGTTGGTCATGACTACCATATGTCTAAAATTGGTGTTGGCCTTATCGTTTACATGGGTCGCTTCATCTTGAATTTTCCTCCAGAGCCTTCTTAAGCGACGTCCTTAGATTTTGTGGCGCTGCACTTATGCTTTGAGACTCAGTCAAAAAATCATCATCTGCAACTTCAAACTTTGAATTTGATATAAAAACACATTGTTGAACTTATCAAGTTGTGATTTAACAATTTAAAAATTTTGAGCTAAGTGCATATATTTTAAATTAAAAAATAAAACACCTATATATAATACAATTTATCAAAATTAAGAAAGTTATTTTTAACATTTGAAAGTTCATAGTTATATTATTTATTTAATAATATTATTTCATTAAACTAGTTATCATGAACCAATTACAAATTATAAGTATCTATCTAATATTAATAAATAATAATAAAACACACCTGTATATATATTAAAAAAAATGATAAGCCTTTAAGAGACTCAAATCAAATGCCATTTTTTATAATTTTCCAATTTTGTAACTTTATGTGCAATGCACATTAATGAAGCATGCCTATAGGAATCAACTGAAAAAAAAAAGGGGAAGAGCACAACCGTTCATACTTCAATTTACAAAACTTAACCAAAGGGGAACACGTGTAATAGAATCGATGTGGTACTCTATGATTCGTTGCTGCGTTAGCATTTTGATCTTTCCTCGTAATCAGATCCTTTAACTAATTTTCCACCATGTAAATAAATGGGGAAAAAAACAAGAGGAAAACCGTAAGACAAAAACAAAGCGCTGTTCGTGTTGTGTTCTTGAGGACTCTCTTGGGATCTGCTCCCAAGCGGCATTCCAATCTTCAAAGTTCTTATCTTTATATAATTCTACTCATTACCCAGGATTCCTATTTCTTAAATTGATACTCTTTCCCATGCATATAAGGTTTTTCTCTTATTTGCATAGGAAAAAGTCGAGAACTTTGATGATTTGATCGATCTTGGGACATACGCATTTTAGATTATTTAACTGGGTATGTGATTTTATGCTTAAAGTTTGTATGTTTGTTGGGTTTTTGTTCCAGGAAGAGTTTGTAGTTAATGAATATGTTATGGGTTGGATCATTTCCTTTCTTCTTCATCTTTTTTTTTTTTCTTTTTGGTTAATTAATTAATTAATTTATTTATTTTTTGTGTAGTTTGTATACCTTTCATGTGATTTTCAAATGTTTGTGCTGTTAGAAATTTTGAACAATTACAAGATTGCTCATATGTTTATCTTCATCGTTTACTGTTTCATTTGAAAAAGAAAAAGAAATTTCCAATTAGAAGTTCAGTTGACTTTGTTTTTCTTAGTCAGCGTGTCGAGGAAGGGTCTAAGCAATTTAGGTTTTTTGTCTGGGTTGAGTTTTGCGAATTCACTGAATGCCCTGGTCCTGACTTTCTAAGTTTAGTAGTTGTGGTTAGTTTTTCCAGTTTTTCTTTTCTGCTGGGGAAGTAGGTTTGATTTGGATAATGGCAGAATATTAATTCTGCTGCTTCTATTCGATTAGTGTATATATGTATGCGACTCGGTATTTTATTCCGTGAAAAAATCTCTACACTCTCACTAGTTGAAGAAAGTTTTACTAAGGATCACATTTGACATCCGAAATAAATCCATCGTCGAATTAAACCCCATTGATTAAAAAAATATGAATAAATTGAAGCACTATCATGAAAATTTTCAGGTTTTTTTTTTTTTTTTTTTTTTTAAGGACTCAAAGGCAGATATGAATTGAAGGCACTGAAATGTAAATGTATTATAAATTTGAAGCACTTTGTTTATCACTTTTGGATCAATTCGTTGTACTGCATCTATAAGAAAATCAAAACCTTGGTGATCAGACAGGAAAATTCTTCATGAAATGCACTGGTAATTAGTTTAGGTTAAAAGTTCTCTGTTGGATCTTAATTTGGAGCTCCTTAGGCATGATGTTTGGGGAGAACTGTTATATCTACTTGAGTTTTCTGTTGCACATGTCCTGTGGATCACTTGTATTTCATGGGTACTCCTGAAATGTAAGTTAGTTTTTGAAATTACAGGCCCATCATGGCATATAAGGGAGTCGGAGGTGATCGAAGAAATAAGAGTTCATCATCAATTTTCATTACAGTTGGTTTATGCTGCTTCTTCTATATCTTGGGTGCATGGCGGCGAAGTGGTTTTGGTAAAGGAGATAAAATAGCATTAGAAATCACCAAACAGGCAGATTGCAGTATCATATCAAATCTAGAATATGAGACACATAATGGAGAGGATTCCAGTTTAATAGTTAAGAAATTTAAGTCTTGTGATGATAAGTACATTGATTATACCCCATGCCATGACCAATTACGTGCTATGATGTTCCCTCGAGAAAATATGAGTTACAGGGAAAGACACTGCCCCAGTGAAGAAGAGAAGTTGCACTGCCTTATTCCAGCACCCAGAGGATATACAACTCCGTTTCGTTGGCCCAAGAGTCGTGATTATGTGCCTTTCACAAATGTACCATACAAGAGTTTAACAGTGGAAAAGGCTGTACAGAACTGGATTCAGTACGGGGGAAATGTGTTTCAATTTCCAGGTGGAGGAACACAATTCCCAAATGGAGCTGATGCTTATATTGAGGAACTTGCTTCTGTGATCCCTTTGGATAATGGAATGGTCAGAACTGCACTTGACATCGGATGTGGGGTAAGTTAAAATATAAGCCAAGCCATAGTTGCAGAGAGAAACAAGAGAATGCTTTAAAATCATTTCTTTGTCCTCATCTCATCGTATCTCTGATTTTCCTTTTAGTATTTACTTATGGCTTTTGTGCGTAGGTTGCAAGCTGGGGTGCATATTTATTTAGGAAAAATGTCATTACCATGTCATTTGCTCCCCGAGACTCAAATGAAGCTCAAGTCCAGTTTGTTTTAGAAAGAGGAGTGCCTGCTGTTATTGGGGTTCTTGGAACTATAAAGCTACCATATCCTTCGAGAGCTTTTGATATGGTACACTGTTCCCACTGCCAAGTACCATGGGGTTCAAACGGTAGGCTACTGTTTTTTAATTGATGCTACTATTTTTTAATTGTTCATACTTATAACTTCTTAAATTTTCATGATTTGTATTCGACTCTTTGGTGACAATCAAAGTCTTCTCTTGGGCTGTCTATATTATTAAAGGATATGATAATTAGAAGTGTGCTGCTTTTAGGTTGGGTATTTTGTTTATGTTGAATGATAAGTTACAAGGTTCTAACTATCCCATGGCTATGTGGATCTTTTCTGAAGGTTAAAATGGATTTGGTCAAGGCATGCTTTATAATTTTGGTTATTTATTTATTTTTATAGATGGAATGTATTTGATGGAAGTTGATCGGGTTTTAAGACCTGGGGGTTACTGGGTACTTTCTGGTCCTCCCATCAACTGGAGGAACAATTACAACACATGGCAGCATCTAAGAGAGGAACTTGAGGAAGAGCAAAGCAAAATTGAAGAGATTGCCAAACAACTTTGCTGGGAAAAGAAGCACGAGCAGGGAGAACTTGCCATCTGGAAGAAAATGAAAAGCTACGATTCTTGCCTTGACCAAGATTCACAACATACAGTGTGTAGAGCCTCCAACCCAGATGATGTGTGGTACATTTTCTAGGCTGAGCACTCTTTTCATTCCATTTTTTACTTGTCAATGACTCCAAAAATCTTGGAGCACTTTGCCTTCAGTCTTAAATTAATGATGCCATTTTGTTGGGTAATCACTCTAAGCTATTTTCCCTGTACAGCCACATGCAACTCCTCTTTAGAATTGGGGCATGGGTTTTCAAAAGTGATAGCATCAGTAGAGCTGTGTCCCATTAAACAACATTCATCGCATGTTCTTATTTTTCCTTGTCTTGAATTGAAGATTCATTCCATGCTTCAACCACTCTTTCATCTGTAGCTGCTACATGCATCACACTTATCCCTAAAATACAACTAATCGTAAGAAAACCCACTTTACGTTAAACATGGAACATTACTTGCAAATTGCACTATGTTTTCTGCTTTAGAATAGCCTGTGGGAGCTCTACCATAGTAAAATGCTGTTTGGTAACTTGCCCAACAACAGCCACTCTTATAAGAACCATTGAAGTTGCTTTTTAGTAACATAAGCACAATTCATTAGGTGCCCTCCAGTGGTGACAAAGTTTTCATGTGAACATGCAATAAATGATTATGAACTTTAGCCTAGTAAAAGTTGAAATTTAAGTCATGTGATTTCTGTTATGCAGGAACAAGAAGATGGAGCCGTGCATTACTTCTTACCCTGAAACTTCTCATCCTGAAGAGATCTCCAGTGCTGAATGGAGACCATATCCTGAAAGACTTCATGTTGTTCCCTTTAGAATAGCTACCGGATCCATTCCTGGAGTGCCTGTAGATACATTCCAGGAGGACAACAAATTATGGATAAAGCATGTACATGCTTACAAGAGTATTAATAAGATTTTAGGAACAGGGAGGTATCGTAACATCATGGATATGAATGCTGGCCTGGGGAGTTTCGCTGCAGCACTCGAGTCTCCAAAGTTATGGGTGATGAATGTGATGCCTACAATAGCTGAGAAAGATACTCTGGGGGTTATATATGAGCGGGGGCTGATTGGCATATATCATGACTGGTAATAGTTAAGACATGATTACTTGCTGCTTTCTGCTCAATGTTTTCTTAGTTTAGCAATTTTTGGAAAAAACTTAATCTACTTAGACAGCAAAGGGTGGTATTGAAGTACATGCTTATCTCATATGTATGTATATTATAGTTTTGAATTCTTGTGTTTCCCATTCTATATCTTTGATTGTTGAAGTAAACAAACTTATGTGTAATTATCTAAGATAAAGTCATTTTCATTCAAAGTTGCTGCACTTAAAATGTGGTGCTTTCGGCGAGATTTAGGTTTAGTTTATTCCTTTATGATTTTTATGAGATATCATTTTCACTATGCAGGTGTGAAGCATTCTCAACATACCCACGGACTTATGATCTTATCCATGCCAACCGTGTTTTCAGTCTGTACAAGGGAAAGTAAGTGTGTTTGGACCTATCGATATTATGCTGTTATTGTTTTGATTAAGCTTTTGTACTACTGGGATATATTGCTTAGATAGATATTAACTGTGTCCTGATATTAAACATTGGTTGATGACATTGAAAACCGGTATAACTCCTAAGCTAAATAGCACAAACATAAAAGATAGTTTAGTCCATAAAACCAAATGCAACAAAAGTAGGTCTTTTGTACGTGAAGAGTTGTTTTGACGACTGAAAATTTTTTCCCTTATTATGAAGTTCTAAGCATAGGAATTGATGCAGGTGCAATATGGAAGACATTCTTCTAGAAATGGATCGAATTCTCCGACCTGAAGGTGCAGTCATATTCCGGGATGAAGTCAATATGCTATCACAGGTGAAGAGTATTGTAAGAGGAATGAGGTGGAAAACAAAGATGGTAGATCATGAGGACGGCCCTCTTTTCACTGAAAAGGTCTTGTACGCTGTCAAACAATACTGGGTTGCTGGTGAAGATGAGTCAGATTCACCTCAAGATGGTTTCAAGTAATTGAAACTTGCTTCCTTTCATACCAAAGAGACAGTTTTCCACGATTTCAGCGCATGGATTAGAAGACCATGCCATGCTTTCTAAGCGTTCCACTCTTAACACCAAATGCGAATGTTGCATAATAGCGAATAGTAACTTTAAAAGGTCCATGTCCCCTCGGCTCACTGTGTATAAAGCGATTCCTTTCGTTTGTGTTTCTTAAAATCCTTTTGTAGGAATACTAACATCTAGCCTTACCAAAAAAAAAAAAAGCGATAGAAAAAAGTTTACCATGTCTATAGATTTCCATGGAATTACAGATTTAGGCATAGAGTGTTACGGTGCACTTTGTTGTTTCATTATGCCTAAATGGTTCTTGGGTTCAAGCACCATGGCCATGTTGTGACCTCAGAGTCATTACATATTTCCCACTATCCTTTTTTCTTTTCGTTTTTTTTTTCCCTTTTTTGGGTTCTATACGTAGTCACTGAGATGATTTTAGAATCTTGCATAATTTCACTTGACTTTTTTGTCCAGTATGATCTGCTTTTAACCTGTACATTGATCAAATTGTATGTGTCATGCTATGGGTCCGGATTCGGATCTGTTGTCGAGATTTTTAAAAATGGGAGCCTATTAGAGAAGTAAAAAACTTTTTTTTTTGCTTGGTAATTGACGTTATAAAAATGCTTATTTATACAAACTTTTCAATCTTAGGTTCCTTAATGTTATAGATAATATTACATACGAGGTACATTTTATTTGAAACTAAATCTTGCAAGGAGAAATGGTTGGCTGGATCTTTTAATGAGGTTATAATTGAAAGGAATGATATGGTTAAGTGTCAATCTTTGTTGTGACACAATGTCTACTCATGAAAGTGATGCTGGTATAAATGCAGGAGCAAGTTGTAGCCACAGCATTCCGTCACTTATTTCTTCCTATAGAATCTAGATTATTAATCTGCAAAATGCTTATAATGGACTGAAATCTAATAATGAAATGATAGAGATGACAATAACAATTGCGATATTGTAAAGTTACACCCGATCTCCACCCAAAAAAGGCAAGAAATGGAACTACTGTTGAATGATACTGAAAATATGACATCATCGAAAACAGACAAGATTAATCTGTAAATTACTGATGCATTAGGATTTTTGGGTGCATGAAAGTAATTTTCTGCTGATTTTGGATTTCAATGGCAAGTGCACATGATGTGATAATGGAAGGATACTAAACCACACGGATAAGGAAGATCAAGAGTAAATGAGATGGAGAAGTTGCAAACTTGCATGAAACTATAGATCTACAAATTCAAAGATGGGCAGCCAAATTTATCCGTCTATGCTTAAAATTGCATTCGAGTAGGTTACATATGTTTTCAAGTGAGTCAAACGAGTGGTTCAATAGTTGGGTTTTCTTTTCACTCCAAACATAGTTAACTCTATTGGCTTTAACCTCACAGATGAATTAGTCAAAATCAAGCCATGGTCCAGCAGCAAATTTTTTCTGGTGGGGAATGTGCATTTAAGAATTAACTTTTGGAATGGAATTATTTTTAAGAAATCAGAAGGGAATATGAACATTACAGCATTAAATTCTGTTGACATTAAGAGCTTGTTCCATGGACCACATGGGAAAATCCATGAAGGCTTCAAAATGGGTGGTTTTGGGAGAGAATCATCACTAGAAAACTTTCTTCTCACATTAGGCACAATACCAAAAAGCAAACCATCTTGCATACTAAATCTTCAGCCCAATGGAAACTGAAGCAGACAGCAATGATCTCCGCATAGAATCATTTTCAGTTTACCTAAATTCAGCAGAAGAGAATTTTGTGCATAAGCATGGAGTGTCAGTTCAAAATGTTTCTCCAACATCTATTGTCTTCCCTTTGAGTGAGGAAACACCAACATCGACAAGCTCAGGGAAGATCACCTCTAGTGGAGAAATTGGTGTTTTTTGTGCCGGAAAGTACCATAATAATATCAGTATGGATGGTGATGCTGATGGTAAGAGTACTACACTTGACTACAAGAAAGAAAATCACACTGCTTGTTGTTGCATCTGCTTCAAGAGCAGGTTAGGAACTCCAAGTTTTAGCTTCAAAGCAAGCATGAGTAGCAAAACTGAATTTTTGAGAAAAACAGAGGGAAGGAAGCAAAAAAATATGAATGGCAAGAACTTTTTCTCAGGATTCAGCTGCAAGAACGTTTGTGTAGATAGGAAATCCATTTGTGTTGGTAAAAATACAAAAGGTGGAGGAAAAAACAGCAAAGATATAAAGAAGGAAAATTTTAAAATGGAAGATTCTATCATGATGGATGATAGAGAGAAGAATAAAGCTAAATTTCAAGTCAAAGATGAGTTTGGCAGCCAGGATTCGAGGAAAGTAGGCACCGGAACAAACAAGACTGGAGGACATTTTGCAGTTCCAGCCCAGAATCAGGGGTTGCAAAATGTGTCTGTTGGAGTGAAACATGATGGATTTACAAGCAATGAAAAAGAAGAAGCTGCAAGAACCTCTTTGGAGGTGTTTGGTTCCCATGTGAGTAAGAATGCGGATGTAGTTGCTATGAATCTTGGTAGGAAACTATCCATGCTAACATGGGATGCAATTCCTAGATCTCAAAGCCTTCCAGCTTCTTCCAGTAGTAAAGCTATGAATGATGATCTAGGGAGTGATGCTAGTTCAGATCTTTTTGAGATTGAAAACTTGTCAGGTACAGGTAATGTATCTCCCTTTCTTGCCAGGCAAGCATCCGATGGAGGTTTCCCCCAATATTCACCAAGTGAAAGAAGCATTGAATGGAGTGTTGTCATGGCGAGTGCAGCTGATTTCTCTGCAGTTTCAGATTGTGATGAGAAGGATGTCTCTGAAAAGGTGAAGATTGCTCTGGAACCTACAAATGACACCTCTAGAAAACAACAGGGGGGAACTGGATTGCTGGGGTCTAAGAATCAAAAAGCAGTAGATGTTGTTGAAACTGCGCATAGGGTAAGCGCAAACCCAAAAATTCCGAGGCCTTATTTAAGGCTGGATGCCTCAACCATAAACCATAGCCACAACCTTTAGAAGTACACAGCCTGCATTTGGCCATGCTTGTTTCACTTTTTCTGTTAATCATTGATTATGCTATTTGGCTAGGAGGGCTTGAATGTTATGCATCTTTTGTTAAAGAACTTGTTTTCGAATTGTCATCTACTTCTTTTCAATTAGTAAAAATTTAGACATGATTTCTTTTTGTGCTTTGAAGAATTGTTAACACAATTTTTCCATCTAAAAAGGTCCTTTTGCATGATTAGAAAAGCTATCGTGTGCATATTGACTCCTGGGGAGGTAAATGAAGCTCGTTAGTAAGAAATTGATCATATGCAACAGCAAGGTGTATCGCTCCACTTATGAGCTGTTGAGAATTTAGCTCCTTGGGAGGTAAATGAAGCAATGATGTTTCCATCCAATTCTTCCATAGCAATTATTGAACATGGGACATTCTATCTGCCTGAATTTAAGTGTTTCTTTTTTCTTTCTTTGTTTTTTCTTTTTAGAAAACGAAAGATTTACACCTAATGTTGCTGGATATTATGCCCAATAGAATTCTTACTTGTTAAATTTACCATCTATTCACACTTATACTTTCTAAGTGTGATTCTTTGCCATGCTATCTTTTTAAATATTATATATATATATATATATATGAAAGAAGTAATAAAGTTTAGTTAGTAAAAGTTCAATCTCATATCATATATAACAACATCAAACTTTAGAGAAAATTGTATAATTACCGACCTCTCAAATAAAAATTACTCAAATACTAATTACATAAAATTAATTGCTAAAATACCGATACAAAATCGCATGTTAAACAGGTGTTTCACGAATTTGCAGGTGAATCTCATATTAAAGATGCGATTCATGAAGAACTATGAATCGCCCATTAAATATGCAATTTATGTATAAAATATGTAAATCACCATTTGAAGATGCGATTCATCTTAAAATATTATGAAACCCTTTTGAAAATGCGATTCAACACTGTATGATTTTTTGCTGAATCACATTTTCAAAAGGTGTTTTATATGTAAATTTGTGAAACGTCTATTTGATATGAAATTTTGCATAATTGTTTGTGTAATTATTTTTGTCTTATTTATATTTGTGTAATTTTTTTCACAAAATTGGTACACAAGTGTTTCTCCAGTTTGAGTACAATTTTCTTTTCTTTTCTTTTCTTTTCTTTTGGGGGGTAGATGTTTAAGTATAAATAGATGACAAATAAAAGTTTGATTGAATATGACATTTTAAAAACATTAAATTTTTAAGTTTAAGATTAAAGGAACATATAAAATTTTCCCATAAAATTAGAGTAAAATTTGGTGCAACAACAAAATTGATGGTCTAAGTTGTAGCATAGGTAAAATGAGGGAAAGTATTTATCGTATGTTAGGTCTTACCAACCATGGTTAGCTAGTTGGGCATGGATGATGAGACAAATGAAGGAAAGAAAACCAGGAACGTATGATGATTGGGAAAAAATGCGCATTACTGTCAGGCATTGAGTGTTTGGTTATTTTTGTCCATTTTCTATTAATTCCATGTCAAATGTTTGATCCAAAAATGGAAGTTATGGGGCATGATTAATTGTCTTTTTAAGGGATCACGATAATTTCTGATGTAAATTTCTCTGGTTTTGTTACGATGAATCAAAGCAAGGTGTTGAAGATAGAACATCTTAAAAAGGGGACCAATCAGACAGGATCGTCATCGTACTATTATCGTGCATACATAATGAAACTATGGACCACGTATAGGTAGGCATGTTCGGTGACGCGTTGAATTCATGGTAATCATAACCATGTGTTTTGAGTTTGATTCCAATAGTGATACTTACCGGGTTTGGATTGGAAGATTTTTATCTGTATCAGTTTGATTTAGTCAATTTCTAAGTAAAACCATGGGTTTTAATCGGTATTATATCTATATTGGTTTAGTATCAGTTCGGTTTGAAAATAATATCAAAACCACAATAAAAGTATTAACAGCTATTAAGTGTGAATATTTTTTTTTTATTTAATTGACATATAGAATTGTTATCCATTTATTTCATTGGTAGAATAATTTTGAGAGATGAGAATTGAATAGCTAATAAAAGCATTAACATCCCTTTTATCCCACTTATCATTGATTTTATGTTGTTATGAATATGAAACCTAATCCGCCAAGTTCGTGTGTGTGTGTATATGATTAAATCATTCAAAAAGTAATTTTTGACATACATAAACATATTTACAATTATTATAAGTTATAATATTAATATAGTTGTATAAATTGTAACACTACATATACATATATCTTTATGTATCATATCATATATATATAATTATAGATGTATTTAACATATCATTTATGTATATATGATATTATAACACCATCTTTATAAATTGTTAAAAATGTAATAATATGTATATAATGTTAATATTATAATGCAACAATATTACATATATAATGTTACAACACTATATATATACACAATTTTAGAAATATAATGTTATAATATATATGTATATATAAGTTATAGTATGAATAGAGTTGTATAAATTATGATATTTATGTAACATATCATATATATACATATTATAACACTATCATATGGCATAATACTACACAAATATAATGTTATAATACTCTGTATGTTATGTACATAGCTTAAGGATATTGTCACAAATAGTATCTAAATTTTGGTAAAATATGCAATTATATACATAAATTTTGAAAATGATCAATTTAATACTTAAAAGAACTTGATTGAAATATTGTTAGCATGCACGAAAAATTCTTTTAGGTAGTAAATTTGTTAATTTTAAAGTTTATGTGCTAAATTAATCAATTTTAAACTTTAGATACCTAATTGTGTATTTTGTCAAAGTTGAGGTATCATTTGTCGTATTAAACCTTTAGCATATAGTTCATTGTTTATGCAACAAACTCTCTATATACAATATTACAAATATATTGACAAAATAGTATATGATTATAATGTTATAATCCTTTGTAAATTATGTATATATCATATAATGTTATGACACAATATATTATATTAAATTATGTTATATTATATTTGTATGTGTTAAAAGGCTATATATATACATATACATATCTATAACAAATATTGTATTGGAATGCAATAAAATAAAGTATGACCATTAGTCTATTACTAGGGTTGTGCAAAGAGATATTAAACCGTGAACCAGATTAGGTAAAACCGAATAAAAATTTTGGTCTTTTTTGATACCAATTCGATTTACAATTCAATTCGTGACTTTGAACCAAATTGAACCATTTTGCATAAGTATATTTAGAAAAAAAACAAGAACAACAGGATTATTTGGATAGTTTGTTTTTCATCTGTATCAAAACAATATGTGTAAATATGTCCGATTTGTATTTATATTTTATTTATATTTGATATATTTGATTTTTTCATGAGAAATATCAATTTTTTTTTTATCTATATCTATTTTTTGATAAACAATTTATTAAAAAAATATATGAAAAAATGCCTATATCTACTAAAAAATACTAACCAAACATACTCGTAACAACATCAGAGCCGTTACGTTAGTAGTCTTCTCATTTACGTCTACCGGTCATTTAAACATCACATGTAGAATTTTTTTTTTTTTTACTTAATGAAAGTGAGTTGGTATGTATTTCTAATATAGAGGATGTGCTTATGAGTGTTGATTTCTTGAAAGCATAGTTTGCTCATCTATTGGTTCATCTCCCGTGAAAAATATTAAGGCTAAAAGAAATATAGTTACCTTATGATTATTAGAATGAGAAGTCTTTGCTTCAGAAAGGGTTAAAATATTTTTGTTTTAATTTCATATGTTAATTTTCCGAATTATGAGATGAACCAAATAGAGCAACTTTGTTTTTTTCAAGTTTGAAAAAAAAAAATAAATTAAACCATATAATTAGGTTTGAAATCAAATAAAAAATCCAATACTATATTATGGTTTGATTCGGCTTGAGAATGAACTAGACTAAACCGCATAACACTCGTCCCTAACTATTATTACCTCCTATGGAAGGAAT
Organism: Combretum micranthum; assembly: GCA_024138025.1. Taxonomy (NCBI): domain Eukaryota; kingdom Viridiplantae; phylum Streptophyta; class Magnoliopsida; order Myrtales; family Combretaceae; genus Combretum; species Combretum micranthum. Next base: position 825,760 of record JAMXBD010000038.1, on the reverse strand, counting down.
GGCTATGAGTCATTTTTGGGCTTGTTTGGATTGTCATATTTTTGTTGTTATCAAAGTATCAGACCAAAACAGATATTGTATGGTTCAATATTACAAATATAAAAGAAAATTCAAGTGTTTGTATCAGCACTTGGCCCACTCGGATATTCAATAGCCCAGCTCACCAGTGTTTACTATCCTTACCTCTTAATGCCTCTTGTTATTTTCGCCTCTCACTTTCTAAGGTACAAACTCTAACTCTCTCCTTCTTCGTTACTAAACCCTCTCTACTCTAATGGTGTTTGTTGTTTTGTAGGATTGGCAGCTTTCGAGTAGTGCCAGAACTCTTTAGTTAAGAGACTATTTTGTGAAGGGCCAAGAATGATTTTCCCTTTTTGTTCTCATATATTTATATTCATTATGTTTTTCCATCCTATTCAGTTACGGTAATTGCATGTATATCTATTTAACTATTTTGTAACTACCTATTGTTATGCTACTATGAAATCCTTGCATTTATCTAGAAAAGATCTCTATCTTCTGTTATGTTCTTGTTGAATTGTAACATTTTGATGGTTTTGGTTCACTTCAAGGACCTAATCAAATTGTACTACATATAAAAATTATTCAATTTAGATGCCTAATGGATTGAGTAGTTCTTCATGTTCGAGGTTTGATAAATTATAATTTTACATTTTTTTACCCTATTTTTAATTACACTTATACATGTGTTTATATATATATATATATATATATATTTGTGACCAGAAATATTAAAAAAAAAAAGTTGGGAAAGCAAATTATGCACCCCTAAACAATAAAAAAGAAAGCAGATGTCATTCAAATTAGGAGTCTTGCAAATAAAAATAAAAAGGAAATCTTAGGAAATAAGAAAACTAAAAAGTCACACATGCCAGAAAAGGAATTACCCAAGATAATATAATGATCTCATGGGGAACAAGAAACCTATGGTAAGCACCAGACATAAATTGGAAACAAGATACTCAAAAGAAGAGAGGACGGTTTTTGGAAAACGGAGAGAAAGATAGACATCAAAAGACAACAAAAACAAAACTTGTGAAATTGTACAAAGAAGACTTGCTAGATGATTTTTTATAGAGACAAAATTCTCATCCGCACTCTCGGGTAATTTTTTATACATCACACTTAGGAAATAATTAATCTGTCACCGTTCTTTATATCAATGGATTATTTTGTGAATTGTTTCATGCATTTTAATTCAATCATGTGCTAAATATTTTTTTGTGGAAAAATTTATGAAGCTTAATTGCTAAATTGTTATTGTTACTTTATTATAATATATTCAGGTGATTGAATTATTCTTGTTGGAATCTTGATGCTATGATTTTATGTTTTTGGGTTTCAAAACATAATCTTGTAGGATATCTTAATGGATAAAAAGAGGATCTAGAATTTATCATGATTCATGTTTAACTAAATTAGTAAAATGGAAAGATTTGCTATTTTTAATTAAATTTAATTTGCAAATGCAACATTCTAATTAATTTTTGGTTATAGGAAATTAAGAAAAATTAATTAAGACACTAGGCAATTATAAATCGAAAGATCAATAATTGTAATTTTGAAGAATTTGCATATAAAACTTAATACAACATTGTAATTCATTTTTGGTTAAAGGAAATTAAGAAAATTAATTAAGACACTTGGCAAATATAAATCAAAAGATTAATAATTGTAAGTTTGAATCCATATTAATTTGATTAGAGAAATCCAAGAAATTGATGTGAGTTGTTAAAAATACTTTAGGACTTGGAAGGGAAATAAAGACTTCAGCAAATTCACAAGATTAGACAACTACCTAAACGTAATTATAACTTTGTTCACAATATGATTAGTAATCATGGTGGATTTGCATGTCTTATCTAATTGAATTTGAAAAGCTTTGTCCAAGGTTAATTGGTAGTGCTTGTTAGCTTATTAATCTTAGTATAGTTTTATGTGAATATCGATTGGTTAGATAATAGTAGAATTGATATAACTCTAGTACTTAAATTAATCCTCGTGGAAACAATAACCCTATCCACTTTATATTACTTCATCAACTAGTATACTTGCTGGAAATCCACTCATAAAAAAAAAAAAAAAAATAGACCAATCTGTTCTATTTATAGCGAATAGGTTCCTGGCAAGTGTACTGGTTGTCCAGTAATATAAAGTGAATAGGGTTGCCATTCCCATGATGATCAATATAAGAACCAGATTTATATCCATTCTCATATTATTCAAGTAATCAATATTTAAATAAAATTACACTAAAACTAATTAAAATAACAAGAACTATCAATCAACCACGAAGAAAATATTTTAGTTTAATCAAATAAAATGTGGAAAAATCAAATCTACCATAAATTATCAATCATATTGTTAACAAAATTATAATTAGATTTAGCCAATTGGCTAATATGGTGAATTTGCTAAAGCCTGTTATTTTTTTTTTCTTTTGAGTCATAAAGTCTTTCTAATAAACAATGTTAATTTTCTTGATTTCGCTAATCAATTTGATATTATTCAAAATTTCAATTATCAATCCCCTAATTTATAATATCCTAATTTCTTAATTAATTTTTCTTAATTCCCTTCAGCCAAAAATTAACAAGAACACTACATTAAGTTTGATATGCAAATTCAATTTCATCAAAAATAACAAATCTTATAATTTCAGTAATTCAATTAAACATAAATCTTGATAAGTCCTAAATCATCTTCCAATTTATTAAGATATCCTATAGAATTATTTTTTGAAACCCACCAACATAAACCATAGTATGAATGATCTAAACATATTATAATAAAGTAACAATAACAATTTAGTAACTAAGCTTCATCAATTTTCTCACACAAAATATTTAGCACATGATTAAATTAAAAAAAAAACCCACATATAAAAACAATTCATAAAATAATCCATTGATATGGTAAATGATGAAAGATCAATTGTTTCTAAAGTATGATGTAAAATAAATCACCCAAGAGTGCAGATAAGAATCTTATCTCCATCAATAATAGTTTAGAAAGTCTTCTCTATTTTTCTCTATTATCTTTTGATGTCTAACGTTCTCTTTTTATTCCCAAAATTGCACTTTCTTTCCTTTAAGTGTCTCATCTCTGATTTATGTATGGTGCTGGTGATAGGTTTCTTATTCCCCACAGCATCCATTATAAAATATCTTAGGTAACCTATTTCCTTGTACATGTGACTTCTCAATTTTCATATCACCCAAGATTTTCCTTCTTATTTTTGTTTACGGGCTCTTAGATTGAATTACCTTAGGGTTTAGGTATTCCTAGTCAATTTTTATTGACTAGGGCCAAAAGGATAAAGAAGAGACCGATTAAGGTTAGTTGACGAGGGGTGGTTTGTCGATAGGGCTTCTAGCCAAATTTGGTCATTTCTCTAGTTGTTTTCCCATCGTAGGACACCTTGTTTTTCTTCCAAGGCCAGTCATGTGTTTTTGAGGTTCTCTATTTTTTTTTTTTTTTGTCTCTCACCCAAAGTTTTAATTTTTTTTTCCTTTTTTAATCACAAATACATGTATCAAATCCTTTTTTTTTTTCAAGTTTATGTTTAGCTACTAATTCATTTTTATTTATATAACACACTACTATAGATCAGTTCCTACAAATATTCTAATTTCTCCAATTATATGAATGATTTCATTTTAACAAATTAAAAAATTTGCTTACCTTAATTACTATTACTATAATTATTATTAATTTTTTCCCTATTCACAATAATTATTATCAACAAATTAATAAGATTAGGTACACATTTCCTTACCTTGATTATTATTACTGTAATTATTATAATTTTTTCCTTATTCATGATAATTATTTTCATTATTAATCTAAGAATTATTATCTAATTTCTCCAATTGTACAAACGATTTGGTCTTTAACAAATTAATAAGGTTAGGAACAAATTTCCTTACCTTGTCTATTATTACTAGTTTATTCTTATTTGCAATTATTATTATGATTATCGCTCTAAAGAAATATTATTCTATTTCTAATTAGAAGTTTAGGCTCGCTAGAAAATTAGCCTGTAAATATCAAATCCACATTTATCCTTTATTTTTGCCTTTTCTTCAATATTGAACTCTTCCATTAGCATCATGTAGTGGACAATAGATGAAGTTTTAGCAATATAAGATAACTTCATCTGTTAATAACACATACAATCTTTGTAAACTCTCCCTAAAGGTAAAACCTAACCATAGTTCTTTTATATACGATTTTAATGTGAATAATAAATACTACAGGGAGAAAAAAAAAAAGAAGGAAAAAGAATATCTCTCCTAATATAGGCATGATTAGTGGTTTGATATGATTTACAAAGTCCATTCTATTCTAGTAAGTATCCCAATCTTATATGTCGATTCGTCGTTTGAAATAGCCTACCTTTCTTGCATGATTAAATTCAATATATATGTTGATTTATTTAAGTTAAGAAATTTTACTAAATGATTAGTAAAATATAATTTGATGTGTTAGTGTGATTTAATATTTGTATTGCTTGTTTGTTTTGTTTTGTTTTGAGCCAATTCAAATCCAAACATAGGAAATTTTTTAGCCCAAAAAATTAAGCCCAAGACTAATTAATTTTAAGTAACAAACACATCCATAGCCTAAGCCCATGTTCTCTTATCTTCCAAACTCTTCTATAATGCCCCAAAAGTCAAAAAGTAAACAAAAATCACAATCCAAACAGATCCAATCTCCATCATCTCTCTCTCTCTCTCTCTCTTCGTTTCTTCTATCTTCCCAGCCCAAACAAACCTAAATTTTATCCATTAAAATTTCTTCTAAGTCATCACAAACAAGATTCAATGCTAGGATGTAAGATACAAGATCAAGAGGAGTGGGAAAAAAGCTAAGAAAGTAGAAAAAACAAACTTGACTGCTAGAGGTAGCTAAACAAGTAAGAAAAAGTTGATTTCTTGTATATTTTGTTAAATTGTGAGTTTAGTTGATACGGATGTTAGATAGGAATAGAAAATTGGTGTTTAAAATGAATAGAAGATATACCAACATGTATGTTGAGCTAAGTATGCAAATAGGTGTATATATCATAAGTGCTTAATGAAATGAAATATGGCGTTTTATGATGATATGATGCATATATGGATGTTGTTAATGATAAGTGAGTAGAACTTGAATTATTAGAGTAATAATAGAGTTTAACAAGCATAAATAATGAGATTATGTTTTCAGGTTAAGTTAGTTGTGCATATATGCGTGACATAGACTTATGTGAGCAAGTGAACTTGATGATATTTAATATTGTGTTTATAGATTAGTTTTGGCATGTTTTGCATAAGACTTCAAAAATTTTGAAATAAGTACCATAGAGTAAATGCCATGTTCATCAGAGGCGTAATCAAGGCCATTATCCTTTCGGATTGCATTTCTTGTTGAGTATAGCCATTACTTGGCCCATTATCTCCTTTGGAGATTTCAAAAAGCTTGATATGACTTAGATTACGATCATTACAAGGGTTGTTATCTCCTCCGTGTGGCTCTTTAAAATTAGATTATGGCTGTAATGAAACCCGTTATCTCCTTGGGTTGTTTTTAGAAAATTTTATAAAGCTTATTACGGGCGTATTCTTCATCACGATCTATATCATTGCCATGATAGAGGGTGTTATCTCCTATTACGAGCGTGATAAGGCCATTTATGTTCATCATGGCATAAGATCACGAACGTGATGGTAGTCGTGATACCTATCACAGCCTTTGTCACGGGTGTGATAAATCCTCTGATACTGTTCATATTAAAATATATATAACTAAATAAATAAATAAATGCTTGATGATAATAGATAGATGATTAACAAAATATGATATGAGTATTTGTGCTTAAATGAGTAAAATGTGAGATGATTTGAATCTTGTTTAAGTGTAATGAGTTAGTGCCTTATTGTGAATAATAAGTTTAACATGAAATGATTTTCTTGACAGACTCACACACTCAGTTGGGTTTAAACACATGTCTATTATCAGATAAATCAGATTATACAGGTACATAATAGCTTCCTTAGTGATTGTTAAGTTAGGCATATCTTAAATGAACTTAATCAAAGATGAGTTAAAGATTATTTAAATTGGTTATGCGTATGCCGTTGAATCCAGTTCGGGGAGTGGTAACCTTGTCTGAGTGGGCACGATAGTTAAGTGCTTAGGCCACATATGTTATGATGCAATGGTACACCATGATACAATCGTGATTCTTGAGTGGCTAAGTGGGAAATTGATAGGATGGATGGTATCGGGATAATGTTTATTGATTCTTAAGATGAAATAATATGATTTAGTTTATGTTTATGAGATTGGTTGAACTAGATGATATTATGGATTAAGTCAAGTAAAGCTGTGTAAGGTCGTTAACCTTAGAGGAGATTATTACTCCTTTTAGTTAGGGATATGAGTTATAGTTATTCAAACTGCCTATAACAAACCTCTGAGTAGCTGCTATTACTCAGAACCTCCAGATCCCCAGGATTGCAATCAGAGTTTGAATACTCTAGTGTTGTTTTACTCACTTAATCAAAGATCATGAAATTATTAATTGTTGCATTGCATTTAGCTTAAGTGTGCTTGTCACTTTGTATTTGCTTATGTTATTGTATACTGTGCTTTTAACTCATGTTGCTGCTTTGCAAGTGATGTTGATGATGATTTTTAAGATTATATGGGATACTAGACTGATTAGGAAGCTTTCTTAGATGAGTGGGACGACTAGGGACCCTAACACAAACAAAGATTTTTTATTCAAGTTTTCTTCAAGGCTTTGAAAATGAAATGTAATTTTTTATATAAGTGTGTGATGAAGTCTTGTTTGTAATATAAGATATTAAAGTTTTTCTTTCAAGTTTTTATTTGAACAAGTTTTGTAATCTTTTGTAGTGTCACATATTTGACACTGAGGTTCTTCCAAGTTTTTGTAAAGTTGACCTACTCATGTGTTGAGTAGTTTTATGTTAAAGTAATATGTTTTAAAGCAGGTTTAAACAAACAATCGATACAAACTTCTTCCTTTTTGGACAACTTTACATATAATACTTCAGTGTTTTATAATACTTAAGTATTATGTGTAGTTGGGGGATTTTGCATGCCTAATAATGAGTATTTGGTAGGTCGGGTCCTTGCAGAGTGGTATCAAAGCTTATGTTTTTATGACTATTTGTTTAAGTGTGATAATTTAGGGGTGACTTGACTTAGATGCAGTGAGATTAGTCTGGAATAAACTTAGGTTTTGCTTGAATGATGTGTTTTGTTTGATTGTTTGCTTTATTGTTAACTGGATTGAATTTAACTAGATTAAAATTGCATGGTTTAATATATATAATTGTATGTTTGCATAAAGATGGATAGGTCACAAAGACAGACTAAACAACGGACAGATAGAGAAGATGTGCCGCCACCTCCTCTACGATCAACTACCTAAGCATCCACTTCATCATCTATTTCAACTACTATCCCATCTCTTACCTCAACATCTATAGCTCAAGTACCATAACCTCCTCAGATGCCACCTTTCCCTCAAATGCAATGGGAGACCTAAATACCATATGCACAATGTTCAGAGACATGTTTGCTATAATGCAACAATATCAACAAATGATGTACCAGCAGCAACAACAGTTTATGAGACAATATACTCCTCAAACAACGGGACAAGAAGGAAATGTGCAGATGAATGAGCGGAATGATCAATTGAAATTGCATGATTTTGTTATATTAGTGCCAGATTTTGATGGAACTGTTTCAGAACTAACTACTATTGATCATTAGATGGAGGAGTTAGAGAAAGCCTTCGCAGCTTGTGAAGTCCCTGAGAACAAGAAGGTTAATTTGGCAATGTATATGCTTAAAAGAGATGCCTCTAACTGGTAGAAATTGGCGAGCGAAAATTTGAAGAGAATAGAGGCAAACCAAAATAGTGTATCTAGTTTGAATTATTGAAAAAGGATATCCTAAGAAAGAGAATAGAGACCTAGATTCATTGAAAATGCCTATATGGGAGTAATGGATCAACACTAACATCAATCTCAAACCAACAAAAGTAACAATACCAACAATAACAATCAAAATAGTACATCTTTTGACCAAGAGTTCTTTGTTATTGTTCACTCTTTGTAGAACACCATACTTCTCAATCAAGACACAACTTAGTCACTAGTTCTTTATAATTCACAATACTTTACAATTGAGGTACAACTTGATTACTATCACAATCATGGTCAAGTTTTTAACCAAAAAAACCTATTTCATTCACCACTTATATTGGAAAACAAAAAAACTAATTTTAGAAAAAACAAATCTTCTTTCTATTTGTTTGCTAACAAATACCTTAAAAAATATGTTAAAACATAAAAATCTCTTTTTAGACAAATACATAATGAACACTATGAAAATTATATATTTCTTTTACAAGTGATTAGTCATTCATTAACAAAACTTTTCATCCTTTTTTGAAACAAATGAAAATGACTATACATATAAGCCATCATTCAGATGCTCTGATATCAATCCTCATTGTAACTCCACTTTCTTATCAATCTCTTAACAAAAAATTTCCCAATTTTATAACTATTATCATCCTATTATTTAACTTTCAACCCCATTTCCTCTTCATTTATCTACTATACAACTTCTTGGCAAACCCAACATCTAGTATATAGTGAAGGTTAGACATCCAAGTCACAGTCTACCAATAATATTCAAATAGAAGGTTTTCAAATCTGGTGTCTTTAAATATGGCTTGGCTAATCGTGTTTAAACAATGAGTTTATTTCATATCCTACCTAAATGTCTTAAATATGATTATTAGATACATTTGACATACCATTTCATGACAAATATAATATCTAGCCTACAACTAAGGTTAGATGTCTAAGTTATGGTTTGCCATAATATTTAAACAAAAGGTTTCGAATCTATTACCTTTAAACATGCCTTCATTAATCTTGTTTAAACAATAAGTCTATTTCATATCCTACCTAAATATCAATAAATACAATAAGTAGATAAAATATTTAAACAAAAATAGGTACATTAATCACTAATAAACTCGCAAAGCAACCCACCAAGGATCAACACACAAAAGTCAAGGGATGGTGCTATCACATTTGCATGCCCCCCATTTATGTTGTTACCATCTTTAAACCAACTTGGAAATGTGGTTAAATCAAATGGCAATACCATCGAGTGGCTCCTCCAATAAGCCAAGCTTACCATCATTGCTACCATAGGCACCAACATAATTCATGTTAATTTCTCTACCCTCAACATCTCCACTCGCAACAGCGGCTCCACCAACTCTACACTTTCTCCATATCCACCCCTCTTTCCTTGAACAGTGGGTTTAGTATTAAGAATGACATCCTTTGTCAACTCTCCCCCAAAGGGAAAATCCAACCACATTTAGCTTAAAAATGGGTGTAAAGATCGAATGTGTTATAAATAGATCAAGTTGTCCTACATTGCTAAAACTTCATTTTTTAGCCTAATATATATTATACTAACAAAAGATCTTAATAATGAAGTGGAAAAATAAAATATAAATGTGGGTTTGATGTATCCAATAAAGTACCACATTCCTGAACAACACGAAAATATTATAATCCTCAAGTTTTTCAGAAATAGAATTAAAGTAAGAATTTTTGTGTTTGATTGTGTATGTGGTAGTATTTGTTATTAAAGTAAAATGTAAGTATAATAATTTTTATAAAATCAATTTAGTAAGAATAAAAATTTAAATTCATTAATGAATTTGATTAAGAAAATTGTTAGTTATGTATTTCTTTTATTCTTTTTGAGTATAGAGTTTCATAAAAAAAAAAGTAAATAAATTCTAAATTACCTATAGTATTGATATAAGTTCTTATAAGAGATTATTTTGTTGAATAGAAATTTATAAGTTATTGTCTTGTCTTACTAAACTTTGTTTTGAGTTAGGTTAATTAATAATTCTAATGTTCTAGAAAGATATGTTAATGTAATATGTGTGGTTTTAATCTTTTAGCTGCCCAATTTAAAGCTTGAAGACCACCACAACTCCCATGCACACACACACACTTGATTTAGTTTGAAAAAGCCTCAAAAGTCAAATATGAATTTATATATATGCATGTGTTTATCTTTTAAAGAGGCACAAATTTTCCTCTTCCTTGCATTCTCCTCTCTTTCAAAACCAATGGTTACAATCACACACACACACCACACGTCAACTTCAATTTCTTCTTTTTAAATTGTCAAGAAAAGTAAGATAAGCTTCCATCTTCAAGACTAAGAAAGTTTAAGTAAGTGTTTCTTGTTTTATTCTTGTTATTTGCTTGTTTGAGTAGTTATAGGTTAAGAGTTGCTGTTGGTTTATGGCTGATTTTGGAAGTTTATTAGTTTGGTTATGAGTTTTAGTTATTGATATATGAAGTAAGGTGATGGAAAAGTGGAGTTGAAGTGAATGGTTGGATTGATAGTTGGAGTTTGATGTGATTTTAGAGATGACTTAGAGGATTTGAAGGAGTGGATGGTGAATTTGAGTCTTGTATCATTATATAAAAGTTTTTTGGATGAAAACAAGACAATTGGAACTAGTTAAAGTGTGTATAAATTACATGAAGTATGTGTGAATTCGCTATAGAAGTACCATAAACCGTGGTGGGGGGCATGGTGATTTCAAAATGGTGAAATCTAGGCCACCATAGGGCATGGTGAGGGGTGTAGTGAGTTCTATTTTCATTCACCTTGCCACCACGGGGAGATGGCAAGGGGCGTGGTGGTTACTGGTCATTATTTGCTCCTTAGCACAAGGCATGGTAGGGAGCATGATGAGGCTTATGTAATGCTCTGTCCAACACGACCCTTGGCACGGGGCGTGGTGGGGGACGTGGCAGCTTTGAAGCATTTCTTTGTTTCCTTTAGCTTTAGAATCTTGTTTAACCCTTCTTGTCTTTGTTAAGTAGATAGTAATATATAAGACCCCTAGATCATGAGTTGGATTTCCCGTTGAACTATTACGACGATTAAGGAGCATGCACGGGTGAGTAACTTGAATTCTAGCACTTTGTTTGTGTTTGTAAGTAGTGGAATATAGTTTAATTGTAACTATAAGGAATCAATTGCATGGGGATGGGAATTATTACATGGTATGTAATGTATGTTTGAATTGTAATTCTTAATAGTTGAAGTGACAACCACTTGTTTGAAATTACTATATAGTTGCCTCGTTAAGTGTTTGAAGTTGATATGATCACTTGATAATATGGAACTAAGTTTAATAGACTTCTAATATAAATATGACATGCATTTCATAACATCATATTGCATTAGCACGGTATTCTTGTCACGTATTAACAAATTTGATTATGTGGTAATGCTTGTTGGGACCAGTAAATCTGCTTGTAGGTTACCATAGGGTTGTCAACTTCGTATAAACTAAGCAGGCTTCGAAGGAGGTCGTCTGTGTCGGAGTTGGCTTAAAAGTGTTAATACTTAGTGAGATTTCTCAAGTTTTATGACAAGTAGAAGTTCTATTTTGAAAATGAAAATGATTCTCTAAAAGACTACTCATGTCCTGTGGGGCTCTGGTAGAGACTATTCCCTCAGGTGGGTTAGGTGAAGAGAAAATCCTTCTACTTTGGTGTTGAGTTTCTCATGGGCATGAAATACTGAAATTATCCTTCAACCCCTAAGGAGGGTGTAAATCCCCATAGGTTTGAATTCTGGTTATTCAAACCACATTTGTTGCATATGATTGATCCATGCATTGCATATGATTGCTAATTCTATTTGTTTAATCTTAATGTTTATGCTAAGATTTTGCTATTCACTGAGCTTTATGTGCTCACACTCTCTTAGATTGTTGAATTATAGGGTTTTAATGAAGACCAAACCAAGTTCAAGAGCGGGAGTTAGATTTTTTGGACCATATGTTTTGTTAAGGCGAAGACCATATATGTAATAGAGACTAGTTATGGTTGTAATAGCTTAAGTTAAGTTTGTTTATCTTTATAGCCTTTTTGGTTATGGGGTTCGGTTCAAGCCTCGTAGACCTTAGTTTGTAAAGCTTTTATGAAGTTCTAGATTTGTTTATATGTTCATTTGTGGTTATATATATATATATATGCAATATCTTTCTCACTCAAACAACTTTTGATCCTATTTTCATTGTCCACTCCAATTCGAGAACATTAGTTGTATAATGTTTATGTAACTTTCTGGAGGTCTCAATTAGTTACATGGCTTACTATTACGACTAGGGTTCCCTATAGGGGTGTGACAAATATTTTGTTAGGTACCAAGTCTGAAGAGAGAGCCCAACCCAAAAAACTAGCCTATCAAGTAGGGGAGCCCTCCAAATTTAAGTACCTTTCCACAATTTCTTGTAGAATCGATGTAGGATCATGATATTGTCCACCCCTTGAGAATTCGATACCCTCGGCGGCCCACTTTAGGTAGCCCACCCTAGATGGCTTTCACTCTAGATTTCTCTACCATATAGTCCTTTCCCAGTTTGCCCCTTCCGCTAACACCAACACTCTTAACAAGAGCACCAGTGTTAGGTAACAAGTCTTAAGAAAGAACCTAACCTAAAAAACTAACCTATTAGGTGGGAGGCTATTTAGGCTTAATTACCCTTCCACAATTTCTTGTAGAATTAATGTGGGATTGTAACATATTCTATATCAAGTTAATATTATTTGATATTTGATGACATAGTAAAAGTATAACTCAATATATCATAATTACGAACTTGAATTGTTAAAGTACTTGGATACTTTTAGTTTAAAAGAAATATATTGAAGATTAAGTCTAATTAATCAGTAGAAACAAAATTAAGTCTAAATAATTAGCAGAAACAACAAAATTGGTGCAAACCCTTAAATTTTCCATAACTCTTAGAAAATAATCCTATAGCTAAATATTAAAACTAAAACCTTAAAACTAACCCAAGTTAAAACTGAACTATATAAATTCTAAATGAGATCAAATACAAAATTTCTTAACCTTAAGAAAAAGAGAACCTTAAAAAACAAATGGAAAATCCAATAATCATTCAAAAATTCATCTATGTGATCCTTAGCACAAACCAAGATGGTATATCCAAATAATATTCAATGACAAAATTATAAAACCTTAAACCCCTCGGTGAATTCTAGAATAAAAAATTTAAATTAAAAATCAAAAGTCAACTCGAGTCAACACATAACTCTATACTCAATTAAACAATCCCGAGAATTGTAAATATTAAACAAACCATAAAAACAAAGTAAAACTTAAATTTTGAACTAAAAATATAAGTATGACATAAACCCCCTGGATTTTATAATGTTACGAGTAAAACTCAAAAGTCAGAAGTCAAATTGGAACCCTAAAGTCAACAAGTCTATAACAAACCCTAGTAAATTTAAATATGGCAATCTCGTGTTCTAAACCTAGAAAAATAAAATTGAGATAATCATATATTATAGTACGTAATAATATGGTAAAGTCTAAACAGATCAGATTCGTCAAAATTTAGTTCGTTTCAGATCCAAACGGGATTAGTTTTCAAAATTAGGGTTCGGAGGTGTGAAACGATAAAAATATTCCAATAACACCTTTAGACTTGTAATAATATGATGATTCGTAAAATATCAATTTTAGAATTTTTCAGTATCTAAAAATATTATATATAGTGCTTTTATGTATATTTTCTTTACTACCGGCATTAATTTATCTTGTTTACTATTCTTATCACTATTTACCTATCTCTACTTTTTTCTTACAACCTATACACCAATCTCTTATATTTTTTTCCCATAAAAATTTATACATAACTTCTCTTATACTTCCATTACTTTTCATCACAAAAGTACAAAACAAATTAAATCTCTCCTTTCTCCTCTTCAAAAAACCGGCGTCTACTCCCTTTTCCTCTATCTAATTATTTTTTATTTTTTATTTATTATATTACATCTAATTTTCTTCTACAAATCTCTATAAATACCATCTCTTCCTCCATTTCTTTTACCCACTTCCTTTATATACCAAAACTCTCTCAAATTCTCTTCACAAATTTCCTCTCAACGATTTTCTTTCCAACACTCTCTTCTTTTCATACCACCACTATGACCATACAACAATCAATACTCTCTTTACTCCTTCATCTACACTTAAACTTAGGTAAAACTTCTAAACCCCCTCTCTTTTCTTCATGAACACTTTGTTATTTTGATTTCTAAAACCCAATGAGCTTCATGCTAGGGATGAAATCATGAAAATAACAACTTAATCATATCAATGTTCAATGCCATGTTTATTTACAATGTTGTTATGCTCTTGTTTTATTATTGTTCCTAATCTAACTCCTATATGTTATTAAGTATAATTATGTATATATATTCTTAAAGCCTCTAAGCTCACTAACATAACGTTTTATTAGTTTATGCTCTTATAATCCTTACACTTTATTTATTTATTTCATATAATTTATTAAGACTTGTTATTCTAGTCTTAGACTTGTCCTCATCAAGTTAAAACAATTTTTTTTCTTTCTTTTTGGACTTGTCCATAATCTAAGTCCAGAGAGCTTTAAAATAAATCTAAGACTCTTATGATTTTCTATTTGTTTTCTTATTTTTCTTAATAGACCTGCTCATGTCTAAGTACGAGAAGTCTTGATACAAGCTAAGACTTCCCAATACTTGACTTTTACTTATGTGCTTATTTAATTTCTATGTCTTTTGTCGTTTATGTGAATTATTTTTGTCATACAACATAACTACAAGTTCATATTCATGTATGATCATATTGTTGTTGTTTTTAATAAAAAAAAAAAAAGGAGTTCCTTTTATAAAGAAAATAAGAGTAAACTCTCTATAAAAAGAATTTTTATCATTTAGTAAAAATCTCCATTTAAAGCTTAAGATTTTGTTTCAACAACATTCTTTCCAAAAATTTAAATAAGATCATCATAAATTTTTAGTGTTGATAGTATGCAAAGTTTCTCCAACACTTAATTATGTGATTTGACACTCTCTCTTTTCAAAACACTAAAATAAATTTATTATTAAACCATAATGTTGATAAATTTTTGTTATGCAAACTTTTCTTAAAAACTTATTCACTTGATTATTACCAACACTTTAATAAACACTAAGAACAAAACAAAATTTTCAAGTTAAGCTAAGATCAACTCACCAGTTAAAATCTACTTAGAAATAAAAACAGTATACAATTTAGAGAACCAAGTTTTAAGAATTAAATCATTTTTCTTTTTAGGAATTTAAGAAAATATGAATAATAGTTATAATAAGTAGACACTTGCTTGTAACAACTAAAAATTTTAGTTTTCTTCTAACAACCCCCTAAGATTCCATATGTTGAAAAATTACGAATTAAGAAAGAAATACTATAAGCATAAAAGTTTAGAATAAGTCATTTACTTATTTTTCTCTTATGCTAAAACTTAAAATATTTTTGTTATATAACTTAGAATGATTGTTCCTCACAACCACATAAAGATTCATGTTTTGGAAAATAATTAGTTAAAAGAAGATTGATATGAAAATAAAGTATTCATGAACTCGAAATAAATTTAAGATCATGATTTCCTCTAAATTGAGTTTCATATTTACAAAATATAAGAATTAAAGTTTTGTTTAAAATTCAAACTTAAGAAATTCTTTAAAAGAGAAATACACTTGTGTTTTATGTCAAAAGTAGGTAAAACCATGTTTTATATAATAAATTGTTAAATAAGTATTTTTGAACAAATATAAGACCTTTAAAGATTTTAAATACACACACGCACACACACGCACAAATATATATATATATATATATTGAATTATGATTTTCTTATTATTAAGTCACATATTTACAAAATAATCATTTAATCACAAGTCAAAGAGTGACATTTCATAAAACTCTATCTTTCACAAAAAGTGTTTACAATTTTATTTTTGGGATAACATCACTACAATCATACATATATTATGAGTCTATATATATATATATATATATTAAAATTATTTTTCAACTATATAATATTCAGGTGTTTGCTATGGAATTTTTGGATAAAATAGAATTTAGATAAATTACAATTTAAGGCTAGAATTTTCGTGTTAGAACTATGCCGACCCATTTTTTAATCTAAAAGACCTCAAATGTTCAAAATAACCTTAAAAATAGATAGATCTTTTCAAGTAGGTAGAAAACGACATCTCATATGCGAAATTTCGAGTTAAAATGAGCAAGTTATGACGATTTTAAGTTGAGATTTCACATAATATGAGGAAAGTTTAAGTAGAACTTCTATGAAATACTCATTTTGGGTATTTCTTTTGTTTAGGTGATGAGGAAAACAAAACTCCATTTCTTGAATATTATTACAACTAAGAAAATTGCGATATGAACGAGTAGATCTTCTTTCATTATTTCATTACTTTGCTTATGCTTGTAGATAGATGCGCTAGATTTATAAGTACAAGATAAAATGAATATGAATGAGGTTATGGGTTTATATGTATATGCTTTTATGTACGAGTGACAATGGATGCTAAGCATATCGAAACCAACAAATGATTGTTTAAGTATATTATAAATATTACATGTTGTTTATGTGTGTATGATGCTTTCTTGATCACCTTTAAGTATATCATAATTATACTCGATTTGATATAAATTAAATGGATACGCATTGCATCTATTGAGTCAAATGTTGAAAGTTGCCACTCCTACGTGAAGAATCGGGAGGGTATGAGGCCAAGAGAGCCCTCGGCTATGCTTATTCTTAGGAAACTAAGGTGTACTGGGGATACGTTCCTAGGATGAGCCGTACCGATCGATCGCTGAGGGTAGGGTGTGCTCGGGGACTAGCAGTGAAGATCGTGAAGACCTTCAAATACCATTCCCTAACCATCGATACGGATGGTGTAAATCCATTTTATGTATGGTTTCTAGATACTCAGACATAATTGTTTGTATCATGTGATTGTTGCATAGCATGCATAGCATATGTGTGAAAATTAATAAACTTATGTTTGAAATTACATTGCAAATAAAGGGAAATATCTCACTAAGTTCGTTGTAAGCTTACATCCCAATAGATCTTTATTGAAACAGGAATGCTTGAGACTTCATTCAAGGATTAGGATATTAAGGAAATCATTGGTGGAGCTTTGTGTAAACCCCCAAATTTTCGGAATCGGTTTAGCATAAAACGCTAAACCGAAAGTCAAATGGAACCCTAAAGGTCAACAAAACCCTAGTTTACTGTAACCGTTTAAATCCGGCATTGCCGTTTTCTTTGACCCTGGAAAACGAAGTTAGGATGATTAGCTAGAATAGTTCGTAATAACCATAGGTTTTATAAAAATCTTAGTTTCGCGAAATTCGGGTGTCCTTCGAACCCGATAGGACACAGTTCTCGAAAAACGTGTCTGGAAGCCTGGAATAGTAAAAATATTCCGAATACACCGTTAAACTCATAAAAATATGAGTTTTCCAAAAATATCAATTTCAAAATTTTTCGATAGCAAAAAATAACAGATATGACTATTATATGCGTATTTTCTTACTACCGGTACTTTATTAGTCATATCTATCTTACATTACACTATTTATTACTATTATACACTATTCTTTTATCTCTACTTTTTCTTACACCTATTCTTACACACTCCATAACCTATAATCCTTACTTTTTACCTTTCCCATAACTTTATTTCACATCTACCTTACACATTACATCTTTCATTTAACAAAAAGTCAAAAAAATAAATCGCTTCCCCCTCTACATCTATATGGTCGGCGCCCCCTCCCCTCCCTTCCTCATCAATTTGTTTCAATTTTTATTTATTTTAATCACACAAAAATCCCTCCACATTTTCCTATAAATATCCCTTCCTCTTTCACTTCTTTCACACTACTACTACCCACAAGTTTCTTACAAAAATTCTCTCAATTTCTCCTCTCAAAACTCTCTCAAAATACCATCCCAAAACTCTCTCAAAATAATTCTACAACAACTTCTACCAACAAGCCAAAACCCATAACCACATAACCATACCAAGGTCTTCTTTAGGTAACCACTTCATATTACTTTCTTCTTCTTCATGTCATGTAACTTTACATGACCATAGTGTGAGTTTTCAAAGACTACAAGTTATGAAAGCTACATTATGTTCATGTACTGTTCTTGTTCATGCCAATCCATTTATTTTTGTGTTGTTATTTTTGTTTCATTATTGTTAATATATTGTTATCTATATATATGTATATATATACATATTCTTTAGAGCATATAAGCTCACTTGCAATTTATTTATTTCATGCAAAGCAATTTATTTATTTAATTCATTGCAATTTATTTATTTATTCCTTGTTATTTTAAGACTAGTCTCTACTCTTAGACTTGTCCTCATTAAGTCAAAACAAGTTTGTCTTTCTTACATTTTATTTTATTTTGGGATTAGTCTACTTCTTAGTCCCGGGAGCCTTGAAAAAGCTAAGACTCCAATACTTGACTTTATTATTTATGTTATTTTGTTTACTATTATTCTCATAATCATGTTTATTTAGATTGTTGTCCAAAAATTTTAATTTCTAAAAATAATTAAACAAAAGAAGAATTTTGTCACTTAGAGATAAGTTTATGAAAAGTGTAAAATCTATAAGATAACAACTCATTTCCTTTCAAGTTACAAAAAGAACTCACTATAATTTTAGAAACTACTTTTACTTTAAAAAGCTATTTAAAACTCTGTTACTCCACTTTGTTTTTTTCAAAAGAAACTATTTGTTGATACAAAAATAGTTCTTTTTATAGAAAGATAAACAAGATGAATGGCTAAGGAATTTTCAAGTAAAGACCTTTACAAACAAATAGGCAAAGAAAATCTATGGTTTGAAAACAAAAATAAAGTTATTTCTTTTCAAGTTACAAGAAGAAACCACAAAAATTTTAGAAACTACTTTACTATAAAAAGGTTTCTTAAGTCACATATTGATCTACTTTGTTTTTATCAAGAAAATAAATTTTTATGCATGGACGATTTTCATGAAATGAGGAAAGAATGAGAAATTTTCAAATGGAGATTTTTGTAAACAAATAGACAAAGGAGATTTGTACAAGAAAAATAAATGGAAAGAATAGTGTGTTTTCTAAAATAGTAGAAATTTAGAAAATAGAAAATTTATTTTCAAAAAGTTACTTAGGAAAAATAATAAAGCTAATGTAAAGCCTTTTTAGAAAACAAAAGGAAATAAGGTATTCATTTCAAGAAATCTACAAAAAGAATTTTTGAAAACTATATTATTCCAACATTGTTTTACCCAAGAAAAATAATTGGACAACAAAACACTTAAGCATGCTTAAATATGAGTTATATAGTTATAAAAAGAGAATTTTTCAACTATATAGATAACTAAGTATTTATCAAACAAATTTTGATCTCTTAAACCAAAGTTGTTTTATGTGGGAAAATCCGTGGTGAATTTTGTTGCCACTGTTTCGAAGCCTATATGGCTTTGTTTGTTGAAAATAATTTTGGAAATGGGTAGATCTTTTCAAGTAGGTAGAAATCGGTATATTATATGTGTGATTCCGAGTTAAAATGATCAAGTTATGGCCATTTTAAGTCGGAACATTCCTTTATACGAACTTTAACGTTCTTTTGACATTGTTTTGTCAAATTTCAAGAAAATCATCAAGAAATACTTATTATGGGTATTTTCTTTGGCTAGGTGACCCTAAGGATTATTACGATTAAGTGGAGTGTGTGAACAACTCATCCGCTTAAAGGAATAGTCGACATGGCATCGTGAGTTTATTTCCGTTAAATGCTATACTTGTTGTGCTTGTGAATTAGTTGCATTAGAGTTAGGAAAAGACAAATCGATATGTATATAAAATAATTCTTTGAAAGAATTTTAAGAATATCAGGGCCGGAATTGTTTTAAATGTTTGTTTTAGTATAGCATTTGATTTATGTGTGAAACTCCGTGATCGCCTTAAATTCCAAAAATAATTATGATATGACTTTATAAATAAACGAATTCATGCATACCACGAGGTGAGTCACTTTGCATTTTAGGTTATTATCCTTGGGTGAGAAGGATAGTAAGCTCATGTCGAAAGCAACACTTGGCGGATGATCCGAAAGCGATTGCTTGGTGGCTTAAGGGAAATACTTGGCGGAAGATCCGAAAGCAAGGTCAATCAAGTAAATTCGGAATGCTTGGTGATGAGTGCTCGCGAGCATGAAAACTTTTTAAGTAAAACTACTTGAATTGAGGTTATGTATCACCAAACCCCGAATGGAGGGCGCAAATCCATTCAACATATAGTTCCCGGAAAACTATATACTTGTTTGCCTACGTGTTTGTTGCATTACATTTGTTTGTTAAAATCAACTTGTTTGAAATTTTGTTACAAGAAGTTATTTATGGAAATAGTTCTCACTAAGCCTATTAGCTTACACCCCTATAGATTTCTTTTGCAGTTTCCTTACTTATGGTTAAGGCCACATGGACCCTGCGGGTAGGTAATCTCTCCTGGATAATATAAATTTAGACAAAGTGTAGCTTTAGCATTTATGTACCAATGTCCATATAATAGATTAGTGATCATAGGGAAATGTCCCTAAGTTTGTAAGAACATTAATATGAATAAATGATTATTATAAATCCTCTTTTCTTAATGTGTTATTTATATCTTCTTAAATTTCATAATTCCATATATGGTCCTCTAAAGTTGTGAAAGTACGTCTTGCACTTAATATAAAAGCTTTTGGGAATGACCAAGGTTGTCATACTTAAGCTTTAATATTGAGTGTGGCGGACTATCACGTTTAGGGTACCTGTTGGGGCGTAACACTTTGAGCTCTTGTGGAAGAAATAGAAACATAGGATGGATTTACATTCTTGTAATTTCCTTATGAGCAAAATATGTATGTTGATAATTTGGAGATTTCTAGGATATGTATTTATGTAGACTTGAAGACATTAATGGGGGTATGCCCCTAAGCATTAGAATTGACCTTATTTATGTTTTATGATAAGTACTTCTCTTTCCTTGTTACTTTAATTGTTATCAATATAAATTGCAAAACTCTGACACTTTCCTTTGATTGTGATATATGTCTTGTGCATAATATGGAAGCCTTTGCGTGACTGACATAGTCATTCTTAGGCTTTAATATTATGTATGGTGGGCTATCATATTTAAGATATTGATATCGATTTGATAGCCACAAATTTAAACTTATACTCAAAACTCGCTATGATCGTACTTAAGGCAAGTATATTTATCGATGACAGTAGGATAGTTTTAGAGCACAAGTGTCGATCCCACAGGGACTAATGAGTACTAATACTTACCATTCTTCTATTGTTCAGCTTGTAAATGATAGTGATTTAATATAAAAAACAACACAGGTAGAATAAAAAGAGATAATCTGAATTGTAGAAGTTGTTTAGACCTTGAATCCCCTCTAGACGATATGTGATTTTACAAAAGATGATTTTGATATTATTGATGATTTTCTTGAACGGTGAGAACTCCTAAAGTGTTTTAATATCTCTTTCGAGATTATTGGAACCTTATCATTGGTTGATCAATTGGAATTTCTTCCTAATTAAAACCCATTAGATAGCTTTATCATTCTAGAATTCCCTTATTAGATTTCACCCTAATCCTGAAGAATCATGCTGATATATCTAGAATCTCATTCAACTCCTTTTAATTATGCAGATTTAATCATACAATATTTCTATTAATTTGCATGAAAAACAGAACAAGAACTAATATTCCGGACTATTAATTCAAGACAATAAAGCATAACATAATTGAATTCAAGAATTCAAGCAATAATATTGATCCGAATAAAATATGTATAAAGAAAATGTGAGCTCGAATACTACCAGCAAGTATACTGGGTCAAATCAAGTAATATATAAAAGTGAGTCGAGTATCGTTCCCACAAGGACCAATTTAATTACTAAATCAATATTAGCTTTTACTAATATTTAGGCAATCAAATTGTATCAATTTAAACTACTTAACTAATTCTAATTTAACCTAATAGCTATCAATGAATGCAATGAGATTGTGAGAAAGATATATTAGATAAATGTGGGAAGGAGCAGAATCCACCCTAATCATTGCTAATCATAATGAAGTTATATTATATGAATAGTTAGAACTGTGGATATTTGTAAGAAATTGTCAAGACCTAAAACTATCAAGTTTTAGTAAACCACAAAATAATCTATTAACTTCCGCTATATAAATTATTAATGGAATCTAATTTACAATTATAAACCTCCCGATTCTATAATTGTCTAATATTCTAAATTAACTTCTCCTAATTTCTTAGTGAGAAATTAACATAAAACATTGCATGAATTACATGGAACAATTTCTAAATCAAATTAAACTTCGCCGCTTCCGCAATTGTTGTTTAATCTTAATTCATGAATTCCTATGAACCCTAATTCTTCTTCCAAATTATCATAATTCTTATCAATTCAATTTCGTATAGAAACAAAATAGATAATTAGGCTACAATACAAATATTCCATAATTCTAACAATTCTATAATATAAATTCAAAAATCATTTTACCAAGATTAGGGTTTCATCACTTCCCACAAGGAAAAGTTTAGCTACTCATGCATGATGATTCAATAATCGAATAAGAATATGCAATTGATATCATTATGAACAAAGAAATCAGATAGATGAACTGCATAAGAAAAGAGAGATCAGATATCACCAATTCAAATATCAAAATCTTCAATTACAAATTCTTGTAAGCTTCAAATCTCTCACAAATCTCTATGAAATGCTAAAGCTATTGATCTACTGAATATATACTGAATTGTTTCTCTGATTTTCTTCACTAATGGAACTAGAGGAGGGAAATTCCCTTTATATAGGAAAAATTTCATGATAAGCATTAATGAAAAATTGTAGTTTCAATTTGTACGCCGGCAGTTACAATTCCTACGCCGACTGTTTACAGGCGGCATAAAGTCCTTTTCTTCATTGCACAGGCAGTGCACTGGCAGCTTTCATCTTCAGTTACAAGTGTAGGCCGTTTGTACGGCGGCGACTTAGATATAGGTCCAGCCGACGTATATACTAAAAAATGAAAGGTTGGGCCATTTTATAAGGAAAGTCGTCCTTAAGCCGGTAGCTTTCATGCCAGCTTAGACAATCCATTCAAGTTTGACCGTTCATTTTGTCGTCGAGGATACATATTTGATTATGCCTCCTCATCTTCAATCTACAATGCCTCAACGCCGGCGGTTTAGAGTCCAGCATACATTGTAACTCCTTCTACACTAGCAACTCTTGAGCTATGAGCTGTCGGCTTTCACTCCATACTGCCCTGTTCACCTTCTATGCCGGCGGATTTTAGGCGGCATAAGTTCAACTTAAGGAAGGCTTGTAAGGCCGGAAGTGTATGCAATAGCTTTGAGAGTGCAAACATTTTCATCTTGTAAGCTGTCTCAACGCTAGTGGCTTTGATTCCCAGAAAGCCAACGTTAAATGAAATCTGCAGAAGCTGGCTTCTTCTTTCTTCTACACTGGCGGTGTTGAGCCAGTTTGTTTATCTTCCCTCAATCTACACGGCCTCAAGGCCGGCGGTGTAGAGGCAGCCTTAAAGATTTTCATTCTGTTGATGATGAAGGATGGCCGTACATTGGTGGCTTAGGCTTCAGAAAAGCCGACGTACCCCCTGAGTTTTTCTTATTTTCATTTCAAAGTTTCTTATTTTGCTTCCTTTGTCCAAATTAGACCTGAAACATGAATTCTAACCAAAACAAGTACCTATTCTAGCCATTTATGATAAGTTTTAAACATCAAAAAGTTGTATGCAATATGATCTTATCAATTCCCCCACACTTGAACTTTTGCTTGTCCTCAAGCAAAACATTTAAGTACAAAATTCTTGAAATCTGTCATAGATAGTACAATTTTTCTAATTTAAGCATTAATTCTTTAACTTGCTTTTCTTATACCTACTGCTCTAACCACACTAGTTTCTTGTAATTAGAGTACTTTAATCAAAATTGAGGGGTTAATCTAGACAAAACAAGTTTTAATCTTAGTTTCTAACAAAAGAACATTCTATTCAAAAAGCAGATACACAATCCACTAAGGAAAAATACTCATTTAAACTTCGTTGGACTTTTAGCTTATATATATACTCTTAGTAACGCCAAATGAAAGCATGTGGTATCTACTTTTTCCTTAGATTTTCTCTTTCTTTATTACAAGTCTCCTTTATTTGAATCTTTGCATTCATTTTTCTTTTCTTTTCAAGCATTTATTTTCTTTTTAGGAGGTTTTTGCCTCTATCTTTTTGTTTTTCAAAGTTCATAATTTGAACTTTTGCCTTTCTTCCCTTCTCGTTATGGTGAGTTCATTGAGTTGGCACATCCTAAGCTCATCACCTAAGTGACCAGGTTTCAAAATACCCCTAAGAAATCTTCCTCACTTTAACATTCAAGTTCAGATACTCATAACTCAAATTCTTAAGTTAGAGAAGCAGTGGCTATGCTTGTTTCTTTCTTTTTGAATGCAATAACAAATCAAAGACTTATTTTTATAAAGGATCACTAAGTTTAAAAGTTTCATTAGCCTCTTTCATTAAATGTTATAATTCAAAGAGTATATACAAACTAAAATTTCCTAGAAGTAAACCTGTTTATTTTTCACAAAAGGATTTGACCAGCTCTTAAATTTCCAATTCCGAAGTTAAAAATAAAGTAAACTTATTCCTTAAGGATTTTGCAACTCAATTTCAACTTAGTAAATCAATCACAACAGCAGGTGAGTAAGATACTTTAACAAGTTAATTTCATTGCTTCTTTGTTTAATCAAATGCTTTCAATCATTACTTTGTACTATCTCCAATTTTCAAGAGATTTTTGAAAAATTTTGGCAGAATTTCCCCATAATTTGCTTTCAAACCAAAAATATAAGGTGGGTGTTTACTTAGACAAATCCTATCAAACAATAATCAAAATAGCTAAATTAATTCAAACAGCAAATCATATTCACAACTCCATTCATATTTTGTTTATTCCTTCCCCCATACTTGAACTAAACAGTATCCTCACTATTTCACAAATATAGAACAAATGAGAAAAGAAATTGAAACCTTTATATTTTCCTTTTTGAATCAGAGTTAGCGAAATTCAGGGCAAAGAGAGATTGCTTGTTTAGCCCTGTAATCTCTACAAAAGAAAAACAAAAAGAAAAACAAAAGAAAAAAATAAAAAAAAACTAAGAAGCACAGATCAAAGTGAGTCTACCCACAGGGACTTAGGTGCTCATAATATATACAGGCCAATATAAAGAAAAATAAAGATCAATAAAGAACAAATGAGATCTAGTAGGATCTCTAGCTCTCTGGCCCTGGACTACCTCTGCTGGTGTGCTCAGGACTAAGCTCTAAGTATCTCCTGGGCTGGTTGTGTGAGTGTGCTCTAAACTAAGTCTAGCAGTGTGCTCTGAGCTATGCCTAGACTCAATAGAAGTCTTATAATTCATCTCAGCCCCTTTCTATAGATTCAAGCAGCAGATTGCAGTCTTCACTGCCTTAAAAATCATCTTCCTGAACTTCTTATTCTTCTTGTTCTCCTTGATTTGTCTGTCCTGAATTTCTCTCTTCAAACCCTAGATATCTAGCCTAAGCTAGTCCATATCATATGCTGAAGCAGTACTTGTAGGAGAAGGAGGAGCAGAGGAGGATGGGATGTCAGTAGGAACATCACCAAGAAAGATATCCTGGAATTCTAACTCCTTTATAACTGGTGGTTGAACTCCTTTGGGGTTTTTAAGCAATCCCCAGCCTCTGAAGGGTGCTGATGATATCTTCTTGCTTTCAAAAATCTCATTTCCTTGAGGAGATTCAAAGATTCCCATACCCTTCAACAATCTGGTGATATAACCACCACAGAACAGGAGCCTGGTCCTGTTATCATCATCCTGCCTATAGATAAAATTGGTTATCTCCACCCCCAAATCAATTCTATAGCCTTTAATAAGGCTATAGAGATAGAACATATCAAATATAGTCACCTTGCTGTGACTAGTCTTCTTGCAGCTCAGTGTATGTGCAAGAATGTGGTGGAGCAACTTGTGCTTAACAACAGCAAATGTTGTGGCCAATGACTTTGAGGGAACAAATGGCTCATTTGCTTACTCATGAGGAATCAACTGATACCAATAAGCCTATTGTGTCATCTGATTTTCTCCCTCAGGCCAGTTGTTAGGCAGATTTAAATTCTCCTCCTCATCATCATATAAACGCAAGAGTTTGCCCATTTTTTTCAGCTTGACCTCCCTAATCTCACCAAACACCTGAAACTGAAATGTAGACTCAGCTGTGTTAGGTAAACTCTTTAGTGTAGATAAGAACTCAATGGTCAAGTTCTTATATGCTGGCTCCCTGAAATCAAAAAATCTAATCTAAGCTGGATCTTGGATTATATTTCTAACCCTGTCAGTCAACCCATATTTATCTAGCAAACTCCAATCTAAATATTGGGTGTTCAGGAAATCCATCTTCAATAACCTCTTCTTCCTATCCTTTGCATACTGCTGACTGAACAGCAGATTCCTGGTCTGTGAGTTAGAAGTAGAGGCATCAGTAGTTTTATGCTTTTTCTACTTAAGAGCCATTCCTGCAATAATATTGAGCTTAATTAGAAAAAGATATCAAAATTGTATTCAAAATAAAGCCTAAGCCTAGTGAATTATGTTATTTCATTAAAGAATAAGGCTTTAGCACAATTCTAATAATCTTAATGAAATTTTTGTTGAATACACTCAGAATTTATGCCTAATTCATTTTACCACATGAGTTTAAACAGATTTGAGATCCTAGGCATATCAATCAATGAAGCAATTAACATGGAATTGGATTGAAAAACACACATTTGCAAAATGAGTTCAAAGCTGGTAGCTTAGATCAACTAGCTTAGACTTGAACGTTGGGAATTCAAAATTCACTAGGAGAAGTATCCATTGTGATTTTCAAAAATTTTTCATCAAAATTCATTTAAACAATTCTAAACCCAATTTTATCTTCAAAATTTGCACAAATTCGAATTCCCATGTTCAAACTGGAGCAAATAACATCAACTGGAGCTGTAGCATAGTACAAATATACATTTCATTCATCCAATTTCAGTCAAATCAGAAAAGCCCCAAATTTCGAATTCCTCATTAAATTGTCAGTTTAAGAACCCTAATTGACACAATGATCATAATTCAAGAATCAACTAAGCAGCAAATGTAATTAAACATGCATTGATCTGAAACCCAACTCCAAAACTTCATCTAAAACATTCCATCTATCAATTCTATCTAAATCCGAACAAGATGACCTATCCACCAAATTCAACAATTCAATTCGCCACTGAACAGATTCAAATCATAAATGAGTACAATTGCAATAAAGAATAAATAAAAAGCAGTAGCTGAGAGTACTTACTTGTGCAAGATGAATCCAAGTGAGTGGGTGAATGAATGGGGTAATAGGAGTGCGTAAGTGTGAATGAAAGTAAAATGAGAGAAATGAGGAAGAGAGAGAGAGATACCTGCTAAATTTTGATTCTGCAAAACAAACGCTGGCATTTTTATTGAATACACCGGTGACTTACATGTCGGTGTATCAAAATTTAATTCTTGCCGAGAGCAAATGGCCGGCTGCTTTCTTATGTGCAC
Organism: Combretum micranthum; assembly: GCA_024138025.1. Classification (NCBI taxonomy): domain Eukaryota; kingdom Viridiplantae; phylum Streptophyta; class Magnoliopsida; order Myrtales; family Combretaceae; genus Combretum; species Combretum micranthum. The sequence goes on along the minus strand of JAMXBD010000038.1, from coordinate 798,004 downwards.
TGCCGGCGTACAGGTCAATGTCAGCTTCAAAGCAAGCGGCTTTGAAACCCAGGTGCCAGCTTTAATCAGGGTTAAAAACCCCTGAAACTTTAGTTTTACGCTGCCATCAACACTGGCGACGTAAATATTAAAAAGCTGGTGTTCTAATTAATTTGGGCTTATTGCACATGTTGGCTTTAAGCTGGCAGCTTTGAATTTCCAAGTGCCAGCCTCTTTTTTTTTTTTTTTTTTTTTTGTATAAGCTCTAAAAAATTAGTACTCTAAATAATTAGAATACCTACCTTGTAATTCCTTGGAGCTTTTCCAATTTTGACAAAATTGTTCCTCATTCTCTTTTTCTTAAAAAAATGCATCTCCCTTGTCAGTTAAAAGCTCAATTTCCCATTTTGATTTATCTGTACATACTAAAAATTAAGTTAGCAAAAACAAAACAAAAATAATACTTTAAATTAGACATGGGTTACTTCCCAAGAAGTGCTTAGTTTAGAGTCGTGTAGCCCGACTTTCCCAATTCTGGTCATGGTTCTTTAAAATTTATGACAGTGGTAGCACTATCATGGTTTTCCCCTTCATAATAATGTTTGAGCAGATGCCCATTCGCCTTGAAAGTCCGACTATCATCAGTTTTCAATTCTACTTCACCGTAGGGAAAACTTTTTCAATTTCAAATGGTCTTGACCATCTTGATCTCGACTTTCCTTGAAACAACTTCAAACAAAAATTATAAAGTAAAACTTTTTGTCCAGGCAAAAACTCTCTCTTGATAATGTTTCTATCATGCCATTTCTTTGCTCGTTCCTTGTAAATACGAGCATTTTCATAAGCTTCATCCCTCCACTTAGCCAATTAATTTAATTGAAGCAATCTCTTTTCCCCTACAGCTTTTTCATCAAAATTTAAGAATTTTATGGCCCAATATGCCTTGTGCTCAAGTTCTACAGGAAGATGACATGATTTACCAAAAACAATCATAAATGGGGACATTCTAATAGGGGTTTTAAAAGCAGTTCTATAAGCTCATAATGCATCATCTAATTTTAAAGACCAATCTTTTTTAGATGCATTAACAGTTTTTTTCAAAATTCTTTTGATCTCCCTATTGGATACCTCAACTTGTCCACTGGTTTGTGGATGATAGGGGGTAGCAATTTTATGTGTAACTCCATATTTGGACAAAAGTTTTTCAAATTGCTTGTTACAAAAATGTAAACCCTGGGAATTTTTCACATTAGTACATGACCTTATAATAGATTGTATAAACTAGATAATAGATTTAGATTCTAATCGAAGTCTAATAATAGATTAATATTTAGATTTTGGATAGATGAAGAATTTAGGAACCGAATAAAGAAATTCTTTAACCCTAGTTAATACCAAAAACGAGATCTTGTATCTTGAATAAATAATTCAAGAATATGATCTAAAATTTAGACCCGAAACCTGATATACAAATAAGTTTAAATAGAAAATATGAATATAGGGATAAAATGATTGTTTTTAATCCCGATAATGATTTGAGATTAGAATAACGAGTAGTGTTGAGTTTATATTTAGACTTAAACTCTAAATTCAAGATTTCTAGTTAAAATTAAAAGCTACTAATAAGAATGCATGTTCGGTATCAACACTAATTATATATATATAGTTTAGTTTCTGTATTAAGTCCAATGCTACGTAAATGATTATCTACACTTATAAATAGAAAACGATGATCCAAAAATGAACCGTTAAGCTTTTAAATACACAACGAAAATATAAACTGTCAAATAACTCAAAATCTGAACCCCAAACAAATAATTGGATCACGCTATTATTCTAAACCGAGTTTTCTTAAGCTATCGGAGCCTGAAATAAAAATTGACCTAACGAGCTTAAGAAATCCAAATCGCGGGAGATAAAATTATACGAATAAATAACTACGTATATATATAACCTAAATTTGTATTATTTGATGATCTAAATGCTTTGTATAACTTTATAAACATATTTTTGTATAAAAACTTTCAAATATTAGCTAATTTGTACCCGTATAACTCGTTTAATTAACTCAAAACTTAATTAAAATAATAAACTAATATGTATATATACATACGACTGCATTCGGTGTAAATTGTGGAGGAAGAAAGAGGCGCCGGAATATTGTTCAATAATTCACCAAATATTTCAACAAAAGTAACCTAATAACCAATGGAATAATGCCAGCTCAAGTCCACATTAAATGCAATGAAAATAACAGCCAAACAGAAGCAAATCAAAGGGAAAAATGAAGGAGGAAACAGCTGCAGCTTCACCTTCTCTTCTTCTTCTATATATATAGACATTAGATGCTCATTATGAGAAAACAAACAAATGCCATAAATTCCCACACTTTCCAGAACGAATCAACATTCAAACAACAATCAAAACCAACCAAAAACAGAAAACAAACGAATCAATACAACCGAGTTTGAATCAAAAGAAAAACAAGCCAAAAACCCTTGAATACAAGCTCCAAGGTAAGTTGTTGGAGTTCAAATGATTTCTTTTTGAATCTAAGCTTTATAACTGACTTATGACAATCTTAGGAACTTAATAAACACAAACACGAGCCTCGGATTACATCAAACAAGCTCCAACGAGGTAATACTCCAAACCCTAACTTTATGTTCTAAGAATCGAGATCTATATATTTATGTTTTTAAACGTGTTCAAACGTGTTTTATGTCTTTATATATGATGTATGAACACTTAAAAATAGTTTGAGTATGTTTTTAACGTGTAAAAATCAAAGAAAAAGAATTGAACCGAGGAAGAAGATGATGAACAGTACAACACTGCCTCAAGGCCGACAGTGTAAATGCTCAATGCCGGTGGCTTACATGGATAGGCCGGCGGCGTATAGGCGGCGTATAGGCGGCTTACACTGATCAGAGGCTACGTAAAATAATTTTTCACGTAAAGGATGAATGAAAGCCGGCTACTGGAAATCTACGCCGACGGCGTTGGGCAGGCGTACGTTGAAAGCCGATAGCTTTCAACACCGGTGCACTCAAATATGAAAATTTCTTCAAAAACAATTTTACACCGGCACCTGGAGATGAAGGCCGGCGGCTTTGAGCCTGCGTACGCCCAAATTCTCTTAACGAAAGCATGTTTCGAAAATAACCAGAACTCATATATATATATATAATATATATGACCTAAGTCTACTTAGTATATATATATGTATAACAATATAGCATTTGTTACATAAACAAATAAAAACAAATATTTAGAATATTTTGATTAATACTGGATAATTCTTAAAACCCTAAGATTAAGAAAAGATATTAGGTGTTAATCAAGGTTAGTATTAGTTAAATATTTGTTCTAAACAGATAAAATAGATAAGAATGGAAATTGAAATAAACTAATTTCTTGAGTAATGTGACTTCTAAAAATAACAAAACAATTATGCGAGATAAAATAAGAGAAACACGACAACACTAAGTATTAATATCGAGTCTAGGACACTAATCACATATAGGAATTTAGTTAATTTGTATTAATGAATACTTTGTCTTAAATAGGTGACTTTGACTCACTAGAGGATCTACGAGTGGATTACTACGATTGAGACAGTATGAGCAGGTGAGTAATTCGGTCATATTGTACTGGTTGTGATTGTAAATAGTCAAATATGTAATGCAAGATAATCAAATGAATGTTGGCTGAAAGTATGATTGGATCTGAGTGTATGATTGTTAAAATATCCTTATAAAAGTGATAATGCAATGATTGATGTTGTGAAGTGGTATAATGATGATTGTGTGTAATGTATGGTCACTTTGAAATTGATTAAGAATTATTGACTTAACAAAATAATATGAACATGCATTGCACGAATTGCATTATTGCATATATGGTTGTGACAGCCTACTACGTATTAATATTTCGGATCTCTGTTTTTGCTTGGTTGTTCTAATGTGTTAGTTCTTCCAAGGTTCTTTTTGGTCTGGCGGTCCAATGAGGAACTAAAAGGCACCGAAGAACGTCACCCATAGAATCGCTTTGAAATAATTAATACTTAGGGAGTTTTTAAGGAAGTTGCAGGAGATGGTCAATTAAATAAACTATATTAAGAGTGATAACTTAAAATGAGAAATCGCTGATGCTCATGTGTACTTAGTCTCTTTTGGGCAGGTGGGTCATTAAGTTTTGGTTCTTCAACCCATTAAAAAGAGGGCGTAAATCTTTTTCTGTTTGGATTCTAGATCATCCAAACTTGTATCTGTGCATATGGTTGAGTGCTTGCATTGCATATGATTGCTAATAACTTGTGTGATGTATGGTATGTCTGGTTATTCACTGAGCTGTGGTTTCGCTCATACTCCTACAGTCTTTTCAGGTTTACTTTATGACCCTGGTTAGTTACATCCAAGAATATGACTCCGGTAAGAGCTTTGAAGCTAGAAGTCTACAGATATTTTAGTTTGATGGTTATGTACTATTAGATTAGATTATTTAGTTGTGTACTACAAAGGAACTATATGGTTTGTAATAGTTTTGTAATGTTTATTCACTAAGTTATTTCTTTCATATATTTGTTATTTCTTATCAAGCAACTAAAAAGATCCTGTTGTTTTGAAAACTTGTCATTCTCTAAAGGTAATCTAGTGATAGTATTCAAGTGTAGCTTGTTTACTACTACTAAGGTACCCTCGGGGCGTGACAAAAAATGTGATCCCCTATCACTAATGATAGCTCTAGGCACCCCAAGTCTGGTAAAAATATTCTTTTTCAAAAATCTTAAAACTACTCGGGCATCATTTGTTTGTAAAGCAGCAGCTTCAACCCATTTTGAAACATAATCTACTGCCACGAGTATATATTTATTTGAAAATGATGAGGCAAAAGGACCCATGAAGTCAATTCCCCAAACGTTAAAAGGCTCAATTACCAAGATGTTGTTTTGTGGTAATTCTTGTTTCTTTGAAATGTCACCAGTGCTTTAGCATTAAGCACATGATATTATGTATTTCCTGCAATCACGAAACAAATTAGGCCAATAAAATCCAAATGATAAGACCTTAGATGCAGTTCTTTGAAGACCAAAATGACCTCCTACTTCTTTTGAATGATAGTGTTCAATAATACTAAGCTATTCAGATTCAGGCACACAACGTCTAATTACTTGATCAACACATTTCTTGAACAAATATGGTTCATCCCAAAAGTAACTTTTCACATCATGCAAAACTTCTTCTTTTGTTGATAAGACAAACCATATGGAATGATTTTGCTAACCAAGTAATTGACATAATCAGCATACCAAGGCAAACTTAGGATCTCTACTGCATGCAATTGTTCATCAGGAAACTTTTCATTAATAGTAATATCTAAACTATCAGATTGTAGTCTAGATAAATGATCAACAATCACATTCTCAGTTCCCTTCTTATCTTTGATCTCAAGATCAAATTCTTGTAGTAGTAATATCCATATAATTAGCCTATGTTTTGCATCAACTTTAGCAAACAAATATTTCAAAACAGCATGATCAGTATATACTATGACTTTAGATCCTATCAGGTAAGGTCTAAACTTGTCACGAGCAAATATAATAGCAAGAAGCTCCTTCTAAGTTGTGGCGTAGTTTCTTTGAGCCTCATTCAAAGTCTGACTAGCATAGTATATAACATGAAACAACTTACCTCTTCTCTGACCCAATACTGCTCCCACAGCAAAGTCGATGGCATCATGCATGAGTTCAAAAAGCAGCTCCTAGTCAGGTGCAATAATCACTAGTGTAGATGTGAGCTTTTCCTTCAATAACTTAAATTCCTACAAACATTTGTCATCAAAATTGAAGACAAAATCTTTTTCAAGAAGATTACAGAAAGGTCTAGAAATTTTAGAGAATTCTTTTATGAATCTTTTGTAGAAGCCAGCATGTCCTAAAAAACTTCTGACTCCCTTAACATTTGTGGCTGGTGGCAACTTCTCTATTATCTCAACATTGGCCTTATCAACTTCAATTCCTTTTTCTGAAATTTTTTGACCTAAAACAATTCCTTCTCTTACCATGAAATGACATTTTTCCCAATTTAAAATCAGATTTGTTTCTTTGCATCTTTTAAGAACATTACCTAAGTTTACTAAACATGCTTCAAAAGACTTTCCAAAAACAGAAAAATCATCGATGAATATTTCAATAAAATTTTCAAGCATGTCAGAAAAAATAGCCATCATACACCTCTGAAACGTAGCAGGTGCATTGCAAAGACCAAAGGGCATCCTCCCAAAGGCAAAAGTACCATAGGGACAAGTAAAAGTGGTTTTCTCTTGGTCATCAGGTGCTATGGAAATTTGATTATAACCAGAGTATCCATTTAGAAAACAATAATATTCATGCCCTGCAAGTTTTTCTAACATCTAATCAATGAACAGAAGGGGGAAATGATCTTTTCTGGTGGCATCATTTAACTTCCTATGATCAATGCAAACTCTCCACCTAGTTACAGTACGAGTAGGAATCATTCATTTTCTTCATTTTTCACTACAGTCATACTGTCACGCCTCAAAAGGTACCCTAAACGTGGTAGTCCGTCACATACGGTATTAAAACTTAAGAATGACTTCCCAAAGTCATGCGAAAGTTTTCAACACCATATGTGTCACGCCTCAAGGGGTATCCTAAACGTGGCAGTCCGCCGTACACAATACTAAAGCCTAGGAATAACTACCTTAGTCACGCAAAGGCTTCCATATCATGTACAAGGCGTACATCACAATCAAAGGAATGCATCGGAGTAGCACAATTTATATCGATAATAAATAAGTAACAAGGCAAAAAGAATACTTATCATAAAACATACATATTACATTTCAATTCTTAGGGGTATATCCCTCTATTATCTTCAAATAAATATACATCACTAATCATATAGGTCAATACATATAAAGAACCTTACAAAATTACTTCATCTTATGATTCCATTTCCTTCATAGAAGCTTAATCATCCTTCCATGACTTCCTTAATGTCATGATCCTTAATTTAGGCCTCGGGTATACCTGTTTCAACAAAATCTATAGGAGTATAAGCTACAACTAGTTTAGTGAGATATTCCTTTTCATTCACACCATATATTCAAACAAGTTTATTTATATTTTCACACATATGCAATGCATACAATGCAACAATCACATGATTACACAAATATATATAGTTATCTGGAAACCATATATAGAACGGATTTACCCTTCCGTATCAAAGGTTAGGGAATTGGCGTTGAAGGTCCTCGACCTTCTACTGCTAGTCCCCAGGTCTTCACCCAAAGCGTTCGGTTGGCTCGGCTCTAAACCTAGAGTCTCTTTTCCCGAGCGATTTGGATTCTCTAGGAAGGAACATGGCCCGTGGCACCGCACGATCACAGCCAATCCAACTCTACGCGTAGGAGTAGCAGCCTTCCGAAATAGATGTGACTCGATGGATGCTATGCGTGAGCGTCTTATTTTTCTTAAGCCAAACCTTATTAAGGTTTATTAGGGGCAGTCAATCAATTTAGCAAACAATAAACAGGCATACAAGTAAGTAAACAAAATTATTTAAACAAATAGTTCGAAGTTGCGATATTCTTAATTCTTACTTCACGCATAAACATAGAATCACGTATATACACATAATCCCGAATTCCCCAAATATATATCCATTTTTATCTTTCCTTAGTATACTAATGCTACTACTTTACAAGCACAAGCAAGGTAACGAAATCAAGAAGAATAACTCACTCGTCCATTTTGCTATCTTCTTAGTCGTAGTAATCCTCGGGTAGGGTATTCTCGTATCCTTTGTCACTTAGACAGAAGAAATACCCGAGATAAGTCTTTCATGAAATTTCTATTCTTGGATATTCTAAACTTTTCTTAAAATCGCGGTAAAATCGTATAAGAGAAAATTTCCAACTTAAAATGGCCATAACTTGCTCATTTTAACTCGGAATTTCGCATATAATATACCATTTTCTACCTATTGGAAAAGATCTAACCATTTCTAAAATTATCTTTGTCATAAAAGGTCATTTGGGTTCCAAAAACGTTAGGTGCAGATTTAAAACGAATTATTTCTAAACTTTTGCAAATCCGTTTTCTAACTTAACTTTATTTTAAAGAAAATCCTTTTGTAACAATATATATATAATATATATATAAACATATATTTGATAAATAATTTGAGTATATAGATAAGCTCACTTCATATGCAAAATCTCTAATGATAGTGTCTCAACAATTTATTTCATAAAACAATTCTTTTTAAGGTGTTAAAACTTATCTTGATAAATTCTTTTTCAAGTATTTGGAAGAAACTTTATATTTTCATTATAAATGATATATTCTTATTTCCTTCATTCCTTTTTCCAAAACTAGTAAATTTTCCTTTAACCTTAGTTTTTCATAAATTTCACTTCTAGTAATAAAAGATCAATTTTATCAAAAAGTATATTAGGTTGTTGAAAACCTTTTTATAATTTTGTATTTAGGATGGTTTTAGAAAATGAATCTTGTCTTCTTATATTTATTTCTAAAATATAATTTTTTGCTTTCTAAAACTTGTTCTTTTATTTCTTTTAAAAATAATTACCTTTATTGATAAAATCATTTGTTTCTAATTCTTTGAAAATAGTTTCTCTTTTAGGAACTTGAAAATCATTGTTTTCCTAAGTGGGTTTTAACTTTAGGAGTTGATTTTTATCTTAACTTTGAAAACTAGTTTGTTTCCTTAGTTTTGCTATGAAGTTAAAAGAGTTTAAATCTTAAGCTTTTGTAAAGCTTTTAATATTAACAAACTATTCTACTAAAACTTAGGTTACCATAATATACAAGAAAATATTTATTTCTTATGTTTCCTTGGTAATCTATCTTTGTTATTTATGAAAACATTGAGAAAACTCTATTTTTATGTTGTTGATAATAACTCCATGATTTTATGATAAATTACATAATCGAAAATCTAGTTTTGAGTTCCTTTAATAAAATGAAATTCTACTTTTAGATTAGTTGAGACATTAACATTATGTAGATGCAAGTATCATGAGCATATAAAATAATAGGAACATAAGAAAATACTAGAAACAAATAATAAGCAAGAAAATAAAATATCAAGTATTGGGAACCTTATCTTCATCAAGGTATCCCGATCAAGTATAGGAGCCATAGCTTTATCAAGGCATCCCGGGACTAAGAATGGACTAGTCTCGAAAGTTTGAAGAAAATAAATAATAGATTGTTTTGACTTGATATGGACAAGTCTAAGACTAGAAAGACTAGTCTTAATAATAACATGAAATAAATGAGTTGCATAACTTGAAATTAAATAAATAACAAATGAGCTTATATGCTCTGAATAAATATATATACATAATACTTTATAAAAATTAGATAGAAGTAAATAACCATAATAACAACATAATATTAACATAAAGAAAGGTAGAAACATGAACAAAAAAAAAAACATGAATAAATTGTTGCTTCTTTAACTCAATGAGTCTAAAAACATATACTGAACTCATATTAAGTTATGTGAACATGATGATATATATAAAGAAACTTTTACCTAAGGTTTTATGGAAGGTTTGAAGAGAAATGGGTTTTGTGTTTGATTTTCTTCTTGAAGAGTAATAGGTAGAGATATTTTGAGAGGGAATGGTTGGAGAGGTTTTGAGAGAGTATTTTGGTAGAGTTTGTTATGTAAAAATGATGTGTGAAAGAATGAAGGAGAATGGGGTATTTATAGAATTTTTGAGTGAATTTTTGATGTAATAAAATAAATTGAAAAAAGAAATAAATAGAGATTGATGGAGAGGCCCGATTTGCTCTTTGTGAAGGGGAAATTGATTTATTTATATTTGTTTTATAATAAAAGAAGTAATGTGTAAGGTTGATGTGAATAAAGTTGTATTGGAAATGAAAAAAAGTAGAAAATAGGTATGTAGGTAGTAAGAAATAGGTGTAAGAAAAAGTAAAAATAGTGAAATAGTAGTGAATAGTAGAAAAGTACTATTAATAGTAGACTAGATAATTAAAGTACCGGTAGTAATAAAAATACACCTAATAATACGATATATGATATTTTTAGCTACCGAAAAATTCAAAAACTGATATTTTTAAAATCCTTGTATTTTTACGAGTCTATTGGTATAAACGAAATATTTTTAATATTCCGAGCTCCGGGACGCACTTTTCGAGCACTGATCCCGTTTGAGTCCGAAGGACACTCGAAATTCGCGAATCTGATATTTTTATGTTACTCTATATTATTACGAACTATTTTAAGCTATTGGCTTAATTTCGTTTGCCAGGGTCTGAAAACGCGGGATTGCCGGATCTTAAACACTAGGGTTCGTTATAGGCTTTATTGACTTTAGGGTTCTGGTTTGACTTCCGGTTTCGTCGAGATATTCGTAAGATCGTATAATTCTTGAGTTTTGATCGTTTTATATTTTTAGCTCGACATCTATGTTTTATCTTATTTCAATTGTGATTATTTAATAGTCTTTAGTTCTCGGAATCGTTTAACTGAGTCTAGGGTTATGAGTTGACTCAGTTTGACTTTTGGTGAAAATTGAAAATTGTGATGCTAAAATTTTACCGAAGGATTTAAGATTTTATCATTTTGTTGTTAAGCGGTATTTGGATCTATCGTTTTGGTTTGCGTTTTAGGAATTGGATAGATGATTTAATTGGCGTATGGACGTTGATTATACCGATAGTTGGACTTTATATTTTGTTTCAAGAGTTCTCGTTTTCTCAAGATTCAGAAAACTCGTTTTTGATCTTATTTGGAATTAAGTTTTAACTTGATTCGATTTTTAGGGTTTCTTTTCCGGTCTTTTGACTCGGTTTAAAATTTGGTTTTTATCTTGAGTTGATTTTCGAGATTTAAATTTTGATACTTAGACTTCTAGAATTATTTTCTAAGAATTATGAAAATTTTTAGGGGTTTACAATATGTAAGGCGTCTATCACAACAATAGGAGACACCGGTGGGATGTATAGTTCGAGATAGTAAATACAACATACAAGAATCTAAATAATCATCCAATTTATCATTATGGGAATATAATCCTTACATCATCTTAAGGGTTTTCCCTTATAATTCTCCAAAAATCATAATATCAACTTAATCTTTCTCATAACAAAATAATACTAATACCAAAAGACATTAAAAAATATTTAACCTACGATCTTCAAAAGATTCCCATAAGCTTTTCTAAAACATCATCCCACTCGAGTATATGAAGTCTTCATGCATAAAAGATATAGTCCTGTTACAACAAAGGTCTATCGGAGTATAAGCATAACTAGCTTAGTGAGAATATTCCTGAATTAACGTACTTGTATAAATGATTTCAAACAAGTTATTAAACAAGCATATGAATGCATCAAGCAAGTAATCAAGCAATACATATGATCTACCGGAAATCATATGTTTGAATGGATTTACCTCTCCATTCAGGGTTAGGTGTTCTAGGCTCTTTAAAACCCATCTTAAAATCCAACTCATGTAGTTTATTTCAGGCGCCTACTCGCCCATCTCAAAATAGTTCTTTTAGGCTCCTAATCGCCTATCTTGCAAATTTCTGGCTACTGCACACCCGGTTACTATACTCTTATCCCATCGAGAATAGTAGCTCATGCAATGAGACTAACTACGTGATATGCACGAATAAATTAATATAATTCATGGGATATGATTAGAGTAATTTAAAGGTGATCATAGAATTTGAACACACTCCAACAAAATAATAGTAAAACATAAGTTAATTAACAACGATTCATGCCTCGGTATGCTTAACATTCTTTCAACCAATATTATCATACATAATTCATTTTCATCTTTCTTTACTTCTAGTGCCTCTAGCTACAAGCACAACCAAGTACGAAAAAGGTAGGAAATAAACTCACCTGGTCATGAGGATCTATCTTTCTTATGGATGAGTCAATCGGTAAATGCACTAATCAAAATAATCCTCCGGGTACGAATACTCCTCCTCGGGATCACCTAATCAAGAAGAATACCCATAATGAGTATTTCTTGTTGATTCTATGGTACTTATCAAAACTTTTGCCATAGGATCGTTAAAATTCGTATAGAAGATAATTCTGACTTAAAATGGTCATAACTTGGTCATTTTAACCGGAATTGCACAAATAATATACCATTTTCTACCTACTCGAAAAGATCTATCCATTTCTAAGGTTATTTTTTTTTCATAAAAAGCCATTTGGGTTGAAAAATACTACGGTACATAATAGTTACGAATTTATAGTTCACAAAATATGATTTTTCCAAACTTCACTTTTCTCAAAAATCCTTAAGCAAGATACATGTATATATATATATAGTTGAAAAATCCTTTTAACATATATTTATACTCATATTATATGCATGATTTTTGTAGTGTTGTCTCAATATTGATATTTCATAATTAATTGGTCTTTGATGGTTTTTAAAAGGTAGAACTTTTGAAAATTTCTCCTTTTTGAATTGTTAGAAGGAAAATAAATATATTTGAGTTGTTATAAGCAAATGTTTTATTATTATTTCATTTTCTCACTTTTCAAAAGTAAATTCATTTTCAAGAATTTGGTTCTTTAAGTTATCTACTAACTTTATTTCTAGTGATTGAAAAATAAGTCTTTCAAGATATCCTTTAAGTTTTGATGTGGTCAAATATTTGAAGTAGTGTTGAATGTATGTTTTCCTTTTATTTTTATATCATTTCTCTTCTTTAGAAAATAGATATACCTTTTACTTCCTTGGCAAATTTTATTTTTCTAAGTTAGTTTTCAAAATAGTGAGTTGACTTTATCTTGGTTTGAAAAACTTGTTTTATTCTTAATATTTTTAAAATGGTAGAATAATTCTCTTAGACAAGTTTATAAGAAAAGCTTTCTTAATAAAGAATTGTTAACATTAGAACTTAGTAAAACTTCATTTTAATTTTGAAAAGATAATAACAATATAAAATTCAAGTTTTGAGGATACTTTCATAGTATGTGATTTTCAAAGTCTGAAATGAACCTATTAAAAGATATAGTTGAGTTCAAGTCTTTTATTCAAGACTAAAAATTTTTATCTTGATTTTAGTTTTTAAAGGAAATGAGTTCATTTTATTATTTTGAAGAAATCTTCATTACTAATTCTTTTAGAATTTATGATTAGCTTATCATTTGAAAAGAGTTTATGAAAACTTAAATCTTTTGTTGAAAATTCCTTTTGTTAAGAATTCTAGTTTACTTTTCTTTATTTAAGAAAGAACCCATTTTTACTTTTATTTAAGACAACATCATTCTTCATCATGCATGAATATGGTTACGTAGCAATGTAAAAGTAAAGATAATATATAATAAGACAGAAAGAAACACTTGTAAGTAAATAAACATAATAAAATAGTCAAGCATTGGGAACCTTAGCGTCATCAAGATATCCTGATAATGTATTGGGAGCCTTAGCTTTATCAAGGCAACCCGGGACTAAGAATAAACTGGTCCCAAAAGAAAAGAAAGAAAATTGTTTTGACTTGATGTAGACAAGTCTAAGACTAGAAAGACTAGTCTTAATAAATTGCATAAAATAAATAAATTACAAGACATGAAAGTAAATAAATAACAAATAAGCTTATATGCTCTAAATAAATAAATAATATATATATAGTACACATAATACTATATAGGTTAGATTAGAGCAAAAATAATAACAATAATAACAACAACATAATAACATAATTTAAAATAGGAACATGAACAAAAACAAAACATGAACATATTGTTGCTTCTTTAACTCATATGAGTCTAAGAAACATACACTAAGCTCATGCTAAGTTGTATAAATCATGACAAAGAAATATAAGTAGGATTTTTACCTAAGGTTTAATGGAGGATTTTGAAAGAGATGAATGGGTTTTGTTATTTTTCTTGAAGAGTAGAAATTGGTAAAGAGTGTTTTGAGAGGGAATGGTTGGAGAGATGTTTTGAAAGAGTATTTTGGTAGAGTTTTGTTATGTAAAGTGGATGTGTGAAAGAATGAATGAGGAAAAAGGTATTTATAGAATTTTTGGAGTGAATTTTTGATGTAATAAAATAAATTGAAAAAGAAAATAGTATAGAGAAGAGAGAGGGAGGCCGGCACGAATGAGAGGAAGAGAGAGGGGATTTTTGCTTGTTTTGTAATTTTTTGTAAAGAAAAGAAAGAATGTGCAAGGTTTGATGTGAATAAAGTTGTATTGGAAATGTAAAAAGTAAGAAAATAGGTATGTAGGTAGTAAGAAATAGGTGTAAGAAAACGTAAAGATAGTGAAATAGTAATGAATAGTAGGAATAGTACTATGAATAGTAGACTAGACATATAAAATATTGGTAGTAATAAAAATACGTGTAAACGAGCTATATTTGTTATTTTTAGTTACAAAAAAATTCTAAAACTGATATTTTTGAAATCCTTGTTTAATTACGAGTCTTTTGGTGTTATTGGAATATTTTTATTATTCCAAGCTTCGGGACACGCTTTTTGAGAACTGATCTCGTTTAAGTCCGAAGGACACTCGAAATTCGCGAATCTGATATTTTTATGTTACCCTATATTATTACGAACTATAAAAGCCATTAACTTAAATTCGTTTTCTAAGGTTTGAGAACGTGGGATTGTCGAAGTTGAAATTGTTTGATTGTCTTGACCTTTATTGACATTTGGAACTCCGGTTTGACTAGGGTTAGGGTTTGATTCAACTTTACCCTAGAAATTGAGGGGTTTATATCAGGGATCGAATAGATGGATCTTTTCATGTTTGGGTTTTCGAATCGATTGATCATTGAACTTTATATTTTTTTTGTTTTTGAAGATTCTCTTGTGAAATCCCATGATCGAAATTGTTTAAGGTTCGGTTTCAACTTGGGTCAGACTTTAGGGTTTCTATTTGGTATTCCAAAACCATTATTGAAAAATTTGGGGGCTTACACATACCACCTTTCTTTTGAACAACTTGAACTGAACTAACGCACTTACTATTAGAGATAGGATAGATAATACATGCATCAAGTAGTTTCAGAACTTTCTTTTTTACTACCTCATTAAGTGTTGGGTTAAGTCTCCTCTGTGGTTGAACTGTAGGTTTGTATTCAGCTTCCATCAAAATCTTGTGAGTGCAAATCATAGGGTTAATTCCCTTGATATCAGCAATAATCCAACGAATTGCTTCTTTATGCTCACTTAGAACTCTAAGCAGCTGCTGCTCTTGTTCACCTATCAAATAAGATGAAACAATTATTGGCAAGGTATTTCTAGTTCCTAGAAAAGCATATTTCAAATGAGTAGGAAGGGGTTTAAGCTCAAGATTTGGTGGTTGTATCAATGATGGTATTGGCTTGCTTTCACTAATGCCTAGCTCCTCATAATAGCTAGTTTTAATTTGAGGCACTTGCTTAACTTCTTCTTCTTGCTCATCATCACTCCATTCATCTAGATCTCTTAGCACAGATTCCACAGTTTCTACACTTGCTTTTTCTTCAACAGACTTAGTAATAAACTCATCAATAATGTCAATAGTATAACATGAACCTTTATCAAATTTTTTCATTACATCATAAACTTTAAAGGTTACCTGATCATTTTTTACCCTTAAAGTGAGTTTACCTTGTTCCACATCAATTAATGCTTTACCGGTTGGAAGGAATGGTCTGCCAAGAATCATTGGGACTTCACGATCC
Source organism: Combretum micranthum (assembly GCA_024138025.1). Taxonomy (NCBI): domain Eukaryota; kingdom Viridiplantae; phylum Streptophyta; class Magnoliopsida; order Myrtales; family Combretaceae; genus Combretum; species Combretum micranthum. The sequence goes on along the minus strand of JAMXBD010000038.1, from coordinate 782,280 downwards.
TCATCCATTTCAAAGACTATAAAGTCTACTGGAAATATGAACTTGTCAACTTTTACTAAGACATTTTCAACAATACCACGTGAGTATTTGACACTTCTATCTGCAAGTTGCAAGGTAACATGAGTCTCCTTACATTCTTCAAGTCCTAATTTCCTGAAAATAGATAAGGGCATAAGATTTGTAAACCCCGGTATTCTCAGTAGTTAAGAAACCCCAGGAATTGGAAGCGAAACCCTAATCCGGTCCAGTTTGAGTCTAGTGAGAGGAGCTTAGGAACCCTAAATCCGGCTTTCCTTCGGTTTCATAATAAAATAAGTTTTATAAAGTAAATGAAGTTAAATTATTGTTCTAAAGTATATTTTAGACCTTCGAAAGTTTTTAATTCGGGAATTTTTCAATTCCGGGCCTTCCCGAGCTCAATTACTGAAAAGCATGCCCCGGACCACGGATTCAGAAAAATGTTTCGGAATATTCATTAGAACCGTAATTTTATAAGTATTCCAAAAATATCAATTTTATAATTTTCCAGGTTATAAAAATTACAGTTATAGCTTTTCCCGTGTTTTCGTTACAACTGGTAAAGTAGATGTCTTGTCTACTATTCACAAGTACAACCTACACTACACACTACCCATACCCTATTCTTACATCCTTACAACTACTCATTTCAATTTTCTTTTCCAATGAATTTTGTATCTTAATCAATTATCACATTTATTACATTTTAATTATCTAAATTACAAAATATCAAAATCAAAACACACACACACACACACACACAGAAGTATGGCCGTGGCGCGCACCCCCCCCCCCCCCCCCCCCCCCCCCCTTGTTTTTCCCTCAATTCAATTTATTTTTACTCCATTTATTCAACTAAAACCCTAATTCATTTCATATATAAACATATTTTTCTCTCTCTCTCTTCATTTTACTTGTTTCAAATTTTTACAAAAGAGAAAAACTCTCTCTTTCTTTCTCCTTGGTGCCGTGAGCTTCCCCTCCCCCACTCTCACAAGTTCAACTCATTTTCTTCTCTTTTCTACTTCAAAACTCCATTGGTATGTTGATTTAAGCTTTGATTCTTCCTAATCTTGTAATGGCAAGGCTATATCTTGTGTGTTTTCTCATTTAATCCCAATGAGCTCATGCTAGGGACATGAAAACACATGAACAAGAATATCAAACCATCACAAGACATGGATTTAGAGTTTAAATGAGTTTATGTTAAGATATCATCTTGTTCATGCATGTAAAGTAGAGATCTTGTATATATATTGATGTTCATGCCATGAAATTTATGATTCATGCATTATAGTTAGTAGATCTAAAGTTTAGACACCCACATTTTCATTTACATGTATGATCATAGAGTTATTTTGATTTCCATGCATTGATAATCATAAAAATGTAGTCTTGTATATGTATAGAAGTGTTAGATAGTAGATCTTCATATATAGGAGGCAAGAACATTGAAAAATAAAAGATTTTGTGGAAATGGTTTGTTGGAAATTCGGATGGATTTGGAACCCTACTTTAAAAACCACCAAAATCATTTTTAAACTCATGTTTCACAAGAAAAATGAAGGGTATGTGTAATAGGTATATTGAAGGAATGATTTTCATAAGCTTAGATGAGTTTAGGCATGATAAAAATGTAAAAACAAGAAGTAAAGTTAGAATGAAAAATATTGATTTATGGATGTGTAGTCAAATTCGTAATTTTGGGTGATGCCCATATAAACACTTAGTATCTAAGCTTAGATGGCATGTTTTATGAGCTAAATGAAGTCTTTAGATAATAGATATATTGGAGCCTCAATTTTTGATGCATTAAACAAGTTTTCTCATAAGGAAATTGCAAGAAAATGAAAATCTCAAAATTCGGATTTTTCTAAGTAGCCCATTCAAACACATATTTACTCAATGAAAAATGTGGATTTTTATGCATGAATGAAGGTCATGATTAATATGGATGTTGGGAACTCATTTTTAATTAGGTGATAAGTAAATTCTAAGGATAAAATCATAAAAACATTAGGGGATGTAAGATTGGTAATAATGACTTGTTATAAGGAATCATTAAGGAATTTCCTAATAATTAGGAATTCATAAGAGTCCATAATCAAAGATCATCAAAATCATGCATATATGGAGTTCATTACATGATATTCATGTTAGGAATTCATTCATATACCATTTATACATGAATCATCAACTAGGAACATTTCTCATCAAAAGCAAAGCAAATTTTCGGAATTGGAATTTACGGAACAGATCTGATCCTACTGTTCCGTGACCTTAATGTTTTCAAAACTTGAAATTAATATTAGAAATAGATAGATCTTTCGAAGTAGATAGAGATCGATATAAAATTTGCGAAATTCCGAGTTAAAATGACCAAGTTATGGCCGTTTTAAGTCGGAGCTTCCGCAAATAGCGAGAATTCCGAATTCATCTAGTCTAGATGCATAGTTTGGATTAGTTACATGATGAGAATCTCATTAGGATTATTCTTACTTGGTAGGTGATCCCGAGCAAGACGACACCTTATCCCGATTATTACTACTAGAAAGACCGGTCCAATGGCCGAGTGAGTTTTACTTCCACTCTCAATTAATGATTGTGATTGTAATGTAGTGGCACTAGTGGTGTAGGCAAAGATAAAAATGATATGCATGATGGGGTATATGGGAATTATATATTTGTCTGCTGTTGATGTGTGGAATGGAACTTAAGAAATATCGAAACCGGGTGTTAAGCTATTGACTGATTAGCTAGTATCTTATATTGAATGTCTGTGAATACTTGTTGGTCACCTAAAAGAATTGAACTAATGTATATTCGACTTCAATTGTAATTGGATTCATTCATATCACGATGGGGATGGAGCATTGGCATTGGTTGGTTTTTCGTGATCCATAAAACGAAATTGTTGGTTAATCGTGATCCATAAAACGAAATTGTTGGTTAATCGTGATCCATAAAACGAATTATTGTTTAGTTGACGTGAGCTTAAACGGTCGTACCGCAGGATTCGTTAATCTGCTAACCCGGGATGGAGGGCGCAAGTCCATCCACATATGATTTCCGTTGTTCATATGTTTGCTGAACTCATTTGTTTGATGCATACACTTGCTTGAATAATCACTTGTTTGAATGAATTGTACTTAATTGTGATATGGAAGTTCTTACTCACTAAGCTAGTTAGCTTACGCCCCCATAGTTTTTACTTATTGTAGCACGAGTTTATCTGGCTTAGGCCGAGGCAAGCCACAGCACAAGTATCGGAGATAGGAGTTTCCCATAGAAGTTTACTTCATTTTCTTTTTGTATAGACTTCCGTTGGAAACTAAAAGACTCTGGATGACTGTAATGGACTTGATAGTATTTTGCGGGGGAATGCCCCTTAGATTTTGTAAAGTATAATTATGCGTTTTGGTTTATTATCTATGGCTAATGAATGCCACATTAAACTATTTAACTCCATTGGTTGAGTATTCTATTGTCGTAAAGGAACACTTTACATCTATATAAGACTCCCGAAGGGCTCGGATAGGGAATTCGAGAGTCTTATTTAGTATGTGGCGGGCTGTTACGTTTAGGATACCCTATGGGGCGTGACAAGATTAATACTTGCATCAGAATCTATAAGAACTTTATCAAAGTAAAAGTCTCCTATAGTTCAAGGAACAGTAAAACTCCCTTGATCTCTTTGTTTTGTTGGCAGGCAAGGTGTATTCTTTTGCAAAATCATTGAACATTCTCCTGTTAGCATCAATGGTTCATTCCCATCAATCTTCCTCTTTTTAGTAAGCAATTCTTTGATGAATTTTGCATAGGAAGGCATTTCTTGAATCACTTCTAGGAATGGAATATTGATTTGCAACTTCTTGAAAATATCTAGGAACTTTGAAAATTGCTCATCCAATTTTTGTTGCTTCAGTTTTCTTAGAAAAGGAATAGGTGGAACATAAGGTCTTACCTCAAGTGATTTTTGCATTGGTTCCTCCATCTTTTGTTTTCCTTTATCCTTCCTTAGAATCACTTCGGTTTTCTCAACTTTTTCCTCAATGGGTTCAACCTCTTTGCCACTTCTCAAAATTATGGCATTCACGGTTTTAGGATTTTCCTCAATGTTTCTCGGTAAAGAACCAAATGGTCTATTACCAATTTGTTGAGCAAGTTGATGGAATTTCCCTTGAAGATCTTGAATAATCGCATGTTGATTATTGAGTGTGGTCTATGTGGTCCGTATAAAAGTCTTCAATAACTCTTCAGTTGAAAGTTGATTTTGTTGAGATGGAGGCAGGGTATTCCTTACAAGCCTTGTTTTTGAAATCCAGGTGGTCAATAAACATTTGATTCATTTCTATAAGATAGATTTGGATGATTACGCCATTATAGATTATAAGTGTTTGAATATGGTCCATAATTAACCCTTCCGAAGTTTCCAACATAGTTAAGCTGCTCTCCACTTGATGATGGTGTAGTACCATGAGGACAATCATAGACTGAATGTGGTCTTGAGCATAACTCACAAGTAGTAACCTGATTAGTATTCAAAGAACTAGATGATACAAGTTTACTTACTTGTGTATTTAAGGTTGAAACTTGAGCAGTAAGTTGTTGCATGGATTCACTATCTTGAATAGATCCCACCTTTGATCTTGTTCTTTCACAGCTCCAGTTATGAGCACTAAAAGCTAACTCCTCAATTAATGCACTAGCTTCATCATATGTCTTTCCCATGAGTAATCCTCCCGATGTTGCATCCACTAATGACCTCAAAGTCTCATCTAGACTAAGGTAGAAATTTTCAATCAAGAGATTATTCAGAAGTCCATGATGTGGGCATTTTCTAACTGCCTCTTTAAATCTCTCCCAAGTTTCATATAATGATTCTCTAGGAAATTTTGTGAAGTTGGTAATCTCGTTTCTTAATTTGGTAGTTCTGGCAGGAGGAAAAAATCTCTTCAAAAACTTAGCTATCAAATCTGCCCATGAAGTAATGGACTCGGGTGGTTGAGAATTAAACCAAGCCAAAGCTTTATCCCTAAGAGAGAAAGGGAAAAGCTGCATTCTTATGTTCTCATCTGTTACTCCATTGAGTTTGACAGTATTGCAATATTGGAGGAATTTGGTAGTGTGTTCATCTGGTGTCTCATTAGGATATCCTCCAAATTGATGTGATTCAACCATCTGAATTAACGTTGGTTTAAGCTCAAAGTTGTTGGCTTGAACTGTTGGTCTCCTCACAACAGGACCCTGAACAGTGGGTACTGTATAATCCCTAAGTGCTCTAATGGGTGCAACTTGAATCTGATTATTGTTTGGATTGTTGTTTTGATCATTGTTGCCCGCATTGTTCCTTGGTTCATTTTCTGCCATTTCTTCGTTTTGTAGCACTCCTTCTTGCCTTCAATTTTCTCTTCTTTGCTGACGTAAGATTCTTTCAATTTCGGGATCAATTGGTAGAAGTTCCTTATTTCTACTCCTGCACATGTAACCTGCAAAAAAAAAAAAAGAAAACAATCAATCCTTAGAAAAACACCTAAACTACTAGCAAAACTAAAAGTGATCTAATATTAATTTGAATCCCTAGTAACGGCACCAAAAACTTGATCCGAATAAAATATGTATAAAGAAAATGTGAGTTCGGATACTACCAGCAAGTACATTAGGTCAAATCAAGTAATATATAAAAGTGAGTCGAGTGTCGTTCCCAGAAGGACCAATTTAATAACTAGATCGATATTAGCTTTTACTAATATTTAGGCAATCAAATTGTATCAACTTAAACTACTTAACTAATTCTAATTTAATCTAGTAGCTATCAATGAATGCAATGAGATTGTGAGAAAGATATATTAGATAAATGTGGAAAGGAGCAGAATCCACCCTAATCGTTGCTAATCATAATGAAGTTATATTATATGAATAGTTAGAATTGTGGATATTTGTAAGAAATTGTCGAGACCTAAAACTATCAAGTTTTAATAAACCACAAAATAATCTATTAGCTTCCACTATATAAATTATCAATGAAATCTAATTTACAATTATAAACCTCCCGATTCTACAATTGTCTAATATTCTAGATTAACTTCTCCTAATTCCTTAATGAGAAATTAACATAAAACATTGCATGAATTACATAGGACAATTTCTAAATCAGATTAAACTTCGCTGCTTCCGCAATTGTTGTTTAATCTTAATTCATGAATTTCTATGAACCCTAATTCTTCTTCTAAATTATTAGAATTCTTATCAATTCAATTTCGTATAGAAACAAAATAGCTAATCAGGATTCAATACAAATATTCCATAATTCTAACAATTCTATAATATAAATTCAAAAATCATTTTAGTAAGATTAAGGTTTCACCACTTCCCACAAGGAAAAGTTTAGCTACTCATGAATGATGATTCAATAATCGAATAAGAATATGCAATTGATATCATTATCAACAAAGGAATAAGATAGATGAATTGCATAAGAAAAGAGAGATCAGATATCACCAATTCAAATATCAAAATCTTCAATTACAAATTCTTGTAAGCTTCAAATCTCTCACAAATCTATATGAAATGCTAAAGCTATTGATCTACCGAATATATACTGAATTGTTTCTCTGATTTTCTTCACTGATGGAACTAGAGGAGGGAAATTCCCTTTATATAGGAAAAATTTCGTGAGAAGCATTAATGAAAAATTGCAGTTTCAACTTGTACGCCGGTAGTTACAATTCCTACGCCGATGGCTTACAGGCGGCGTGAAGTCCTTCTCTTCATTACACAGGCAGTACACTGGCAGCTTTCATCTTCAGTTACAAGTATAGGCCGTTTATACGCCAACGGCTTAGATATAGATCCAGCCGGCGTATATACTCAAAAATGAAAGGCTGGGCCATTTTATAAGTAAAGTCGTCCCAAAGCCGGTGGCTTTCATGCCGGCTTAAACAATCCATTCATGTTTGAACGTTCATTTTGTCATCGTGCACGCATATTTGATTATGCCTCCTGATCTTCAATCTACACTGCCTCAACGCCGGCGGCTTAGAGTCCGGCGTACATTGTAACTCCTTTTGCACTGGCAACTCTTGAGCTCTGAGCTGTTGGCTTTCACTCTATACTGTCCTGTTCACCTTCTCCACCAGTGGCTTTTAGGCGGCGTAAGTTCAACTGAAGGAAGGCTTGTAAGGCCGGCAGTGTATGCAACGGCTTTGAGAGTGCAAACATTTTCATCTTGTAAGCTGTCTCAATGCTGGCGGCTTTGATTCCCAGAAAGGCAGCATTAAATGAAATCTGCAGAAGCTGGCTTCTTCTTTCTTCTACACTGGCGGTGTTGAGCCAATTTGTTTATCTTCCCTAAATCTACACCGCCTCAAGGCCGGTGGTGTAGAGGCAGCCTTAAAGATTTTCATTATGTTGATGATGAAGGCTAGCCGTATGCTGGTGGCTTAGGCTTCAGAAAAGTCGGCATACCCCCTGAGTTTTTCCTATTTTCATTTCAAGGTTTCTTTTTTTGCTTCCTTTGTCCAAATTAGACTTGAAACATGAAGTTTAATCAAAACAAGTACCCATTCTAGCCATTTATGATAAGTGTTAAACATCAAAAAGTTGTATGCAATATGATCTTATCAAATATCAAAATAGATAAGAACATCACATAATCAAACTAGAGTTCAACAAAATATAAACGAAAGACTTTACTCGTCCACAGCAAAAGTCTTCATCTTCAAATTAAATACAACCCGTAATTATACTCAAAATTTACCCTTAAAATGACTTGTAAAACACCAATGAATTTTAGTACTCTCAGATCTTCTTATCATCTGTTTGCTTGTTGCTTCCCTCCATGCTCCTTTTTGTAGATGATCTTCAAGCTTTTAGGAGTAAATGTCCATTTATTAGGAAGGGAAAGTTACGGGTCTCTTAGCTTTCCAAAGTAAAGCTCCTCCAATGTCCAATGAAAGTTTCTTTAAGTAAATAGGAGGTTACTTTTTCATTACAAAGTCGTTTCTCAAAACTAACGTTCATGCACCACTCTCACCAAAGGCAATGTCGCTCTTTCAACTCAAATTTGCTAATATCATACCAAGGCGAGCCCTAACCACCTCTTTACTTGTCTTACTTCACATCTACCATATTCACACTACGTCCCCTAAATACCTATCCCTTTATTTGCAGAAACCCTAATCTCACTAGCCTTACTGTAAATACAACCCTTGCAACTACTTATCCACATAAATCTTCTCCTCTCTAACCAGAGAAGTAAGGTAACCTTAACCTTAGCAAAAACCCTAAACCCAATCAGACCATACGGATATATGGAGTACCCAAAAGTAATGTCTTCACCTTGACTTCCCTCATAAACCCCTCTCCTCGAGCTATCACTACCAGAGGCTATATCTAACAGTAATGGAAATCATAAAGGTTCTTTCGGTGGTCATGCACTATAATTCCCAAAGTCTGTCTCTTCCTTGTTCTACTTTTCTTTCTTTCTTTTGTCTGCCCTTTGTGTCTATCATATTGTATTTGAATTTGTTTTATGTAATATGATTCTCTTCCTAGCCTCCTTGCCTTCCACTAAGTTTTATTCTTGAGCCAACCAAATCTATCTTTATTTGCCCAACTTATTCCTCTTTTAGATGGCAGAACCTAACACCATGGCTATCTATGAGTATTTAGGTATCGTTGGTGAAGAGTTTCCTCCTGTCATCAAGTTAGACACCCAAGGAGCTGAGTTTGCCTAGAAAAGAGTAGTGTTAGATAAAGTTGAAAACAAAGTAGCTATAATATGAATCTTGAAGAAGATGTGGAAACCATATGGAAATTGTGACATAGAAGGCGAATCTATACTGTCGAGCTCGAATTTTGCTCCTTTGCTCCTAAAGGTCCTGATCCATATCAAACCCGGCCCATTTGATACAGACCACTCGATAAGGAACCAGTAGGGTTTTCGTAAAAAGCCCGGTTTTCTGAAAAATATTTTGATTGGAGTCACCACCGGCTAAAGCCAAAAAAAAGGTGAACCAGAAACCAAATGGGTGGTTTGGTTTCTAGTTCGGCTACTGGTATTCGAAAAACCAGAAATTGCTGAGTCCGAGGGCTACTATTTTAAAATCTAAACGGTTGTTTAGGCTTGGATGGGCTTTAGAAATCTTGAATTGTATGGGCCAAAGAGGTAATTTTAGATTTTTTAATTTTTCAATTTTTTTGTTTGTTCATAAAAAGGAATTTATTTGTTTGCAAATATATATATATATATTTTAAAAAGGATCCTAAAAGTTTTTTATTTTTGTGACCACCCCACAGGTGCCTACGTATCCGCTAGCCGGAATCAAGTCCCCGTAGTTCGTTTTGATTTTATAAAATTTTTAATTTGTTTGTATTTTTTTAATTTTGAAAACCCACCAAGTTTAAGTATTTAATCAATTTTTATTTTGGAAATTCCTAAAGAAATCTAATTTTTATGTTTTTGTTTTTGAAAATTCCTAAAAGATACTAATTTTGGAAAAAACCTGTTTATTGTTTTTGTTAATTTAGAAAATAACTAGATGATATAATTATATAAAAGCTAGGAAAACATTTTTTCTTTCTTATAATATTATGCTAAATATATATATATAGAAAAAAAAATTGTTTCATAAAATTTTCTCTTTTTTTTGTTTTTATATAAATAAAAAAAATTATAGGGTAATTAAAACATGCTCAAGATATCACAAATATTTCGCGAATTCTAACTAATCTTTCAACTAAACAATTGCGATTTATAATTATAATACATGATATGACAATAACAATAATAATAACAAATGATAATAATAATGATATTAATAATAAATAAAACTAATAAACCTATTTTTTTTTGTTTTTATAATTTATTTTTTTATTGAAAATTATACTCTAAAATTTTTTTTATTTACATCATCATTAGGAATATGTCCCACAGATCTAATCATACTCACACATACACATATATATATTTTTTGTCTTTATAATCTAATTTATAATTTATTTACTAATTGCATTTATATACTAAAACCTTTTTTTTTTAAACTAAAATGATATTACATCACAAATATCTATACTTACATATATTTTTTGTTATTTTTTTCTTTTTTTTGTTCGTTTTTCTTTTTTATTTCTTACTATTTTCTAGTTTCTTTATGCATTACATTAATATATCTTAACAATAGCAACAACAACGACAACAACAACGACGACGGCAACAACAACAACAACAATAATAATAATAACCAATAAAAAAAAAAATTTGAACCTTGTCAAATGATTTAGTTGGCTTCGTTGGAGGCTGGGACGTGTAGTGGTGGTAGTGGTTGAAGTGTCTGGTCATGGTCTGGGTTTAGTGTATGTTGGAGATAGAGGCGTTGAGAGAGAGAGAACAAGAGAGATTAGAGAAGGAGAGCTGCCAGAGAGATCTGTTTTTTTTTTTTTTTTAATCTATTTTCTATGTTTCAATGTCTTTATGTTGAATAGGAGGAATTGATCGTCATTTTATAGGAGCATGGAGGAAGATGGAGAGGTGCACGACCATTAATGGCCGTTACAAGCAAGTGAAAAGATCGGAGGTTACGGAACTTGGGGGGTTGGGGGAGTTACGAATCTTTTCATTATTGATCTTAAATCCACATTTAAACGATTTAAATTCTAGAATAATTCACACTTTTAATGACATAACAAATGGAAATTGAAAGGGCATGCGTGAGTGGCAATGCACGCTCCAAAAAAAAATTTCCCATTGTGTTGCTTGTATAGATCAAACTCCGGTCCCTTCCCTTGTACTCCTCAGCCTTAACCAACTAAGCTATGCTTGGCTTTTGATTCATTTCCTCACCTAAAATTCATTTAAATCATTCAAACCAGGCCAAACGTATTTTCAATAAAATAGGCCAAATTTGATATAGGTCCAAGCTCCAAATTAATTTTCAAAATAGCCCAGTGCATTAATATGAAATATTTTTTATATTTTTTTCATTTTCTAATTTTATATTTTAATTCTAAAGAGCTTATTTACTAAAAGAAGGGGTTTTTTCTGAGTTTCTTTTCTCTTTTTTTTTAATTTTTATAGTATTTTTTAATTTGGTAATTTTTTTTGTTGATTTTTAATTTAGCTAATCTTTTGTATTTTTTGATAATTTTCAATTTTTATTGTATTTTCTATCCTTTTTTATGATTATTTGAATTTTTCAATTTTTTGTATTTTTATTTTTAAAAAGGGGCAAAAATGGGGTGTCGACATATACATACGTACATTTAGTGATAAACTAAATAAGTTAAAGGTAAACAAAGATGGCCCCTGGGCATTCATGGGAGATTATTGCTACATAATGTGTGGGAAGTTCACTAAAATATTGAAGATTTGCTTTTGGCAAAATGCCCTTTATAAGTCCAGATTCATGGTTTTAAACTTGATTAAATGATTGATAACATATACTGTGAAGATAGGTGCTCCCATAGGTGAAGTTTTGAAGAGTGAGACTGTTAATCTAAGAGGAGGAGCCATATGAGGCTTTTTTTTGTTTAGAGTCACCTTAGATTGGGTAACCCTGTTTAAAAACGGTATGTGGGTGAGTCGTAATGGTAGAAACATATACTTCATTCAATTTTAAGTGTGAGAAGCTTATAGCTATTTGTTTCAAGTGTAGACAATAAGGTCACTCAACTACTGGTTATGAAATTGAAAGTAACAACTAGTCAAGTCTTGGTTAGGAGCATTCTCAGTTAGACATTACTAAGAAAGGGAAGGATCCCCAAGTAATATATCATGAGCTTACTCATCCTTGATAGAAGCGACATCTAGCCAATCACCACCAACCTACTTGTCCCCTTTAGCCTCAAGTAGAAGCAAAGGTAAACCCCATCTACACATATGCATACCCCTACCTCAACACATCTAACAACTCCACAAGCCCCTGGATACTCACCCCATCCCTCCTTATCCCCAAACACCCCTAACTAAGCCGCCTCCTCAAATGAAACATCAACTCCCAACCCGATGGATGAAGACCAAGAAGTAACTAACCTTATCAAATTCCAACCTCTATTCTACAAGCTATAGCTATACATCATCTTACTCAACTCAACACACATCAAATTGGCACACAGCACCACAACTGTCATCACACCTCCTACTTTACCTAATATGACTTCTCCAAGGCTATATTTTGTGGAGTTTCTTGATTCTTCACCTTCTACCCTAAACTCTTAAGCCATGACCATCCTTTCCTTATTCCATCTCATACCAACTTTAAAGACACTTAGAAGATGTTCTATTTAGGCCTTCTAAAAAGGGTAAATTACATCAAAAGCTATTGATGTTTAAGGGTAAGTTCATTTAAGGTATCAATGTTTTAAATTGTTAAAAAGAGATATCAATGTTTGGCAAAATGAGTCAAATAAGGTATCGATAATTGACCATCAATTAAAAATTAAAGAGATTTAATTGAAAACTAATCCAAACATTGATACCTCAAATGAAATTTGCAAAATATTGATACTTCATATGATACACTTTATGAAATATATATATATATATAACTTTTTTTTAACTACTCAAAACGTTGATATCTTAAATGAACTTACTCTCAAATGTTGATACCTTCTAGTGTAATTAACCCCTTTTGAAAAGCTAAAGTTTATGCCTATTGAGCAAAATTCGATACCTCTTAAATGAAAGTCTCTTGTGGGTGGAGGAACCCTTAAAAACAAGTGTTTAAGAGCAAGAAAATGTACTCTTCATCCCAAAAAGATAGTTCTTCCATGGAAGCTTTGGTGCTCGTTATAATAACCTTTCAACAAATTCTTCTTGATGGTTATGTTAGTTGGCAAAAATTAGTCACACGGAAGCCATGATCATTACTAGTTGGAATTGTCAAGGTTTAAGAACCTCCTTGACAGTTCAACAGCTAGACAAATTCATTTGAAGGCATTATCTAAGCATTGTTTTTCTCATGGAAATGAAGAACAATTTGCTGAGATTATGTGAGATTAGAAGGAAGTTGAAGCTTAGTAGTGATTTGCATTTGTCTCCAATTGGTCTTTTTAGGGCCCTTGCGTGTCAGTGGTCAAATCATGTAGATATCAGTTTTCAACATTATCATAAAAATCTTATTATGTCATTAGTCTATTTTGCTGATGGATCGTTGTTCTCACACATCTCCTAGATTTATGTTGACATAAATATGGCTAAATGTTAGCTTTTTTGATCTCAATTAAAGGAGGTTAGATATACTTTGAATGAACATTAGTTATGTGTAGGCTATTTTAATGACATTATGTTCAACCAAAGGAAGTTTGGGCTAAACTCCAAAAAAATAGGATTCATGGAAAGATTTAACTCAATGGTATTAAATGTAAACATGAATAATTTAGACTATTAGAGCCCCCGGTTTACTTGGTGTAACAAAAGAGGAGAAGGCCAATTGGTACTAGAAAGGATAAATAGAACTTTGGGTTTCTAAGAATGGGTGCCAAAATACACAACACAAAGTAATACACATGAGCAAATAGAATCATACTATACAATCCTCATATTAGATTTTCATTACATAGATATGAAGAGCAAAATGAAGTTCAAATTTAAGCTTAAGTGGACCACCTCGGTAGATTGCTCAACTATTATAAAGGATGTGTAGAGAACCCTACACCTCATAACCACATTTACCCTTTGTGTTTCAAGTTAAAGAGGTGTAGAATTAAGCTAAAAACATAGTGTAAGAAAACTTTTTCAAACATTATGGATGAGATAAGGTGAGTATAGAAGGAAATACTAAAATCATAGACACCATAGATTGAAGGGAAAAAATGATAATTGTAGATCTTTCGTATTTCTTGTGATATAACGTTTGTGTCATTAAGAGTTTGTTATACTTACACTACATCATAATATATAAGATCTCATAAAAAAGAAAAAGACCATTATCTTAGCAATATTTACTACATAAAATCAAAACTTTAAACTTCTTTAATTAGATTGGCAAAAGAAAAAAAAATCTTCCAAATGCATATGTAGTTTGAGAAAAAAAAAAGAAAATAAAATAAAATAAACTTTATAGTACATTTTTGAAGGGAAAATACACAAATGGTGCACAACTGTCTAATTGTTTTCCTCTATATTTCTTGGAATGATTGAAGCAATAGAATATCATTATTACACATGTAAATAGAAATTTAAGTTAAATAAAGAATGTAGTCAATCAAAAACAAATAATATTAGCTTATCAGCCAATCTTAAAATTTAAAATAATCAAGATTATTAAAAACACGATAAGTTAATATCACCGACAACTAAATATGATAAATCCATTTGCACTTCCATCACTCATTTCTTGCTATTACTATGTGCACTTTTTAAGTTTGAGAAATGGATTATATGACATTAAAACCACAAATCAATTTAAAATTTCAAGTATTAACTAAAATTAATTGCCTCTTTATTTATACTTGTATTGTTTTTGCAAGGACCCGACCCACTTAACCTATAGATTAAGCATACCAAATCCCCTGACCATGCATAATACCCAAGTATTAGGAAATACCCAAGTATTATACGTAAGGTCATCTAAAAAGAAGTGTTTGTAATGACTACTTGCTTAAAACAAATATAACATTCACATGATTTGAATTAAGAAATACTACCACTACATAAGTAGTGGGTCATCACATATATACAAAACATACATCACATACATTACATGAGGATCTCCCAAGGATCACACAAAACATATAAAGCTTACATACAAGCGAGCTACATTACATATACAACTTAAAATAAAATTACATTCCAAGGCTTAACAAATAAGCCTAGAAACTTCACAAAAATACATCAAAAAGTCCTAAACAACTACTACTAGGTCACACTCCTAATCATCCATAGATGTTTCCTAGTCAATCCCATAGCCCATATCGTCGTAGAGCTTATCATCAGTATAACCTGCAAGGTAACAGCATGAGCCAAAGGCTCAGTACACAATAGTGCAATGAATACATATGTTAAGCACACTTAACTAAATGCAATGCAACAATTCACCATAACTTCATTATCTTTAGTTAAGTGAGTAAAAAAAAAATAACACTGGAGTATTCAAACTCTGATTCAAGCCGAGGAAACCAGGGGTCCTGAAAAACAGCAGTTGCTCAGGGGGTTAATATAGATAGACCGGATACTTATATCTCTTATATCTAATCGATAAAGATTAGTAACAGCTTCATCTAAGGTTCACACTCATTCATACACTCCACTTATCCCAGTCTATAACATCAATTAGTTCAACGGTCCCATAACCGTGAACTAAAATATATTATTTCCTCCCAAGCCTAAGTAGAGAATACACCGACACAGTCAACCCCATTAGCTATCCACTTAGCCATTAAAAGAAACCACCATTGCATCATGGTGAATCATTACATTATGGATTTAAGTCATTGCATCATGATAAAGATTTGGACTAAGTGCCTAAACTACTGTGCCATTGCATCATGACCAGGTTGTCATTCCCCGAACTAAACACGACTCAACCACAAACCATTTCACTAAACTTTTCATTAGTCTTTAATTAAGGTCAAACATGAATATGCCTATCCTAAGCAATAATCAATCAAATTATTGTATACCTGGATTGGATTGAGAATCAAAGGAAATCTCCAACTGAGTATCTATCTCTATTCCACACAAATCAAACTATATCAACATAACTATCCTAAGCCAAGCTTATAATCACTAGTTTAAAAGCTTAGGAAGTCATTGAATCTCATTTAAAATCATCTAAAGTCATCACATGACATATATATATATATCATATAACATCATACAAGTTAAATCCTTACTCAAAAAGTCATATATCATGTATTGGAAGATGTTGGAAAAAGGTTAGAAAATTTGAAATATGCAGGGCCCATGCTGGCAATTTACGCTGGTAATGTAAGACTCAACGTCTGCAGTATAGGGGTCCTACGCCAGTAGCGTTGAAGCCGTCGTTAAAAAAATGCATTCTGTACAAAATTTTGGATCATTACACCGGCAGTACATTAATTACATAGACCTCAACATCGGCGGTGTTGGGGTATAAGTCGACAGCATTCAAGCTGCCTTTCGAATGATAAATAGCCAGCTTTTTTAAGCCAGCAGGTACGCCGGCGGCGTTCAAGGCGGCATACATTGCAGCTCATGTTGCAGATTTTCTCTGTTTTTTAAACACAAATTTTTTATATTTTTACTCTTCCAACTTCTTCCAAACCATATTATAACATTCCTAATACATAGTATGAGAATCCTATATCATCAAACATAGACAAACCCCTTTCCAACATCATTGAAACACAATGCTCCTCCTTAACCATTAAAACACACTTTACACTATAACTTCATTATCTTCACATCCACTACTTCAACATGAATGCACTCTTCAATACAACTCAACAATACCAACTTCTTATCACACTACAACTCAACACCATCATTCCACTTCCATAAACAAATCCTAAGCTATCTCAACATCACAATATAACAATACACATATATATCTAACATGCATTATATTTGATAGAAATTTCATGGATTAAGAGAGAAATAAAGCATCTTAAACATCATATAAACTTACCTTAATGTATATATGATAGTTGGGAAAGGATTGTTGGTATGTTGGGTGTAAGAAACCTTGGTTTGAATTTTGGAAAATGTGGCCTTGCAAGAGTTACGAATTTTTTTCTTCTTAGATCTGTTTTGGATGTTCAAAGTGTGAAAGAATAAAGCTTGATATTTATCCAATAATCATTGACTTTAGGGGAAATTTTCTAAGGGGTTTTGGGCTTTGATTAAGCTTTGTTTTTTAGCTTAAATTGGGTTTAAAAAGGGCCAAAAATCTACTAGGTTTATGGACTTAGTTTTGGTTTAAAACAAGCTTAATTCATCATATATAATTCATTACAATATCAATTAACATCAACATAATAATTTCTAACATGAATAAACTATCAACCTAGATATATTTACCATAGACTATTATCTAATCATTACTTCATAGCACATACAATCATTTCAAACACACCACAATTCACACTAACACATATACACATATAACAATCAAATTTAACATGCATCAAATATGAATTAAAACTTTGGTTATTTCAGTTTTACTTTAGCATCTATATAAAAAAAAAAAACATAAAATATCAAATTATATAGCCAATACAATTTTAAAGTACTTCTATAATTAGGAATACAAAATGTTTTCGCATCAAAAACTTAGTTAGAAGTGAAAGCACATAGTTGGTAGTAACCTTCCACCATTAGTATGCAAAACTATGTTAAAATATAGTTACATTAAGATATCATACTTGTTAAAATATGAAAATAACCATTGTAAAGGGCTTGAAAAAAAAATATAAATATTTTTATTTATTTGGGATTGACTTGTGGGTTAGATGACAGAATCTAGTAAGTCTAGTTCCTTTATTGAGATAACTTGGGGAGATTTAACTTGGTGGACTTGAAATAGAGATCATTAGATCAGTCTACCACATCCAAACTCTCTTAGGCAAGCTTAAGCACATAGAAGAGTGGTTATTATCCTTGACTCATAATAAGCTCATTCATGATAAATATGGCATGAGTCTTACTCTATCTCATCTGTTAATCGTTGAGATAATTTAATGGTTGTCATCTATACCAAGTTCCTATAAAAATCCAGCCTCTCCTTCTTATTTCTAACTTTTAAAGAGAGAAGACAAACAACATTCCATAGGGGAAGTAGGATAAAATGGGCATATGAAATGACTTTCACTTTAATTGCTCAATAGATATAATGGTTGTCAAAATTGTGATTTTACTATTCATTAGAATGGATAGAATCGGTATAATCGTACAAAATCATACAAAACCAGTAAAATCGTAAACATATAGAATCATATACATAAATTCATAATTTTACATAAAGTTTTCACCTAAACATTATTTTCATCCATTTTTAATTAAGAAAAAAAAATCATAAACTCATAGACTTGTACTGTAAACCCAGTTTTATGATCAATTAAGCCTAAACCCTAGTTAAAAGGTCAACCGGAAGCCTTAAAGTTAATAAAACCCTAGTTAGACAATAATATAAGTTCGGCAATCCCGTGTTCGTAACCCTAAGTAAGTAATTAAGAGATTAGTATGTAGAATAGTTCGTAATAACATAAGAGAGCTTAAAAATATCATATTAGTCAATCCATAATTCGTTTTGAACTTGGTTGGATACAGTTTTTGAAAAACGTGTTCCGAGGGTTGGAATAGTAAAAACATTCCGGATATACCATTAGACATGTAAAAATATAAAGTTTTCAAAAATATAAATTTTATAATTTTTTGATAACTAAAAATATCAGATATAGCCTTTTTACGCATATTTTTATTACTATTGGCAATTTAATTATCTTATTTACTATTCATTACTATTCTATACTACTCATTTATCTCTACTTTTTCTTACAACCTATACACCTATTTTCTTATAATTTTTATTTCCAATATAACTTCACATTTTTCACATCTTATTTTTCATTAACAAAAATACAAAAAATAAATAAATAAATATCCCTCCCTCCCTCTCTCTCAATTAGCGCCAACCCCTCCCCTCTTTCACTCATATTTATTTTAATTTTTACTTATTTAATTAACACAAAATTTCCTCCACTTTTTCCTATAAATACCACATCTTTCTTCCATTTCCTTCACACCTTCCATACACTACCATTACTATCTCAAAATCTCTCCAAAATTTCTCTCAAAGTTCTCTCTATTTTTCTCTTTTTCCATAGGTAATAATCTAAGCTTTCTATATGTTCATTTACTTAGTGTAAACAAAGTGTGTGTTTTCTAAACCCATGGAGGCTAGGAAAGTAACAATATGTTCATGCTATGTTCCTGTTCATAAATCTATTTTTCCTTTATGTTATTCATATTTATATCTAACTAAATATATCTATATAGTTATATATATATATGTATATATATATATCTTTTAGAGCATATAAGCTCACTTGTTATTGCAATTTATTTACTTTCAAGTTATTTTAAGACTAGTCTTTCTAGTCTTAGACTTCTCCTCATCAAGTCAAAACAATTTTCTTATTCTTTTGGGACTAGTCTATTCTTAGTCTCGGGAAGCCTTGAAAAAGCTAAGGCTCCCAATATTGGACAATTATTATTATGTTTATCTTCCTTATTATTTTTGTGATATTTTTATCTTTTTATAAACTACATAATCATATTCATGCATGGCTAATGTGTTGTTATCCAAATAAAAAGAGATCTTTTTATGAAAATCTAAACTCTTGAATGTTTTTTTTTTATCACTTAACAAATATTTTTCATCAAGACTTAGAAGGATGTTTTTGACAAATCCCTTTCAAAAATTTATATAAGCTCATCATGAAATTTCAAACTATTAGTAAAGAAAATCTCTTCAAAGTCTAAAATACTCTCTTTTCAAATGACAACATAAAATCTTGATATATAGATGATAACTTGATACTATGAAAATTTTTACCAATTTTCTAAACTAAGAATTAGACAAGTTTTCAAGCTAAGGTAAGAATTAACTTACAAGTCTTAAGAAACCCTCTTAGAGAAATCAAATTTGTCAACCATCTAAGAAAGTAAATTTTCAAAAGATAAAACTCATTAAGTACTACTAAAGAAAGCTTTTGAAAATTTAATTTTCAATTCTTATAAATAGAATGGGTGGATGACTTAAAAAGACCAAACTTTATTCCAACTTACTTTTGATAAACTAAAGAATTAAAATATAGAACATGATCACCCAAGAAATTATGAGTTATTTCAATCACATAAAGAAAAGTTTAACAAAACTAATTTTTCAAAACATAGGAAATGTTGTTTTATGGAAATTAATTAAATGAGACAACACCTATAGCATCATGCATAAATTATGAGTCTATTTATATACCAAAGGAATTCTTTTCAAGTATATACATATTTGAGTTTTACTTAACAAGCTTTAGTGAAGAAAGGATTAGAAAATGTTGTTTTTCAAGAAGGGAATTTTCGTGGTAGATCTGTACTCCTCTTATTCAAGACCCAAATGACTTGTTATAGTAAAAATAACTTTAGAAATAGATAAATCTTTTCGAGTAGGTAGAAAATGACAGATAATATGTGAAATTCCGAATTAAAATGAGCTAGTTATGGCCATTTTAAGTTGAAACTTCATCCAATTCGATTTTTACCACAATTTAGAGATAGACTTAGAATCTTTAAAGTAGAAATTCTATGAAAGACTCACTTTGGATATTTCATCTTGTTTAGTTGAAGAAGGAATTGATATTGCCTTCCCGAAAGATTATTTCAACTAGGAGCAATCATCATGGAGTGAGTTAATCCCTTACTAATTACATTTCCTTGAATGTGCTTGTAAGTAGTGGCACTAGAGATTAAGGAAAAATAAAAGAATAAATGTTGTGTGAATTAGATGCATGTTTGAATGAAGTGATTGTTAAATAAAAAGCTAAGTATATCGAAAGGAGGTTTGATTAATAATTTATGTTTTCTTGCAATGGTATGATGAATATTGTTTTGACCACCATTAACTTGAAATTACAAATAATTGGATAAACCAATATTAAAAATGATCCATGCATGGCATATTGTGAGTCACATTTATTTTTTGCTACTATTCTTCGTGTGGAGAAACGAGGAATTGTAGTGGTGGCTAGTAGTAGTCGGGAAGTCTACATAGGCAAGTAAGGTTGGTAAGTCTGCAAATATTGATGGTCGAATGGGCTGCTAACCACCCAACCCTCGACATGGAGGACATAAAATCCATGTTACACTTGGTTTTTGGTTAATCGTGTGTATTTTTTTTTTTTTTGCTCATGTGATTGTTGCATTTACATATGATTGTCTAAAATAATACTTGTTCATTTTATGGAAATGCTTTAAAGAAGGGAGTTATCTCACTAAGCTAAGTTTTGCTTATACTCCTATAAATTTTTGTTATGGTTTGATTACTTGTGGTTGGCATCAAGGAGTCCTTTTTTTTAGGTATGAGCCAAAGTTACTAGGAGTTTTTTGAAGAATTTTACATATTTAGTTTTTAGGTGTAGACTTTTAAGAAAAATCTCTATAGTAGACTTTTGTTATATCTATATATGTTTTTAAGATGGCTTAGATTAACAAGGCTTTTAGTACAGGAGAATGCCCTTAAGAAGTTATAAGAATTTTTATGTTAATGATTATTGCATGTTTACCTTTATAAGTTCTTGCATGCTTTTATTATCTACTTAAACGTAATACCCCTTTGAGTCTCCTACTATCTTGGAAGCATGCTTTGTATGTGATATTATGTGTGGCGAACTGTCACGTTTAAGGTATCCTCCAGGGCATGACATGTATGTTTGACTTGTGATTTTGACAACTATGGCTGTAAGGTTGAGGTGCATGGTCTATTCAAGGTTCATTGTTGATGTGATCTTCAAAGGGTTTTGAATAAAAGTCTGATCTTTATCTTGTTTTAAGGTTTATGAAGAATATAAAATAATAAGTAAAATAAAATATGGATAAGAATATCGTTCGATATGATCCATGAACAACAAAATCGAACTAATTTGTAATTGGATTATAGATCGATAAAATCCACAATATATAAAGCAACAACGGCGTTAAAAGGAATCACAAGATCAATTAACAAGGTTCGCCACAATTCTAAACAATACAAGAATTGATAATAACTCACGATTAAAGAGAAAAGGAAATCACTCTTAATAATCAAAGGAACTCAATGGTTCGTACACACAGAATGCTCTCTAGGATGAAAACTCAAATCTGTCTTCCAAATAAAACAAAGAACAATATATAACAAAGCTTAGGAAAACTAAAAGACACAAATAAAAAAAAGATTTTTCGTGCAGGAACGCTAGCTCTATGCTAGCAACTTATAAATCAACACTTGCGGCCTTTGAGACAAGTCTTAAAATTTTGAATCTAGAATTGTTCAAAGTCGGTCTTAAGCTGGCGACTTAAACCCCCTACACAAGTGGCTTAGGTTTCCAGTGTACAGATTGCAAAATTCCCTTTTGTTGGCCCTTAGGCTTGATCCTTGAAGTCTTCCCCTTTTGCTTCCCTTTTCCACACCTTAGAGCAACCTAATTCCTATCATTACCCCTGGTTTTAAAAAGATTTGTCCTCAAATCTTAGTTTTTCAATCTTTGAATGTCCATATATGGATTAGAATTGGTCATCCTATTAGTCCATGAAAACAAACTTCTCAAACTTATGATCTTCTTAACATGCATTATCTTAACTTGTTGTTCCTCTTAATAACTCATGGGAAGCAATTTATATGTCTTGCCCCGGTGTTGGATAGTGCACTCATTCTTGTACCCATCAAATGTAACCCAAAGATCATACTGTCATGGTATTCCAAGAATCAAGTGTGTAGCATCCATGGGGACTACATCACAAAATAATTCATCAGTATAATCACCAATGGAAATAGGTATATGCACCTGTTTATGCACATGAACAGCCCCCTAATGATTAATCCAATGAAGAGCATATGGTTTTGGATGTTACTCTATCTGTAACCCCAATTTATGAATCAATCTAGCAGAAATTACATTGGCACGGCTACTACTATCAATGATAGTCAGACAAGATTTTCCCTACACCAAGCTCTAAATGTAGAATAGATTAGTTCGCTCATCTAAAATCACTTGCTTCTATTCAAGAACTAATGTCAAAGGTAAATCAGCCATGTCCTCTTCTTGCACTTCTTCCTCACTACTCTTCTGTTCCTCTTCCTCAATCTTAATGTTGTTCCCTTTCATGATCATAACCTTCTTATTAAGACATTGAGAAGCGATATGGCCATGTCCTAAACACTTGAAACATTTGATCTCCCGGCTTCTTCTCTGTTGTGTTTGATTAGGCGCTTTATCTTCTACCTCTTTCCCTTTATTTTTCTCCTTCTCAACCTCTTTCTTCTCCTCCTCATCAGATTTACTATGGTAATATGATTTATGAGATTGTCTGCATTGTTGTCTCTCAACCTTGTCGACCAACTTAATCATATCCTCTAAGGTCTGATAATGCTGGAGTTCCACTATACTGGCGATGTCTATCTTTAGCTCATTGATGAACTTAGCTATGGAATCAAATGAAGACTCTTGAATATCACACCTCGCCATCAACATTTCAAACTCCTTTACATACTCCTCTACACTTCACTTACGTTGCCTCAAAGAATGTAATTTCAGCAGCAACTCCTGTTTATAGTAATCTGGCACAAACCTTCATCTCATTAATCTCTTCATCAAAGCCCATGAATGCACCTTGTTTTCATCAGCTCTTCATTTCTCAGCCTGTAACTTATCCTACCACAAACTAGCATTTCTCAATCTACAAGTTATCCCACGACAAACTAGCGACGCCATCTTTACCTTCATGCGCTCATCCCACTTATAGCAATAAAAAAACCTTCTCCACCCTTGGCACCTAATCAAGAAATTCCTCCGATCTCTTACTTCCAGTGAAAGGTAGAATTTTTAATTTGATATTATCAATTCCCCTTCTCCTATCATCCTTACCTTTTTGTCTCCTATTTCTTTCGCTATTCCTATAAGAATCTTCACTAAAATGCTCTAACTCCTCTTATCTCTCACCTCTAATCTCTCTAAAATTCTTCTCACATCTTCTTGCATCCTATATACCCTGGTTTGCAATTGTGTAAATTCTTGCCTAGTTAAAACATCTCCTTCACCACCACCATTGTTGTTGTTATTATTCCTTCTAACCCTAACATTATTGACATTAATACTATTACTTCCATCCGACGACATCTCTCTATAACCACCAACAACAACACAGCAGAATTCAACAACAACAAAAGAATTCATGAAGAAAAATTAAACCAACCTAAAATTAATCCGCATCGAACAACAATTTCTACACAAACCTTTGCTCTGATACCAAACCAACATGATCTTCAAAGGGTTTTGAAAAAAAGTCTGATCTCTATCTTGTTTAGGGTTTATGAAGAATATGAAATAATAAGTAAAATAAAATATGGATGAGAATGTCATTCGATATGATCTATGAACAACAAAATCAAACTAATTTGTAATTGGATTATAGATCGATAGGATCCATGATCTAAAAAGCAACAATGGTGTTAAAAGAAATCACAAGATCCAATTAACAAGGTTTACCACAATTATAAACAATACAAGAATTGATAAGAACTCAGATTAAAGAGAAAAAGAAATCACTCTCAATAATCAAAGGAACTCAATGGTTCTTACACACAAAATGCTCTCTAGGATGAAAACTCAAAATTTTCTTTCAAATAAAACAAAAAACAATATATAACAAAGCCTAGGAAAACTAAAAGACACAAATAAAAATAAGATTTTTCATACAGGAAGGCAGGCTCTATGCTGCAGCTTATAAATCAATGCCAACAGCCTTTATGAAGTAAGCTGGCGGCCTTTGAGACGGCTCTTAAATTTCAAATTTGGGATTGTTCAAAGCTAGCCGTACGCTAGCAGCTTAAACCCCTTACACCAGTGATGTGGCCTTGAAGGCCAACGGCTTAGGTTGCCGATGTATAGACTGCAGAATTCCCTTTTGTTGACCTTTAGGCTCGATCCTCGAATTCATCCCCTTTAGCTTCCTGTAGACACCCAATTTTTGCTCAATTAATTAAGGCTTGAATTTAATTAAACTCATTTTTTTTAAAAGCCTTAAGTATTGATAAAATTGGCTAAGTGATCAAGGCATAGGCCAAATGGCCTGTTGGTTAAATACATTGACCCAAACACACACTCAAGCTCAAGGACATAGGTTCAAACCCTAGCAAAGGCAAATTTTTGCCTTTTTATCATTTGTGTCTTTTCATCTTTCTCAAAGTGACTTTTGCCTTACTTTGCATCGGTTTTTAACTGACAAAACATCATTGATTGTCAAAATTGATGATGGAATTATAGAATATGAAAGATTAGTGCAAAAACAACCCAAAAGTCACAAAATTCGTATAAAAAAAATAGAAAAAAAATGCAATTTGAAAGTATTCAATTGCACATGAATGGGGAGTTACAAAAATTGATGAAATTGGACAATTAATTTACATACATTGGATGATCTGACATGGAATATGAAAGATCAATCATCAATTCATCGGTTAGAAATGAATCAAGCCCAAATTATTGATTAAATTCGTGGAAAAACAAAGAGGCAAAAAACGATTCATTTTCGAAACTGTTTAAAACGTAAAATTGAGCTTGCAACCTATAAATAGGGGGTTCTAGGATCAAAAGGCACAAGTCAATTTCAGAAAAACACATACATAACCATATCAATTCGAGATTCTCGAATTTAGGAAGAAAAATTCGAATTTTTCAAATTCGAAGTGATTGAATCGAATTTGATCAAAATTGAGTGTGTTAGGAATGTTAGAAACCTAATTTTGATGTTTTAGTTTGCTTGGATTTGATCAAATTGATCAAATTAATCTCTGAAAAAAAAATTTTATTTTGTTCATTAACGTCGTCGTATGACCACCCCGGAACCGCCATTTGCCGCCGTTCTGGGCGCGAACCACCACCTTCAGAGGACGCGCCGTCGCAGCAGGAGTCGGGCCGACAAGCTTCCAGACCACCGGAGCCGCCGGAATCCGCCCCGAAAAGTCGCGTCATCGTCTTCTTCACCCGCCGGAGCTCCGAGATCCGACCCGAAGATCCGAATCCAACCTGGTCGGTCATCGGTCAACGGTCGTCGGTCATCAGTCAACGGTCAACTTTGATCAGACGGTCCAGATTCAATCAAGTAGATCAGACGGCCCAGATTCAATCAAGCAGATCAGCGGCTCAGATTTGATCAAACAAATCAGACGGCCCAGATTCGATCAAACAGATCAGACGGCCCATATTTCATCAAGCGATCAGACGGCCCAGATTCAATCAAGCGATCAGACGGCTTAGATTCAATCAAGCGATCAGACGGCTCAGATCGAGTCAACAAGATCAGACGATCCAGATCGGTCAGCGCGATCGACGCTCCAGATTTCGTCCGCTTCATCCAACGGTCCAGGTTAATCCGCATTATTTTATTATATTTTTATTATATAATTAATTTCAGAAAATAGAAAAAATAGTAAAAAATTTATAAAAATTCATAAAAATTTATAAAAAATTCAGAAAAATACAGAAAAATACAGAAAAATCCAGAAAAATCAAAATATTTATTTTTTATATAAATTTATTTTTTTTGATATTTTAATATTTTTGAATATTTTTAATATGTATTTATACATAAATTGCTTTAGAAAATGCATATTTAATGCATGAAAAATGATTTTAATATTTTTTAATATATTCTGGATATATTATGAATTTATGTGATGATTTTTTTAAAAAAATATATAAATAAAACAATAAAAAAATAAAAAAAAATAAATAATAATAATAAAATTGGATTTTCCAAAGAACAAAATTTCTAAAAAAAAAAATCAAAAAATGATTTTCAAACTTAGAAAAATTATATTTTCATAAAATAAAAAATCAATTGATTAGATCATAGGATCATCAAAAAATGCTTTTTTATAAAAACTTGAAAATTTAATGAACTTAAAATGAAAAGAGTTCAAAAAATTAAAATTGATCAATAAATTAAAGTTCTTTTTAAAAGAACTACGTTTTGTCTGATCTCGATTAGCGAGCACGTAGGCACCTGCGGGGCGACATAAAAAAAATAAAAAAAATGTTTTGTTTTTAATATTGTGGATAACTATTTTGTAAATATAAGATAATTTGTTGAATATTAATATTCTAAAAAAAATAAAAATAAATAAAAATGAATAAAAAATAAAAATGAATGATTTGATTTGTAAATATTTGTGCTATAATGTTTTACTTAAGTTTTTTTGAGCATGAAAAGGATAGATTAGAAATTTAAAATTCCAAAAGTGATAACCGATTTGGTTTTAATAGGTTAGCCCCCGAATCCATGATATCTGGTTTTAAAAGTTTGGTTTTTTAAATCAAATTATCGCAGACTAGTAGCTAAGTTAGGATCAACTGACCCATTGATCCTAGCTTTTATTTTTTCCCGATTTATATCGGGTGGCGACTCTAAATTTTTTTTAAAAATTTCTTTTAACCCCTAGTCGAGGATTCATGTTAAATGGGTTCGGGTTTAACGTGAATCGAGTTAGGAGAAATGAACCAGATAAGATAGTAGAAAAAATCCAGGCTCGACACTTCCCTTTTCCACACCTTAGAGCAACTTGATTCCTATCAATTGTCTATTACTTGTGTATTTGATATACTAAGATCGTCATTCCTTCTTCCCATCACTCTCTCTCTAAGTTATCCTCATCATCAATTGCTATCTCCTCATCAACACTTTAAATTCACGTTTAAGGTATGAGATCCACATGATACACATGTAACCACCCTAGGAAGAACCTTTCATCTACAACCATTAACATAAATTGTTTAAAAATATTAAATATTAAAAAACTGAAATTAAAAAAATCTAAGAATTTAAGTGGTGTCCACAACACAAATTATTCATTAGTTGGAGGAAGTCATTTTATTTCCCAAATGTGATCACTCTAACATCATGCCATGCTAGGTTACAATAATCTATGTTAAAAGCTAATATATGAAGATTTAAAAAAAATACAACAATTAATCAATTGGATATAAGTATGCATAAAGTGAAGTAAGCCACTAAAAAATGATTGGAACATTTATATGTCCTTTCTGTTGGAAATGAATGAAAAGCAATGAATATATAATGGAAAAAATAATAAAAATAATAGAATATGAATAGAAAAATCTTAAAATAATGATACATTATAGATAGTTTAGAAAGATTCATACTAACTTAAAATTATTCAATAAAAAGATTTGCTTTGGAAACATAAGAAATTTTTACCCCACTCAAACAAATAAATAAGAAGAGCTCCAAAATTTACTAATTGTTAAGTAGTGATTTTCAAAAAGTTTGTGGTAATATGAGAAAGAATTATGGTTGAATGAATTAGAATAAAGTGGAAATATTACTAGAGAGATAAAGATGAATAAATTAATAAAGTAAAAAGAGTGTTGTTGGAGTAGGCTAATGATTTTAAAATAGGTGGTAAGTGATCATTTTGCTTAATATACAAATATATATTTATAGAAAGGATAAGGGTTTTGATGTAAAATCACAAATAAGAAAAAAAAGTTAAAATCTAGAGCATCAAAAAAGGACTTTACCTTTAATATTATCAATATTATAGAGTTGATACTTACCTTTTTTTTTGTACTCCACGCTTCTTTTTCTCTTATAATTACAAACTAGCCCTTTTGTACAAATGTTTTCATTATTTTAACCGTCTCTTATATCAGTTATTTGTAAATTTAGTTATGGACATTTTTTAATATTAGCAAAATCGAATTTTCAAATTTTCAAGAGACTGCTGGTCATCTAGCTGTTCACTACCACCACTACAATTACATCTTAGTGAGCACATGTAATAGAAGAGTAATTCTAGCATATTATTATGGTATATATTACATGTCCATATGATAAGTGTCAATAAACTCTTATCTATAGTGCTAATTTGGACATATTTGGCATGTAATTTATGATTTTATCAAGAAAAAGATACTTAATTGCTTAAATATTAATTTCATGACTAAAAGATTATATTTGGAGAAATTGAAAATAATTCAAGTGAAATCAAGAAAAATTGGCAAAATATAGATAAGAGCTAAATTTGTAAATGCAATACCTTGTGCATGGCTATGATGAATGCAAGGGAAGAAATTAGTGGACTCTAGGTTTTCAGCCCCTCCTTTAGCACAAGCAAGGAAGAAGCTTAGGGAATGATCCATACAGCAAACAAAGCAAGAAATTAAGGTTCTATTTTCTACCCCCTCGGTCTGCACGATTGTGCAGACTTGGTTGTGCACATTGTAAATTCTAATGTTGAATAAAAAGAAGAGTTAGCCCTCCCTCGAGCACGGTCGTGCTGACCAAGCTGTGTAGGCATGTTTCCCATCTTTTACCATATATAGTCGCCTCTCCTTCATATTTCAAGAGCTTTTAGTGTATTTTTTGAACCTTAAGAGAGAGAAGACAAACTTCAAAGGAGGAATTGATTGAGCACCATTGGAGATCACAAGATAACTAAAGGATTTTATTGTTATGTCATGTTTACTGATTACTTCTCTAGATCATTTGTTTTCATTATAAACTCCATGGAGGAGTAAATCTTTATGCCCTAAGTCTTGCAAAACCCTAAACCCCCCATATGATTTGAATTGCTTTTTATTGATGAAAAGTTCATGTCTATGTTTCTATTCATGTATTTTAATTGTCCTATGATTGATTTATGGGCAAAATTGGTCACATGTATGATTCTTGTTAAATAAAAAGAGGTTTCACCTAATCGGACAGATCTTCATGAATAGAGGGATTACATGTTTCACCTAAAGGTAGAGAAACTTTGATTTTCTACATAAAGATTTAATATTTATAATAGGAATCCTAAACATTAATGCAATCTCATTTGGTGTTAGTGAGAAAAAGGTCTCCATTATCTCATGCAAGGTTAGGAATTAATTAACTCAATGGAGTAATTGATTTATTTGAGATATTCTACAGTGCAAAAGCATAAATAATTCATTAATCGTTAATTTATTATAAGAAACTAGGATTTAGGGTGGATCAAGATGAAGGGTATGTGTAACGCTCTAAACTAAGACATTACAACCCGCTACGTGTCCCTCTCTTAAAAGAGACACACAAAGACTCTAAATCTCAATACCACAAAATATAAACATATAAAAATCTTCATGAACCCACATTTAAGGGTATTTCAGAAGGAACAAAACCTATGAAACCTGTAATTTATAACTTTCAAATATCTCTTGTAATATAAAATAAATCCGAGTTGGCAAGACCAAGGCCAATAATAATCCAGAAAAGATCTAACTTCCAACTTAAAATCATATAATCCTATTTAATAAATTATTACATAAAAACCAATACTTTAAATCCTCAAAAAGATAAATAATCAAAATATTTTTTTAAAATATCTTCAAAAAACTCAAGAAATCCTTTTTCATATATCCTGTATAACATCATATTCCTTTGCAAGGTTGTTAAGTCCACTATCGCCATCCCCATGATCAAAATAAAAGTCATAACCAGACAAGTCATAAATAATATCTCCATCACCTGTACCTGAAAAAGAAAGGAATTAGTGAAAATGCCTAGTACAACAGTCCACAAACAATATGCAAATGCACAAACAACATGTATATATATACGTGCAACTAACTAAATGCAAACAACAAGATTATTATCTTCATTAAGCTTGCAAAATAACACAGTTCAGAATTATAGATGTTTGACCCCAAACTTGGAGTTACTCAAACTCTTGAAAAATAACTAGATATCAAAAATACATAATTGTATACATATATTGGTGAATGGGTACTCCCCAAACACCCACGGCCATGCTGCCAATAAACCTATATCTACTAGAATCATCTCCAAGTGTAACTCCACTATGGACAACAACACACAAGGATCATCAGGGTACCTCATCAGTATCACTGTCTGTCAGGTCTTTACTGGTCAAAGCTAATGACACCCAGAAAAACAAATTAAGCCAAATAGAATTAAGTTCATTTATATATATTTTCCTACATGTAACAATCAGAAAACTAAACCTGCAAGAAAATACAGCAAACGAGGAAAGGTCGTACCTTTTCCAATTTCAGGAACAATCTCTCCAAATCCACAAATTCTTAAAAACAACAAGAAATCTCCCAATCTCCTGAATATAACATATAACGAAAACAATATATAAATCATCACATCAAAACCCTAATTATCTAATTCTCTAAAATCATCCAAAACCCTAACCTCTCAAGAAATCGCAACTATAGAATCTCTTCGATCAATTCCCCAAAAAACCCAAATCTTCACAAAACCCTAATGGAATAAATCAACAAATACAAACAAATCCATCATTCTAATTCGATCTTTTAATGAATTTATGATTTAGAGGATGAAAACTTAGTTTGATTTGACTCTAAATCCGGAAAATCGCCAAAGACCGCAAAGAAACCATAACCTTAGAACATCACCAATCATGAATGAAAAAAAACCCTAAATCAGAAATCATTTCGATGAAATCTACATATGTAATTAAGGGATTTAATTAACTTGAATGGATCTCAAATTCCTAATCGTTCTCCTTAAGATTCAGATCTAATCTTCAACGGCTTCTCTCATAATCCTCTTCAAACAATAGAAAATTCTAAGAAACCATAAAATTGTATATCTTAAAAGAAAATTAGTTATTCAATTACCTGATCTGATCTTCAATCTTTCTTAAACACCCACTCTTCAGATCTCCAAGAAAATTAGAACCATTTCTCCAATTCTTCTTCAAAACAAAAGAAAATCCTAAGATAATTCATAGATTGAAAGACTTTAAAGGAAAGATATGATTTTGATTACCTAATTTCGATCTTCTAAGATCTCCTTTTACCAATAGAATCAAATCTCCAAACCTGATATGTATGTTTTCCAATTCTATTGCAAATTCAACAATCAAACCTAAGAAATCTAATAATCTATAAGATCTTAAAACAAAAATAGTGATTCAATTACCTAATCTAGACTTCTGAATCCTTTGGCAGCTATAAACTCTCACAGGATAAGAATCTAGGTTTAGGGTTTTGTCAGAGAAAAGATAAAGAAAGAATATATAGGGATTTGTGACTTTTCATCTTCCATCGTGTCTATCATGTGACCAAAATTACATTAAGATTAGACTTTGTTGACAAATTTAACCTTATAATTTGTAACAATGGAAACTTTTGTCCTTCTTTATGTAATATTTACTTGTATATTACAGTATGTCTTGTGATTGAATACGTCTTTTGAAAGCATAAATAATTGATCTTAGGGTTTGCTATTTTTATTGATTAGCAGTTAGTAATAGATATCACTTCAAGAATTGGACTAAATAGTAGATAAAGGGTAATACTAGTACTTATTCCTTAGATCGTTATGAACGATTGTCACACCTCGAAAAGGGGCCTAGAAGGATCAACCTATAATTATCATATCAAGTATGCATCTAAGATATGATAACTATTTTGCAAGTTAGAGTTTTGCAAAACTGGACTTAATATTTACTAAAAAACTTTTTATTTCATAAAAACATTTTTATAGCTAAGGAAATACGAATTCCCATAGTCCTCCAGAACTGCAGAGAGCCGGTATCCCTTACCAAACAGTAAAATAGAATTGATCATATACGTTTTTGAAAACTCAACTATACATAAAAGCTCTAATTCTTCTTCTAAGTCTATAACTTACATTACGCATATTTCTAACTTAAATACAAAACACATGAATTACACTCCAAGCTATTCTTCATATATTTTAGAACTTCACATTCCTTAGCCCATTTCTAACCTAAGATATACCTGCACAAGAACTATGGGGTGTGAGCTAATCCATAGCTCGGTGAATAATAATGACTAAACCGCACAATAAACAAATACCAAACATTTGTTATTAACAAACATATGCAATACCACACTTAATCATATGATATGTACAGTTTGGATGACCGGAATCTAATCTCATAGGGATTTACGCCCTCTCTAGGGGGTTGAAGGACCAGCTTAAGTGACTCGTGCTCAGGAGAACTATGGATTAAGGAAGGGGATACTTCTTAACTTAGAGCACTCAGCTGATGGCTTTCCCAACTCATTGCATTTGGCATTCAAACTTTCCAAAACTCATAGCTTTTAGTTATTTCATTTTGAAACTCATTTATATTGAAATATAATCTCAAACTTCCCCTTAGAATACTAAGGAGGGAGGATTTCTTTTGGAATTGACTTTATTCAAACATAACCTCTAATTTCTCCTTAGAAAAACTAAGGAGGGAGGATTTCATTTTGAAACTCATTTATGATAAAACTGAAATCTCATTTTACATATACATATATATTGCCAACATAACCTTCACTTTCCTTATAACCACAGAAACTCCCTAAGTACTAACATTCCATGGCCAATACCTACACAGGCAACATCCTTTAGTACATTTTTAGTTCTTGGGGTACTGACAACTCTATGGTATCTAATTGGAGAAACAGATCCACTAACTTTGCTTAGGACTACCATAGAATAGACGTGTTAGCACGTGACATGAATACCATGTGAATGCAAGCATGCTATCGTGCAATGCATGTTCATTTAATTAAATAGTCAAGTAGTATTAAGTCATTTTATTAGGTGACCAATCAATTTAGCAAATACTCATCCACATTGGTAGCTCAATCATTCCAAGCAATATGTTATCACTTTCACTATTATGTTTTATCAAGCAATACAATCATCAAACAACACACAATTACCCAGTCCCCATACATAGCCAGTTATGTTTTATCTTGATAATGGTGCAACTAAGTTACAACCACAAACAAGGTGATGAAGTCAATGTTACCCACCTGACATCCAAGCTCAGATATAAGAATTCCTCTAGGAAAACCAATTCCCCATCATTCATCAATTCATCCCCAGCATCATCAACAGTAACAAAACATCATCATCCTTTATACAATAAATCCAAACAAAAAGAAAAGGTTGGATAGAGCTAAAACTAGAATATATCTAAAGCAAACATTTATTCAAGGAGTTAAATTCATTTTAAGATCCTATTTCATCAGACACTAAGTAGGAATCCTACCATGGTTGCGAAGATTGCCCTACTAAAATACGGATAATTCTCCATTGTTTGTCAAAGATTTCTTTTCTCTTTTTTTATGATTCATTCATAAAAGAAACATCATCAAGTCATTCATATACAAAAACATTCATTTCTAAAGCATGGACACATTTGAAATAACGTATTCCCCATATTAATTTAAGTTCAACATACTACAATTACATTTAAGCCATTTATTCATTAATTCTATATTGATCTAACCTAACCATTTAATCCAATTATTAAGCTATATTCCTTTTAGCTTCTTATAGTCTTTCAAGTTAAATTTACCTTAAGTCCATTAACTAATTTGCTTTATATCCAAATTCCACATTAAGCCTAAGTTAGTTGCTAAGTTGTATTTATTCATCTCATTAAGATAAAATTACATATTTTATAAGATTTTAACTTAAGCTAGTTCATTTTAACTAATCATGGTTTATTAAACTAAAAAGAGTTTAGGTTTTGTTAACTAAGTTCATTTTATATACATTAAGTCTATGTTAATTTAATCTTAGCCAAATTGAATACACTTAATCAATCTAGTTCATTTTAGTTGAATAAACCAAGTTGGACTTAAGCTCTTTACATAAGCTATTTTAGCCTTGAAAATCATGTTAACTTAACTCAATTCTAAACCCATTAATCCTTGTAATTAATCTCTAATTATGAAAACTAATATATCACAATATCTATCATTTATCTATTTCATTTTTATCTTTTCTTTCTTTCTTTTTTTTTTAGACAAGGGACATTCACATAGGGTGTATGACAAGATGTATGAACCATATGGGCATGTATGGAAAGTTGTATCAATTTTAAAACAAAACTAGAAAACCACACACCTTTCCATACATACCATATGATAGGGTGCATGAACTTAGAAATCTTGCATAATCTTAAACAGAAAGTTATATACCTTCCCACACATGTTGTATGATAAGGCGCATGAAACCAGGAATCTTGCACACATCTTGAACAGAAAGTCATACACCTTTCTATACATGCTATATGGTAGGGTGTATGAAACCAGGAACCTTGCATAGCTTGAACAGAAAGCCATATATCTTTCCATATATGCTATATGGCAGGGTGTATGAAACCATACGACTTTCCTTACTTCTTTTTACATCATTTTGTCAATTTTTGCACATTTTACTTCTAATAAAACATCATCTAAACATCACACAAGCTAGATTCATTACTTCTAACGCTTCTATATTCATCCAACAACATCAAATACCATCAAACTTTTCATCAAACCCTATATCTACTATTCATCATTTTCTTCACCACCCAACATGTATGGAGCATTAAACCAACACATAGAAACATAAATAACAACTAAAATAAAGTAAATAACAACTAAAAGAAAGGAAAAAGTAAAACTTATCTTTTTTAAATATATAAATCTCTTGATTCTTCTTTGTTTCCACTTTTCCTAAGCTTTTAAAACTTCCATGATCATAAACTCCATCTTGTTTTATGTTT
Source organism: Combretum micranthum (assembly GCA_024138025.1). Classification (NCBI taxonomy): domain Eukaryota; kingdom Viridiplantae; phylum Streptophyta; class Magnoliopsida; order Myrtales; family Combretaceae; genus Combretum; species Combretum micranthum. The sequence goes on along the minus strand of JAMXBD010000038.1, from coordinate 746,974 downwards.
TCCATCATCATTTTTTTCTTTAATCTCTTTCAAACTTGAGAATTTGGGTAGGATTTAAGAGAAAAAGAAAAGAGGAAGGGAAGAAGAGAAGAAGAAGAGAAGAAATCGGTGGAGAGAGAGAGGGGAAAAAGAAAGAAAAAGGAGGTAGCCAAGAGAGAGAGAGAGAGAATAAATAGGATAAAAACAAAATAATTAAGGATACTTATGGGCAAAGAGGTTTGGTTTAAGCTTTTCAGATGATTTTCTTGAGCACCGAAAATAATTGGGAGATAATTTTCAAGATGCAAAACATATATATCATTAGCTTGAATTGGAACTAAAGTTTAGGAATTTAATTTTGTAAAAATTTGGTATTTAGTTTAAGTTCGGATTCAAAACTGATATTTTTAAATATGCATTTGAACTCAAAATTTATGGGAATTAAGAAAATAGAATTTTGGGTTAAAATGGCTAATATAAGACATTTTATAAATTTTGGTAATGAATCTGAGGAGTTTGAGCGATTGCAAATTAAAAGAAAAAGGATATAATTTGATGATTTTGAAAAATTTAATAAACCAATTTTATGTAATAAGCTAAAATTTGAAGTATACAATTTTGTAAAACATAGAAATTGACTCTTCCAAAAGTTTAGAGATTTGAGAATAAAATAAAGGAATTTAATTTAAATTTGTAGAAGATAATTAGAGCAATTTGGGCAAGAAAAGGCAATGTTTAAAATCTTAAAACCAATTTAATTTATTTATTATTTGGTGAAGACAAGTTATTTAGTTTTGTCTTATAAATCATTTTTTTATTTCTTTCAATAATGATTTTGATGATAACAAAAAGGATTAAGTAATTACTAATAAATTTATTAAGTATGCAGTACTTAAGTATAATTAAAGTTGGTTTATGAAAATGTTTCAAAAGAGATTCAATTCAGAAAGTATTTTAGAAAGTATTTGGAAAGTTTTACAAGAACAAATAAATAGTCAGAAAATAACTCAGAAGGTAAATCGATAGTTTACAAGACACTTATAATAGTTAGAACGTAAATCAGAGATTAAACCTACAACTTGCAAAAGAGGAGCAAAACACGAACAAAAATTTTGCAAATCAGTTTTCCTTGATTGATTCATTGTCTTGAGGACCCAGCTCCAAAGTTGAATGTATTTGGGTAATACATTCAATTATGTTTCACATAATTGGTTTAAATATCCATAGGGATTCAAGTTTTGTTGGATTAAAGCTCATTCTTGGAAAGTAATGTTTTGACATCACGTGAAGAAATACATCTTCACAGGCTATTCAAGTTTTTTGTGGATATGTTTAAGACACGATCCAGATTTTTATGAGAAGATTATCTAATAAATAATTAGTCATAGAAGGAATTCAACAAACAAAGAAAATACGGTCCTATTTTCAAGTGAACAGTATCAAAGGATAAATTTCATCAAGAATACGTCAACAACGTTCATGAATCAAATTCAAAAATTCATTCTCAACATGATAAGGATCATTATCTCAGCTAATGGATATTCAACCTTATCTATTGGAGAAAATCACGATAACAACAGCAAGATAATAGCTTATTCAAATTTTTCAGTTGGAAGAAGACTCAACAAGCAGATCCCATCTGAATAACATGCGCAATATCAGGACTTAATCTTATCAACTTCAAGACCTAGCCATTGGAAGAAAAAAAGATAAGTTCTATATGCCAAGAATAGAAAGATAGTAGTACTTTTCACGTGAAAAGATAATACTAAATAAAAAGCCATAAATTTTCACTTTATACAAGCAAATTACTGTCATTTTTATTGTCTTCTTTTGCTCGAAGTTTTGAAGATTCTTATTCTATTTCCTTTGATTTAGATTCATTCACTTTATGTGAATTTGGTTGAATTTTTTAAAAGTGAAATTTTTATTAATAACCAATTCACCACCCTCTTGGTTATTCTTTTGGGACCAACAATTGGTATCAGAGCAGTGCGCATTTATTTAAATTGAGTGATCTTTTCAAAAATGGCTGAAAAACAACATAACAATCAATAGAGCTCCATATTTTGGTGGCACAAATTATATATATTGGAAGATACGCATGTCTACTTACATAAAAACTAATGACTATGGTTCTTCGCAGGTAATTGCATTTGGAGATACTCAAGTGACAATGGTTGATGAAGCTGGATTCACTGATGCTGAGCTAAAACTTATAAAGAAGAATAATAAGGCTAAGAATCTCTTACTCACAACAATGGCTCCATCTGAATTTTATTTAATTTCCTCTTGTGAAATAGCAAAGGATATTCGGGATGCTTTGTCTATTATAGATGAAGGAACCAATACTATTAAGGAAACAAAGATTAATGCTTTATTACAACAATATGAGTTATTTAAAATAAAACTTGATGAGAAAATCAAGGGTGCATTTAATCGTTTTACTGCTGTGACTAATGAACTAACATCTCTTTGAAAGAAAATGGATGATTATGATCTTGTTAGAAAGATGCTCCGAATATTGCCAAAGTCATGGGATGCTAAAAAGACAGCAATTGAGGAAGCCTAAGACTTAAAACAAGCTTACATTTAGTCAATTGAGGGAGAAGCTGTTAGCATATGAATCACAATTCAACACAACTGAGGAAACCAAGAGCAACTCAAAAGCAATTGTATTTAAAGTAAAGAAAGTGACCATTGAAGAATTCGACTCTAATGACAACAACAATGATGAAGAGGAGAACATCAGCATGCTTGCAAGAAGATTGAATAAACTTTTGAAGAAAGGTAAGAAGTTTAAAAATTACAACAAAGATATCAAATTAATGCAGGAAAAAGTTTTAAAGAAAAGGAGGAAAAGAAAGAAAGAAAGGAGGTTATTTGCTATGAATGTAAACAACCTGGTCATATTAAATAGGAGTACCCAGTCTTGAAGAAAAAGATGAAAAAGTTTAAAAAGAAAAGCTGAGCAATGATAGCAACTTAGAGTGACTTTGATGCATCAGAAAGTGAATCAGAAAGTGCTAATGAAGATGATGAAGAAGCCAATTTATGTCTAATGGCTGCATCTAAGGTAAATTTTGATTTTGAAGTTGAAATAAGTGAAAATGAAATATATTCTGAGATGAAAAAGTTGTTAAAAGCCTTAAAAAGACAGATTCAATGATTTCTAAATTGGATGCCGAAAATAAAGCCTTGAAAAATGAGAAAGATGTTTTAAGTCGAACAAATAAGTTACTTATTGATGAGAATGATATTTTAAAGAACGACAATGAAAAATTGTTTGTTAAATCTAATACTTCAAGTAAAGAGAATGATGTTTTGAAAAATGAAATTAAAGATTTAAAAGGAAGAGTAGAAGATTTGTCACAATCTATTAAGAATACTTTTAATAAGTTTAATGAAACTAACAAGAAGCTAAACATGCTTATAAGTAGTCAAAGACCTTCATTTATCAAGTATGAACTTGGATATGAAAATGGAAAATCATCAAATAATGTAAAAAGAATAGTGTTTGCCAAAGGAAGTGAACCTATAAAAATTAAATTTGCTAAAGAATCTATTAAAAAGAGGATGAACAGCAACAACAGAGGCTACTTCAGAAGGTATACTCTCAACAAAAATATCCTATCAAAAGGTAGAGCAAAAACTATAGGTATGAATATAGTAACGAGTATCCAAGACAAAATTATCATCAAAAGGTAAATCTAAGGTACAATACACATTCTTATGCGTGTTTCTTTTGCAACAAAGTAGGTCATATTGAAAAATACAGTTTTTACAAAAGAAACAAGCTCAGTACACATCAAGTTAAGAAACAAGATAAAATGAGCTTAACTTATCAAGGACCCAAGCTTGTTTGGGTTCCTAAAAGGGTTTGATCATCTTCTTGTGCATAATTGCAGGAACAAGGAACAAGGAGCAAGGACCAAAGATAAAAGGAACTTGGTACTTGGATAGTGGATGTTCAGGTCATATGATTGGAGATGCTTCTTTGTTCACTAGCATAATGTGGAAAGAAAGAGGATATGTAAGGTTTGGAGATGACAACCATGGTAAAATAATTGGGACAGGTACTATCGGTCATCCTCCATATACGATTGAAAATGTCTCTTTGGTTAAAGTACTAAAACATAATCTTTTGAGCATAAGCCAATTATGTGATAAAGGTTACCAAATGACTTTTGAGAAAAATAAATATTTTGCATATGATTCTAAAAGAGTAAAATTGTTTAAAGGTTTTAGAAAAAGGAATGTATATCTAATTACACCCTTTGATATGAATGTTGGATGTTGGATGTTGTTTTCTGACTATGAATGATAACATACATGTCTGGTATAAAAAACTTGGTCGTGTGAATTTCAATCAATTGGAAAAGCTTTCTAAGAAGAATCTTGTTGTTGGTTTGTCTAAAATTAACATAAAGCATGATGTGAAATGTGCAACTTGTTTAAAGAATAAGATGGTTTCAATTTCTCACAAAAGCAAAAATATGATTTCAATAAAAAGATCTCTTGAGCTTTTATATCTTGATTTGTTTGGACCTACAAGAACTTTAAGTTTTGGAGGAAGTAAATATGGACTTATGATAGTAGATAATTTTTCAAGATATACATGGGTGTTCTTTTTAAAACACAAATCTAATACTTTTGATATGTTTAAAAAATTTGCTAAACAAATTCAAAATGAGAAAGGGTTTTCTTTCATTTCTTTAAGAACTAATCATGGCAAAGAATTTGATAATGCTTTGTTCATAACTTTTTGTGAAGAACATGGAATAAATCATAATTTTCCAGCACCATATACACCTCAACAAAATGGAGTAGTTGAAAGAAAGAATAGGACAATACAAGAAATGACATGTTTTATGTTGAATGAAAGTGGAATAGTTGAATATTTTTGGGCTGAGGCTATTGCAACTGCTTGTTATATAATGAACAGGGTATATGTTCGACCACATACTACAAAAACATCATATGAATTGTTTCGTGGTAGAAAACCATCTGTTTCATACTTTCATGCATTTGGATGTACATACTTTGTGAAAAAGAATGCAAATAATCTTGAAAAATTTGATGAAAGATCTTATGAAGCAATCTTTTTAGGATATTCACAAAATAGTAAAGCATATCGTGTTTACAATAAAACATAGTTGAATAATCTATTAATGTGCATTTTCTTGATGAAGTAAAAGATGATTTTGACGATGATGATGTGTTTATACCTGTAAATGAAGATAATAAACCTAATTTTGAAACAAAATCATAAGATAAATCTGATGAAATACAAAAAGCTGATAAGTCAGAAAGTAAGGCAGAAGGTAGTTTGGATCAAAAATTAGAATCGAATAAATGAAAAAGTAAAGCAGAAGGTAATCTAGAATTAAAAATTGACAATCCTGAAAGTTCAAAAGCATGGAAATATAAACCATCACATCCCCCATAGTTTAATTATTGGTGATATAGAAACTGGAACAAAAACTAGATCTAATTTACAAGAATATGAAAATCACTTTGCTTTATTATTCGAAATAGAACCCAGTAATATAGATGAAGCCTTAAATGATAATGATTGGATCAATGCAATGCAAGAAGAACTAAGTCAATATCAAAGAACTAATGTTTTGAACTTAGTTCATAGACCTCAAAATAAATCTATCATAGGTACTAAGTGGGTTTTTAAGAATAAACTAGATGAAAATGGAAAAATTGTTAAAAATAAAGCAAGACTTGTAGCTAAAGGATATTCATAAGAAGAAGGAATAGACTATGATGAAACATATGCACTTGTTGCTAGACTTGAAGCAATACGTCTTTTGCTTGCCTATGCCTGTTTTAAAGACTTTAAGTTGTTTCAAATGGATGCAAAAAGTGCATTTTTGAATGGTTATATTAAAGAAGAAGTATATGTTGAACAATCACATGGATTTAAGGATCCATTTAAGCTTAAATATGTTTTTAAGTTAAGAAAAGCTTTGTATGGATTGAAACAAGCTCCAAAAGCTTGGTATGAGAGACTCAATGAGTATCTCATCTCAAGTGGATATCAAAGAGGTACGATTGACACAATCTTATTTATAAAACATTATAATGATAATATATTAGTTGTACAAAAATATGTTGATGATATAATATTTGGATCAACTAATGAAAAATATTGTCAAGAATTTGCAAGGCTTATGCAGGGTGAATTTGAAACGTACATGATGGGTGAACTAAACTTCTTTTTGGGCTTACAAATCAAACAAACAAAAGAAGAAATTTTCATTCACCAAGAGAAGTATACCAAACAAATTTTGAAAAAGTTTAGATATGAATATTCGAAAGAAGTTTCTACACCAATGAGTTCTTCTGTCAGGTTAGATCTTGATTCTCAAGGTAAGAAAGTTAATGAAAAGTTATATAGAAGTTTAATTGGTTCTTTTTTGTATTGATTGCATCTAGACTAAACAATTTGTTTTCTGTGTGTATTTGTGCAAGATTTTAAAGTAATCCAACTGAAACACATTTGAAAGCTGTTAAAAGAATTTTCAAGTACATTGCAAGTACTGCAAAATTAGGAATCCGATACCCAAAAAATGAAAATTTTGAATTAATTGGATACTTAGATGTTGATTATGCAGGATGCAAAATTGATAGAAAATGTATATTTGGTACTTGTCAATTCTTAAGAAACAAACTGATTATTTAGTCTTCAAAGAAATAGAATTCAGTTGCTTTATCAACAGCAGAAATTGAATATGTTTAAATTGGAAACTGTTGTGCACAAATTCTTTAGATAAAACAACAATTACAAGATTATGGATTAAATTATTAAATGTGATAATACAAGTACAATTAATCTAACAAAAAATCTTGTACATCATTCTAGATCTAAACACATAGAACTTAGGCATCACTTTATTAGGGATCATGTAAATAATAGAAATATTAATATTGAATTTATTTCTACTGAAAATCAGTGTGCTTATATTTTTACATAACCGATGGATAAAATGAGATTTGAATTCTTGAGAAATGAAATAGGAATATGTTATTCTGTAAGCCCCGGAAAATTTCAGTAAATAATTCTACGATGAACTTCGAAAATAAATCCTAAAAATCACTCCAAATTAAAACCGAACTTTGACTAGTCCTAAATCACGAATGAATTCAGAAACTTCTTAATCTTGAGAAAATGAAAATCTTTAAACATAAAACAAGAACTCAACAGTCTTCAAATTCAAAACCACGACGTACGAAAAATTCCATATTTGACTCCAACTTATAAAATCGGGTAATAGAAAACCCAAAGTCAACTTATTAAAAAGTAAATAACAATTAACTTTCAGAAATGAAACCCAATTCAAGAATTTCGAAAACGTTAAAAGATATTAAATACTTACAAAAATAAAATTCAAGATAGATTTCTCAAATCAAATATGTTGTATAAATATAAAATATCAGTTTCCAAAGTGGCAAAGATCTAAACCGAAAAATCATCTGGAAACCCTAACCGGAATACAATAGCTTAAGTCCGACAATCTAACACCGTTAACCCTAGAAGCCGAGATGTAGTTTAAATATGTAGAATAACTCTTAGTAATATAAGTTTGTTTAAAAGTATTAGATTGGTAAATTTTTTACCTATTTCGAACCCATTTGGATACAGACTTCCAAAAACGTGTTCCGGGGCTCAAGATATCAAAAATATACCAATAGTACTGTTAAACTCATAATTTCATAAAATTTCCAAGTATAGCAGTTACATAATTTTTCGGGTTATAAAAGTTACAGTTATAACCTTCTTATCGTATTTTCATTATTACCGGTAATTGATTAGTCTTTTGCACTATTCACTTTTATTTCATTACACAATTTTATTATCCTTATAAAGCTTTATATTTTTAGATAAATCTTGTATATATTATAGAAAATTTTGTTTTTCTAAAATTTAGTTAGTTTGGGCTTTTACAGGATCAGATTCTGTTTAAGACCCGATACTAAAAATAAAATAATTTAATTTAATAATTGAAAAATATTTTAAAAATATTTTTAATTTTATAAAGTAAATTTTTATAATTTTTCGGGTTATAAAAATATCATTTATAGCCCGTATTCGCGTATTTTGATCATACCGGTAACATACTTGTTAAAATACTAAAATAATTCAAATAATTATTTAATTTTAATTATGAAAAATCTGCTACAAATATTTGGAATAAATTTTCTAATTTTATTTTATTTTTTTTTATTTTATTAAGAAAGTACTTTTACAACCCATACCTTCACGTACGCCTTACACATATTACTTCCTTTTCACTTCAATCTTTCTACACATTAACCCACACTTCATAGCAAATTTTTCCCCTTCTTCATGGCTGCCATTGTCCATTTTTTACTCCATTTTGACTAAATTAATTATATTCTACTCCTTCTTAAGAAAGCTACACTACATATTTATTATACAATTCAAATTCAAGTTAAATTTCAACAAAATTCCTCTCTCTCTCTCTCCCATAATTCACACCACCCCCCCCCCCCCCCCCCCCCCCCCCCTAACCCTATTTTCTGCTTTTGTTTTACTTTTTTCTTCTTTTATTCAATTAATACAGTCATTTTCTCTCTCTCCTTTATTTACTCCTTCTTCCTTTTTCATTCCTTAGCCTTTTCTCTCTCTTTTTCCTCTCTTTTCTTCTTCTTCTTGCTCTTGTTCTTCAAGAAACAAGCTGCCCCCTTCATCTTCCATGAGCTCCCACACATATTTTTAAAGATTTCAAAGCAAATCTTCTTCCCAAAGCTCCATAGGTGATAGAGGTAAAGTGTCATGAAGGTTTCATGCATCAAATGACCTTCCATAAGCTTAAAAGCTTAGGATGATGATGCCAAAAATGAAACACTCCTTTTCTCCACTATTATTATCTTATATCATAATTATTTTCTTATTTAAAGTTGTTATATTTTGTAGATCTAACTTTTTGTAGCTTTGATTTTCGTTTATGCCATAGATCTAGTTCTTTGAGTTGTTATTTTTGTTATTTCTTATGATTTATACATAGATCCATCATCCACATGTATTCATGCACTTATAACTAGTTTAGATAACTAGATCTAGAGTTTTGAGTTCATAAAATGCATTAGACTTTGTTTTATGCTCATGGATGACTTGTAGTAGCATGATGGTAGTAGGAAAATTGTAGAAAACTTAAGACCTATTTTATTTTCAACAAAAGTCATTTTTGAAAATTCGGATGAAAATGGAACCATATTTGGAAAAGTTGTTTTTCAACTTTAAAATGTGTATTTTTCATTTAAAATGAAGGGCTTAGGGTATAGATAACATAAATGAAAGATTTTGATGAGTAAAGTTTAGATCTATGAGTTTATTGTGCACTACCATGGGTTTCTTTTAGATCTATGTTCATATTAAGTATAGATCTTAGTTTTGAACTCAAACAAAATTGTGAAATTCGTATTTTGGCAAGACCCCTATTTAAAAACCACTTTCCAAGTGTCAAAATGTAATTTTTACTTAAGAAAATGAAAGCTTAATATATGTATATCATCAAGACTTCTTTTTACAAGAATCAAAAGTGATTTTTCAAAAGTTATTTTCAAAATAAAAATTCTATTTTCGGATTTTGGCCAAGGCATATTTTTAAAACATGTTTTCCAACTCAAAAATGAAGTTTTTATTTAAAAAATGAAAGGTTCTTAGGATAGGATATGTAAGGAATGGATTTTCATAAGTTTAGATAGATTTTATCAAAAGATATGTCCAAAAGTAAATTTTGTAAATTCGGATCTCAACAAAGACCAATTTTAAAAACCTATTTTTCAACTTCAAAACAAGGTTTTTATTAAAGGAATGGAAGTCTTAAGGGATAGGTTTGATTAGGAAATGATTTTTGAAAGACTAAATGAGTTTTACAAAGAAAACAAGCTCAAATGAATTTCTCAAAATTCGGACTTGAAAATAGCCACAATTCAAACACTTATTTCCAAATGCCAAAATGATAATTTTGATGGGAAAATGGAAGTCTTAGGGTATACATATAATATAGACCAAGTTTTAATAAGGATAAAAAAATTTTATTAAAATATAATCTTAGAATAACAAATGGTTTCCAAGAATAGGTTAAATAATGTTTTTATTCTTTAAAATTTTGTAAAATTCATACTTAGGCAAACCACCTATGTAAACACCTATTTTCTAACCCCAAAATGAAGGTTTTTATTGAAATAATGAAGGTGATGGCTATATAGATCATCAAGGTTGAGTTTTGATAAAATAAAGTATGATTTTGTAAGAAAAAAGACTATTTTTCTTAAGTTTAGTAAAATTCAAAGTTTTACAAAGTAAATGTTTTCAAAAAGAATTTTTGATATTATATGTATACATGTAGGTAGATCATCTCATAATCTTCATGACAATAGCTTGTAGGTAATACATATATGCATGATGCATTGTAGAAACAAAGTATGAAAATTGAGTTTATCCAAAATTTGTAAATTAAAAGCTCATTTATCAACTCCAAAACTTGTGTTTTATATGAAAAATGAGGAGTTTAGGTCATAAGTATCATCAAGTGATGATTCTGATAAATTAAGATGGGATTTGCTAAGAAAAATATGTGGAACAAGGAGTAGAAATGTAGTAGGAAAATTTTGAGATGCTAGTCAACTTAGGAAATTCGTAATTTTGGAGTGAGGTCATGAAAACACATACTTTCCAAACTCAAATGAAAGTTTTATTAAAGAAATAAAGTCCTTAGTGGTAAGGCATGATTGAGCCTTAATTTTTCCAAGTATCCAATGATTTTTACATAAAGGAATCACCACAAAAACAAGTTTTGCAAAATTCGAATTTTGGAATCAACTCCACTTGAAAACATGTTTACAAAGTGTAAAATGAAAATTTTTATGTAGAAATGAAGGTCATAAGTAATATATATAATGAAGACTCAAATTTTAACAAAAATAATTATATTTTCTTAAGTAATAAATCCAAAACAAATGGAAATGATCAAAGTTAGAAAACTAGATTTTTCATAAGTAGTTGTTATTATGGTCTTGCAAGATAAAAAGTTATAAAATCTCTTTTTATCAAAAATCATCAAGATCATGCATACATTAAGCTCATCTCATGTCATTCATGTTAGGAAATCACTCATATTGCATGTATAGCTAATTTATAAAGTAGGAACATTACAAACATTTACAAAGCTATTTTTGGGACTTGGAAATTGTTACTGCCCTAATTTGATCCGAACTTTTCGAAACTTCAAAGTTTTCAAAACTTGATAATAATATTAGAATTAGATAGATATTTCGAAGTAGATAGAAATCGATATATAATTTGCGAGATTTCGAGTTAAAATGACCAAGTTATGGCCGTTTTAAGTTGGAATTTCCGCTTAGGACGAGAATTACGAATTTGATAGTTCGTATAAAATCGTTTGGATTAGTTTGAGTTGAAATACTTATTATAGTATTTCTTCCTTTTTAGGTGATCCCGAATCCAACGATTCCCTACCACCGGATTGCTATTACTAAGAGACCGGTGATCCAATGGCCGAGTGAGTTTTCTCCTTATTTTGTTACCTTGTTTGTGCTTGTAGTTAGTGGCATTAGAATTATAGGAACAAGATAAAAATCGATATGAATGGGGAGGGGATATATGATGAGACTGTGATGAATGTATGCCAAAGAATACTAAAGCATATCGAAACCATGATTCGATTGGATAACTGCACTATTCATATTATTCCTTTTATGTGTATGATATTGGTTGATCACTCTAAAGAATGTATGAATATTTTGACCTAAGCAAATATTAAATTGGTCATGCATCGCATCGGACATATTGCATTGGTAGTATGCTACTCCTACGCAGGTCGATCGGTATGGTCCGAGGACTCGTTGGGATGACGTACTCGGTATCAGAGCTCATTCAGGGGTACTAAGGCGCATGTGGATGCATTCCTTGGATGAGCCTAGCTGAGTCGAGTGCTAAGAGCCGAGGGCTTAAGGACTAGATACGGTCGTGTAGACTTCAATACCATTCCTAACCCAAGATATGGAGGGCGTAAATTCGTTCTGTGTGTGGGTTCCAAATACCCACACATAATTGCTTGCTCATGTGTTTGTTCATGCATAGCATATGATTGATTATAACTTGTCTGTTATGGTATGGAGTTAAGGGAATTCTCACTAAGCTAGTGTAGCTTATACCCCAATAATTGTTTAAATGAGCAGGTTATCTCAAGAGTGCTGAGTGGAGACCGAGATGGTTGAAGCCGAGAATGACTTTGGGATTTCAACAAAGAATACGAATGTTTGAAGTTACCAGCTAGTTCTATGATTTGTCTTGTAATAGTCTATGTAAAGAAGTCTATGGATGAATGTAATGGAAGTTGAATGATTTGTATTTTGAAGTGTAGTGATTTGTATCGAAAGTATAGTGGATTGTATTTCCTTTACATTGTTACTCAATTGTATCAACATAAAATGTATCATTCCAATGTGTCTCCTTTATATGTTAGACGTCTTGTACATAGTATAGAAGCCTTCGCATGACTGAGGTGGTCATTCTTAGGCTTTAATATTGTGTACGGCGGACTGCCACATTTAGGGTACCCTCCGGGGTGTGACATATTCTTTTCGAATTATTTTATTAAATTAATAATAATAAGAATAATAATAAAGAAGTGTTTTTTTTTATGGAAAACAAGCAAAAGCAATTAGATAAGGGGACTTGTCATCTCGCGTCCTTTCAACTTCTTATAACCATCTATACTCTGTCAGACTTTGTACTCTCTCTTTTTCTCAAAAAACCAAATCACTCATCAAAATCTCTCTCTCGAAAAATCAAAACCCTAACAATGCCTCCACGAAAATCCTCACTCCTTGCTTCAAAGGGGTTCAAAACAAAGAAAATCTCATAACCCATTACCATAGGAGAAGAACCATCAAGCTCTGAAGATGATCTTCACATAATCACACAAGAAGGAATGATTCGTGAAGTACGATAAAAAAAGCTAAATGATGATAAGGACAATAACGAAATCAAAGGGCAAGAAAAAGATATTAGAAATGAGGGAGAAAAGAATGAAAATCTGAACTCATAAAGAATCTTAAAACCAAATCATGAGTCAAAAGACAACTCCGAGGGTTCCAAGAAGAAAACCCAAGAACCAACAAGAAAGAACATAAGAAGAAAACATTTTGAAGGTACTACATCAGTTTCAACCAAAAAGACGAAAAGTCTTCATATTAAGGTACTGGCATGTGCGTACATTGATTTTAAGTTCTTTAGGCAAAATGGTTTCTAATGGGATTTTCGGCTAGATAGGATAGGCTGTAAAACTTTATGCAAAGTGACTTATGTTATTAATGGATCTATAGTTAGAGAATTTTATGACAATCTGATGCAACTAGAAGGTTTTATTTTGAAGTCAAAAGTTCTAGGAAAAAACAATCAAGATTAGTAGAAAGGATGTCATAGAATGTTTTGAGATGAAAGATGAACAAGATGATGAAAAGCTGGTTACGATACAAACAAGTGATCTTTTCTAGGAAATAAATGATAGAGTAGGGAAATTTACTAAAAATATAATTTTTCTACGGATTTTGAATTACTTATTCGTCTGTGGCGTAAGATAGTTATGGAATGCATCTTACCAAAGAATGGCAATACAACAGCTATATCAAAAGGAATAAGCTTTAGTAATTTTAGCAATTAAACAAAAGCTTAAAATTGACATGCCTAGTTTAATACTAAAGCACATGTGGAGAACAAAAGCAAATAAACCTTATGAAGATTTACTCATGAGACTCTTCAAATACAAGAAAATCAATTTACCAAAGGATTTTGCACATAAAATTAGTTTAAAAAAGGATTGATGAAACTAATCTAAAACACATGAATATTCTAGTATCTAACCAGTTTTGGTTCTCAAAAGACGGTGCTTGGTATAGACACCCTCGGTTTAGCACCATAAAGTTTGATTGGAAAATGATCCAAGCCATAGCTGAGGGGGAGATTACTCTTAGTGGACTAGAAGAGGAAGAGCATTTTGATGGAGATGAAACACTAGCTCCTAAACAAGTAGGAAAAGAGAAGATGAAAGAAAAATCAAAGCAAAAATATGAAATGAGGACTGGTGGAAAATTTTAGATTAATGAAGGCAAGAATGTACAAGAAGGAATTGAATCAGAAAGTGATTCAGAATGTGTTCCTAACAATCCACCTCAAGAGTCTTCTCAATCAAATTTTCAATATGTTGTTGTTCATATCATTAATGAGAAATTAGTTGAATTCAAGAGGACATTGACAGAATCAATTCATTATTCTCTTAAGGATTTCAAGTTCGCTGATCAACAACATCATACTCCTACAACTTCAGGTCCATCTCCTCAATCCCCTATTCATCCTTCAAGCGATCCACCTACTTCTTCACCTATGAAGGATGATGTTCCAAATCTGAGTCCATTTGTTGATGTCCTACCGGTCATTCCATTCCAAACCCCTGTTGATCCTCCATCTAAGCCACATCCTTCACCTGTTGAAGTCATCACTTCAGTACTCAATCTTGTCCAGCAACCAAATATTGTTCTACCTCAATCTAGACCCACTTTTACCCAAAGAAGGAAGATGACAGCACACAAATCTATCAAATATTTTTACCATTTAAAAAAGATTAAGACTTCTTTGTTCTATTCTATGATTATTTTGTGGATTACATTTTGTGGACTATTTGGCTTATGGTTTGTAATAGTTAGTCTCTATTTTGAGAACAAGCTTTTGTTTTACATATATTGATGTTGTCGTTTGTAATTATTCTGTCTCCTTTAATCCATGATGCTAACAAAAAGAGGGAGAAAGATAAACAAAATATCAATTTCAGAACTTTATTTTATTTTGTTTATAAGGGTTTTGTTATCATCAAAAAAGGAGAGAATGTTGATTTTTCTCAATAATAATTTTGATGATAACAAAAAAGATTAAGTAATTACTAACAAATTATGAAGTGTGCAGTACTTAAGTATAATTAAAGTTGGTTTATGAAAATGTTTTGAAAGTTTTTCAAGAACAAATGAATAGTCAGAAGATAACTCAGAAGGTAAATCGATGGTTTACAAGACACTTATAACAGTCATAAGGTAAATTAGAGACTAGACCTACAACTTACAAAAGAGAAGCAAAACACAAACAAAAATTTACAGATCAGATTTTCCTTGATTGATTCATTGTTTTGAAGACCCAGCTCCAAAGTTAAATGTATTTGCGTAATACTTTCAATTATGTTCCACATAGTTGGTTTAAATATCCATGGGGATTCAAATTTTATTGGATTAAAGCTCATTCTCGGAAAGTTAATGTTTTGTCATTACGTGAAGAAATACATCTTCACAAGCTATTTAAGTTTTTTTGGACATGTTTAAGACACGATCTAGATTTCTATGAGAAGATTGTCTGATAAATAATTAGCCATAGAAGAAATTCAACAAACAAAGAAGATACGATCCTATTTTGAAGTGAACAGTATCAAAGGATAAATTTCATCAAGAATACATCAACAACATTCATAAATCAAATTCAAAAATTCATTCTCAACATGATAAGCTCAGTTAATGGATATTCAACCTTATCAATTGGAGAAAATCACGATAACAACAACAAGATAACAGCTTATTCAAATTTTTCAGTTGGAAGAAGACTCAACAAGCAGATCTCATCGGAATAACACGCACAATATCAGGACTTAATCTTATCAACTTCAAGACCTAGCCATTGGAAGAAAAAAGACAAATTCTTCATGCCAAGAGCAGAGAGATAGTAGTACTTTTTACATGAAAAGATAACAGCAAACAAAAAGCCACAAATTTCCACTTTATACAAGCAAATTACTGTCATTTATTGTCTTCTTTTGCTCGAAATTTTGAGGATTCTTATTCTATTTCCCCTAATTTAGATTCATTCACTTTGTGTGAATTTAATTGAATTTTTGAAAAGTGAAATTTTTATTAATAACCAATTCACCCCTCTCTTGGTTATTCTTTTGGGACCAACAATCATTTTACTTGACTTATTTAGATTACCAAAGTTTAAATTCTAACTTAGGCTTTAATTGCAAGTTTTGTTATCATTTTTCATTCCTTAAAGTAATTTTGATTCATTTGTTAAACATTCTTATTTATTAAGTTTATATACTACAGGTAGTATGATTATGTTATTTGGGTCTTTTATCACATTTATTTGAATTTCCTACTATTTTAATTTTCTATAAAATATTACCAGATTTAGATGTTTCCTTAAACTTATACAACTGATATTTTATGCAATAAAGCATATATAAGTAATAAGAATTAGCTTAGCGATTTCAACATTCACTTACTCGATTTTTGAGAAAAGACTTAGACTTAATAAAGAAAACAGACAACAGATGATGCAACTAGACTTGACTTGAACTGTCTCTTAACTTGAGACGACATAGGACAATACAACACTGACTCACCCAACACGACAAACTCAACAATTGAAGGTTACTTTTCCATTCTTATCTTAATATATATATATATATATTAATGTGCATATAACATATACAATGCTCATAATCCTTTAATCATTAAAGATATTATGTTTTTTAATTTTCATTAACATGATCATCTTGACAAGATTGAGATCAAGATGTCTCATTTTTTTTCTTTGCATATTTTTCCAAATTACCATTATCTTATTAAAGTTGAAATTGAATTATCTCATTATTTCACTGAGTTATTATAAATTATTGATTGCGAAAATTATATAAAATTGTATCTTAAAATTTTATTGCTAATAATTCAAATTCTTATTCAACAATTAGATTGTTATATTTAATATTTTAAAATGCGAAAAATTTGGAATGATTTTTATGATTTTTCTTAATTCATTTCCAAAAACTTTACATTATTAACTTAATGTGTAAGTCCCCGGATTTACCCCTATATTTAAAATAGGCAAACCCAGTTCCCCAACCACATATAATCTGCAGTATTATATGTAAGGTTGTAATCCAGGATCAATTTGTATAGTTATTTGCCTAAATGTCTTATAAGAATAAACTTTATCACTAATAGTACATAATACAACCATATATATATACATACATACATACATACAAGGCTCGTAAACAAGCCATTTACAAAATATCAAAAGATAACAAAATCCTATTAACTAATACATAAGTTTTCAAAGCATATATGTACATATAGCTATTCTATTACATAAGGGTTCCATCAACGTCAAGGTCGTCTCTACTCCTTCCAATCATCTAAGAACTCCTCAAAATCCGATCCATATCCCATACTTGTATAGAATTCGTCATCCATACCTGAAAAGGATAAAATATGAGCCAGAGGCCCAGTACACAAGTAACAAAAACAAATGCGTAATGGCTCACACGATCTTAAACTATAGTGCAATGTGACAATCATTCATTTATTAGATAATCTTTAATTAGTCAAACATCACTGGAGTATTCAAACTCCGAACAATAAGGATATTTAGGGTCCTGAGTAACGATCACGACGCTCAGGGGGTTGATATAAGTAGTTCGGACACTTATATCTCCTAGATGATATATCCATAAAAGAGAAAATAACTTCATCTAGGGTTAACAGCCGTTACACAACTTCACTTATCTTAGTCTATAACATCAATTAGTCCAACTGTTCCCATAAACCTTTGAACTAAATCATATTATTTCATTCTAAGCTTAAGCAAATGTTACACCGATACCATTTTCCCCATCAGTTACCCGCCGTACCACTTAGGAAAGTCTTATCAAAAGACAGGGGTGGCCTAAGCGCCTAATCTACCGTGCCCCCAATCTGAGCAAGGTGCTACTCCCCGAACCGGATACCGATTTGCCATCTAGGCCAGATACGGGTTTAAATAGCATAAGAGACATCCAATTCAAACAAAGGTTTAAGTTTTTTCCATATTAAAGTTTATTAAAGATATGCCTATCCTAAGCAAAGAACAAACAAGTTACTGCGTACCTGTACTAGCTTGAGAGTCAATAGGAATAACCGAATGAGAATCAATCACTGTAAAAAAAATAATTACAAACTCACACTTAGTTCAAGTATATGTATATTAACTAATCTCATACTTAACCATTCAAGTAAATTCAAATAAGTTATCACAAGATCCTAAAACAAGTAAAGATAATCAATAATTTATTAAATCATACAAATATCCTTAAATCATGCTTAATTATATCACTTGATCAATAACACATCAATTATCATATATCTATCTCATTTTAGTCTAAAAGATCCATTTGTTAAAGCAAATACACATAAAACAAACAAAAACAAGTTTTTAACTTTGTTTGGAAAATGTATCAGCTGAAAAGAAACGAAAATTCGGCCTTGATAAGTTTTTATTTTGTAAAAACTTAAAACATTAAAGTTGTAGATCTCTTTTTAAGCTTTTTAAACGCAATTTGAATCACCTCAATCGGAGGTCGGATGAAAAAGTTATGACTAATTTACAAAACAGTGTCGCGTCAGGGAAGAAATCCGCGAGCGCTACACCCTTGGCAACGGGGTGTTTTGAAGGCCGTTTTGACTCAGGGGAAGTGAAATTTTTGATCCGAGAGCACTACACCCTTGGCAACAGGGTGTTTTGACAGGTGTAGAGATAGTTATACGAAATTTTTCAAACTTTAACACTTTTAACTTCAACCAAAACACTTTCTTAGCTCTCTATAACTTGATATATGAACTCCATCATCTATTATACATTTCCAACTCATTAAACAACATCATTTCACTTTAATCTCTACCTCCAATCAATACAACTTTCAACAAACTCAACTTCACTTAACCCTTACTACACCACTCATACATCATTCCATTTCATTCTCACACTTCAAATACTAAACATGCATATATTATACTTCATTGGTAGCCCAAACCTTCATCAATACATCACCAACACATATACATATCAAATCACATTTAACAAACTCTACACTATGAAACTTGCATCAAATGTAACTCAAACTTACCTCAAATCTTTGGGCTTGGTTTTCAAGGCTTTAGAATGATCTTTTGGTGGCCAACTTGCAAGAATTTGGATGTGGATCTTGGTCTTGAAGTTGGGGTGGCTTTGGGAGAGAAAATAATGGGTTTTGTGCTTGTTTGAGGGGTTGTTTTGAGGGTGGTCTGATTTTGGACGAAATTTGGGTATTTTGGCTTAATGTTTATCCAATGTTTGACTTTCAAGGCAGCCCACAAAAGTCATAAAGTAGCTTTTAATTAGTAATTAATTAATGTTATTAATTTAAGTAAACTAAAAGCATTTATTTAGCTTTTGGTTTCCTAAAAAAAATCTGCTACACTCCATTTGAAATATATATATATATCTAATATTACTCATTCCATATACAACATCAATATGTAAATTAATATTAAGTATTTATTATACTAATGCAAACATAATTATTCTACACTACTCAAATATATACATGTTATTTATTTATTTTAATAAGCAACTATAATCACTTATATATAATATGATATTGGGAATAAAAGCATGGCTATTACATCCTTCCCTCCTTCAAGAAGTTTCGTCCTCGAAACTTAGCTTACCTTACTACTCAAATAGCTCGGGATACAATATTCTCATCTCACTCTCCACTTCCCAAGTAGCTTCTCTATCTTCTTGTCCACTCCATTGCACTTTCACCATTGGAATCACCTTTCTTCTTAACACTTTATCAACTCTACCCAAGATTTTAATCGGCTTCTCACTTGTTGTTAAATTTGGCAAGACTTGTGGCTGATTAACACTGATAATTGCATTCGGATTCGAGACACATTTTCGCAATTGAGAAACATGGAATACATCATGTACTTCGGATAAATGCGGTGGTAGTGCTAATCTGTAAGCTAGAGGACCAATCCTTTCCAACACTTCATAAGGACCGATATATCTCGGGTTCAACTTTCCTTTGACTCCAAACCGAAACACTCCTTTTGTTGGTGATATCCGGAGAAATACGTGCTCACCCACTTCAAACTCGAGAGGTCTTCGTCTCTTATCCGTATAACTTTTGTATCTATCTTGTGCAACTTTCATTCTTTGCTTAACCACTTGAATCTTGTCAATAGCTTGTTGAACCAATTCCGGACCAATTAGTGCTCTTTCTCCTACATCGTCCCAATGTAAAGGTGATCGGCATTTCCTTCCATACAGAGCTTCATATGGTGCCATCTGAATAGAAGACTGATAACCGTTGTTATAGGCGAATTCAATCAATGGCAAGTGATCGTCCCATCGCCCTCCAAAATCTAATACACAAGCTCTTAGCATGTCTTCTAATATCTGGATCGTTCTCTCAGATTGCCCATCTGTTTGAGGATGAAAAGCAGTACTGAACTGAAGCTGGGTACCAAGTGCTATGTGTAAGCTCTTCCAAAATCTACTAACAAATCTCGTATCTCGATCAGAAGTGATTGTTCTTGGTATACCGTGAAGCCTTACGATTTCCTTGATATACACATGTGCCATTTTCTCTAAGGAATCCCCGACTCGTAAAGGTATGAAATGAGCCGACTTCGTTAATCTGTCCACAATTACCCATATGACCTCATGCTTTGCAATGGTTCTTGGTAGAGCCGATACAAAATCCATAGTGATATCTTCCCATTTCCACTCGGGAATAGGTAAGGGTTGCAGTTCTCCTCCTGGCCTTTGATGCTCTATCTTAACTTGCTGACAGGTTAGACACTTTGAAACATAATCAGCTACATTTCTCTTTATTCCTTCCCACCAATAACACTTCTTCAAGTCCTTGTACATTTTCGTACTCCCGGGATGAACAGAATATAATGAGGAATGTGCTTCTTTCAGAATATCTTCTCTCAAACCATGTATCCTTGGCACAAAGATCCTATTTCCATGTCTTATTACATCCTCTTCATCTAATCTCAACTCTTTTCTCTTTCCTCCTTTTATAGCTAATGTCAACTTCTCACTTTCTGGATCCTCTTTCTGACTTTGTTTAATTCTTTCCAAGATTGTAGGTTGCAAAGATAATTGAGCAAGCATCAAATCAACGTTTTCCACTGTCACTTCAATTTCCATCTTTCTCAACTCTTCACGAATTTCCTTCTGACTTATAACCAAGGTTGCAATATCAATTTGCTTCTTCCTACTGAGCGCGTCTGCTACCACATTCGCTTTACCAGGATGATACAAGATCTCTACATCATAGTCCTTTATTAACTCAAGCCATCTCCTCTGTCTCATATTAAGTTCCTTCTGAGTGAATATGTACTTAAGGCTTTTGTGGTCGGTGTATATCTTACATTTTTCTCCAAAAAGATAATGTCGCCACAATTTCAATGCTAGTATCACTGCTGCTAATTCCAAATCGTGAACGGGGTAGTTCTCTTCATGTGGTTTCAATTGTCTTGAGGCATATGCTATAACTTTCCCATCTTGCATGAGTACACAACCTAACCCTTGAATAGATGCATCACTAAACACCACAAACTCTTTCCCACTAACAGGTAAGGCTAGGATTGGAGCAGATACCAATCTCTCTTTAAGTTCTTGAAAACTCTGTTCACAACTGTCATTCCAATCAAATTTAGCATGCTTTCGAGTCAATTTGGTTAAAGGAGATGCTATCTTTGAGAATCCCTCTACAAATCTTCGATAGTATCCTGCTAAACCTAGAAAACTTCTTATCTCAGACACATTAGTTGGCCTTGGCCACTTCAACACAGCTTCAATCTTTTCAGGATCTACCGTTACACCTTCTCTAGATATGATATGCCCTAGAAAGATATTTCCTCAAGCCAGAAACTACATTTATTGAATTTGGCATAAAGTTTCTTTCCTCGAAGTCTTTGCAAGACAAGCTTAAGATGTTCTTTATGTTCCTCATGATTCCGTGAATAGATCAGAATGTCATCAATGAACACAATTACAAATGAATCCAAATAATCCTTGAATATCCGGTTCATTAAGTCCATGAATGCTGCTGGGGCGTTCGTCAACCCAAATGGCATAACAAGGAATTCGAAATGACCATATCTTGTACGAAATGCCGTCTTTGATATGTCTTCAGGCTTGATTCTCAACTGATGGTATCCTGATCTCAAGTCAATTTTTGAAAACACTGTAGCTCCTTTCAATTGATCAAATAAATCATCAATCCTTGGCAAAGGGTATTTATTCTTGATTGTGACTTGATTCAACTCTCTATAATCAATACACATTCGCAAACTCCCATCCTTTTTCTTCACAAATAACACAGGTGCGCCCCACGGAGATATACTTGGTCTAATAAAACCGATATCTTGTAATTCTTGCAACTGTAACTTCAATTCCCTTAACTCAGTAGGTGCCATTCTATATGGAGCTTTGGAGATAGGAACTGTTCCAGGTAGAACTTCAATTCTGAACTCAATCTCCCTATCCGGAGGCAAACCGGGTAACTTCTCGGGAAATACATCATTGAACTCATTCACTACTGGCATTAACTTGATATCTCCTTCCTCATTACTCATTGTAGCTACCACTGATCCTTCCCACAATTCCATGGAACTTATACTCCTAGGCCTTTGTCTTTCCAACACATAAGTAAACCTTCCCTCTTTCAAAGAAAAACTTAACTTCCGCCTTGCTACAATCAATTGTGACCTTATATCGATTCAGCCAATTCATTCCCAAAATCACATCAAAATCAGATAAAGGTAGCACAATCATGTCTACAGGCATGCTCACACTGGAAATTAAAACATTCACATTTCTACATATACATGGTTGTCTAGTCTCAACCATCAAAGGAGTATTTATACACATCACGCGATCATTCAAGATCTTAGGAACAAGCTTACATTCATTCATGAAATTCTCAGATATGCATGCATGTGTTGCTCCCGTATCAATCAATACATATGCATTTCTATTGGAAACATTCAAAGTACCTGCCAAAGTGTCTACAGAGGGAGTATCTTCAACTTTTTGCAAGGCAAAGACTCGAGCATTCACCTTTCCCTTCTCTAAATTAATTCCACCTTGTTTGTTGGGGCGGTCCTTACAATTAGAAATGTGATGACCCCTTTGCTTGCAATAGGCACAAAATATTGGTGGCAACTTCGGATTCTTGCACTCAGAAGATATATGTCCCACTTGTCCACATGTGAAACATGCACCAGGTGTCCACTTACATTCAGATATATCATGGGGTCCATAGCACCGAAAGCACTTTTTCTCAAATATAGGAGTTGAGCTTTGAATGTCTTCTTTCCCAAATATGGTTTCTTTCCTTTTCCTTGGTAGTTTGATCCTCTGCCCATGCCTTGATAACTACTATAAGAAGAAGTCGGTGAAGGCCTTTTTCCTAGAAATGCAGCTCTTTTGGCTCTCCTGACTTGACTATCATTTTGAATCTGTTCTACTAACAAAGCCTTGGCAACAGTATTGGCTAGAGTAATCAATTCAAACTTTCGAACCTCCCCTTGTATCTCCTCATTCAACCCATTTTGAAACTTTTGAATCTTCATTCTTTCGTCTCTATAATCTCCTCCTGCAAAGCGTAGTAGTCGACAAAACTCAGCATAATATTCATCAACTGATTTACTTCCTTGCCTAAGGTTCAACCAATCGGCTATCATTCTTTCTCTTACTGAATTCGAAAAATACTTAGCAAAGAAAGTATCCTTGAAAGTCGTCCAAGAGATAGGCACTTGCAAATTCCCGCTAGCTAATCTCCACCAATTGTAGGCTTCCTTTTTCATCATAAATACAGCCAAATCCACTTTCTTCTCTTCGGGAGTATCACAGGCAGAAAAAGTCTTCTCTAACTCTTCGATCCAACTTTCGGCTATAGTCGGGTCGGTACTTGTTCCATCAAAATCGGGAACCAATTTGCTGAAATCATGTAACTTCATCTGAGTAGCTTGATCATTAGCTGGTAAGTTTTCATTTTGTCTCATTCCTTGCTGATTGCTTTGTTGCATGAATTGTTGCTGTGTTGATACATCATCACTTGACATTGTTGCATCATAGCCATCATATCCCTAAATATGCCATACATTGATGCCGGGTTGTCCATAGTCTCTTGAGACACCGGTGGAAAGGTCGGGATTGGAGGAGGCGGGGGAAACTGATTCAGTGGAGGAACTTGTGAAGCTGAGGCTGATGCTGGTGATGGATTAGCTTCAGTACTAGCAATAGGAGAAGAAGTAGGAGCTGCTATAAAAGATGATTGAGGCGGTGGAGGCATATTCTCTCTATCTGATTGCTGACGAGAAGATCCATTCAACCTATCCATCTTGAATATACATACAACACATTTATAACACACATTTATAAAAAAAATTAAATCATCATTACATTTACATTCACATTCACATTCACATTCACAAGCAAAAAAAAAAAAAAAAAGTAAACAATAACAAACAATTAAGCAAGCAAACAGCAATATGGACAAAATAAATAAACAAGCAAGTAAAGAACAAGCAATAAACAAATCAAGCAAACATAAACATTTAAACAAAACTTAACTCTTTTCTAGTCTAACTATTTGTGTCCAGGGTCAAGTCATGTCTAAACCATAACATCTTAAGCAAACAACTATTCAAATTAGGCTCTGATACCAACTGTAAGTCCCCGATTTACCCTATATTTAAAATAGGCAAACCTCAGTTCCCCAACCACATATAATCTGCAGTATTATATGTAAGGTTGTAATCCAGATCAATTTGTATAGTTATTTGCCTAAATGTCTTATAAGAATAAACTTTATCACTAATATACATAATACAACCATATATATATACATACATACATACATACAAGGCTCGTAAACAAGCCATTTACAAAATATATCAAAAGATAACAAAAATCCTATTAACTAATACATAAGTTTTCAAAGCATATATGTACATATAGCTATTCTATTACATAAGGGTTCCATCAACGTCAAGGTCGTCTCTACTCCTTCCAATCATCTAAGAACTCCTCAAAATCCGATCCATTCCATACTTGTATAGAATTCATCATCCATACCTGAAAAGGATAAAATATGAGCCAGAGGCCCAGTACACAGTAACAAAAACAAATGCGTAATGGCTCACACGATCTTAAACTATAGTGCAATGTGACAATCATTCATTTATTAGATAATCTTTAATTAGTCAAACATCACTGGAGTATTCAAACTCCGAACAATAAGGATATTTAGGGTCCTGAGTAACGATCACGACGCTCAGGGGGTTGATATAAGTAGTTCGGACACTTATATCTCCTAGATGATATATCCATAAAAGAGAAAATAACTTATCTAGGGTTAACAGCCGTTACACAACTTCACTTATCTTAGTCCTAACATCAATGTCCAACTGTTCCCATAAACCTTTGAACTAAATCATATTATTTCATTCTAAGCTTAAGCAAATGTTACACCGATACCATTTTCCCCATCAGTTACCCACCGTACCACTTAGGAAAGTCTTATCAAAAGATAGGGGTGGCCTAAGCGCCTAATCTACCATGCCCCCAATCTGAGCAAGGTGCTACTCCCCAAACCGGATACCGATTTGCCATCTAGGCCAGATACGGGTTTAAATAGCGTAAGAGACATCCAATTCAAACAAAGGTTTAAATTTTTTCCATATTAAAGTTTATTAAAGATATGCCTATCCTAAGCAAAGAACAAACAAGTTACTGCGTACCTGTACTAGCTTGAGAGTCAATGGGAATAACCGAATGAGAATCAATCACTGTAAAAAAAATAATTACAAACTCACACTTAGTTCAAGTATATGTATATTAACTAATCTCATACTTAACCATTCAAGTAAATTCAAATAAGTTATCACAAGATCCTAAAACAAGTAAAGATAATCAATAATTTATTAAATCATACAAATATCCTTAAATCATGCTTAATTATATCACTTGATCATCATAACACATCAATTATCATATATCTATCTCATTTTAGTCTAAAAGATCCATTTGTTAAAGCAAATACACATAAAACAAACAAAAACAAGTTTTTAACTTTGTTTGGAAAATGTATCAGCTGAAAAGAAACGAAAATTCGGCCTTGATATGTTTTTATTTTGTAAAAACTTAAAACATTAAAGTTGTAGATCTCTTTTTAATCTTTTTAACGCAATTTGAATCACCTCAATCGGAGGTCGGATGAAAAAGTTATGACTAATTTACAAAACAGTGTCGCGTCAGGGAAGAAATCCGCGAGCGCTACACCCTTGGCAACGGGGTGTTTTGAAGGCCGTTTTGACTCAGGGGAAGTGAAATTTTTGATCCGAGAGCACTACACCCTTGGCAACAGGGGTGTTTTGACAGGTGTAGAGATAGTTATACGAAATTTTTCAAACTTTAACACTTTTAACTTCAACCAAAACACTTTCTTAGCTCTCTATAACTTGATATATGAACTCCACCTCATCTATTATACATTTCCAACTCATTAAACAACATCATTTCACTTTAATCTCTACCCTCCAATCAATACAACTTTCAACAAGCTCAACTTCACTTAACCCTTACTACACTACTCATACATCATTCCATTTTCATTCTCACACTCCAACTACTAAACATGCATATATTATACTTCATTGGTAGCCCAAACCTTCATCAATACATCACCAACACATATATGCATATCAAATTCACATTTAACAAACTCCACACTATGAAACTTGCATCAAATGTAACTCAAACTTACCTCAAATCTTTGGGCTTGGTTTTCAAGGCTTTAGAATGATCTTTTGGTGGCCAACTTGCAAGAATTTGGATGTGGATCTTGGTCTTGAAGTTGGGGTGGCTTTGGGAGAGAAAATAATGGGTTTTGTGCTTGTTTGAGGGGTTGTTTTGGGGGTGGTCTGATTTTGGACGAAGTTTGGGTATTTTGGCTTAATGTTTATCCAATGTTTGACTTTCAAGGCAACCCACAAAAGTCATAAAGTAGTTTTTAATTAGAATTAATTAATGTTATTAATTTAAGTAAACTAAAAGCATTTATTTAGCTTTTTGGTTTCCTAAAAAAAATCTGCTACACTCCATTTGAAATATATATATATATCTAATATTACTCATTCCATATACCACATCAATATGTAAATTAATATTAAGTATTTATTATACTAATGCAAACATAATTATTCTACACTACTCAAATATATACATATTATTTATTTATTTTAATAAGCAACTATAATCACTTATATATAATATGATATTGGGAATAAAAGCATGGCTATTACATAATGATTTTTATATTTGAGTTGTGCTATTTTGGGTTATTACAATGACACTATAAACCCTAAAATTTTAAGGTAATTTTGAGCTTAAACCCTAAAAATGGAAATGTCAACCGGAGACCCTAAGTTAACAAATTCTTAGAAAACCCTAGCAATTTAGATCCGACAACCTCGTGTTCCTAAGTTAAAAAGTCGAAATATGAATAAAGGGTATAGGTTGGTTCGTAATGATATAAGGATGCTTAAGAATATCAGATTAGTGAAATTTCGACCTATTTTGATCCTGATCGGATACAGACTTTGAAAAGCGTGTCTTGGGGCTCGAGATATTAAATATATGTTATTAGTACCGTTAGACTCATAATTTCATAAGATTTCCAAATATATCAGTTATATAATTTTTCAGGTTATAAAAGTTACAGTTATAACATTTTTATCGTATTTTTATTACTACTGGTACTCTAATTATCTAATCTACTTTTTGATTTCTTTCACACTATTCATAAGTACAACCACACATACCCTACTTCTTACATCCTTACAACCTTGCATCCTATTTCTTACAATTTACTTTTCCAATATAACTTTTACTACTTAAATTACTTATTTAATTTTGAAACTTACACTACACAACACAACACACTTCTCTCTCTCTCTCTATGGAAGCAGCGCCACCCCCTCCCTCTATCCTCTCTCTATTTGTGTTATTTACTCATTTTATTTAACAACAAACCCTAATCTACTTTTCTATAAATACCCCTTATACCAACTTCATTTCACTTTCTTTCTTTCTTTATAAAAATCAACTTTTGGAACAAGTTTTCTCTCCCTCTCCTCCTCTCATTGCCGTAATGCTCCACATACACATACACTCTCACAACATTTTTTTTTCTTTCAAGTTTTCTTGTTCCACACCACTAATAGGTAATAGATCTATACTTTATTATCTTAAAAACATGTAATGGCAAGATCATTCATGTGTGATTCCACTCAAAAATCCCCATGAGCTTTAAGCTAGGAATATGGAAACACTTGAACATGAGATCCTTGCCATCACAATATAGTAGATCTTGTTATTTAAGCTATTTCGTTATTATTATGCTTTGTTATTAAGTTATGTTGTTATTATTAATGTTTTGTGTATGTATTCATCATCTAACCATATCCACATAATAATCATAGTGTTCATGCATTTATGACTAGTATAATAAACTAGATCTAGTTGTTTTGAGTTCATAAGTGCCTTAGGTTTTTGTTTTATGCACATAAATAACTTGTAATAGCTAGAAAGCTTAATATCTATTTTAGTTTCAATAAAAATGGATATTTTAAATTCGGATCTAGAAAGAGCCATATTTAGAAAAGCTATTTTTCAACTTCAAAATGAGTGTTTTACATTAAAAATAAAAGGCTTAGGGAATAGGGATCATAAATGAGTGATCTTGATGAGTAAAGCTTAGATCTACTAAGGAATATTTTCAAAACAAGGAAAAGTTTACAAAAATTATGTTTCAATCCCAATAACAAACTTGAAATTCGTAAGAAGGAAAGCTTGAAGTGTAAACACCTATTTTTCAACCCAAAAACAATATTTTTATTGAAGAAATGGAAGCCTTAAGGAGTAGGTTTGATTAGGAGTTAGTTTTTGAAAGCTTAAATGAGTTTTACAAAAGAAATAATCTCAAATGAAACTTTAAAAATTCGGATTTAAAAATGACCACTATTTAAAAACCTATTTCCAAATGCCGAAATGATGATTTTTATGGAAAAATAGAAGTCCTAGGGAATGCATGTGATAAAGACTTAATTTTGACAAAAATAAGTGAAATTTATTAAAGTATAATCCAAAAACAAGGAAAGTTTTCAAAGAATAGATTAAACAATGTTTTCATTCCTAAAAATTTTATAAAATTCGTAATTAGGTAGACTACCTATTTAAACATCTATTTTCTAACTCCAAAATGAATGATTTTATTACAATAATGAAGGTGTTGGGTATACAAGTCAGCAAGGTTGAGTTTTGATTAAAGCAAGTGTGATTTTGCAAAAAGTAAAACCTTTTTTCTTAAGACTAGTAATTTCAAAAGTTTTGCAAAGCAAAAGTTTTCTAAAAAAAATTTTTTGATATCATATCATTGAGGATATACATATAGATAGCTCATCTCATGACATTCATGATAATGACTTGTAGGTAATGCATGTACATATAATGCACTTGGTAGAAACAAAGTTAGGAAGAATAGTGTCTTATACATCCTATTAAGCATTATCTAAGTATATGAGGAAATAGATTTACCATCACCCATGAATCATGCATGATATTGAGTTATATATGTATATAATAGAGTCTTACAAGATATAATGAGAGCTAAGTATCTATCAAAGATTTGGGATGATGCTTAGTTTGAAATTAAGAGTTGAATTGTGGAATGGGAATTTTGTATAGCATTCTGTACCATACTATTCATGGACCAAACAATCCTGTTTGATGAAAATAACTTTATAAATAGATAACTCTCGTCGAATAGGTAAAAATCGGTATATAATATGCGAAATTCCAAGTTAAAATGACCAAATTACGACCGTTTTAAGTTGGAATTTCCTCTTAGACGAACTTGTTAAAGTAGAATTTATAGATTCACTTAAACTTTGTAGAAATACTTATTAGAGTTATTTCTTTTGATTAGGAGACTTGGGAGATGGAATAGACCTTCCTGAGGACTATTACGATTAAGTGGATTTTTGCGCCATGGTAAAATGAGTTCACTATCTTTAAATTATATGCTTATGATTGTGCTTGTAATGATAGTGGCATTAGAATTAAGACAAGATAAAATTTGGTTGTGTGTATGTGAGTTCTATTTGGATGAATCGATGATAAGAATATCAAAATGGGATTGTTGTAAATAATTGTATGATTTAGTATAGAATTGAAGTGTCTGTAATATCTATGATTACCCATAAACTGTTAATTAATATGCCATTATCTTATAATCAAATTGACCATGCATACCATATGTGAGTCACATTGCATTTTTTTCTTATACTTTTGTGGGAAGAAGGCATAATAGCTGGGCAACGAGGGGCCTGTAAACTCGAATGTTGGCGTAATGGCCGGAAATTGAAATGGTAGTGTTGTAGGCACTTATATCAACTACAAAAATGTGGGTGGGTGGGCACCTGTATCAACCATAATATAAATGAGAAAAAATGAAATCTATGGTCGCATGGGCCTGAAACACCTAACCCTGAATGGAGGGCGTAAATCCATTCAACATAAGACTCCTAGAAAGTCTTATGTATTGTATGCTCACGTGCTTGTGCATTTCATATGATTGATAATACAACTTGCTTGCTTTATTGATCGATAAAGTATTTAATTTTGGAAGTGAAACTCATTAAGCTCGTAAGCTTATATCCTTATAGTTTCTTGTTGCAGTATGAATATTTATGGCTATCCCCGGGAGGCCACTTCCGTCAAGTACAGCTTTTGAAATTTAAGGAGCTTTTTGAAGAAGTTGGGACCTAAATGTACGCATAGACTTCTAGTTGAATCTCCTTAATCTATATCTATAATGGTTGTTGTAAGAGACTTCTGAGGACTTAAGAACTCTTAATATTTTGACGGGGGTATGCCGCTTAGATCTTTGTAATAGATAAATCTTGATTATAAATGTTATGATTTATATTCTTATTGCTATGAATGTCTCCTTAAGCTATCTTGATTCAAAGTATGGTCCCCCATATATTGAATGTGAGCCTTACACTCGGTGTCTAAACTCATGGAGTGACTGAGGTTGTTATACTTGAGTTTAAATATCGAGTGTGGAGGACTGTCCCGTTTAGAGTACCCTTTGGGGCGTAACAGACACCCGTTAATTCTATACTATACTAGATAGGTATACTTGCCTAGCTTGATCGTAGGATTTAATTTGGGTTTATAATTTTATAATTTGATATGATCGATTAATGCACATCGCTATACATTTTATCTCTCTATATAACAATAGCTTTTAAGCAGTTATGACATTTTATTGATGGATAATTTTGGCAGATTAGTTAACTAGGCTAGTCTAACCGATTTTAAATGCGGGTTGACCTATTTAGCCTATGGTCGATGCTATTTGACTTTCCACATGGATAAGAGAGATTAATGATAACTTCTTGATTTAGCAAGCTGATCCCTAAGGCCAGATACTTGGCATATATTCTGACGATCAACACTATCCCACTTAGGAAATCGAGACATGACTTCATGACTCAATGCCCATAATTACAATTTTCATCATCAACCTCTTATTACTCTGCAATTCCATGATACCCTATAGTCTTCTCTTACAAATACCCCATTCGGGGAACTTTTGGGAAGGAGGATCATACACACATATAGCCTTTATTATGAAAAATTGGTAGCTCCCTTCCTCTATTTTTTTTTTTATCCCTCACCTTAACTAGACACTAATTCAAGTGTTAGAGTGAGCCATTAGACAAGCCCTTGGTGTCTTATGACCATGTCTTATGTTGTAGTTTTTTTTCTATAGGCACTTTATCGAGTTTTTAATTGCCTAGATGCCCTTACCAGTTTTGAACATATTTGTAGTTGTCTCTAGCATCACCTAATGAAAGTTATTCCTTGACTAAATTCTCCATGAAAGGAAAAATTATTCTAAGATCATGCCTTCATCAAAGTGAAAAAAATCAATAAGCATACAAAATGTATTACAATTCAGTTTATGAAGGAGATTTAAAAAAAAAAATCTTTGCTAAAATTATTAATTTAAGAACTTTAGAACAACATATTAAGTGTTTTTTTACCTTATAATTTTTCTTGATCTATTTGTTCTTTATTAGTGCGTTGTTCATTTTCCATAAATTTAGTGTTTAAATCATTTGAGGACATCTTTATAAGAAAAGGTAAGAAAGTCTAATGTTGGTTACTAAATTATTTAAGGAAAAATTTCCCATGAAATTAAAAAAAAAATAAAAAATTTCATTGATACTTTTATGAAACGTTTAAATAAGATAAATATATGAAACATTTATTTTTCTTTCTTAAAGCAATTCAAGGATCAAAGATAACAAGAGATAAACAAAGAGCATAACAATGTAAGGCATGCAAATGAACATAAGCACATTTCCCTTTCGCTTGGACCCGAAAGGTACTTAAGGTAACTAAAGAGTAAAAATTGTAAGTATAGAGTAAGAGACATAGGCTTACAAAAACTTTTATGAGCTTTTTTGATTTGCAAAGAGGAGGAAGTACAAGAGTAATTTTGAGAGTAAGGAAGTAATGTAAGTGTTTGGGAGTGAGTGTGTGATTTTCTCTACTGAATTTTTCGTGTCCTAACAAGAATGCGCTAATGGCTATTTATAGAAGAATTGAGTGGCAGGGCACTTTCTTGTCTTGGTTTTTCGATTATCCTACTTTCTAAGGCAAAAAGGGTATACACAAATTGTAAGAAAGGGCAGAAAGGGAAAATCACTATTTACAATTGTTTGGAAACTATTCTATAACTATTATGAACTGTTTTTGCATGTCTTTTTTGTTAGCTCCTGTTTGTAACTGTTGTTGCTAGTCTTATCATTAATTTGGTCTTCTGCTTTCCTATACTGATTAATTTCTTCCATGATTGAGGTGTTTTCCTCATAGACTTCAACCTTCATAGACAATTTGATGTCTATGCTTCTCCATATTATCATGTTATGGGAAGAGAAAATGTTGTAAATCTGAGACTGGTAAATTAAGTAATTTTCTTCGAGAGGTGGTATGGTTGCATGAGCAATCGAATGGGCTATCCAATTCTCTATCTGTAATTCTATCGGTTTTTCGCATGTTTTCAGTTCTTGTGTAGGATAAGTAAGTTTGTATAGACCATCCATTATTATATTGTCACTGGCAGGCCTTATGTCATAAATGAGCCATTCTGGAGGAATGCAATTAATTTTCATCCTTATCTGTAAATTGGTGCTCTTCTCACAACTATCCATCTGTCCTTTGATTTTACAAATAACCTCTTTTATTGATGTCCCAAATTTAGAGTCCAGAAAATTTTCAAGTTTTCCATAGATAGATTCCAGTAATCCATAATCAAGGAGTGTAAATCCCCGAAAATTTTGGATCCGAATTATAGTTTAAACCCTAATCGAAAGTCAAACGGATTCTTAGGTCAAACAAAACCCTAGTGTACCGTAACCGTTTAACTCCGGCATTGCCGTTTTCTTAAGCCCTAGAAAACGAAGTTGGAAAAATTAGTGGTAATAGTTCGTAATAGCTATAGGTTTTATAAAAATATCAGATTGGAGAATTTCGGATGTCCTTCGAACCCGAACGGACACAGTTCTTGGAAAATGTGCCCGGAGGCCCGGAATACTAAAAATATTCCGAATACACCGTTAGACTCGTAAAAATATAAGATTTTCAAAAATATCAATTTCATAATTTTTCGGTAGCTAAAAATATCAGATATCGCTTTTATACTCGTATTTTCTTACTACCGGTATTAAATTGTCATGTCTACATTTACATTACACTATTTTCTACTATTCTACACTATTCATCTATCTCTACTTTTTCTTACAACCTATACACCTATTTCTTACACATTTCCATTTCCAATACAATCTCACATCTCTCATTTCTTACTTTTAATTAACAAAATAACAAAAAATTAAATTTTTCTCTCCTCCCCATGCATGTTTGGCGCCGACCCCCTCTCTTGATGCCCACAAATTGTTTTGTTTTCATTTATTTTAATAACACATATTATCTCCCACATTTTCCTATAAATACCCCTTCATACCTTCACTTCCTTCACACCACTTCTTCTTTAAAGTTACTCTCTCAAAATCTCTCTTAAATTCTCTCAAGAGTTCTTACAAGAAGTCCTCTTAGTTTAAGCTTCTTTAGGTAAGAAATTTCTCAAGATTTCTTCATGTTCATTCACTTAGTATGAGCTTAGTGTGTGTTTTCTAAAACCATGAAGGTTAAGAAAGCAACATTAGGTTCATGCTTTGTTTTTGTTCATAATCAAAATTCCTCTATGATCATTTATGCTTCCTTTATGTTCTTTACAATTCCTTTATGTTCTTTATATTTCCTTTATGTTACTACTATCTAATATATCTATATAATTATATATATTATTTAGAGCATATAAGCTCATTGTCTTACAATTTATTTATCTTTCATGCAATTTAATTACTTCATTTCAAGTTATTTAAATTCAAGTTGATTTTAAGACTAGTCATTCTAGTCTTAGACTTGTCCTCATCAAGTCAAAACAATTCTTTCCTTTTTCGGGACTAGTCTTTTCTTAGTTCCAGGGTACCTTGATAAAGCTAAGGTCCCAATACTTGATTTACTTTATTATTTAAGCTTTCAAGTTATTATGTTCTTTTGTATTTCTATTGTTTTGATTCATATTCATGCATGAACATAATGTTTTTGTCTCAACAAAAACAAATGAGAAAATGTTTTCTTGGATTAAAGATTCTTTCTAAAGAAATAAATATGGGAAACGGATTTCTAAAAACTCATGAACACGCATAGAAATGATTTTCTTACAAAAGGTTTTATGAAAACCTATCTTTTATCAAGAAATAGAAATTCTTTTGAAACATTACAAGAAATAAAAATATCATTTTGCTACTTTTGAAATCCAAGTTTAGAAAACAAAACCACACTTTAGGAAAATTTAAGTAATTACAAGAGATTCCATCTTTATCTTAATGACCAAAAGATCTTTCAAAAGTAAAATAGAATCTCAAATTCAAAGACTTTTAAAACCTTACTTTTAAGTTGAGACAACTTCATTTACTTCATACATTTGTTATGAGTCATTACAAATATATATATACCTTTCAAAAAGTTTACAAAATAATTGAAATGTTATCTTTTCAAAATGAGCTTTGTTTACAAAAAGGAAAACAAGTGTTTACAAATTCGTGGCAAATCTGATCACTACCTTTTCGGAACCCAAACGACTTAGTTTTATGAAAATAAGCTTAGAAATGCGTAGATCGTTTCGAGTAGGTAGAAAATGGTATATTATACGCGAAATTCCGAGCCAAAATGAGCAAGTTACGACCATTTCAAGTTGGAATTTTCCTTTATACGATTTTACTACGAATTTAAGAAAAGATTAGAATCTTCAAGGATAGAAATATTGTGAAATACTCATTTTGGGTATTTTTCTTGATTAGATACTC
Organism: Combretum micranthum; assembly: GCA_024138025.1. NCBI lineage: Eukaryota > Viridiplantae > Streptophyta > Magnoliopsida > Myrtales > Combretaceae > Combretum > Combretum micranthum. Next base: position 711,499 of record JAMXBD010000038.1, on the reverse strand, counting down.
ACGAGGAGGATTGTTTGTATCCCGAGGATTACTACGATTAAGTGGAATTTCCGAACGACCCATCCAATTCAAGAACGGTGTCATCATGGCCGAGTGAGTTTATTCCCCGTTATTTTTCATACTTTGATTGTGCTTGTAGAATTAGTTGCACTAGAATTTAAGAAAAATAAAAAGAAAGTGTATGAAAATATGTTGAAAGAATATTAAGTATATCGAAACTCGAATTGATTGTAATAAAGTTGTATGTGAATTAGTATCTTGAAGTGTTTGAAATTGATTGATCACTTGAAGGAATTTAAACGTAATTACTAGACCTTAATTAAAGAAGTTATTCATGCACTTCATATGTTGAGTCCCATTGCATTCACTACTATACAATTGGTGGGACAAGTGTATAATAGTGGTGGTAGACATAACCGGTATATCATGTAAGTGGCTAGTAGGAGCCTGTAATAAACTACAAGTGTTTGATGGCTAGTAGGAGCCTGTAACAAACTACAAGTTTTTGATGGCGTATAAGAGCCGGTAAGATCTATAAAAGTATTTTTTTTTAAAAGTGGTGGCTGTAATTGGCCTGAATCCCCAACCCCGAATGAAGGGCGTAAATTCATTCAACATATGATTCCCAGAAAGTCATATGTCTTGTATGCTCACGTGGTTGTTGCATTTCATGTGCTTGAATAATAAACTTGATTGTTAATTTTCTTCGAGTATGAATCTTGGGATTTACTCACTAAGCCCTTAAGCTTATACCCCTATAGATATCTGTATTCTCAGGAACACCTATTTTTGAGCTTGAGGCCATCCCGTATCCGAATACGTTTTGATGTTAAAGCTTTTGGAGGAAATCTACTTGAAGACTTAGATTAGAATTCCTTTGAAATCTTTAATTTTGGAAGTTAGGAAGTATATCTCGATCCTTGGTTTCAGCGGGGGAATGCCCCTAAGAAATTATGTATTAGACCTTTGGTTACTTATGATATGATTTTATTTCTGAATTCTTGTATGATTATCTTTACTTGCTTAAACTATGCTTCCCAAAAGCGTCTTCTATTACCGTGTTAGACGCCTTACATATAATACTAAGGCTTTTGCATGACTAAGGTAGCCATTCTTAAGCCTTGATATTATATGTGGCAGACTGCCACGTTTAGGGTACCCATCGGGGCGTGACAAGGAGTGTTTGTTTAGTAAATGCGCATCCTTCTTCTATGTATAGAGGGTCGAAAGTGTTTAGGAAAATATTCATTTTGTAAATGTTGTAATCAAGTTCTCCCTTGTGGTTATAGTAATAATCACATGTAAATTTGTAATCATCTTTTGCCACAATTTTCGCATATTCTTGAAACTTTAGAAATGGCTTCCACAAATTTTTACAAGCGCAAGAAGTAATATCTGTCCTTACTCTTTTTGGTAGTTTTTCAACAAAATTTGTTCTTTTAAAGAAAAGGGAACTCTGTGTTTTTTGAAAAGCTTCTTCTTTATCTATATTATACTGTAAACAATGTCTAGGATTAATTTGTCTGTAAGTCAGCCATTTATCAACTTTCTCATTTTTTGACTTTTAGTAACTCAGTATCTCTTGCTGTTTTAAATTCTGAAGCTAAACAAGGTTCAACTTCAAAATTGCTATGTTTAAGTTCAGTTTCCAGTAACTCAATTGCTTGTTGAAGGAAAAAACATCCTCGCTAGACTGGTCCAATAAAATTTTCAACCTGTGCCTTTGCATAAATCCAGTTTTTGTAAATTCCAAGATTAAATCCCCTTATAATAGTATAAAAATAATAATTTACATTTTTATTTTTTGTCATGTGTGTATGTGGTCCAGTATGTCCAGTTTATAATTCAATATTTATATTCTTCATGTAATTTAGTAATGCCAAACACACTCTTACCTTGTTTTTGTCTAAGGTTTGTAATCCCCATATAGAGTATATCAAAGTTTTTTGTTCAACAACAATTCTTATATTATTTTTTTGGGGTGTTTGAAAGATTGTGTGTTATTTGGATTTTGATCCGGAACAAGTAATTCAATGTCTCAAAATATCATTTTTCCAGTTGGAGGGAAGTAGTTTTTCATTAACTCATTTCCAATGGGTTTTATTTTCTTTTGAAAGGGTGTAAGCATAGTGAGAAAATGTGGTCTGCAAAGGGAAAGAAAGATTTTATAGTGAGAATTGAGAGGTTTGGTATCAGAACTGGGAGGATTGGCCAGATTGAAATTTCTGTAACTCTTTTTCTTACCGTAAGTCCTTAAGGGTCTTATACCTGTTATCCATTGTTTATGTAACTACTCAAAAGATCAGGCAAATCATTATCTTTTCCTTTTATATGTTCAAAATTAACATTGTATCCCTTGTTCACCAGTAAATTAGTAAATTTGATCCATCTCTTTTGAGACATGCTCTTTTCATTTTTCTTTTTATAAAACTTAACAATAGCCTCGCAATTTGTTCTAACCAGTATTTCTTTTTTATTTAACAAAAATAGTCTAAAGGAGTTTAATCCATAAATTACTGCCATTAATTTCATATATATACTACTTTTTAGTCCCTTTTTCTTTAAATTTACTACTATTGTACTTACAAATTTCTTCTTCCTTTTTCAAAGAATATTTATGGGGTTTCCCTAATTAACACATGCTATTGTAAAGATGTTTAGTCGTTTACTTTTTAACCTTCTTGTTGCAAAATATTATGAAATGTTGTCTCTAATTTAAATTTTCATTTCTATTTTTTCTCCATCCTACTAATTCATTTCTTTATTCATTTGCTATTGTTATTAGTTTATATCTAGTAGGGGGTGAAACATATGTTGGGCCTGGCTTTTTGGACCTATGCGCTAGACCTACAAAACAAAATATGGTTAGTGGTGCATTGAGAGGTTATCTAGTGTAACCATTTTGATGCTCTAAGAAGTATTAAATTTGTTAGAGTAACAGACTTGAATTCACAAGGCATTGAGGAGGAGTTTACAAAGGTGATCTCGGTAGTTACTTGTACCATGCCATTATTGAATATTGGGAAGTTAAGGGTAATTATTGTAAACATGAGGACTAGACCACTTATTCATGTCTGCTCATCTTCCCTAATGGAACTAGTGATGGTTGGGAAGAATATGTCTAATGGTCCTGGCTTGGCATATGAATCGGAAGGTTGGTCCCCTAAAGTAAGGGTGTTAGGACTCCTTTAAGACTAAAGATGAGTCAGAATAGGTAAGGTATGAGCCTAATGGGTTGGCTCTGATATGCAATCGGTAAGATTGGGCCTAGGAAGCCCATGATCCATAATCAAACATCAACACTTGATGCGAAATGAGAGGATTGAGCTAAGAAGCCGATGATTTATGATTGACCATCAAGAGCTACCATGCTATTTTTTTTTTTTTTGGATCTATAAGCAACGTTTTCAAGGGAGGAGATTATTGTTTGGCATTTGATGGAAGCAACAAGATTTAGTTATTCTCTATAGAATTTTGTTCTTTGAACTTTTTGTTTAGTTCGATAATACAGTGAAATTTTAGTATTTTAAATTTTGTGTCTATATAATGTGCTAAAGTTATTATAGAGAATGAAACACATGTCTATCAATTCTAGGGGAAAAAAATACCAAAATACAAATGACATAATTTTAACAACACAATTATCAATACAAAATTGTATCTACTATATACGATTTTTATTTTTAACAAATAAATCGGATAAATAAAAGTAAATTAATCGATGACTCAGTAACCAAACAATTTCCTCTTATTATAAAGGCATACTTATATTGTGTAATAACCATCGAAAACAAGTTACATAATGTTTATTATAACTATAATTTTTCGTGAAAATAATTATAAAATTTTTTATTTGGATTAATTTTTGGAAATTTTTGTGGTTCATTTTCTAGATGTTTTTTTCCTTTCCTAAAGTTATAACTTTAAACTTTATAAATAATAGTAATAAAAGCTATACTTTTAATTTTTCAATTATTTATATATTTGGATATATATTATAAATATATTATATTCTTATCAATTTTATTAATTATTATATATATAAAATTATATTTACGGCAGCAACATGGGTGGTCTTTGTATCATAATCTTATTACATCTCTTAAATGGATTTAAAATGGTATTAATGGTTTTGTAAAATATAAAATAAAAAGGGAAGAGAATTCATGGGACGGAACATCTCAGATTCTTATTGGACGATGATTAATGAATCTTCGGTATCAACTTGTTTAGGAGCAGTTATAAACCCTAACTCCAGACCCCCCAAAACCCTATCCCTCGTCTTCCTTACTCCTTCCCCCTCCTCTGCCTTTACGTAGCTATTGGCAGAGAGAGAAAGAGAGGCAAAACCCAATCCAATCCAATCTCAAAAGAGAGAAGAAGAATTAGGGTTGGTTTATTAACTCCAAAATGGTTGGAGACAAGGGAAAGAAAGCAAAAGTAGGTGTGACGGAAAAAAGTGGAGACGAATCTCCAGACCAATTCGATGGAGATCTCGTTCATAACATCGAGAAATTGCAGGAAGTTCAGGACGAACTTGAAAAGGTATGTATAAGCATACTCTTTTAACGTGGTAAAGATTGAAAATTTATGTGTAATTGATTCAAAGTTTGTGTCTTTCGGTTTCGGTCGTGTATGGTGTGTGTGGATTGAAATTTGAATTGTTATTGCTATGAATTTTGCTCCTTTTGTTTTCGGTGATTGAAACTTTTAGCTTTTAGGGCTAGGATTATCCACCCTGCCTTTATGCATAGTTATATATATAATTTGTGTTTCTTTGTATAGTAATGTGTTGGGGATTGATTTCGAGAAGGATTTGTAGTCTGGTGCGAAAAATTTGTCTGCAAGCTTGATTTTATGTTGCATTATGCATTTGCATCTAGATACCGTCATAGTATTTGGCCGATGGGATTGAATTTTTGCAGGCTATCACTGTGTTGGTGCAGAAAGAATGGTGATGCTGGATTGATTTTTTGGTTGAATGCAGAGGAGATTGTAGCTGCTACTTTGCTTGCCGGTTGCAGTTTATTTCCATAGAATTAAACATATTTGACTGATTTTTATTACCTATAGACAGTGTATCTAATTTAAATTGCAGCCTAGAAAGATGCCTTCTATTGTGGTCTGATGTGTAGAATGATTGACTTTTGGGATGAGACATGGGTCACGTGTTCATTTCTGTTTGAGTGAATAAGTGTCAGTATGGTTGAGATGCAGTCTATTGGGATTAGGATGGTGACGTTTGTGCTCTTGCAATTATAGATCAATGAGGAGGCTAGCGATAAAGTTTTGGAAATTGAGCAGAAATACAATGAGATTCGCAAGCCGGTCTATGATAGGCGTAGGGAAGTGATCAATTCTGTCCCTTACTTCTGGCTAACTGCTGTAAGTAATTATCTCTAGCTTTACTTCTTGTGAATTTGTGAGCTATTATTTAAATCCTCCTTTTTGTTCACTGCATGTATTTCTCTGTCCAGTTTGCAAGTCATCCTGCCCTTGGTGAACTTTTGACTGATGAGGATCAAAAGGTTTGTCTTTTCCTCTTGCAACAATACTCTCATAAGTTACATGTTATAATTTTGCTGTAGTGTTTGGAAATGGTAACTTTAAGAGCCAAAACTTATTTGGATTTAATATTTATTTCCTTCTTTTTTTTTAAACCTTTGCTTTTTTTTTTATTTTCATTTGGTAGATCTTTAAGTATCTGAGTTCCCTCGAAGTGGAAGATTTTAAAGATGTCAAGTCAGGATACTCCATATCATTTGTGAGTTTTTAAATCTAACTCAGTCTTATTACTTTGCTGTTTGATTGACAGTATCCTGGTTCCTTCTATTCTCCTATGTTGAATGCTGATTCTGGTAATTTATTTTTTAGATTTTTCGTGAAAATCCTTATTTTGAAGACACAAAGCTGATGAAAACCTTTACTTTCCTCGACGAAGGAATTACAAAAGTTACTGCTACACAAATAAAGTGGAAAGAAGGGATGGTAAGGTTTTCATTTTTTTCTATATCTGGTTTTTAGGCTCCTCATTTTACCCATTTCTACTCATTTTACGCATTTCTTCATATGATTGGCTTGTCTTTTCTTTGTTCTTCCTATAATATGAAGGGGTTATCAAATGGAGTATCGCATGAGAAGAAAGGGAATAAACGACCTTTGAATGAGGAAAGGTTTGTATGTGGTCATATTTATGGCTTTTTAATCACATAAAAATTACATCTGGTACTATATCATAATTTTTCTTTTGGGTATTTCATTGTTAATTACCATTACCAAAAAGGGCTCTAAAATTTTTTTTTTTATGCCATTGATGCCGTATTTCTTTTCCCTCTATGATTTAAACGCTGTATACATTTTTGGATCAATGGCTTTGCTGGACTTCCAATAATGACTCAGAGATATGTAGTATTGTTTAGCCTATGCCTCTCGTATTATAAGAGTAAATTGTCTCAAGAACTCTATTCAGTAACAAAAGTCCACTTGTGGAAGAGGTAATGGCTCGTCAAAGCTGACATGATCAAACTTGTACCTTTACAGCCCTTTTTTTAAAATAAAATTTTTAATTCTTTTATTAAGTATATATTTACTTTTTTTTTTAATCTTGCACAAATTGTAGAAAGAAACACACATTTAATATTAGAAGCATCCTAAATTGGGATTTAAAACGATGAAGTTACAATCTTATGCTCTAGCTGTTCACTTATTTAGCATGGCTCTAAACAGTTACGATCACCTTATGCAGCTTCTTCAGTTGGTTTAAAGATGGTGAGCAAGAGGATATGATCAATGACATCAATGATGAGGTAAGAGTCCCTTGCTTTGCAAATTTATTTTTAGTGTTATTACTAGCTCTAAACTTGCCCCTTTGATAATTGCAGATTGCAGATATTATTAAAGAGGACTTGTGGACCAATCCTCTTACTTATTTCAATAATGTAATATTTTACTACTCTTCCTTCTCTTGTTTTGGCACCTATCATTTTCATCTGTATCGCAGTGTGGATCAGTGGGCCCTGTTCTTACAAACTGATTCCATAATATGATCACCTTTTTTTTTTTTTCAGGAAGCTGATGAAGAGGATGATGACGATGACGATGAAGAGGTAAATATGAAAATTTATAACTGATTGTTGAAAATTATATGACATGATTACATATAGACTTAATTTTCCTCCTTCTGGGGCCTATAGTAACTTCTGATTTAGTTTTTGCTTATGTTGAACAACAACAAAGTAGATTCTACTCATTAACCCAAAAAAAAAAAGGATTCTTGTCCCAAATTTATATCTTTGTTGTCGGTACATCAATTCACTGCAATCACTAGTCAAACTCTAGTCCAATCATGAATTGGTATTGCATATTTTGTCTTGTATAGTATTTTTGGGTGTTTTCATGGTTACAAGGGTGGGTAGACTTTATCTCTTAATGTATTTATATGTATGTTCAACAGTATCTCTAACATGTTGGATTGCTATTGTAAAATAACTGGAATGATCTGCAAAGATGTTTTTAATTTTTTTCTTATCTCTTTCTGCATTTTTAACTTCCCATCTGCATAAAAGTGCAATGTGCTAAGTCTTTACTTGTGCATATCAATTGTCATTTCTACATTCTTGCACTATATTGAAGTCTATTATGGTGAAAGTAACTCCAGTGGGTAGTTTTAGTGGTCGAGGACCAGCACATTCATGACAGCTTGCACAAGGTCTCCATTGCAAAATTTACCAATGACACTAGTTGAGGGTACCTATATAGCAAATAATACTAAATCAATGCATAGATATTGTAAGGTGGCTCAAAAGAAGAGAGGGAAGGGGGAGGGGGAGGGGGAGGGGAGGGGGAGAGGGAGAGCATTAATCAAGCATGACAATGAGTCTCATATATTGCAAAAAGCTACCTTGTATCTGGATATGGTTTATCTTCTGCCAAAAATTTTCATTCCTGCCTTTCAAGGAATTTTTGATGGTCTATCCTTGAATTTAAGCATCGCTGGTAATTAGAATGCTGAGATAGGTGTATGGATACACTGGAATGGATAAGATAAGATAAGAAATGAAGGTATCATAGTGAAAGTTGGAGCAGTGTCCATTGGTAAGGAGATGAGGTAGGCATGATTGAGATGGTAGGTTTGTGTGCAAAGACGACCTTTAGGAGCATTTAATTTAGTGTGACAACATTTTACTGCCCATATTGACAGGGGATAGTTGAGACTGAAAATGCTTAGAGAAACAATAAAATTTGCTATGTTATGACTTGTTTAGGTATTAGGAAGGGCATGGTTCATGATAGAGCATAGTGATGACATAGGGTTCATATAGCTGACCCCAACTAATAGGGGGGGGTGTTAAACGTGATCATGTGTATTATTGCTGCTGCTGCTGCTTGTAGCATGCTCAACCCCATCTTCTCTCTGGAATAACTCAAGGAGGATTTATACATATATATTTTGAGAGAAGGAATTACTTGGTGGTTTTTGTTGTAGCCTGAATGGGTTTGCCAAATGGTAATTATAGAAGAGATGGAAAAATGTGTAGTGTGAATTTGTCTAGTATGGATGAAAATTTGACAAATTCTTTGTGGAGCTATCAGCAGATTTTGCTAGCTAACAAAGATCTCACCCAGCTTTGCATTAGGATATATGCCATATTTTATTTGGTTCATATCTACTCTATGGATTGTTGATTTAGCTTGCTAGTCTCAAAACTGTTTAAACTGTGTTTCATGTGGTCTTTGCAAACATATGATGGCAAAATGTTGGTATCTCTTTGCTCTTTCTCCTTAAGGCATCCTCAGTTGTTTTGCCTAGTCAGTGGTGGGAAAAATTAATCATAAAAGAGAAGCTTAACCTTTTTGTCGGCGGTTTGTTTCTTTAGTTCTGAGAGGCAGGCAGGTCTGTCTTACCTTTCTCGACTGCTGTTATTTATGTTTTTGGCGTGGTGCTGTAGTGCATCATTTGTATTTGTGGCCTACTAAAAAGATTTAACGTTTTATCTTGTATTTTCTTTTCTTGTAGGATGAAGAGGATGATGGTGAGGAGGACGATGATGACGAAGAAGATGATGGTGAGGAAGACGAGTAGTTCTTGGCGACAGGACATGACATAGGTTGCATATCATTTCCATCCTTGTGAAGTAGTTATCTGATTGCTGAGGTTACAGGGGTACTAGAGGACAGTAACCAACCATTCAAGTTACTAGTAGGTTTCGAGTCTCCACCTTTCCAGCCTTTTCGTCTTGTCCATCTCTAATGGGGAATCTAATTTTCATTCTCGAACAGAAAGGGTCCAGACGATAATGTTATATGCGAGTTTTGCCTTTCCATACTTAAACGTTGATTTGAATGTAGGAAGGAATACCTTGAGTGGGTGTAGTAAAGTTTTGCTGACTTGTTATATATGCCGAAAGCTTTGGTAGCTATAAATTACAGTCAAAACTTCATTGGTTTGGGAAAACGCCTAATACTCTTGAGGAAAGATTGGATTGATATCTTTCCCTTTTCTTCTTTCTCCATTATTTTTATATATTTAACTTTATTTAAAAATAGCATCGATTTTATTTAAATAAATTACTTGGATTTCGATATCCATACATATTACCCGTGAATAAAAGCATATATAAATTCCACCCTTTAGTCTCTCTTGTGTACTTAATCTCGACGAAAATATGGATAGACAAGTGAAATAATTAGTGACTGACCTAAATGACCTCCTTTTTTTCCCCCTTTTTTTCATGCTGCTTTCCCGATAAACTTGATCTATATGACCATGGATGAACTTCACCGACTGGACCAATAAGGAATCTATTGAAGAAGCCCAAAGCTTGAGTTTTTCACGAACTAATATGCCGTTTCTTTTATAAATAATTCTCCTTGTCGACTTCCAGCTGTAAGTTTGCAAGCATTACGTAAAATAAGACACTGGGCCCCTTGGACTCGCTGTATCCTACGTACGCTTGTCGTGACACTGTAGGTGACCATGATGCACCATGTCCTTCATGTATTTTAATCTGTATCTTGTCCTATCATGCTTTCACCTATGAAATATATATATATATATATACATATATATGGGATAAATTATAACTCTCCACGTTTGAAATAACGTTCGAAAAATTGATTTAATTCGGGTCTTTATGGACACATGTTAACAGGAGAATAGTCCTTAGAGTTTTAATTAAATATTTCTAACCTGAAGTGAATCACTTTTTCAAATGTTACGATAAAAAATAAATTTACCTGTTCAGAAATTCTAATTTAATCTTTCCTATGTGTGTGTGTATATATATAACGATATTTGTATTAAATATTATTTTATATGTCATAGCATGTACAAAAGAGACAAATTTAAAATTTTAATGCAGATAAATTTCGTTTGCCTGGAAAAATCAGTACAACATTCATATATGATTATTCCGCGAAAGAGTAAATGAGACGCTTTGATTTCTTCCCCCCTCGTTGCACAAGGAAAGGAGAAACAGAAATTCATGATTTTTCCTCAATATTGCTCTAAAATTTCAATAGCTTGCATAATAAGTTAAAATTACCCTATGTAAACTCTTAATCCCTTTTTCTACTTTTTTATCCAGAAAAATTATAATCTCTTTAAAACTTTAATTTTGTCATGAAATTTTCTTATTAATACTATTTTGATGCATGGATTTTAGTCGTACTTAGTAAGTAAGAAACGTTTTTCAAAAGGAGAGTGGATATGATATATGGAAAGTTTAATAGAACATTTTTCTACATAGTGATATGCAAAAAATGTAAATCATGAATTTACCAAGGGTTTTAAAAAACCGGTAATCTTAACATTAGAGACACACGGTTAAAATGGCTTCCTTTCAAAAACTAATAGAGAATATTGAAATCACCACAAGTGGTAAAATTCGTAGAAATCATGATTTAACTTCATTCAATCATTTTAAATAACTAATTATTCTGAATTGGTCTTCATTAAAACGTTTGTTTGGGTTGTAGTTTTATATTAAGTGCCAAGATTCTATGCAATTCGTATTTGCAAAATTATATGCTTTTTTATTATATTTTAATCAATAAATCGATTCAATCTAGTTATAAGATACGCTTATTAAATAGGTCAAGTTATTGGTTTAAATTTTTACATACAATTAGTAAACATGTCATATTATAAGTTGAGGATTTGTCGATACAAATTTGTCCGGACACAAATGCAAGATACCATACTGACGGATTCCGTGTGCCAGAGTGGTTTTTGGTGTGTACTCGTGTCGTTGTTGCTGTTATGTTTAATGCTTTTGCTAAAATTAAGAAATTTTTATGTGAAAACACTAATGGTTTGTTTGATATGTAGGAATAGATCAGAATGAAATTGTGATTTCGGTTTTTATTTCTTTTTCTACGTTTGAAAGCATAGTAAGACGACGGAATTGCGATTCTTTGGAATCGATGATTTCCGCTTTAAGGTGGAATTCGAAGATAGAATTGCGTTTTCATTCCTTCTTCCATTAAGAATTTTTATTTAAATTATCTTTTTATTTTATATAAATTTGTTATCTTATTTTTTTGTAAAGAATATTTTTGATAACTTCTAATGTAAACTAAATTATATTCATTCCGTTTCGTGTTTATATCTAAACAAAAGAATAGATTTGTTATTCTCTTATTGATTACATTCTATTTCTTTAATTCAAATCAATTCCATTTCCAACGATTCCCATGTACCAACCTTAAGGTCATGACTTGTTTGACCAAGTATTCTTTTTTAAATAACGAGTTGAAATCACACAAACCCAATCAAACACATGGCAATGGTGGGCACAGATATTCCTACCATTGATCTCTCTCCTTTCATCAATGAAGGATGTGATGATGATGGGAAGAAAAGGGCAATCTCGGAATTGATTGGCAAAGCTTGCTCTGAATATGGCTTTTTCCAAATAGTGAATCATGGGGTATCCACAGATTTAATGGCTAGAGCCCTTGAGCTCTCCAAGGCATTTTTTCAGTACCCAGATGAAGAAAAACTTAAGTCTAGTCCTAGGTCTGGTGCACCTCTTCCTGCTGGATACAACAAGCAACCTCATCATTCACCTGATAAGAATGAGTACTTGTTAGTTTTTCCACCAAGATCAAGCTTCAATGTGTATCCTGAAAATCCACCTGAATTAGGGTATGGCTTTAAACTGTATCATTGCATGTTCTGAAATAGCGCAAGCTACACTTATTATTCTTGATAATTTAGAGTTCAGAGATAACTGAGTCCTAATTGAGTCCGCCTGTCTTTTAAAAAAAAATTCATCATGATTTTTATTTATGCAAACACTTATTTAGCTGTATGAATGCCTGCTAAACGTTTTTGAGTATGAAAACACAACATGCATTTCATGTTGTCTAATATTTAGGTCTCCCAACTATTCAATAAAGTTTCAACTTGATTTATAATTTTTGTCAAGGCTTATTTAGCTCTGTTAAGTGCATGCAAAAGTTTCAAGTATGAATTCTAGATCCACTTCGACCGAAAAAAAAATCAACCTAGATCCAGAAGTATTTGAAGCCGTGTGGTATTTGAATCCTCCAATTATTTAACGATTTTCATCCTTGTAACTTTCAATCATGTCAAATGCTTAACTAGTTCCTTCAGTACAAAACGTTTTTGTATGAACTCTAGAAATGTAAGTTGTATCCGATGTTGCACAATATTTGCATCCTCCAACTTTCTTAAAAAATTCTATCCTAGTGAGTGAAATTTTACATTAAACGCTTATCGAACTATATAAATTCACCAAAAAATTTTCGGTATGAATTTTAGAAGTAGCAGATATCATTTTTCTGCTTTGATACTATGTTGAGATTATCACTACAACCATCTTATTTAAAAGTTTAAACTTATAAATATAATACTGGTTTTATATTTATTACTTGATAAGATGTATAAAGATGGAATTTTTTATGAGAACTTTAAGTAGCACAAGATTGCGGAGGACTTCATATTTGGAACATGGACTGAAATTGATTAATCAAGTGTAGCTAAAAATCCTATGATATTTTCAGGGGTGTGCTGGAAGAGTTCTTCTCCAGTTTAGTCAAACTAGGCAGTCTTTTGGAAACCACATTGAATGACTGCTTGGGACTGCCTCCTAAGTTCCTGGAAGAATTTAATCATGATAGGAGTTGGGATTTCATGGCAGCTTTGCATTATTTTCCAGCAACAGATAGAGAGAACGTTGGAATAACTGAGCATGAGGATGGGAATATTCTCACATTTGTGCTTCAGGATGAAGTTGGAGGCTTAGAAGTACAAAAAAATGGAAAATGGATTCCTGTTGTTCCTGCTAAAGGTACAATTGTGGTCAATGTGGGTGATGTCATTCAGGTACTTAAAAACATTATTTCCCCCTTCCTCGTCCATTCAGATTTATGACTGGACCATTGAGACTCATGAATTACTGTGCAATCAATTTGTTTGTTTTTTAATTTACTTTAGTTTTCCTCTTTGCCTTGGACATTGATAAGGTATTAAGCAACAACAAATTCAAGAGTGCAACACATAGAGTGGTGCGATCGGAAAGAGGCCGCTACTCATATGCCTTCTTCTACAGCCTACACGGCGAGAAATGGGTGGAACCATTGCCACAATTCACAAAAGATATTGGACAACCACCGAAATACAGAGGATTTCTGTATAAGGAATATCAGGAGTTAAGGTTGAGAAATAAAACACATCCACCATCTAATCCAGAAGATGTTATTCACATCACATATTATGCCATTAACACTTAGACTGAATGCTTAGGGTCCTAGAAACCAGCTAATGAAGCTATTTCCTCTCTTTGTATGCAAAAGTAAGCTTTTATTGATAATCCTATGTTTGTGGACCTAATGTGGTTAATTGTGTCTTTCACTCTTGCAAAGTCATTTTCATATGTTGTACTTGTGTGATGGTAACCTCAGTTTTGGCACTGCCTCTAAGGGATACTTCATGGAACACACTAGTCCTGGGCTTTCTTCCATGTTGATTTCTTCAGTGGTTGTCCAGTAAAAGTGATGCAATAAATGCCCCAACATGGATGTTACTAAGATGTTACCAAGCTGTGCCGCGGGGCAAACCCGCCTTCCCGATCCAAATGGGAGAAGCTTAAAGTTTTGGCCCTTCATGTCAACATCCTCTTCAAGAAAGCGCTCTGGACGGAACTCCAAGGGGTCTTTCCAAAACTCAGGGTCGCGTGCGATGGCCCAAACGTTTACAATTACTATAGACCCTTTTGGAATGTCATAACCACCAATCTTGACATTAGCACTGGCCTTATGAGGCAACATTAAAGGGGTTGGAGGGTGCAACCTCAGTGCCTCTTTGGTGAGGCATTGCAAGTAGGGGAGGCTTAAGAGGTTGGTTTCGGTCATTGGTCGGTCCAACCCAATAACTTGGTCCAGCTCCTCCTGAACCTTTTTTTGTATCCTTGGATTTCTGACCACTTGGGCCATGGCCCATTCTACAGATATAGCAACTGTGTCCATGCCTGCAATAATCATGTCCCAAAGTAGTTCCATAATGGTCTCCTCACTAAGATCATATTTATCTTGCAAATCAAGCAATGCACCCACAAATTGTTTCTTAGCACAACACCCATTATTGGAATTATCAACATGTTCTTGAATGATCCCTCGGATGAACTGATCCCTTTGCCTTTGATGTGCCTCTAGTGCCTCGTCCTTGGATCCAAAAATGTAATTAAGCCAAGGGACATACTCTAAGAAACCAAATACCTCCCCCTTCCCACTTGTCCTTGCCACAATCTGCTTGAACAATAAACCTTGTTCATTGATCTCACCATCAGCCGACGTAAACCGGGTCCCAAAAACCATCCTTGTGACGCAGTTGAATGCAACTGAGGCCAAGTACTTCCTTACCATCAAATTATTGGTACCATTACAATCATTGGCAATGAATTTCACCATGTCTCTCAATTCTTCCTCCCTAATGGCCTTTAGCACTTCAAGGCTCTTTTGAGAAAAAAGCTCATGAACACAAAGTTTCCTCACTTTGGCATAATGCTGACCATAATCAGCCCATATAAGCCCTTTACCATCTTTAGTTATCTTCTTTGTTGATCCATTTCTGGGCCTATTAGCCAACACCTGATCGTGCTCTTTTAGCACTTCCTTAGCCAGTTTAGGACTAGACACTACAATATTCAATGAGGAACCTAACCGAAATGATATGATCGGTCCATAAACCTGGGACCATTCGGCGAAACACCGGCAACGAACCGGCTTTATGTTGAGTATATTACCAATTATTGGAAAACCATAAGGACCTGGTGGCAGGTTGAATCTTCCCCTTTGATGGACATAGTTATAAACAATACAAATGAAGGTAATTGAAACGAAAAACAGGAAGAAGTCCATTGAAGGAACTGATGATGCAATATTAGTGTTTTTGGAGTGGCTTTAAATAAATGGTTAGATTGGATTAACCAACTACAGCCACATTCCATTTGCATGCATACTTAAACAGCAGCTAGAATTTGGCAAATATGTGGGACTTTAGGCTATCATGAAGAAAGCACACACTTGCATGTTTTAAGGGAAAAACATTTGTTGTCCCATGATGCTATCTTCATCATGTCTCGACTAATAGAAACTTGACATGTGTTAATAAATTTTAAAAATAATAGCATTCTTAAAATACATAAAAAAATCCATAAAATAAAAAAAAACAGTTAATATCATTTTATATACATATGACAATCATGTATTCGGCGAAACAAAATGAAGACAACATCTTTTGGAGTTTGGACAGCAAATTTCCATCCTGTTTTAAGATTGACATTTTTTTCTGGAGAAAATTAAGGAAAATTAGTAAATAATTACACGAGAATTGTTTTCTGTTATTATAGAATGGATTAGACTTTTCTCTTCCCATTTCATTATAAAATATAAAGTTTGGAAAAATATAAACCAAATATCGATTTAATTTATAATTAGGAAATTTTTAATTTGTGCATGGCGTCATAATTATGGAAACGCAAACCCATCAACCCCCGCCCCCCCAAAAAAAAAAAAAAAATTGTCGGTATTTTCCGAAGGATTACCATGGACAAAGAAGCTGAGGTTGACTTCTTTTATATATATATATATATATATATATATATCAATCTATGAAATGAAAATTTGCTATCTTAAAAATACTATCTTTATCTTGTCCTGGCGAATAAATACTTGTTATGTGTTTATGAAGTGATAATGATTAATTACTTTATTTTAGGGATTTTTTTTCATTTTTTTAATTTATTTAACATATAAAAATGATTTATTTACAGAAAAAAGATGAAAATACAATTCTCATAACAACAAATATTTATTCCAATTATCACCCACAACAAACTTCCTTATTTCTGGGACCTGGATAAAGTGCCTATGTTTAACGCTTTCCATCATTTACGTAGCCACAGAAAAATAGAGGCACCTTGAAGCGAATTTTGAGATTGTATTTACGTCTAGGGGTGATACTTATCAATCCATTTCTAATTAGGGTGCTGAGCTTCGGTTTAATTTGATTCAATTTAAAAGTTAGAACCAAATCAAACAACATTAAATTAAATTTAAAAGTTAGAATTAAATCAAACAATATTTTAGAATCGATGGATTCTACTTTTAAGTGAACCCAATTGCTTCTATAATGATTTGGATTACAGAATCAAACCACTTTAGATATGGTTTGGTCTCATTATCCAAATATCATTTTGTCAAAGTGGTTTGGTTTGATTATCCAAATATTATTTTGATTGCAGGGGGATATGTAATAAAAAATTTGTGATAAATAATCTCCCTGTTTTGGTTTTTTTTTCTTTAAAAAAAAAAAACTCTCTTAGAGGGTAAAATATTTAATGGGTAGTTTATTTTTGTTTTTCCATAAAGATTATTGTATATTAAAGCCTTTCTCCTCCTTGAGTGAGGATATAAGTTTAAGTTTTTTTGTTTTTTTCATAAAGATTATTTGGAACCTATTTGTGGACATTTACGAATTTTAAAAACGCTGCTTCTTTATGTATGCACACACAGAGTTTTTGTTGAAACCTTAGACATTCCAAATATGAAGTCTTTTTATTATTATATCTCCACACCAATTAAATTCTCATGTAATCATGTTTCTTTGCAGCATTTAATAAAGCTAGCTTAGCTTCGAAAAGCCGACATGACATGCTTACACAATAAATACATGAGCTATGAAAACCTAAAAGAAGATTTGCTGCCAAAAAGCTTGGTAGAAGTTAGATAACTGAGCATCTGAAAATTTAATAATCAGCTATTTGCTATGATTAGCTCTTGAGTTGGTTTTTGTTATGATGATATTAACCTTTTCTTAATGCCACGAAGGAAATCCGTTGCAAAAGGATAAAAGTGAGGGGAATTCTAATACTACCCAATAATAATCCTTTATAATCCTTGATTCCTTCCAGCTCTAGCTTCTTCACGGTTGCAATCAAATCAATCGACTCGACAAAGTTTGAAACTAGAATTTTTTGAGCAAATCCAAATATCTATTTCTAAAATTCACCTCTACCAAAAACCTCTATGATGTAAGCCAAATTCTGCCATCTCTTATTTTTTAATTTCAATCAAACATTAAGTATATCTCTCATTTTTCTGAGGTTCATTGGGAATTTTAATCTTTCAATATCAAATCTGTTGGATAATGATTTAAAAAGAAATAAATATGTTTAAAAGGTAGTGGATTTATTTACGTTAGTTATTTCTATATGTTTAGGAAGTCTGTTTCAATATTTTAGTTAGTAGCAGTCTATTTTTTTAATGTTTTATTTAGTAGTTATATGAAATCTTGTTGGGATATTATAATAAATTCTACTCTTGTGTAAACCTACTTAAAGGTGTATTGTTTATATCAGTTGAGTGATCAATTAACGATTAGCAATTTCAATATCAATTTTTTTTTCTTTCTGCTTTTTTGTGTTTTAATGTTCAAAATTCCAACAAAATCCTTTAAGTTTCTAGTGATTTTTCTAAACCGTCTGTGTTATGAGTAATTTAAGTCGTTTAACTTTTGTCTCTCTGATCGTATAAGTTTCTTCATCTCCACCCTACTTCTTAAAATGATAAAAAGTTCAAAGATAATATTAATTTCGGTCAAATCCTTTACATTTCAAGTCAATCTTTTAACATTTTTAATTTGATTAATTTAAGTTATGTACTTTTGTATGTCTGACTAAGGGTCTGTTTGTTTAGCTTTTACGGACAAATACAGACATTTTTTTTAAACTTGTTTTTTAACAAATCGTTTATTAAGAAATAGATATAGATAAAAAAAACTTGATTGTTTTCATAAAAAGATCAAATAGTCCAAATATAGATAAAATATAAATACAAATAAGATATATTTACATATATCGTTTCGATACAGATACAGATATAGATGAAAAACAGACAATCCAAATAGACCCTAAACTTCCTGTTACTAATTTCCTTCATATTAAACTTAAACAAATAACGTTCTTTAACATGAATATTTTAAAAGTGATTTTTCTTTTATTAAATTTTTAATTTTTAAGATAAGAAAATAGAACTTGCTTTTGATTATTTGATACAATATTTGAATTCTATCATCTAAAATGTGAAATACTCAACACCCATAAACATGTTTTAGCTTTTTCTTATTCTTTATATGCTTTTTATCTCCTCTCGATATTTATCCAAACGAGGTGTCAAAAGAGATGATTGATCCGAGAAGCCCATTTTCGATCTGATCCCTGTGACCTTGCCTTCCTTAAAGCACCTTTGAACCGAGCTCTGCAAATATTTATTTACCCTCTTTTACCGAGCAATCTTCAAGGCCTACTAGGATTATTAGGACCACATAAATATCCTAATCGAAGTTGACGAAAAAGAGCAAGGATCCTCTGGAGATGCGTTTGTAATGAATATCAAACTTAAAATCTCTAATAAGTCCCATAAATCCATTTTGGATGATATGAAATAAAGTAGATCTTATCCGTAATGCATTTATGTATATATAATATAAATATATGAATAATATATGGGTTGGATGGTAATTATTTTAATTACTCATTTACTACTACTACTACACAAAATCAAAATTTTGTTAGAATCTATACTTCACTTGTTCATACATGTAAAATATAAGGTTCAATGAATTTTTTTTTCTTGAAGTATTTGATATAATCTTTGTCTTATAATTGACATCATTGATTATACACAGCAGTATTTAAAGGAATATGTAAATTTTTATTTATATATTTTATTAAAAGAACGAAAAAGAGTCAATGTGAAAGGGAATATTAAAAGGTTTTCTATTTGGTATATATTGAGATATATATGCATTATCACCATTTTCCATGTAAACACAAATGGCGGTGTCTCTTTTTCCTCCATGGAAATTAACAAAATTCCCAGAAGGAGGCAGGCAGAGGCAAGAAAGTGAGGAAAGTGATGTGACTCAAAGGCGTAATAATTGATATTCTTGTGTGACGCCAGCCCCAAAAAACTGTATACCCTATGTGAGACTATGGAGGCAAAGATTCCAACTGTCCTTCTCTAACCTGACGCCCCCTCCCATTCATAACAGTGTCCTAGAGGTTATTCACCACCTAACCCCCCTCTTTAATAATGCAAATATAATATAATTCCATTTTCTACCAATTCCTCTTCCTCTTCCTATTATTATTATTATTATTATATAGGGTCTCTTTAAATTCCTTATTATTTGCATTCAATTCTCTAGTTTATGCATTGTTATTCAAGGTTTTCTTTAATAGGTTCTTTATCAAAACCGTTATATTTTAATGGTGTAAATACTCATTTTTATAAAAATTGATTCCATTTAATCTATTTCTTTTCTAGTAATTGTAAAATTTTTCAATTTTTTAATTATTGCTACCCACTTTAGTGCTTTCTTTTAAAATATTAGGATTTACTTGGATTTGATGCTTAAAAAAAAAAAAATTGGAATTTACACCCATGTTAGGAAATTTAGTACAGGTTGCTAAAAACTCTCAAAACCAACATTGTATTTATTCATATCGGTGGGTTGTACATGAATTAATATTTGCAGTGATTCCTAAAAGTTTTAAGTACTAGCACTCCACATAGATTGATCAACAACATATAAATACTAATAAAATTGTGAAATATTTACTCTTTACAATAAAATTAAAAATAATACTTAATCTTTAGTCACCTGGGCATCAGTGTGCTTGAAACATCCAAAATTCTCACCTAACTAATTTACAAATGACTTAGTTGAATAATATAACATAGTTTATATAGTTTAAATAAAAAAAAGTAAATAATAAATTAAGTTGGAATTTGAGATTTTAAATATGCTTTTCTTTCATTTAAAAAGGAAGGTTGACAAAGGAATAATATAAGTGCTAAAGAGACTAAAATAAATGATTTCAAAATTTAAAATCAACCAACAAATGTTTACAATAAATATATCATTTAAGAAAGTTTATGCGTGTCATACTTAACATATTATACATGGCACTATATATGCCTTGATGAAATTTCTGAATGTTACGGTGTTAGTTTCATTAAATCTTTTGTTAAAATATGATAGTAGATTTTAGAAATTATTTATCAATTTTATCATGTGCCAATATATGATAAGTACTTGGCGACTACTCATATTTACATGTGCCACATAACTCCTAATTAACTTATCCCCACAACCCCCTCGGCGGCTTTTAGAACCACCAAATTCTAATCATCACTTTGATGAATATGATTCAATATCCAAACTAGTAATATATAAATAGGGAAAAAAAAGAAAGAAAGAAAATTGACCCTGATATCGTTTCTTAGCGATTTTAGTTATTGCTTGAGTAAACATCGGCAGTCATGCCCTATCTCTTTTCTTGGTCCTCCATCTATGAAAGACAAGAGCATAGAGCTTTGAGGGACATATTGCATTTTTAAGTGATAAAGGAAACTCATGATTCTCTTCAGGGGAACCCACTAATAGCAGTGTTTTTTTAAGCAAGATGTAGAATTTTTTTATACCGACGTACCACTTTTTTATTTTCATATATATATATATATATATATATATATGTTAACATTATTATTAGTGAAAGGATGATGTGAATTGACATTTAAATAATATACACACAGTCACACAGAACACAGTGGACACACTGTGCTTCCATTTAGCTAGGAAACAAAACATCTATTTATGTTTGCGCAATGTCCGTGTATACATCGTAAATAATATGTTGTCACATCGAAATTGGAAACAAAACAAAAGCGTCTATATTCATATTGTAATATCTAACTTCTCAAAATTGAGGTAATGCTAGGTTGGAAAAGGAGACTTCTGTGTATACCAAATCGATAATAATTTAATTATATAAATAAATATTGCACAAAATAATTATATAAATACTAATGTAAAATCTCATATTAAACATATGATTTTTCTTTTTTTACACATATTGCATGTCTCACATGTGATTTTTGTAACTTTTACAATGATAATAAAACTTTTAATTTATAGTAAATTGCATGTTAAATATACAATATTATTTTCTATTTATAATAAATTGCATGCTTAATATGTGATTTTGTAATATACTATAATTTTTAAATCTCATCTTTTACATGCAATTTTTTTTTTAATAGATCACATTTTGTAGGAGCAATTTTATGTCCTTATTTATATAATTGAAATTATATGATTTATATTTAAATATTTTTCTTTTTCACTTGATAGACGCATGTTACATCTATTAGAAAAGAGAACAGTTAAAGACTGGAGTAACATTGGGTATTTTGAACTGGAGTTCCGACGGATTTTGCTGAGATCAAACTTTTCAACAAAACCTATCTTAATATTTATGTGTATCATGTAAAATAAAGATAAATTATGAAGGTTTATACAATATATATCTACTAAGAATTAAGAAGATAACCTTTTTCTTCTCCAAGTGCATACACACAATAGTAACTGCGTCTTTTTTTTTTTTTTTAATTAATGGATATCTTGATTAAAAATATACTTTATAGAAGCAAAATGACTATAAAAAAAATAATATTTTAACTCAATAATATTTGGAAGTTGATTTTACGTGTTTCTTCTGTTCTGATGAAAAGAAAGGAGGAAGTTATCGATATAATCCTATTTTATATGACAAAATTATCACGAATTCCTGAAAGGTAAAAAAGTGGAAAACTAAGGTCGTCGAATGGCGCCTTCAATGTTAACTTTATTCTCCATCCGTTGGAGCAAACCCTTGGAATTTAATTCAATAACAATCACCATATCCTTATCCATCTGTACCGTGAACTTTACGTGCTTTGTTTTATGTTGTCTCTTTCAACAATTATTGGACAAAGAATTTGCTTTCAATTTATCATTTCAAAATAGTTAAGTCTAATTTTGATATAAAAATTTATATAATTTTAATATTAATTAAATTTTCTAATTAATTATCTTACTTTATTTTGGATGTGTTATTGTACATAATCCTCTAGGTTTTTATATGCTTGTGTATTAGATAAAGACCAACTATATAACAATTTTTAATTGGCAATCTAAGATGAGTTTCGGAATTAGGTTGTGAATTATTATGAATTAATTAATTCATAATTAATTTTCTTTGCCTACTAATGTAGCATGTTTAACCATATTTAAATAGGGCTGCAAATGAGCTGAGTTGAGCTGAGCGAAACCGAACTTTTAAAGGCTTGAGTTAGCTCTTTTAAAATTTAATGAGCTCGAGCTGAAATCGAGCTTTTAATTGAGCTTGAAATTAAGGCTTGAGCTCGACTTATTTATGAATTGAGCTTGAGCTGAGCTGAGTTTTTTATCGAGCTTAACGAGCTTTTAATGAGCCTAAAATTTAAGTTCGAGCTCAATTCATTTAGATAGCCTATTTTTCGTTTTTTAAACCTAAAATATAATATATATATATATATATATAAGTGTTGTTATAATATATATACATAATTATTAAATAGATATTTGTTTTTATTGTTGTTATTACGTAGTTATAGATAATATATCATGCATAAAAAAACTCATAAATATGTTAACGAGTTTATTAATGAGCCTATTAATGAGTCTGTCAACAAGCCTACTTGCTGTTCATTGCCGAATTTCAAAACAATTATTTTTATGAATATTATAGTATGGGACAATACTTGGACATACTATCTAACAAAGATTTTGTCTTAGGTTAGGATTGATCAAACTAGGGCATATTTTGGAAACTATAGGCAGTGCACCGATTTCATGGCTAAGAGTACTATTAACATATCTTCAACATGAGAAGATGACACTCTTCTCCCTATCATTGATTTGTTATTGCACCAATGGGGCTTTTTTACTAACATAAGGCGTCTTTCGTTTTTCAATGCTCACTAACCGAGTGATTATTTTTTCAAAGACTCCTCCTTTAATTATTGTAACAAGGTTTCTTCAACACACATTCCATAATCCAAAAGATGTTTCTTATTTGAGATAATTGGATCATGGATTACATTTCTAAACATGGCCTATTACCTACATATTGTTTATTATGGGTAGTCAACCTAGTTTGGCAATCTTATATTCATCGTTGTCAATTTTCGGCAAAAGTGTTTTCATGAACGTTAGTGTATGGGACGACACTTGGACTTACATTTTAACAAAGTTTTTTTGTCTTGAGCTAGGATTGAATAAACTTAGATATATTTTGAAAACCATAGGGACTGCATTGATTTCTTGTCTTAGAATACTTCCATTATATCTACAACATGGGTAGATGACACTCTTCTCTTGATCATTGATTTATTATTGCATCCATGGGACCAGAGAGTCTGTAGTTTTTCAATTCTCACTAGATGGGTGATTTATTTCCTAGTGACTTCTCCTTCTGTTGTTATAATAAGGTTTCTTTAACACATATTTCATAGTCCTAAAAATTTTTCTAATTCTAAATATTTAACCATAGGATTACATTTCAATCCACGACCTACAACTTGCACATCAGTTGATGTGAGCAACCAACTAACTTTGCTAATCGCATATTCATCATTACTGAATTTTTGGACAATTATTTACATGAATATTAATGTATAGGACGACACTTGGACATATAGTCTAACAACGTTTTTGTCATGGGTTAGGATTGACCAAATTAGAGCTTATTTCGGAAATCATGGGGACTACACTAATTTATTGGCTTAGAGTACTACCAACATATCCACAATATAAGAAGATGATATTTCTCTTCTGATCATTGATTAATTATTGTATCTATGGTTGTGATTTTACAAACACATGGAGCATGTAGATTTACAATGATCATTAACAGGGTATTTTTTTAAGGACTTCTCTTTCAATTTTTATAACAAGATTTTTTCAACTCATATCTGATAATCCAAAAAATGTTTTAGAGTTGCCATATTTGGCTCAAGGTTTACATTTCTATCCACAACCTACTATTGACATATCGATTGATATGGGTAGTCAGCTAACTTTGATAATCCCATATTTATCCTTGGCAAGTTTATTTTTAAGAATATTAGTGTATGTGATGGTACGGGGAAATACAATCCAACAAACTTCTTGTTTTGGGCTAGGTTTGATCAAATTGGGTATATTTTAGAAATGATAAGAAATGCACTGATTTCATGGCTAAGAATATAACAAAAATATCTACAACATAGACAAATGACATTCTTCTCCTAATCATTGATCTATCTGGCATTTTTATAAACAAAAAGAAGTTTACAGTATATTAATGCTCACTAACCTGATTTTTTTTCAAAGTTCTTTAATTGTTATAACACGATTCATTCAACACATAATTTGTATTCCCAAACATGTTTTTGATTTGCTATATTTGGCTAAGAGATTATAATTATATCAAAAACCTACTACTTGCACATTAATTGATATGGGTAGCCAACTTACTTTGGAAATCTCATGTTCAACATTGCAAGAATCCAGGATAATTATTTTCATGAACATAAGTGTATGAGATGGTACTTGGATATATAATTAACCTTTTGTCTTGTGCTAGGATTGCATAAATAGGGGCATGTTTGGGAACCATAGGGACTGCACTAATTTATTACTTTAGAATACTACCAACATATCTATAATATGGGTAGATGACACCCTCCTTCTAATTATTGATTTATCATTACATTTATGGGGCATTTTTTTCAAATACAAAGAGTCCATTATTCTTCAATACTCAGTAGGTGGGTATTTTTTTTTTTCTTTTCAAAAACTTCTCCTTCAATTGTTATAATAAGGTTTTTTTCCAATGCATATTATATTGTCTAGAAGATGTTTCTGATTTGTCATGTTTGGCTCTAGGATTATATCTTTATCCATGACCACTGCTGGCACATTGGTTGACACGGGTAGTTGACTAACTGGCAATATTATAATCATCATTGCTAAATTTTGGGACAATTATTCACATGTATATAAATCTATGTGAGAACATTGGATATACAATCCAACAATGTTTTTGTCTAAAGTTTAAATTGACTAAACTAAAGAATATTTTGGAAACCATAGGGATTGTACTGATTCATTGGCTTAATGTATTACCAGCATATTGACAATATGGGTAGATGACACTCTTCTCTTGATCATCAATTTATTATTGCATCTATGGGTATAATTTTACAAACACAAAGAGTCCGTAGTTTCACAATACTCATTAACTAGGTATTATTTTTTTAAAGACTTCTTTTTCAATTGCTATAACAAGGTTTTTTCAACATATTTCATAGTAAAAAAAATATTTCTAATTTGCTATATTTGGGTTAGGGTATACGTTTCTATTTACAACCTTCTACCTGCACATCGGTTGATATGGGTAGTAGGCTAACTTTGTTAATCTCATATTCGTCCTTTCTTAATTTCAGGACAATTACTTTTATGAAGATTAGTGTATGAGATGACACTTGAACATAACATCCAAAAAAGTTTTTATCTTGGGCTAAGATTGATAAAACCAATGCTTATTTTGGAAACTATAGGGACTACACTGATTTCACGGATAAGAATACAATCAACATATCTACAACATAGGTAGATAACACTCTTTTTTGTGATCATTGATTTATTATTGCATCAATGGGTCATTTATACAAATGAAAAAGAAGTCCGTTGTATTTGAATGCTCACTAAAACCAACAACCAACACACCCCCTCCCCTCCAATTTTTTTTTTAAGGAATTCTTCTTCAATTGTTATAACAAGGTTTCTTCAACACATATTTTATAATCTGGAAGATGATTCGAATATGCTATATTAAGCATAGGGATTACGTTTCTATCCACAATTTGTTACCTCCACATTGATTGATACAAGCTACCAACTTACTTTAGCGATCCCATATTAATCATTAGTGAATTTTGGGATGATTATTTTCATGAATATTAGTGTATTGGACGAAACTTGGACATACAGTTAAGTTTTCATCTTGTGCTAAGATGGACCAAATCGGTATATGTTTTGGAAACCATAGAGACTGCACTAATTTCTTGGCTTGGAATACTATTGACATATCTATAATATGTGCATTGGCACATTTTTATAAAGATAAAGAGTTTACAATTTTTCATTACACACCAGGCGAGTGGTTTTATTTTTTTCAAAACTTCTTAAATTATTTTAACAAGGTCTTTTCAGCACATATATTCCATAATCCAAAAGATGTTTATGATTTGTCATATTTAGCTAGGAGATTGTATTTCTATCACTACAAGAAATTTTGGCTTTAGAGACAAAAAAATTCTGTCTCTGAAAGTGAAAAATCTATCTCTAAAGACTTTCAGAGATAGATTTTTCGTCGCAAATTTCTATTTCAAAAATCATCGTCGCTAATTCTTTTAGAGACAAATTTATTTTCCGTCGCAAATTTGCTACGGAATTTCTGTCGCAAATTTGTCTCTGTTTTATAATTAGATATTTTTAAATATCCAATTAGTAAATATTAAATAAAATTATTCTGTCACAAATCTGTCTCTGATTCTAAGATAAATTATTAAAAAAATACATATTTGCCTCTTATTTATTCTTCCTAGGAGGTCACCCATCATAGAATGCTACATATTAAGCACACTTAACATTGAAGTTTTCACGAGCACTAAACCGATAAACCAATTCGTATCTTCATGAGTAAAGTTCCACTACTGTTTATTTAAGAGATATCACAATTTACAATATTATAACTATAAAACATTTTACATATCTTTTATAATTTATTTTTATTTTATAATTTCACTTTACCTATTTATTAAGGATTTTCATTAATATTTTATTGAAATAATATATAATATTAATATATACAATGTTTACATTTTATAATAATTATTTCAAATTATATATTTATTATAAATATATAATATTTTCAGTAGTATATTATAATTTTTTTTCCAAATATGATATTATTATTTTAAAATATTATATATTATGTAAACATAAATAATGTTATACATATAAATTTATATATTTAATGATATATATTATAATTATACTTTTTACACTACTTATTTAATATTTTATATTAACTTAATAAATTACATATTTTTAATTAATGTGTTTATTTTTTATTTCATTTTTGTTACACTTAATAAATTATAATATAATATAAACAATATAAAAATATATTTTTCATTAATATATTAATAAAATAATATATAATACCAATTTAAATATATTTAACTAATTATTATATATTATATATTATATATTATATATTATATTACTTAAATATACTATATTTTTACATAGTATATTATTTTTTTCCGCAAATATATTATTATATTTTAAATAAAATATAGTATGTAAATATAAATTATGTAAGATATATAATAAATTTTTTTATATTGAAAAACATATGAATAGTCATAATAAATATATAATAAAAATTATAAATAATATGAATATATATTTTTTATTAATATATTATTAAAATATAATATATTATTTATATATTTGTATATGTTTAAATATACTAAGTTTACATTTTATATTAATTATTTTATTTTACATATTTTATTATTGAAATATACTTTATTTTTAAGTAGTATTTTATGATATTACTTGTATATAACTTGTTATATTATTGTTATACACTATTTTATTAAGTTGTATAATTTGATTTTTCATATAAGTTATTATGCAAAAGAATATATAATAAGATATAAATATAATATTTATATTTTTAAGTACTATTTTTAACTTATGCTTTAAAATATATAAATATGTAAGGTAATAATAAATATATTATAAATAAAATATATATAATTAGTTGTAAATAACATATGATTATACATATTATAGTTATTATATAATAAAATTAATTTACAAATATAATATATGTCCTTATTATATAATGCACATTTATATGTATTATATTAAATATGTATAATTAAAACTAAATTTTAAACATAATTATTTATATATACATATATGTAATAATTTAATTTAGAGACAAATTTGCAACATAATTTAAAAAAATAAAAATTGGCGCTAAAATAATTTATTTCCCTCTAAAATCAGAGACAAATTTGCAACAGAAAAGTTTTCGTCGCAAATCAATGTGTAATCTGTCGCAAATTCCGTCGCAAAAGCATATAAAAATTAGAAGATTATTCATAATTTATGTCATCACAAATCTGTCGCAAATCTGTCTCTAATTCATTTTTTTAGAGACAAAAATTTTCTGTCGCAAATTTTTTGTCCCTAAAGGCTAGTTTTCTAGTAGTGATCCACGACCTACAACTTCGACATGTGCAACTAATTAACTTTAGTAATCCCATTTTCATCATTACCGGATTTTAGGACAATTATTTTCATGAATATTATTTTATGAGACAACACTTGGACATATAATCTAACAATATTTTTCTTTTGGGTTAGGATTGACTAAACAGGAACACATTTCGAAGACTATAAGGACTACACTCATTTCTAAACATAGAATACTACCAACATATCTTCAATGTGAGTAGATGATGATCTTCTCTCTATTATTGATTTCTCATTGCATCTATGGGGGCATTTTTTCAATCACAAGGAATCCCTAGTTTTACAATGGGCAAGAAGCTTGGTCGCTCCAAGATTTGGTTAAAAAGCTTAAAAGGATGTGAAGAAGAATTACCGTCACATGACCATCATGAAAGTTGACAATGTATTAAAAATTAAGGATAATGTCACAAATGGTATCTGAACTTTGACAAAAATGCAATTAGGTACCTAAACTTTGAAAATGATCGATTTAGTGCTTAAATATTGAAATTGATTAATTTGGTATTTGAAAAACTTTGAAATTAATCAATTTAGTACCTAAAAGGACTTGATAGAGGTACTATTAGTGTCCACAAAAAGTTCTTTCAGATATTAAATTTGTCAATTTTAAAATTTGGCTACTACATCGATTAATTTTAAACTTTAGGTACCTAATTATATATTTTGTTAAAGTTCAGGTATCATTTGTGATATTAACACTAAAGATTATAATAAGGTAAATTATACCAGAAGATCATAATGTTTGGGAATAAGTTCATTTTAGGTTACAATGTTTCGAAAAGTTTAAAAGAGATTACAACATTTTGAAAAGTGTCTTCTGCGATTTAATTAAGTATTTTTCCTATTGATACATGCCAATGGGGCTTTTAAAAAGAGGGTTTCTTGAGTTTTAATTAAATATTTCTCTCATTGACATGCTAAGGGTGACCTCAATTGACCTGCTTTTCTAAACATTGTGACCTAAACGAGCTTACTCCCCAAATGTTGTGACATAAAATGAACTTACTCACTAAACGTTATTGTGACCTTTAAACTTTTCGAAACGTTATGACTTAAAATGAATTTATCCTCAAACATTATAACCTTTTGGTGTAATTTACTTAATAATAATATATGTATCAAATCATGGTGACATCATATTTCACTATAACAAATTTTGATTTTAGAGATATAAAAAACTGTCTTTGAAAGTAGGAATTTTGTTTTTGTTACAAATTTTTTTTCTTAGATTTCATCCTTGCTAATTCTTTTAGTTACAAATGTGTTATCCATTGTAAATTTGTGAGAGAATTTGTCTCTAATAATAATGAAACGTGTCTCTAGTTCTTGTAAATTACAACAAATTTTGTATAAATTTAAAACTTCTATGGCAAATCTATCTTCAATTTATGTTAATGAAGCCACCTAATTTTTAGAATGCTCCACTAAGTACACTTAACTTTAGAATTTGAATACCAAGTCATTGCATCAACTAATGCCATTATGATTACAATTATACCATATCTGTTTTGATATCACAAAAGCTTTATGTATTTTCAGTAGATATATATAGGCTTAGTTGGATAATCTTTAGTTCATAGCTATATTTTACCTATTTTATTTTTTTCATAAGAAATGTTTATTTAAAGATAATATATGACATTTATATATATGTTAATACATGTATACTAATTATTTTATATTTTCTTATTGAAAATACTACATGTTTAAATAGTGTGTTATACTTTTTATAAAATATGTTATTATAAATTATATATTATATAATATATACATAAATAAGTTATAAAAGTTGTGTGTAGGAAAATGGATTATAAATAATATATGTTATATAAATATTTATGTAATAATACATGGATATATATAATAATAATTCTATATTTTATACTATACGTTATATTAGTAAAGAAATAAAATATTTTTTAAGTAGAATATTAGATCATTTTTATATAGCATGTTATTATATGAGATTTTGTATATGATTTTATAAATATAAATTGTACAAGATATAAATAATAAATTTATTCTAAAGGTATAAATATCTATTTGATTACATATGTACATAAATAAGAATTATACATTTTTTACTATCTTTTATAATATATATTATGTTATTACACATAAGATATCATGTAAAACATATAAAGAGTAAATGTCATGAATGGTACTTGAAATTTGACAAATTATATAATTAAATACATGAATTTTAAATTTGATTAATTTAGTACATTAAATTAATTTTTATGCACTCTAACCAATATCACAAATGTATCGTTGGTGCGGACGAAAATTTCAGTTAAGTACCAAATTTATCAATTTTAAAGTTTAGGTATTAAATTGATCAATTTCAAAGTTCAAGTACCAAATTGCATATTTTAACAAAGTTTAAATACCATTTGTGTCATTATCCCTTAACAAATAAAATATCTAAGATATATATATATATATATATATAAAACATATATAATATGCAGATATATAATTAATAAAATGTATAAATATACTAAGAATGTATTTTATACTATTCATTTCATATTATATATTGTATAATTGAGATATATCAAAATTTCAAGTTGTATGTTATATATTTTTATATACTATGTTATTATGCATATATAGATAGATAATTAATAAATGTATTTTAAATATTATTTGTTATATATAATATATAGATATAGGATATATTAATAAATAAAAGTATAACAAATAAAAAATATTATAAAGTATATGATATCAATTTTAAATAGTATATTATTACATATATTTTATAAATATATTGTATAATAAATCAATCTATGCATATATAATAAGTATTCTATACACTGTATATTTAGATATATTATACA
Organism: Combretum micranthum; assembly: GCA_024138025.1. Classification (NCBI taxonomy): domain Eukaryota; kingdom Viridiplantae; phylum Streptophyta; class Magnoliopsida; order Myrtales; family Combretaceae; genus Combretum; species Combretum micranthum. The sequence goes on along the minus strand of JAMXBD010000038.1, from coordinate 679,882 downwards.
TACTATCTTATTATAGCAAAGAGAAATAGGGAAGCTTTTAGGAGCTAACCGCTACTAGGTTTAACCATAGGTAAAAGTGTGCAAGTGGGCTAAACATAAACTGAGTTGAGTGAACCCACTTAGTCCATAAGTTAAATGGGTCAATAAATTTTGATCTGGTTATTAAACAAGATGAAATTTCTTAGGTCTATCCTAACCTACTTATCTAGCCCATTCAACCCACTCATACATCTTTGTGGGTTAAACAAACCAAATTGGCACATTTAATTCATCTATGCTAATTGGACATGATGTACATAATAAAAAAGAAATTAAGTTTGGTGGCATTATATATATATAGATATTAACGATTAATTTTACTGTTATTTTAATTACTTATACATAAGAACTAGTTTTTAAAATAATTTATTAGATATTATATTTCGTTTAAAACAATACACACACACACACACACACACACACACACACACACTCTTAAAAGAATCTTATGATGTATATGCTCTATCCATTATCCTCTGCTACCATTAAAACATAAGCTTAAGCTAAAATATGAAAGTTCTAGGAACAATGTTATATTAATATTCATTTTTCTTATACTTCTTTTTTTTTCATAATAGGCTAGTGTGTTAACTCGTTTAACCTATGGCCTAACCCACTCTAGCTTATGGGTTCAACAAGTTGAAAAACATTGCCCCATAACCCATTTTTAAAATGGGTTAAACGGGTTAACTTGTGAATTATAGCTCATTTCTACAACTCTAACCATGAGGAGCATGACTAAAGGGTGCTATGTATTTTTTTTTTTTTTGTTTTATAATCATAAGCCATATAAAGTGAGGATTTCCAAAATCTTATCCATATATCATAATTTACTCGAAATATATGAGGCATAACTTCATCTTTCTTGGTAGTATTAGTTTACTATCAAAACCACAATTAAGTAAAAGTAAGATTCTATGCATATAGCAAGGCTATGTTCATTTTTATATCTTAAGGTCGCTAGGTAGGGTTTCTTTCTCATTTCCTTTTATATGGAACAATGTGAAATAAATGCCAGACTTAAATCACATTTGTCAAATATTGCTACTTATGCATATATGCGTAGGAAGAGGAGGACAAATATATGCAATGATGAGTGAATATCCTAGAAGGTAGATTGATTGACTTTAAAATTCAAATGATTTTAAAATTTTATATTAGAGCTCCATTATACAAGTCCTAAATTAATAACCAAGAGGGAGGTAAACTTTATATGAGATATGATCCATGTATCTGGTGGTTTTATGATGTTCCCTTGATTTTTCTCCTTCAAAAATTAAATAGTAATTCATAATCAAAATTGACATAGACTGATTTGAAATGATATAACTAGTGTATCCATACTTTTAGGAAAAAAATCTTCCAATCATGCGTTAAGGAATTCTTTAGGCTTTATCTTCACAAAATTTGACCCAAAACTATTGAAAACACTATAAAATATGTGAGAAAAATATCTTTAAGCTCAAAAGCCAACTAGAATAAATAAAGATTATATTCACAAAATGTTAACTTTAATAAACTTATAAGATTTTAGTTGCAACTTGAACAATTTGATTAATACCCTTGGATATATATTTTCTACTTAGTAGAACATGTTGAATATATTATCCAAATATATTCAACCTTGGAGCTATGTTTTAATTGTAGTAAAATAACATCGTTTAAACTTAATCTAGAACACTTTATGAACTTTCGGGTTAAGAACACTTTCATGTAGTCACAGGTCCTATGGTTCACTTTGAGTGATCTAGTACTTGAATTTTCTTCTAAAGTACCTTTGATGTGTAGTCTAATTTTTATTAATTAATGAAAAATCTCAATTTTTCCTTTGAAGTTTGGTTTATTTTTACTTCAATCTTTCTTAAACTCATCTTAACTCAACCATATAATTTTAAAATTTACTTTACACTTAATATGCACACTTATAAACTATATTAGTATTTATTAATGCATCTTTCATTATCATGAAAATCAAACTAGGAGACTTAACGCACTCAAAATGATAGTTGGCAAGTTTGAGTTGGACTTAATCAAACTTGTCTTACACACACACACACACACACACGTTGTTTTATATTAAGAAGTATTTATACTTAAAACTTTGACTATAACTCGCATTCATGTCCTAAATAAAATCAACTGGGCTTAATAAGTTTATTTAACCAAATAACATGAAGCTAGAGCTTACTTAATAAATCACTTGAAGAGTTTGATCTAGAGCTAGAGCTAGAGCTAGAGCTTGAGGTCAAGCTTAATTTGACTACATTTGAATTAAAAACAAAACAAAAAAAAAAAAATCAAGTCAAGATCAAATAAGTGAATGGACTCAAATTTGGAACAATTTGGAGTCAAAATAAGGTATTAAGAGTGATCGTTCTAGTTTTTATCCTTTCTCAATATGCACATATATTCATTATGTCCTTGGAAGACTTGTTGACTTCTATTTATAAATTTTTCCACGGTCAAGTGAATGGCTCCAAAAACCTTATTGATCTAGCATTTTGATTTGAAAGCAATTTGACTAGTGGCTGTAACTCAATGGATTCTGTAAATGTCATTTGGCTCTCATAAAAAAAAGCCTTAATTTTTAGTGGCATTCAATATGCCATTCTTCTATTTCTCTCATTCTCTCATTTTATTTATTTGTCACATTCAAAGCACAACATTTATCTCTTATACAAGCTAAAATTACCAAATTCACGGTGTACAATTTATATTGTACTAAGAATATATTCCTAGATTATTATGCATCCGTATTAACTATAAAAAAGTCTTGTACAATTGTAAGCTCAGCTCATTGAATCATATAGTTAGCTTGTAATTTTGAAAACCATACTTTCATTAAGGCTAATAAATTCAAGGTCTACCTAATCTAGTTGCTTTTAAAAATGGTTTGGCTTAAGCCTTTAAAGAACCAAAGCAGTCCAATGTTTTGAACCAAGCTGCTTCAAATGCATTTCCATTTGATTGGGTTCAATTTGAATTAATTTTAAAATTCCTTGCTATAGTCGATTATAAGATATTCAACTAAATATTAACATTCAAATTTACAAAAATTACACGTGAATCAAAACCATGTAATATTATATCATGATAACATCACACTTTTAGGTGATTAAGGTTGAATGAGTTTATTCTAGAGGTGGGAGACAATGGTAAAGGAAAACGTGTGGACTATGAAGACTAAAAGGGACATGAGATATAACCAAAAAGAAATAGAATTAGAATGGAGATGTCAATAATAAATATGGGTTCGAACCAAAAAGTGTTGCTTATATTTTATCTTTTAATAAGAAGTGGTTTAGTTTAGTTCACCTATAAACGAAATTGCAAACCATTTGAACCCTATTTGAAGCAAATAACACATTGAATTGAAATATAAAAGAATCGTATTTTGTAGCTCAATGTAGCTTGGTTCTACTCCATTTGATAAACTAACTCTAGCTCTTGTTCATTTAAAAAAGGAAAAAAAAATCCCCATATACACATACATACATATATATAACTTTAGACAACACAGATTTTCTAAAATTGCCGTTTCTATTAAGAAGAAATAAGGATTTGTTATTATTATTATTGTTCACTAATAGCTTAAATAACGAGAAATAATAATTATTGGCCAAAAATAAAATAAAATAATATGAAACAATTAGGGCAAGTGGAATTCGGTTGGGAGACAATGTCCGGAAAAGCTTAACCACAAAATGATTTCCTCTAGGAGTCAATAATTCAACCAGTGAATATATTGTCGACATAGTTGCACTTATTTATAATTTTATACGACAATATATTATCTGGTATCAATCATATTGCTTGTTTTTGCACTTGGAATCTATACACACTCATTCCTACTCACACATAGCTTACACACTTACAGCTAGAGCTAGCTAGTGGTTCTTGCCTCCTGCTAACTCCACCATTATTGGAGTAGTATTGGAATTCATTCCTTTCATTATTGGAGTAAAAATTAAATAAATAAAGAAAAATTAAATGAGCACAATTTACGGGTACATGTTTATTTAATCCTGTATCTTATGAGGCCTCCCTTAATTAATAAATGAAAGAAATGATTGCATTCCTATTTTAAAACCGGAAGTGAAGTATTTTTTTTTAACTAATTATGATGGATTATGGCTTGCTCCCATATGCGTTGAGGTTATGCCTTAATTAACAAATGAAACGTATGATTGCATTCATATTTTAAAACGGGAGGTGAAGTATTTCCGTAACTGATTATGATGGATTATGGCTTGCTTATTTAAGATAACAAACAATCGCCGAAGTCGTTGTAGTCATGGCATGAACATCATTTTTCTATTTGGATTGATATGTTTGATCAGTAATATATATACACGTAATGGGATAATTATTATAAAAAAAATTCACTTTTAAAGATATGAATTTTGTGATGAAAAATGAGAAAAATAGCATATATCTCTGCAGATAGAATTAATGATGATGATTTTTGTAATAAAAATTAATTTTTAAAAATAAAAATTTTATCTCTTTTCTTATAGTGAATTATAATCTATTGATTAGACATGAATGGATCTTTAAATTCTTACACCATGATTTCACCAATTTTGATCACGTGTAGATATCTCCATTGTCGAAACTCTCATGGTTAGAAGAACACTAAATAGCGATGGTTTTAAGGCTTTTAGTGATGAAATTATATATATTTTTTTGAAAATGATAAAAAAAGTAATAAAAAAAAGCTTTAAAAAAGCTTAGAAAATTTATTCATGATGAATATTTTTAGAGATGTATTTGCAATGTACCGAAGACTTTAGTGAGATGGTTAAATCACTAACACTCAATGTTGAACTTATTGTAACCTAAAAGTTAGGCCTTGTATTTAGAAGCCAGGTAAGTTAAAAGTTTGGACATGTTATTTTATCTAAAAACGTACGATATGAACTATTGTTAGCTCTCTCTAACAAAACTATCCCTTTGGTAAAATTAAAGAACAAATGTTTGTCTTAGATACAAAAGAAATTAATGTGAAGAATGGCCAAGAGACTTTATATTGTAATCAGAATGTAAGATTAATCCCTTTCATTTTAAAGCAAAGGAGTGGATATACGAAAGATGGTAAGCTGTCAACTTCAAAAGCATGAGGGCCAAGGATTGTGGTCTCAGAAAAGGCAGCATGGCATTGACTTAATTGTGGTCCACATTTTTCAGGCAAATTGGTCCACAAAAGGCGTCATCTCTCTGGATCACTGAATCAGGAACCAAGCTGTCAATGTGACACACCACCCAGCACCAGAGTACCCCGTTCTTCATTTAACACACATGCTTCGTGACTTCGCTATATGTATGTATATAAGTCTATTTGAATTGTTTAATTTTTATTTTTATTTTATTTGATTTTATTTTTATATGATTTGCATCTATAATTTATCTGTATTTTATCCGTTTAATTTATTTATAAGTAAAAGTGTGTTTTTCATTTATATATATTTTTGACAAATACCTATTTAAATATGACAAAATTAACATACCAAAATAATAAAAAAAGATGAGACAAACAGATCCGTAATATCATATATATATATATATATATGTATGGTGGAGAACAACTTTCAATTAGACAAAAAGCAGCCTAATCCGCCAAGCCTTGCTCAATATAATGGGCTAATCTCACAATTGATATGCTGTTGAAATAGTGGGCTCAAGGCTCATCTTCTGTCACTTATGAGCATCTACCTTGCTGAAATTTTAATTGTTAGGAAAAAAAAGATTGGAATTTTGTCTGCAAAAGAATATTACACAAGTGATTCATGGGATGCGAAGAAGTAAATCGAATAACATTCTCAGCCCAAACAGGAAGCACTCTATTCTACATTGCTTCACGAATCTTGAACATGAGTTTAATATTAAAAAGTATTATTTCACATATACATTTGATTATTTATAGAGATATATATATATATAGAGAGAGAGACTAATATGCAAATTGGAGCCACAATCTTGATGCATAGCATTTCAAAGTGATAAGAAGATCTAATTTTAAGATGTTTTAGTATATGCTTTGCAATATAAAATAAAATATATGATAAAGAAAGATAAAGAGTGTAATTTCACCAATTTAAAATAGGGGAAATTTTTGTCAATCCTAATTGAGTATTTATATAAATAAAACCCTTTCACCTAAACCGATATCTTTTCTTTTCTATAACAGTTTCTCAAAGCCCCAAAACCCTAGTTTTCCCTTCTTGAAAGTATTTTCATTGAAGAAACAATCAAAGACTAGGAGATTAAAGTAAGCCTTTTTTTCGTGGTTTTTTGACATTCCAAAGAGGATTCTTTCCTAACATATGCTTCCGGTGTAAAAGTGTTCGTGTTTGAGAGGAAGTTGTTGATCTTATGGTAGTAGATTCACAAAAGAGGAGGAAAGTCAAATTATTGTAGGTGCATTGATTAGAAAAAAAATATTTATATGTTGTAAATTATGATCTTAGAATCTTATGCGTTTAAGGATAAAAGAAAACCATGTTTTTGGAGTTTTTTTTTTTTTTTTTTTGTGTTTTGGAGTGAAGTGGGATTCAAACAAAGGTCACGACCTTGATAGGGGTAGTGAACTTCTCGAGAGTTGCAAGTCTTAGCCGATCACGGCAGTGATAGAGGTTGTAATGGCCGTCATGCCTCCCATCACAAGCATGACAACGGCTGTAATACCACCTATAACAGGCATGACAAGCATGTTTCTTATTTTCCATTTCTCTAGAGTCTATCACGTCCTCCGTCATGGGTATGATCAATAGGGTGGTGATGTAATCTTACTTTTATCCTTGTTTTGACCTTTCTAAACACCTAAACCCTTAGCTTAACACCTAGTATACTTAAACATAATTAGGAAGGTATATTTAGACATAGAGTAATAATAGCTCTTGATAGCCTAGGAAGCTAGATAACTTTAGAAGTACTTTTCTTTCTATAATCCAGTTTTGAGTTAATAATTGTTATATGTGATAGGTGATTTTAGTTTTGTTGAGTTAGCTATTCCAAGCGATTGTATTAGGCACGTCACTAGCTTGGTTGTTACTTATGCGTGCTAGGTATTAGCATTGGAAATGAGCTAATCATTCATTGGACTCTAGTTCATATTTTGCTACTTATGTTTGATTGGACCTAGTAGATCAAGAGTACTAATAATGCTACTATGGCAACCTGATAATCCTCATGTGGTGTTATCTCGAGTGGAGTCACACTAGGAAAGGATTTCGATAGACTAGATGAAAATAGTTACAATTCTTAGGTATTGGGGAGTACCCAATACCAAAAGCAAAAAAAGCAAAAAAAAAAAAAATATAATAATATTATACATTTGTTGTGGAGTCATGAATTACTTCAAGTTTAAGGCTAGTCGCAAATGGTTCTAAGTTATGTTGGTTGCTTGGATAATTTAAAGATAATAAATTGTGGTTGCTACATTTATTGATATGATGCATGTGGATATGTGTTATGATTGGTCATGCGTGTGTGCTTGTGGTTTTGGTATACTAAGCTCCGACTCAACCCTTTTTAATCTTTTTAGGAATAGGTAATGAGCCTATAGTGTTCGATTTATCTAGGCATGATGTTTTTGTAGATTGTGGGGATGACGATAGTGAACTGGACTATCCAGTAGAGTTCTAATTAAGTTGATTCACTTGAAGATAGATGATTTTTTTTTTTTTTTTAGATATGAAGCTATAGTATCATGGCTCTTTGAAATAGACTAAGTTTGATTTTCTTTTCGGATAGGTATGAAGTAGATAAAGTTTATTTTGAAATTATAAATATTAATGAAACTATCATTAATGTAAGTAGGACTAATTAAATGCATGTTGAGGATGTCAGTAGGATTCTTAGCCTTTACATGTCACCATTTCATGATGATACATGGTAGGCTGATAAAGCACTAAGATCAGGGCGTTACGTGCTTAATATGAACTTGAAAGGATATAGCCAATAACCTTATAGCTTAGTAACATTTGGTTTAGGCTCTCATTTTTAAAGTACCGAGTTTGATTCCCTACGTTAGGGTGTTGTAATGGCCCTATGTGGCCATATTATAATAGCCTTTCTAGTCAACTGAAAAAAAATGAAAGGATATGGCAAGATTGATATTACATATTACGTACTAACTTTACAAATTATTTGGTTTTGTAATTAAATTAGAGGCTGGTGTAACTCACAATTTTTAAAATAACTATGAGTTGGTAAAAGGAAGCAATATCACCCTTAATCACTAATAATAATAAGTTTATTACAATTAATGGCATTGACTAATGAGAATTCTAAGTGGTGTAAAGGGAATAAGTATGGTGAATAACAAGAAAAAACTCAAGGCAAGGGCTTTTTGTGAGTGGTAATGACAAAAAGTATTGATTAATTATGTAAAACTACTGCAAAAGGCCTTGATATAACACCTGTCATATGCTAATGACATTTTAGTAGATAAGCTAAGTATTAAATAAACAAAACAAAACAAAAAGTAAATTGCAAATACCCTCCTTTACATTTGTCTAAAGCGTACTTTGCTCATTTTTCTTTCAAATCATATGCTTAAACCCTCTAATCTTTCAAAAAAGGCATCTAGACACCTATAGGTCTAGACACTTAAGGTAGTGAAAATGTAAATTAAAAAAAAAATTATAGGTCTAGGCATACGATTTCAAAAATAAAGGAGTAAAGTGCACATAAAACAAATATAATGGGGTTTATTTTTAGATTCCCATACTACTGATATGCAAATTTTTTTTCCACATTTATTTGTTAAAATTGATATGTTTTGGTAAACAATTAATGATTTTATATAACTCAATCTTTTTTTAATTTATTTTATTAAATTGTAGGTTATATCACAAGTGCATTATATTAGAGGAATACAAATATACCTAAGATCAATTTGTATTAATAGTAATATTTCTCATTTCCCATAGGAAAATCTTGATAGCGCAACAAAGACATTAGCATTACAAAGTTAAAACCAAGTTATACATACTTCCTAACTTGGTAATAACTTCACAAAATTTCAATTATAATAACTACTAGTAAATGTCGTGAACACGATATAGATACATTAAAAATTATAAGTAATTGAATAAATCACTTATATGTTTGTCTAAGGAAATATAACTTTTTATACAACAATCACTATATCTTAAAAATAATAAACACATATTTTTATAAAAACCCTTGAGCAACTTCCATATATTCAATTTGTTGTATTTATTATTTCATTCTTCTAATCATAATATCTTAAAAATAATAAACACATATTTTTATAAAAACCCTTGAGCAACTTCCATATATTCAATTTGTTGTATTTATTATTTCATTCTTCTAATCATAACTATAATTTGTTTCTTACTTATAAATATTACTATCCTAGATATAAGATTCCAAAATTATCTTATTTCTCTTTATAATAAATTATTATCTAATACATTATTAAGTAAATAAATTTAAGCTAATTTTATGGAATCAAACTTTACGATTTTTTTTTAAATTGCAAGTACACCTCCTTATGTTTTGCTCTATGTGCGCTTTACTCCCTTATTTTTTTAAATCGTGCTCTTAGATCTCTTAATCTTTAAAAAATGTACATTTTTACTACTTTGAGGGTCTAAATGCACAATTTTAAAAGATTTAGACGTTTAAGTGCACGATTTCAAAGATATGGAAGTACAGTGCACATGAAACATCATAAAGGAATGTATTTATAATTTACCATGAAAGAAATTTAGTTTATAATTTTCCAAAATATGTGTGCCATTTCACAATGCCTAATAGGAATCATGAAGGAAACATTCTGCATGAGGATATAATGCCCGTGCTCCAGACCGTGATGATAGATACCCCTTCCATGCCGTCTGTGATGAAGACCATGAGCATGTCATCGTGAGAGAATTTGGAATATAGTAGAGATAACGGGCTCTGTTACACCTGTGATGCCATCCGTTTTCATGCCAATAACGGCCGTGATTCGCTTGAAGAAGGGAAAGAAAATTTCAGGCTAAGGATATCATGACCCATGTCACTGCCATGATCCACAACATGATTAAACATATTGTTTCCGATATTTATTTTTACTTTCCTATTTTAATCATTTGGCTTTTTATGTTTTATCCCTTACCTAACTTATGGGAGTGTATGAGAGCTATTGAGGTTATGTTTAGGACGAAGTAAAGAAGTATTGAGCTTTTTGTTGTCTTTGATAACTTGATATCTTTGTAATTCTTGAACTTGGTTCCTGAATGAATTTGAGAGTTTTCTCCAACCTTTATTGTCTTTATCAATCGTGCATCATTTCAATTGATCAATACAATTAGTTCAATCTTTTCTTGTTGTGTAATATTTCAAGAAAGAATAATTCATATCCTTTATTTATTTTTTGTTTTTATTAAGAACTATAAAATTATATCATAAAAATACTTTATTATAAGAGGTTATTTGAAAGAAATCTGCTGTATAATTCTAACACAGATCCTATCTATATTAGTCCTCTTAGCCCCTAGCTATTCAAATGGCATGAATGATCCCTCTATGGTCGTCAGTCCGCAATACCCAAGGTGTCATTTGGATGCCTCCCTTACAGTGTTCGCATTGGGCATTTTCCTTCACTTGCCATTTGAATGCCATTCTCTGACGGGTGAAGACACTTTGTGATTAAAGTTCTCATGCAAGTCATTTAAAGTACGCCATAATCTTTAAGAAACCAATAAGAATGAAGTTCAGCACAATCACATAGAATGTTAAAAGTACAGCTGGAAATGATAGTACAGAGATTCCAGAAGGGATTAAGCGGTAAGATGAGGGGTCAAGTTCAAATAACTTATTCCTACTACAATGATAGCTCGGAGCAATTAATCCATTAGGCATATTAGTCTTAAATTGAAGGATTCTTGTATTTTTACTATTGTATTTGGTAGGGTGTTCACAGTTCGGTTAACTGGTCCATAGTTTTATTTTTTAAACCTAACCATAATGATTATTTTTTAATATCCTGATTCTAAACCGATTCGTTATAAACGGTTAACCACCTTAATGGTTAATCGTTTTTTTTTATTAATTTTTTTCAGTTTTTAGTTTTTAACCATTTAACATAATGGTTATGCAAAATTTGCGACTAACCGTACTTTTCAATATGTTCGAAAAAAATTAGAGCATTTTTTTATAATTATATTAAAAATTGTAAATTAAGAATGTAAGATTCAATTATTTTAATTCATAGGTAACAAAGACCAGAATGCAAGAGTTTTTTTTCCTTTTTTGGTTCTTTATACAAGCAAAATAGATGAATATGTATGGTAATAGTTAAGAAAAAATCCACCAAAACGAACATATTATTTTGGATGCTATTGATATTGAATACATATGGTAAGTAAAAAAGACAAAAAGCTGTACTCGATGCAATTAGTAGTGCTTTTGGTCATAGATTTAACAAAATGTCTAATTTATAGTTTATAATTATAATCTTAAGAAAATAAACCACAAATGACAGTTTAGTATTGTATAATAAGGGTTAAAAAAATTGGAATGCATTTTTAAAAAAATAAAAAAATTATATTTCAATGTCCAGCTATTTATATTTTTAACAAAATAATTATATAAGTATATTATAAATTATATATAAAAATACAGACGGTTAATCGAAACTGTTGGTTTTTTATTTTATAAATCGAAACCAAAACCGAAAACTGAAAAAAAATTAAAAACTTCAATTCTAAACCAAAACTGATGGACCAATAACCATTTTTTCGAATTGGTTTTTCGGTTTTGGTTCGATTACTCTAAACATTTGGTTTTTTTTTTTCACACCTCTAGTCTTTGGTAGGAAAATGTACCTTTATAGTGTGAAGAAAAAGTTTGTTTTACTTCACCATGGTGATGTACTTAACCAAAAGGTGAAGAGAGCTAGAGGTAGGTTGAGCTCGGTAGGTCCACATGCTACAATAGGCAATTGAAGTGTGCGCTAGACTAGAAGAGCAAAGGAGTATCACGAGCGTCAACAATCTAAATTATGAATTGTTGTGAATATGGAGTATCACGAGCGTCAACAATCTAAATTATGAATTGTTGTGAATATGGACAATGGACGGCTTCATCTTATCATATATAATAGTGTGTATATATATATATATATCACTATTACATATATTGGTAGTTTATGTAAGAGTAAAATATGCGAATGACTTGTCAAAAGATATTGAGGGTTCTGAGATTGTATCAAATTTAGAGTATTATTGTTGTTACACTAATGATGAATTAATTCGTTATTGTCAATGAATATTTTGTCCTTTTCTTTTCTCTTTTTACTTTATTTTTTCTTCTAAAGTATTATGCTTTATGATTTATTACCATAAGCCTACATCCAGTTATAACCGTAATATAAATTAAATGATTTAAGATTTAGGCAAAAGTTAATTCTATTGCGATGTATCGAGAGCACAACCATTTCATGTATCTTTAGGTCTCAAAGCAAAATATCTCCATTTACTTTCTCTCTTCCTTCTAATTCCATTTACCATCCTCCATTTCTCCTTTATATCCCATTTCAACTAATTTGCCAAGCATAGCTTAAGCCTCAAATTCCAGCCCGTTATTTGCTCCCATTCCAAGA